>OW028721.1:1332500-1935000 GCA_932294345.1 Pandemis cinnamomeana | reverse complement strand
TAGAATCACTCACTACATAGTATAAAATAAAGTCGCTTTTTTTGTCCCCGTGTCTGTATGTATGCTTATATCTTCAAAACCAGTTAACGGATTTTGATGCGGTTTTTTTTAATAGATAGAGTGATTCAAGAGGAAGGTTTATATGTATAATACAAGCATAATATACCGTGCGAAGCCGGGGCGGGTCGCTATTATACATAAAAACCTTCCTCATGAATCACTCTATCTATTAAATAAAACCGCATCATAATCCGTTGTGTAGTTTTGAAGATATAAGCATACATAGGGACATAGGGACATAAGGACAGAGAAAGCGACTTTATTTTATTCTATGTAGTGATAAAGAGTTAGGTATACATACATAAATACAAATGTTTGCCCCTCCCGGGACTCGAACCCGGTCGTCAAATGGGCCAGCATACGCAATAGTGTACTGGTGCCTTCATATTTTAAACTAGCTGTTGCCCGCGACTCCGTCCGCGCAGAATTCGTGTATCGCTATCCCGCGGGAACTATGCCGTTTTCTGGGATAAAAACTATCCTATGTCCGTCCCTGGGACTGAAACTAACTGTATACCAAATTTCAACTAATTATGTATGTTTAATGTGACCTCGGCAATTTACTTAAGTTGTGTACTATAGTTTTTTAACTATCCCACGGGAACTGTTTAATTTTCCGGGAATAAAAGTATCTTAAATATTGACCAGGGATATAAGGTACCGCCACGCAAAATTTCATTTAAATCGGTCCAACAGTTTTGGAGATTAGCGAACACAGACATAGGTAAATAAACACATCCTTACATACAGACAAAAATTATAAAATCTCCTTTTTTGTATTATTACTCTTCCCTAATCATTAGCACTGTATTTCTGATGAATTCCTACTGATTTATTTATATGTGTCCTTCCTAAGTGTCCTTCCTCCCCCATCGCAATGTGATACAGTTAATTCTATGCGTATACTTAAAACCACCACGCCAAATAACCACTATACTAGCACCGTGGTTATTTTTTGCTATTCGGAGCAACTACCTCAAGCAGACACCCGTCTCACCGGTTTACATTATCCAAAAGCAAAACAACTTATGCTGCGTTCTATAGAATTCAAACTCGGTCTTACGCCCGACGGTATGCAGTTGAAAGTTATCTGGGTATGGTGGTTCGATGCAGCGAGTCGTTGGAACTGGGGTCTACCACTGTGGAGCTATGGTCTGATTTGGGGTGTTGGTGGACCGACTGGCCAGAGGCGATTTTGTTCTGTCTCAAACCGGGTTAAAACTTGTACCGATTGTTCGTGATCTACGCGAGGTGTATTGAGTTTTGAAACGAGACCAACTGTATTTTACGGGACTGTTTTAATGTCTATTGTTTTGATTGTCCGCTCTTGTTTGTCCAACTAGCACCAGATTTTTGTTTTACTAGTAATTTTAATCGATGTAAATCGATCTAATATGAATTAACCGCTGTACAATAACACAATACAAATACATTTTATTGAACACCGCAAATCAGTACAAAACAATACAGAATCAAAGAACAAAGTAGACAATAGGCGGTCTTATCGCTTAATAACGATCTCTACCAGACAACCAACAAAACAGAGTAATAAGTTGGAGACAGTTTAAGTAGGTGGCGGAAACAAATAGACAGGAAAAACGCAGGGATAATAAAAACAACAATACCAACATAAATATAATACATAGCTAAATAAATAAAGGTTGTAAATAAATATTGGTATAGGAGCAAAGAAAAAACATAGAATGTATCATCTGCTTTTCTTCCCGGGCAGATGATAAAAGCCCATCGAGGGAATGGGTGAAAATCTTAGGAATTGTAACGAGCAATGGCGTGGCGTCAAGTATATCAGAAGGCAAGCCGAAGGGCATTCAACTAGCCTTTTCCTCTAATTCTGCACAATAAAAGTGCCCATCTGCCTTAAAACAGGGAATCGAGTTCTATGTACGCCTCGCTGGTAACTAGCCTCTTGAATACTTAATCTTGCAACACGAATAACATTTTTTACTATTTCATTTAAAATTTTCTCAAACTTTTCATCTTTACATTTTAAGTACGTAGCAATAACTAACGTTTTGCGTCGGCAGGGCTCGAGTTTTCATTAAAAACTTTGTAATTCTTAGGAACTTTTCGCTGCGCTATTTCTTACTGTACCGCAAATTATGAAATGCTTACGAGTTGGCTCCCAGGTGGACTTATTAGAGTTTAATGTTAGCTTGAAGTAGTGTGGATGCTGTCGTATAATTGGATCCTTTGGGTCCTTTTCCCGGGGTGCGAGTCGAGTTACCTCCACGTGTGGTCAAGAGCTGCGGTTCCTTTTTGGAACCGTCCGGGGGGAAGAGCAGTGCTTTGTCCGCTGCAGCCTGGGCTTCGGCTAATGATTTCCTGGCAGTTTCTGAGGGATATCATTGAACGTTGGCTAAGAGCCCGACAGGGGGGGAGGGGGGTCTTTGACCATTACCGTACAACGTTGCCGACATTTTGTCACAAGATTTTTTAATCATATTTTTGTTACTTTGACATTGGCGAAGTTGTCGTCGCTATAACGACTTGAAACGCCACAAATAAGAAGAAGAAGAAGTCCTTTTCCCGTCGGCTTACGTCGTCCGCTACGTTGCCACCTCTTACATGTCTAGTAGGTTCCCTATCGTTTGTCATAATTTCAAATGCCATAATGATACATACATACACAAATCACGTATCCACCAGTGGCGTGGCGTCAAGTATATCAGAAGGCAAGCCGAAGGGCCCAACTGCCTTAAAATAGGCGAGCTGGTGGGAATAGAGTTCTATGGACTCCACGCCACTGATATCCATTACGGTATAGATAGAGGTAACAAGACCTAAAGGCCACGTTTGGCATGATTGTGGGCGTACAGGTGGAAAGGGAAATCAAAATACTAATGGGTTGCTAGACGCATCGCCTCTAACACGATTCCTAAGATTTTCGCTCATTCCCTCGATGGGATTTACTATCGCGTTAAAGAAGCAACTGGTACATTCTATGTTATTACTTTGCTTCCAGACCAGTAGGCTTATTACCTAACTCACTCGCAATCGCCATCGTGTTCATTTCGACAGTTCATGTATGGGCTGACAATTGGCATCGGAATCTAGCTGTCACATTCATGCAAGAACTGTTAAAATGAACACGATGGCGATTGCGAGCGAGTTAGATAATAAGCCTACAGCTTGGAAGTAATGCCATAATGATAACATAACATTGTTTTCTTTTAACTTGTTATCGTTCAGAATTGTGGAAAAATAGTGTGTGAAAAGGTTTCTTTCACTGTATCACGTCGGTGGGTTTGGTGGGAACGGCTATAAATAAGTGTCTTGTTTCAGTCAATTAAACTACTTATCGTTGGGCTGATTCTTCTTTGTTTATATGGCCCCATTGATCGATGCGATGATTTCGCCAATGTCAAAGTATAAATACAGTATTCAAAAATCTTGTGTCAAAAATGTCGGCAACGTTGTTCGGAACACGGTCAAAATACCTCTCCCCTGTCGGGCTCTTAGCCAACGGATAATGCCTCCAGAATCTGCCAGGAAATTAACCGATGCACCGGACCAAGTACTGCTCTTTTGGATTTCACCGGGACCAAAACTATCTCCATACAATTGACAACAAGTAACAGACAAGTCACTGTCGCTTTTATATTAGTAGGGATAGGGAAGCAAACATTCATAGTTACGCAAATGGATAACTCACCTTTTAAAGTCTAGTAATGCTCGACAAGTTTCGTACTAATTCGTTGTCCTTCCTCCTGGAGCGCTCGCCCCGGCGAATGCAGAAAGCAGCGACTTCATGTTGAAAGGGATTACTTTTGTACAATGCCAACTTTGCCAACTATACAAAATTAATCTACAATCCCCTGCCATTGTTATTCCCTCAACCTCACCCATCTTTACCCCTCCAATATACCACTACACTATCACTTTCGCCAGATGGCGTTTACACCTGGCGTTCTTATGAATTCTCTTACGGACGCCAATCATTCCAATTTCAAATTTAAACTGGCGCGTGTAAGGTCGTTATGGAAACCTGCGCGCGCGCATGACGAAGATCACACGTGCTAGATGAGTCAGTGATCGTACGCGCTACGAATTAATCATTCAAATGTTTTTTTTATTAATGAATTAGTTTGTTAGCGTTAATCTTTGTTGCTTTGAATGACTTATAAATCGGGTTTGTATGTTTAGTAAATGCCAGCAAAAAAATGATTTTATCATGAAAGATTTGATTTCAGTACATACCTACACCAACCACGTCTATATCCCGTACGGGGTAGACAGAGACTGAGGTAACTAGCAAGACTGTGGGCGTATAGGTGGAAAGTGGAATCAAAATAGTGAAGGGCCTAGTGAAACTTCACATTATGCATTACTACTTACTTACCTCAGAGCAATACAAGACTTTATTGCATTAAAATCTAGTGTCGGGAAGCAAAGATATACTCCTTATTCATAAACGCTCTGTAGGCTGCTAACTTAGCAATCTTTTGTCCTTATCTGTCAATTTAACGTTTACCTTTCACAGATAAGGGCAAACGACTGCTAAGTTAGCAGAAGCCTATAGAGCGTTTATGAATAGGGGGGATAGTCGTTAAAAGTTTGAAAGGTCCACGTGAATGAAGTCGCGCGCTCGAACTAGTGTATGAAGTAAGTATAGTTGAAAACTACTTTTAAATGTTCAACAGATTTGTTTAAAACTTTCCTAACATTTCTTAATTAATGGTAAAACACCGAGTTGGCTCATAAACTTATTTAAAACAATACGAAGCTGAACTCGAAAACATTTTGTACTGAAATTGTTTGTCTCGAACAAGAGGCGAATTTAACAGCTAAGTTTTAATGGATTCCATAGTTTATTTAAATCTAGAGACGGTGTTATTTAAAGATTTCTAAATATTTTTTCTTAAATTGACGTTATTACGGCTCCATGCAATTGTAAATATGGTGACAAAAAAAATATCTACCTATGCCTACCCCTGTGGAAAAGAGGCGTGACGGTACAAATGCCATTAATAGTATCAGAAAGCTATAATTTCGTTGTATCTGTGCACACATATACATGTGATTAATTCCGTTGTTAACTATTCTCTACATTGTCCGATTTTGTTATCGTTTGTATCTATTGTGTCACTTGTAATTTGTAAACATAGCGGTCATTGATAACGTGGTATAGTTGCGTTGTTTTATTGTCGTGTTTATAGACAATACATTATAGGTGACAATGATGACAGACTTACAGTTACTAGAAGCGATGCAATACGGAAATATGCATTAAAAATTACACATTTATTCATGAAATATGAAAATATAATAATAATGATGACTTCTTGTATAATGATGATTCTTCCATGCATGGGAGCAAAGAAAAAACAGAATGTACCAGTTGCTTCTCTTCCCGTGCAGGTAAAAGGCCATCGAGGGATTGAGCGAAAATCTTAGGGATCATGTTATATCACTGTTTCGATTCCCCTTTCCATCCGCGCGCCTACGATCATGCTAAACGTGGTTTTTAGGTCCTGGTACCTTGGGCTCTGTCTACCCCGTAAGGGATAGGGACGTGATTTGTGTATGTATGATGACAAAAAGTGAAATTAAAAGCAATATCGGTCAAGAAATACGGAAAATATAAGGGTTTCAACTTAAACTACTAATTAGTTAGCGATTAGAAAGAGAGATCCGATATGACATGTCACGTCATATGTCACAACGTCCGTATAAACTCCATATTAAAATAGCTTATTATTATAATTATCATGCTTATTTTTATAGTTGTTTGAAAAATATTTTCTTCTATCGTTTACTGCATTATAAGGTTTTATGAAAGTCATGATAATAAATTATGATTATTCCCTATTGTTAAATTCGACTTGGTTTTATATTTTAAAGTTCATCAGCGCGGTATTGAAGACTAGAACAGATAGAAACATCTGAAAAATAAAGATATGTTTGATCACTTGGAAAAGTTCGTCCGCTTATACCAGCTAACCAGCGCTGGCTGTAAGGCCAGCAAATGCTGAGTTGGGACCATTTTGTGACAATTCATTGTATTAAGTGTATTTAATTTATTTTATTTTATTTGATGTTTGTGATTGTCATAAATAAACTTTTCTCTTTCTTTCTTTCTTTACCTACCTGCTGTGGATGGAGTAGGGGTGAATACGCATCACGGGTCGATGAAGATCTGGGTTCGAGCCCCGGCAATTGCTTTACTTTTTGTTTTTTTTTTCTTAATTTTAAGTACCTGTCGTTTGAAGTATAATTTGTAACGGTTTAATTGTAAGGATAGAATTTTTTTTAAGTATTTTTTTCGATACAATGATTTTACGTTTTAAATTATGTTGTGGCTTATGAACATGTTTATTTAAAATTAGCTATGGTATGATAAAGTTAATTGCTAACGTCTGAGCAAAGTGATTATAGTAAGAATTTTAATGATATTTTATTAGTATAATTAGTAAAATAATTGCCCTCGGAATGTTATCATATTTAATTAACTGTCGTTATCAATTACTTCTATTATGATACAACCCTAACTGCTGTTGTTCTTTCATGTTATGTTTTACTAGCTGTTGCCCGCGACTCCGTTTGCGATGGATTCGCTTATCGCTGTCCCGCGGTAACTTTACTATTTTGCGGGATAAAAACTATTCTCTATGTCCTTTCCCGGGACTGTAACTCTGTACTGTACCAAATTTATAATTGATTTTGCCGTTTTGCCATGAAAGAGCTACAAACATCCAAACTTACTAACTATCACACACACACACACACACACACACACACACACACACACAAATGACATCTATATCCCTTACAGGGTTGACGGAGCCTGAGGTAACAAGACCTAAAGGCCACGTTTAGCATGATTGTAGGCGTATAAGTGGAAAAGTGAATCAAATAGTCATGGGTTGCTAGCCGCATCGCCTATAACATGAGTCCTAAGAATTTCGCCCATTCCCTCGATGGGTTTTTACGATCTGCGCGAGAAGAGATGCTGATGATGATGATTATGGAATAACATATAGAATTTTTTGTAAAATATTTTGTATTTTAAAGTAATATCGTTAGCTTCGCAACTGGTACATTCTAGGTTTTTCCTTTTCTCCCAGTCCAGGTGGCAGAGTTACCTCACTATTAGCAGTCTATTTAGTCTATTAGGTACACTATGACAATAATGGATTGCATAAGGCATTTTGCGCAGGCCCATTGTAATAATGTTTTTGTGGTAGTGAAGTAAATGTTTTTTGTTGATTGCCATGGCAATACTTATTATAAGATATTTTTAAATCGAACTTTTCTGTTATTTTAAGTTTAACGACGTCTCTTCCAAGCTGGTCTGGGAGCAAAGAAAAAACAGAATGTACTTGTTGCTTCTCTTCCCGCGCAGATTGTAACAGCCCATCGAGGGAATGGGCGAAAATCTTAGGAATCAAGTTATAGGCGATGCAGCTAGCAACCCATCACTGTTTTGATTCCCCTTTCCACCTATACGCCCACAATCATGCTAAGGTCTGGGTACCTTTTAAGCTCTGTTTACCCCGTAAGGGATAAAAACGTGGTTTATGTATGTATGTTAATGCACAGAAATGTGACTTAAAACGTTTTGCTGTGCTTTAATTTAAATAGTGTACATTCGTTAAATCGCGATCCAAAGTTACAAAGCGAAGTGCGCCGAGCAAAAGCCCCTAACTGAATAAAATGAATAAACCAGCGAGCTCTTATCGCTCCGAATGCAAAGTCCGTCCAGCAGATGTTACTAATTGAACTTAATTTACCGTCTACACTAATTATACAGAGACCTAGAAACTAAATAGTTAATAGAGCCGAGTATATATACCAAGTACAAATACTCGGTGGATTTACTTAGTATAAGCAGGGAGCGCAGCGACCGGATGCTTGATTTTTGCGAGGCGAAGTAGTGGGATACTTAATTGTTGTTTTCCTTTTAGCTCCGCGCATCTAGAAAAGACAGCACTTTTAACTTCCTTTTGTACTTTTAAATGCTTTTTAAACCGGGAATAAGAAACAGTTTTACTTGAGTTTGTGTGCTTAAAAAATGTCTTCGTTTTATCTTTTCTATTTAACTAGGCTATAATTAATTTTGTCTGGTCCGGCGTGGATTACTAAGGCAGTCATAACTTCATAATAAGATATTATTTTCTGCTATACGTTCTAACTGTATACAGTTCATGCGTATTTAATTAACTTTCCGTATACATACAGCTCGCAAGCAATTATTAATTAAAAGTTAATTTATAAATGTCTGGAATGTGGGTCATCCTTGTTTGTTCGTTTTGAGCGTAATTTACTTTTCAAAAATGCATGATATGTATGTTATTATAAATTCAGGTCTCTTTTTACCTACTTTAGCTTATGCCTGCGGCTTTGCATACGTGGAAGAATAAAAAATATCCCTAAATCCAGTCGTTTGCGTGGTACGTTTTCTGTCTGTGAATCAGTAAATCAGTCAAGGTTCATTTTTTTGATCAAACAATTCACAAGTATTTGTACTCGCAAGTATTTTCACCGATACTTTTGAACTTAGTTAATAAATGTTCAAACGTGATCGAGTTTTAAAACAACTTGGACTCATTCAATTACGAGGTGGAGATGAAATGTGATCAGCGGTGGCGTGTTTTTACAAATTCCTGGAAACTGTACGATATTGGTTTTGTTCTAGACCGATACAGTATATTCAAAGAGTAGTATGCTTAGTTTTTAATCAAATCAAATGAATTGAAGTGTTTGTTTTATAAATAAGCGTTTGAACAATAGTGAATTTTTAACACCTTTATAATTATCTTCATTTAACTAACTTTATTGTTACCTTGTAATATTCTGTATACCTTTTTCTGTTTTGGTTGTTATATGTGGTGTTCAGAGTTGTTGTTTTTGTATTATATGTCAAGAACAAAAGTTTTCTTTTCTTTCTTTCTTTTCTTTCACAATCATGCTAAATGTGGCATTTAGGTCTTGTTATTTTAGGCTCTCTCTCTCTCTCTCTGTGTGTGTGTGACATGACTGTCAATACATATTATAGACACACCAAGTCAACATAGCTGTCATGAAAGTAAGTTAACTTTGTGTAAGCATAGCTGTCAATAACTAGTTACGTTAGGTAAGGAAAATATTTACCGTGGAAATAGGGCACGATGTATTAATTGTATCTGATTTGAAGAGCTGTGCGAGAGGGATGGGTATTGTGCGAGTGAAAGAAGCACTTGGATCTGTGTGTGACATGTGCTTCTGCGATAACGCGTTTCCTCAGATAACGTTAACACTATCACGTCTGTATCCCGGGGTAACAGAGCCTAGGGCAACAAGACGAGAACAAGTGATATCATGACTCCTTAGATTTTCGCCGATTGCCTCGATAGGTTTGTGGCGACTGTTCTACTACTTGTTATGTTATTGGTTAGCTAGACTTTAAGCGATTTAGCTACTTGACTGCCGGTAGCCAGCAATACTAATCTCCTTTTAGCTTGTCCTTTTTCCATCCAAAACTTACTCCAAATCCTTCACAGTTCACTCTGCTAGGCTGTGGAATCGGTTACCGACCTCCATCAGGCAGTCTGCCTCCGTGGCGTCGTTCAGGGAGGGCTTGAGGAAGATGTGGCTCACACCATCTCCTTAAATATTGTATGTGTGTATGTATGCATGTGTGTAATGATATTAGTAGTTTATTAATGAATTGTTTGTTACATTTTGAGATGTACGCTCTATTGTGGCTTTTACTGTTATTTTAAATATATTTTAAATGTATATTTTAAACTTACTCTTTGTCGGTCTCTCGCTTAATGCTCCTCTCATTTACTCAAATGTTAACTGGTAGAGATCCCTTAGGTATAGGGCTTATAAGCTCGCCTTTGTGCATATATTTTAGGTATTTTTTGCGATTTGTCTCTGTTTCTTTATATTTGTGTAATAAAGCATTTACTTACTTACGTACTTTTTAGTGGAAACTATTTTCTTTGACAAAGCCGAGCGCTTCCGAGCGCCGGCCGAGGACTGCCGACCTTAAAGGTACTTCGGCTATCACCCGCCAAGCTTTGCACCTAGTCACCAAACATCCTGTATATTTTCTTTTTAGTGACACATTATATCGTTATCCATAGGGTCCGCAAAAATTGAGTAAGAGGGGACAATAAAAAAGTCCGTTATTTGAAAAATGTCTCTTGTAATCGTTCACCGGTTGGGTTTTGTTGCTAATGGGGTTGACCCTTTTTAAGTCCACGGAAAAGGGATAAAGAGTTCGTTGGATTAACACATCGATAGCTTTTAAAAATCGATTCATACATAACATCGAATACATCACTATCACTATCACTACATAGTATAAAACAAAGTCGCTTTCCCTGTCCCTATGTCCCTATGTATGCTTATATCTTTAAAACTACGCAACGGACTTTGATGCGGTTTTTTGTAATAGATAGAGCGATTCAAGAGGAAGGTTTATATGTAACATATATGCGCAATATAGTACAAAAACACTGATTGCACCCGTGCGAAGCCGGGGCGGGTCGCTAATACATATATAAATCACGTCTTTAGCCCCTATGGGGTAGATAGAGCACAAGGTAACAAGAGTAGAGACTATAAATCTCTACTATAGACTAATATAATTTTAGGTTCGAGGACCTTATATCCCTTTTATAAATATATTTAATTTAAGTAGAATTTAAGTATTGTAGTAGCTTAATGTATTTTATTTTGAAAAAATGACTACCAAGTTTCTTGCAGCGCATTCTTCTTGGTAATGATGGTCTTTCCGAATGCGCTGGTAGTTTCAAAAATGACGCCAAAACAGTTTCTTGTTTCTGACACTAGAAATATTTCTTTCTTTTTGTGGCTTAAACGCATAAGTATTTTGGATGTTTCCCACGGGATATAGAAGTGTCGGTTTTATTCCCAGAAACGCGACCAAAGCTAGCATAAGCTAATGCTCTATATGGCTAGGTCATGTGCAGTGAGTCGTACAGTCGGCCACGGTTGAATTACTCACTGTAATTTGATACAAGGGATACCTAACTAAGATTATGTTAACAAAAGGCATACACAAATCACGTCTTTAGCCCTTACGGGGTTGACAGAGCCTAAGGTAACAAAACCTTAAGGCCACGTTTAGCATGTTTAAGTGCGTATAGGTGGAAAGGGAAATTAAAATAGTGATGGGTTGCTAGCCGCATCGCCTATAACACGATTCCTAAGACTCGCCCATTCCCTCGATGGCCTTTGCCATATACGCGGGAAGAGATGAAACTGGTAAATTCTATGTTTTTTAGAGGCCAGACAAATGAACTAGTTGGGTTACCTGATGTTAAATGATCACCACTGTCCATAGACACCCGCAGCGCTTTACGCGATGCCAGTGCGTTGTCGGCCCTGCAGAAAATTGTACACTCGCCAGCGTATTGTGTGTGTTATGTTTTGTATGTATTTTATGGAATTCAATATAGAATTTTTGGTAAATATTATGTTTGTTAAAGTTACACAGTAGCTTCACAACTTCGACGCTTCTATGTTTTTTAATTACACAGGATGTCACAATAAACAAAGCGAAAGACATTCGAAGAGGTATATTTAAAAACAATTACACACGAAAACGTTGTGACATATCCGTCACGAGCCACAGTTTTACACGTTTTGAATAACTAAACACCATGGCACGATGAATTTATAAAGGTAGAGTGACAATAGAAATAAATACATACATACATACATACCTACCATCGGCGTTGCGTCCATAGAAATAAATACGCTTATCATAAAAACATAATCCAACCTACATATGTCTCTCAAACCCACGGGATGCCTGTTTTAATTCTTCCTCAAGACAAAGCCGCGGTACCCAATAAGCGAGCTCATAAAATACTTACCCCCTTATTCATAAACGCTCTATAGGCTTCAGCTAACTTAGCAATCGTTTGTCCTTATCTGTCACTTTGACATTTACCTTTCACAGACAAGGACAAACGATTGCTAAGTTAGCAGAAGCCTATAGAGCGTTTATGAATAAGGGGGTTACATTAGTAACTCATCTCGTTGACTACCAGAAACTTCAATTAAAACCTCAAAACGTATTATATAATTATAGTTCATTTAATATCTACCTTCAAACGCGCACAATATTAAAACGGTACTCGCGTCCTACTTACCTTAAAGCCAGTATATCGCGACCCCTCATCCCCGACACCCCTGAGTTATTGCTCCGACACTGAGCACGGTGAGAGGTCTAGAGAAATGGACGAGATTACTCAGTCACGAATGTACATGGTGTTTTTGTGTCATGGCGTTATCTTTGTAGATTGATATTATTTTCTGAGTTTCAAGTAAATAATGTTTAGGAGATGCCTTTAAGTCGTTTAGTATCACTTAAGAATAGGATTATGTTACGATTTCTAGCCGAAATCCGAACCGAAATTGATCCTACGTCGGCTCGTGTCTCCAGTAGGCTTATTGTCTAACTCGCTCGCAATCGCCATCTTGTTTATTTTGACAGTTCTTGTATGAATGTGACAGCTAGCTGATTCCGATGCCAATTGTCAGCCCATACGTGAACTGTCAAAATGAACACGATAGCGATTGCGAGCGAGTTAGGTAAGCCTTCGAACAAAATCGAAAACGGTACGTAATCCATTGTAACGTGTGCTAAAAAAGAACAGTAGGTAAGTAATTAAACTACGCGACAAGAATTTTATTTGTTTAAATTTAACATGAACAAAGATATAAATATATAATTTCTTGTATTCAAACTTTGTCAGAAATCAATAATTAAATGAGTTTTTTTGCTAACACACAATTTCAAGTCACTCCGGCCACTGAATGTGGGTCAAAATTCACTTGCTACATCTGAAAACTGAATGACAATGCAAATACCGTCAGCTAAAGGTACAGTCAGCAAATAAAACGTGCCTTATTCTTTAATATCCTTGTTGACCGTCGATGCAAATAACACAACGGTCTTAAGATGAATGACAACTTTATTGAACTTAAAACCCCTTTTATACATTCCTGGAGAACATTCCGTTACCGCGATGTAGGAATGGGACGGCCCGATACAACGGCATCTTACGGCCGATAGATATACTAATCAAACATTACATTTCAGAACCGTACAATCCCTATACTTGAAAGTACTTACTTCATCTTTCGTCCCCAATAATTATTTTCGCTAACAAATACCAAGTTTGCTAACAAGCTAACGAGACCCTCCCATACCTACAGTCTGCAGAAAAATGAATAATTACGATCCGTGACAAACATCCACACAACATTCTCCACAGCAGCCCTAGCGTGCGTGACACCGCTGTACCATACAAATAAAATAGTCGTCTCACATATTTAATACAATACAATACAATACAATAACTCTAAATTGAACACCACGTATAACAACCAAAACCGAAAAAATGTATACAGAATATTACAAGATAACAATAGGCGGCCTTATCGCTACCGAGCGATCTCTACCAGGCAACCTACCTTGTTTTTTTTTCTCTTCTATATTGGAGACATCTCCAGTTAATTTATTTGATGGTGAAGGCGTTTTACACCACCACTGAACTTAAATTATTTACTTATTGTTTTTTTTCTCTTTCTTTCTTCTCATACTTTGACTAATATAATTTAAGGCTAAACCTTACACATCCCTTTTGTAAATGTATTTAATGTAAGTAGAATTTAAGTATTGTACCTAGTAGATAAATTTATTTTATTTTGAAAAAATGACTTTCAGCCAAGTTTCTTGCGGCGCATTCTTCTTATCAATGTAGTATAGTCGAATTACCGAAAAGTATGGAAGTAATTCGTGTAGTCGTGTTTTTTTGTGGAATCGTTAGAGGGCACGACTAGATGGTTTCCCTCGGTTTGCACCTTTCTATCATGTACGGAACACTTTAAAATATTAGGTATAAACTTCAAATGCCGTTATTTTGGAGTATGATAAAAGGTATTAGGCGCAAGTTTAGCCACGTGAAGGGTCCCCTTTGGTACATAATGTATGTTAATTAAAAAGGTGTACGATGTATAGAATCTTGGTAAAATATTTTTTTCTGATTGCGGCTCGAGGATAATTCAGACGGTTGGTGCAAACTTAGATTAAGCTTTTCAAAGTATTATAAACACCCAGGTAACTTTGCACCCCCGTGCAAAGTATGGAACATGTTTTTTTTCACTCTTTTGTAGATTGTACTTCGGGGGAAATTAAGATAGTCGTGAAAATTTATAAATAACACATATTTAAAAGATACTACATTCGCACTCAATAAAAAAAAGAAAATTTTAACCGGAAGTTTGGTAAACATAGTTCTATCTAAACGCAAGGAATAGCAGCGAACGCTAGGTAGCGGGTAGTATTACAGAACCGCATGTTCCGTGTAGAAATGTCAATTTTTTATGGGGTGCGAATGTAAATCAAACCAAGTTAAGACGATTGTGACGATTTTTATTAATTCCAAAATTTCGCCCGAAGTACAAAGACAGTAAAACATAGAAAACTACTTTCCGGGTGTCGCACCCTGGTGCAAATTTGGTATTGTGTTTTGATATATATTCTCATCATTTCCTCAATTTGCACCGCGTTCTGTATTTTTCCCGGGGCCGCAATGCCAAAAAGTATATTTTTAGTTATATGATTTTTTTTTTGTATGTTCCGTAGCTTGAATTGAGCTAAATAACGGGTGCAAATATAGATTAAGATGTAATAAAACGTATGGCAAATTGCACAGACTACACCTATTTTTTCTTCCTAGTTATTACTATTACACCATTTTCAACCAATTCCACCCCTTTCCGGGGGGGTGAATATATCAAGTGATGTATTAAATTCCATTTCTAACCCATACAAATCAAAAACAATTGTTTTTATCAGTTCTTAGAATTATTTCCTGACTTAAGGGAAATTTCACGTATTTTGCCTCCACTAATGATGGTCTTTCCGAATGCGCTGGTAGTTTCAAAAGACATGTAAAAGAGCCCTTGGCGCCAATTTGCAAAAATAAATTTTGAGTTTTGAATACTTTATTCTTATTCAATGGTAGGGCAGCCGGCATCACATACTCGCGTAAGTGCCGCATAAATACGCGCGCGTTGCCGATAAATTTGAATCTACCCCCGCTTTGTAGAACATCGCCCACTTAAGGGTCCCTCACAATAAGTCAAGTCTTAGGGGCCGACCCCTGCGTTCATATAGCCAAGCAAACTTGTTGAGAGTTGAGACAGAAGTACCGACTAGTCAGGTAGGGAAATTACTATCATATGAATCGAGAGTTTTCATCATTATCATCATGTATTTATGTATGTATATAACTCTTTATTGTACACACGGCAAAGCTATTCGGTAAGCAGGATAGATACGGCGCGAGCGTGCGTAGGTGCTTACCTGATTATATTGCCGTGTGTACATAAAACACAAGAAAAAGATGAATACAGGGCAACACACATGCACAAAGAAGAACTTATCCCTAACAGGGATCTCTTCCATGAATCATGTTATAGGCGATGCGGCTAGCAACCCATCACTATTTGGATTCCCCTTTCCACCTATACGTGCCACAATCATGCCAAACGTGGCCAGGTCTTGTTGCCTTAAGCGAGACGTGATTTATTGTATGTATGTAATTGAATATGAATGCTTATTGCTTGCTTCTTTTTCACTATAACTATAAATTTCTAAACTACACTGAAAATTAGAAAGGTAAAAGCTATGGCCGGGAATATATAGGTGTAGATGACACGTGTTCTCATAAATAAAAACATAACCTTGATGCCCTATATAATCTGTATGTATACTAGGGCTTCCAAATAGCGGACTTTTTCAATACCGGTATTAATACCGGAAAATTTTGTTTGCGAAAAAAAAACCCGGTATTAAAATGTGAATAACTACATTACACTGCATTTTGTAGTCAATTTTATACTAGTGTAATAAATAACAAAAAAATCAGACACAAATCACGTCTTTATCACCTACGGGGTAGACAGAGCTTAAGTGGACAAGACCTACAGGCCATGTTTAGCAAGATTGTGGGGCTAGGTATAGATGGAAAATGGAATCAAAATAGTAATGGTTCCTAGCCGCATCGCCTATAACATGATTCCTATGATTGTCGCCCATTCCCTCATCGGAAAAATCGTAACATCTCTAATACCGGTATTGAAAATTCTAATACCGGTATTGAAAAATGGCGTAAAGCCCTTATTTTCAATCTTATTCAGACAATATTTCTGATCGAGAGGTTTCAGAATTCATTTCGCTCTAATTTTCCGCAACGTCAACCCCTATGATAATGATTTCTAACTAATATGAATTATGCGGATATCTGTATGTTCTCTTGGTCCTACTACAACTGTATTATCGCCTTCTGAAGCATAACTAGGCTAGTTTGCCGAACAGGCTTTTGCATATTAAGCATATTGATTCTCCCGCTGAGTCGGCGTTTGTCCGATTTCAATCTCTCGTCTCTTTCTACATTAACTATTGTCAGAGACGCGAATAGATGTAGCTACGAATGAAAATGTTGGTCGAAATAACATGCAAGTTGTATCCCATCTTAGGAATTTAACTAAAGTTAGCAACCTGTCACTGTTTTGATTCCCCTCTTCACCTTTACGCCCACAATCATGGCCTTTAGGTTACTTTAGGCTTTTTCTACCCCGTAAGGACTAAATACACATGGGACTAAATCATTTAAGGATAATATTTTATTTAGTATTCTTTACATTTTAACGTATCAAAGTCGTACCGTCAGCAAACTAAATCCTTAACATCTTTCACGCGTCGCCTCATTTTTCAAATCGAATAGTCGTCCTCTCACTCATAATATTGTCCGTCTCATTCATACCCTCTTGCGTTCCATTCCACATGCATGATTTATGTATGTGTAGGTATGTATTTTTGTGTGCTTTGTGCAAGAAAAGTCGCGCTCAGCGCTCATTCGCGTTTCCGAAGATACCGACCACTCAGTTCGATTCTGACATCACAAAATATTCGACACCCATTGAGCTCTGTTCCCCCTTGAACGGAATTAGAAATCATCCTGTACATATCTATATACAGCCGGATTTTATGGTTCCTTTGTGCGAATGCTTATAGGGGAGTGTTTTATTGATAGAACAGGGTAGATAGATGCCCTCAGAATTTCGTTGGATAAAATATTCAGTGCATAAAGGATGGATGGATCCTCATAGGAGCAATCTGACTTGCCCCTTCACAAATCAAAAGGATTCAGGACCCTGGGACGTTTAAGTGTGATGAGGAGGGATTTTTCTCTGCTGAATCGCTCGTTGATAAATAGCTCAAAAATATTAGAAGACTCTATCTTAGAGTTCGAGTGGTTAGGCGATAAATTCTCAGAATTTTTCCGGATTATTTCCGCGGGCGATTGATCGGGTTAGTTTGTTGTGCTGGCGGTGGAGACGACAGGGTAATGGGAGGCTAAGCTATTTTTTTAAAGACGGGACACCGGTTACGAGAACGTGGTCTGGACTCCTTCGGGATCATTCCTGGTGCAGAGATTGACCATCGCCATTCAACGAGGCAACGGCGAGCGTGGAATAATGCGCGGCGGGTTGTTGAGTTAGTTAGGTAGGTAATATAAGGTAGTTGATAGGTAGGTTGTATTTTTTAAGTAAATTTCATTAAACGTTACATTTTATACACAAACCGTAAAATTAAAACTGGATACTGTTTGACTAATTCAGACACATGCATACATACACAAATCACGTCTTTATCCCTTACAGGGTAGACAAAGCCTAAGCTGACAAGACCTAGGTCACTTAAAATGGAATCGAAATAGTGATGGGTTAGACGCATCGCCTATAACATGTGTCCTATGATTTTCGCCCATTGCCTCGATGGGTTTTTACCGTTTGCGCGGCAAGAGAGGCAACTGGTACATTCTATGTTTTTCTTTGCTCCCAAACCAGCATGGAAGTACACTCGACTAATGCACGTATGTCTGTGGACTCAATCACTAACAATATCGTTTTTTAGCTTGATTTTTTGTTTCTGTGTTAGTTTTAAGTATGCTTTTTAACTGCAATTTTAAATGCAAGTTTAACTGTATTTCTGTGGTCATCTGTCATTGGCTTTTTGTTTAGTACCTAAGTCTCATTATAATGTACTGGTATTGCTGTTGATGCCCCAAATAAAATAAAATAGTAATAAAATCATGGGTTTGGTTTCGATAATTAGAGCAACATGAAAAACGACCATGAAATAACGTCACAGGGTGCAGTTGGTGTGGAAGTTGAAATTTTCGGATATTTGTGAGTAATATTAAATTGGAAAGACGAGTAGGCACAGTAGACGTTCGTGCAACAAAGGATGAGTGAGAAAGGTAACATATTTCGTTACGTTTCTGCA
Source organism: Pandemis cinnamomeana (assembly GCA_932294345.1). NCBI lineage: Eukaryota > Metazoa > Arthropoda > Insecta > Lepidoptera > Tortricidae > Pandemis > Pandemis cinnamomeana. The sequence continues at coordinate 1,916,597 of OW028721.1, read as the reverse complement.
GTGAAAAGGGAGTGATAAATGAATGCCGGAGGAATTGTGATGCGATTCAAAGCTTGTATACTTTGTATACTTTGCTTGTATACTTTGTATACTTTGTGTACGCGAGTTTTTGTCTGTCTGTCCGGGGATTTGGAACAAATCGAGGTGCTATATAAAATTCATGATTTAAATTCGCTGTCTTAAGCTCCGCGGGAATTCTGTAACAGGAGTCGTGAATTCGTGATGTTTGAAATATTTCTGGCCAGGAGATGGATTTTTTTATCAACTTATCTTCGGTGAGTGCGTGGAGAATTTTCTTGTGGCTTTATGTTGATGATTTTTTCATGGTTTTCATTAAAAGCTTGTTTATGTAATTAACAAATTAAAAAAAAAAAACAAATACCTAACTATAAAAATAACCGATATCTAAGCAATCAAATATTTGTCTGTACCTATCTCTTTCTAGAAAACATATACATCACAAGATGAATCACTACATAGTATAAAACAAAGTCGCTTTCTCTGTCCCTATGTATGCTTATATCTTCAAAACTACAAAACGGATTTTGATGCGGTTTTTTTAGTAGGTAGATAGAGTGATTCAAGAGGAAGGTTTTTATGTATAATTCTACGCAGACGAAGTCGCAGGCAGAAGCTAGTTAATTCTATTTTTGTTACTTTGACATTGGCGAAGTTGTCGTCGCTATAATGACTTGATACGCCACAAATAAGAAGAAGAAAGAAGAAGTTATTAAAACATTTAAGCCATAGCGGTAACGTTTTCAAATTCCATCGTCAACAATTAGACTGCTGATATGCGACCATAATAAACTATACCAAATTGTCATCATTAGGCAAACAAAAACAAATCGTAATTGCTTTTATCGAATAATGGAGCATTTACGAGATTAGCGATACGGATAGGTTCGGTAATTGTAGCCCTTATATATTTGGTGGCACGCGATGGTATTAATCTGGCCCTTATATCAAAAACGTGACAGGCGGCAAGCGACTACGACAATTCAGAATACATTGAAAAAAAAAATCTAAGTGTCACTGAAAATTAGAATAGAAACATCCGAAAAGTAAAGCTATGGCCATATATATAAAACCCTATTTCCCTTGGTCACGGCATCACGCGTGAACGGCCGGACCAAAAACTTATCACATTTAATTAAAAACATGAAAATATCGTAAAGGAGATGACAAAAAAAAAAAAAAAAAATGCAGACGAATTGAGGACCTCCTCCTTTTTTTGAAGTCGGTTAAAAAGTGAACCTAAAGGTAATATTGGAGAAGAGATACGGAAATATAAGAATTTTAAACTAATAATTAGTCAGCGATTAGAAAGAGAGATCCGATATGACGTGTGACGTCATTTGTCCGTTTTTCTTCCATGCTGGTCTGGGAGTAAAAAAAAACATAGATTTTTCCAGTTTCTCTTCTCACGCAGATTGTCCCATCGAGGGAATGGGTGAAAGTCTTAGGAGTCATGTTATAGGCGAAGCGGCTAGCAACTAATCACTATTTTGATTTCCCTTTCCAGCTATACGCCCTTAATCATGCTACACATTGCGTTAAGGTTTTGTTAACTTAAGCTCTGTCTACCCCATAAGGGATAAACACGTGATATATGTATGTATGTATCTATAATTTGGCGGGTCTAAATAGTCGAATCATGGCAATTAGGGTATAACAAAATCTGGTTGCTTCTTTTCATCGACTGATGTAACAAGAAATAACCTGAATCTGATTTGAGAGCTCTTTCGAATCTAACGACAGGTTATTTATCAAAAAAGTACAGCGTTGATAGCTAATTCGTTTTTCTAGATTAATGGGAGAGTTATTGATGATGATGGTAGCAAATTTATCTCGATACACCAAATAAAACATTCGTGGATAGGTGACGGAAACTATCGCAAAAGAAAAAGTGTTAGTGTGGTATGTCGAAAAAGTCATGTTTTGCCAGCATTTTGTAGCTCTAATTAGTTATTTCCTCTATGTTGTATGATGTGGGCAGGTTAATATCCTTAGTAAACAGAGAAGGGTTGACAATAGTTGGCATGGCGCGACAAATGGGAAAAGTTATCAAATATAACAAATTTAATACATGTTCAAACGTGTCCGAATTATCTAGACATTTACAAGGCTCGAAGTCCCTTTTGTCCGAACTCGAATTTAATTATATTTACACAGTGTGATCGGAAAAGTTTTGTGTCACATACGATCAGTGAGCGTACGAGTAAATAAATGAGATATGAAAATGTACAGTCAAGTGTAATAATATGTATCTAGACAAAGTTTCAAAAATAAGTACCATACGCTCTTACGCCAGCGTAATAAGGTCGTGGGACATATTTTTGTTAAGTTCCTATCGATACTTATTTTTGCACTTGACCGTACGATGCCTTTGATTAAAAGATATTGTAAGAATCTGTTCAAAGTAAATGAAGTCGGTGTATATTGAGCTGATGAAATTGAAAATTGTGATCCTAATACAAATAACGCAAACGAGGAAACAATGAGAATCCAGACGTTATTTTTCGTAACCAAAAGTTAAAGCGGGGAAGTAATTGAATCGCAAGACGCCAAACCGTCTAGCGAAGTTAAATCGTTAAAAAACAATTAACCGGTTTATTTTTAACGAAAGTATCAGTTGTCTTAATTATTTTAGTTGAGCTCATGTGTGCGTTCTGATTGTGTTGTGATAAAGAAAGGTCTTAATGAATTCTGATAGTATAATTATATTTAGATATTAGCTGTTGCCCACGACATCGTCTACGTAAGATTATATATCGCTATCTTTAGAGAACTATGCAGTTTTTCCATTATACTAATTATACTAAGCTTTCTTGGCATGAGACCTGACTAAGTTATTTATCGCCTCATCTTTCAATCTGACTTCGCAACAATATAAAAATTCCGCTTTCCCTGCTGCAATATAAAGCAATCTAAAGCAGTAAACAAGATTTTCCGTTCCAAATAACAATAACCATTTCACTTATATTTCTATCCGAAACGCCCAACGAGCCGAAACTTAGCTTGTTAAATCTATACGAAAACAATTTTCAGATGTATCCTACCATACAGACGGCTAAAGTAACATAACGCATTCAAATTCCATACAAGATTGTGCGAGCTTCCGTTACATAATGAAGTAATACAGCGAAATAGACGACAAACCCTGCCTTGTTATCCAACAAGCGAATTCCTACCCTGATTCATCCTCAGACAGTTCACGATCAGGCAATGCTGTCAGTCGTAAAAGGGTATGTTACATGAGACAACGAAACCAAGACGCATGGCTTTATTGGAAGAAAGATGGGATGGTAAAATCAGTTAAGTAGTGTTGTCTGGAAGGGCTTTCAGCTGTTGATTTACAGAAGATAATAGGATTCGTGAATGATAATGGCTATTTGTATCTAACGAAAACAAGGGGCTATGTGTTTCTACGTTTGTGATCTGGAATTTTATCGCTGCTTGAAAAATATCAGGTTTTATATCAGTGATTCGGTAAACCAGAAACAAGAAGTTACGAATGTTCTGTTGGGATTATGCCTCGACTTTGATAATGATTTGGGAAACTCGCGTTGAGCGCAAAACAAAACGAATCTATCGGAAGTTGCCAGTCGATAAGATGGTTGGATTACGATTGCGCTCGTAGTCCCGGTTTCTGGTAAACAAAAGTTTACCCACAACCCAATCATTTGTCTAATCCAGCTTGATGAAAGTGACATAGCTTACTAGCGCGAGATATCCCTGTTTAGTTCGCTTCTCGAATTTTCTCAACGCCTTTGAGATATCTCGCCCGTAATGGACTTTGAAATTCATGAAAAATTCAGAGCCACCGCTGAATACCGTTTAACACTGTGAAGGGAGCAAAAGGCAAAATTGAAATTCCACCCTGAGTGACTTGCAAGATGCAGCTGCGAGCATAACTAAGATGGCAGCTGATGAGTTTACTGGCGGTTGCAATCTTGCGATTGGAAAATCGCAGGTTATGTCACCTGCGTTTGTTGCGAGAGTATTGTGCTGAATGTGGCAAAACAGTCAAGTAAATCCGCAGTGGAGCCACCTGGATACTGTGAATAATGTGCCCCGTATTGCAAGATCACAACAGAATTTAAAAATAGCTCTATCACATCACTACATAGTGTAAAACAAAGTCGCTTTGCGCTGTCTGTCTATCTGTTTGTCCCTATGTATGCTTAGATCTTTAAAACTATGCATTTTGTTGCATTTTTTTTAAATTGAGTACTTCCATGCTGGTCTGGGAGCAAGAAAAAAACATAGAATGTACCAGTTGCTTGTCTACCCGCGCAGATGGTAAAAGCCCATCGAGGGAATGGGCGAAAATCATAGGAATCATGTTTTAGGCGATGAGGCTAGCAACCGATCACTACTTTGATTCCATTTTCCACCTATACGCCCACAATCTTGCTAAATGTGGCCTGTAGGTACCTGTTATCTTAGGCTCTGTCTACCCCGTAAGGGATGGAGACGTGATAGATGTATGTTTTTTAAATAGATAGAGTGAAGGTTTACCTATATGTATAATTCTACGCAGACGAAGTCGCGGGCCGAAGCTAGTAAATAATATGAGTTAGAGCTCGGAATCCACCAAGTGGCAAACCATGAAATCGGAAGAATAGAAGTCTGCCCCTACCGGGATTCGAACCACCCCTAGCTTCACAGTCAGGGTCACTAACCACTAGGCTATACGGTCGGCAAAAATCGCACAGTTGTCGCCCGACAGCTCTGTCATTGGCGTCGTTTACCAAGTTAAATTATGCAAAGCCGGGAGGCGGTAAGTGCCGTTCATGGCGTAACAACATTCAGATGAACCCCGCCATGCATGCTCTACCGAGGCATAATCTTTTTAAATTAGAAGAGCTTTTGTTTTTCTCCCGTTTCCCGTAAATTGCGCGGAACGATGTGGGTATGCTCCTAAAGGATTCCTTTGGAGATGAAGTCATCTGTATACGGGGGAAAATGGAATGTTTATTGGATAGATTGAGTAGATTATCCGGAATACATTGGTGCTGGGATGCGAGATGATTTTGGATGGAAATTTGTGTGCTGCGAGGGTGTTGGAGTGTAGAATACCTAATGTACGCAATCTGCTGGAAAGAACGTTGGTATGTTTATAATTTTGTATGTAAGGTCAGGTCAGGAGTACTCGAAAGTGTGTGAGAAGTGAGTTTACAAGAAACAAAAAAGTAAAAAAGGAGGGAAAACTAAATTGTTCAAAAACAACAGGCTGGCATATCAATGCGCAAAGTGGAGGACACATTTAAAGGCCTATTTTGTCAAATCGACCGACCCACCAGCTAAAATATACCGGAATAATTTTAAGAGACCCTGTAAATAGTAGGTACGATTCGAGGCAAGTTAACGCTTCAACTCTCTTTCCAAGAAAGTTATTCTCTGTTTGGCTCCCAAGCAATCACGCTATGTACTACAAGCTTGTAGTCTCTAGGCAAAACACTTATATTTAATTTAACCACACGTTTTGTGGCAAAAGCCTTTCGTTTACTCACGCTGTCTCCTTAAATTAATTCGGAATACACGCTTGTAAATATCTTCACGATTTTTCGCGCGAAGATGGTAAAAAAAAAAAAAATCTCATACCCATTTTCTGTTTTTGATGCACAAAGGTGCTTCACTGTGTAAATCTGTAAATTTCTTAGTTTTGCCTTCTTGGTTTGCCTTGTTTTTGATAATTAATGTATGGTTTCAATATTTTTCTATAGGAAACTGTAAGTCTAGATTTTACAAAAATGTAATTGTAATACATATAGCTACAAGAGACTGTTTGTTTCTAAATAAATAAATAAAATAAATAATCGAAGGAATGGGCGTAGGAATCATGTTATAGGCGATGCGGCTAACAAACCATCACTATTTTGATTCCCCTTTCCATCTATACCCCCGCATTATACTAAGCGTGGTGTTTAGGTCTGGTTACCTTAGGCTGAAGTCGTAAGGGATTAAGACGTGATTTATGTATGTATGTATTTATTTTTGTATTAAATATCAGTAAGTCTCTTAATCAGTCATTTGTAGACTTCGTCTCAAGTTTTCACCCTTGGGAGAGTTATCAGAAATCCTAAGTTATTAGATTGCTCTAGTTTTTCGTCTAGACTATATAGTTTGTGAATAATTTCGGACGTCTGCGTAACTTGTGCTTGATAAGATGCCTTGATTACTTTGATTTAGAGTCGATTTTTGAACCGTGCGATGGTGTAATTACAACCTAAATATAACAAATCAAGATAGCTTCAAATAGTGTTGCCCGCTGGATGATATAGATGGTGCTCGATAACTCTTTTCGTGCAATATTAGTAAACTACGATACTATCGAAATTAAAATTAAAATCAATATTTTATTTTTCCAAGATGGCCGCCAAGGGCTCTTTTACATGTCTTTTTTTAAACTACCAGCGCATTCGGAAAGACCATCATTGCCAAGAATAATCCGCCGCAAGAAACTTGGCAGCAGTCATTTTTTCAAAATAAAATACAGTAAGAATACTTAAATTCTACTTAAATTAAATTCATTTATAAAAGGGATGTATAAGGTCCCCAAACTTTAAATTATATTAGTCTATAGTTAGAGATGTATAAAGTCTCTACTAGTCAAAAAATGTCGCCACAAGCACTTCTGCAAGAAATTCTTGTGTTTCACTTCGGATTCTGTGCCTGTAAATAAATATTAGTTTGGTCGTTTCCATGCACTATGGTCGCGGGTAGTTATTGTGTGTGTATGTGTGTGTATCAGGGGCGACTGAAAAACGGCGTCTGTTTGCCTAGACTTAAAGAGGGTAGAGATCCCTTATAGCGATAAGTTCGCCTTTGCACATATTAATGTTATTTTAGTTTTTTTGTGAATTCTGTTTCTTTATATTTGTACAATAAAGCATTTACTTACTTACTTACGTCTGATAGTTTGTTGCATTTTAAACTTTTGAAAGTGAATGTAAACAAACTATTGAATAAATCTTTTTTTTATTATTGATATTGTGGCATTTTTTGCAAAAAACTATCGATAGGGAATCAATCTATCGATTTTGCAGCAACTCTATTGTGAAACCGCTACTGTATTCGCTACTTCCTTTGATCAGTTCCAATCAATATCTTACAATGAATGCTGATCATTTATAAATGTCAATCACATTTTTTGTTCAACCTTCGTTTTGACAAGCCTAATCGCCGCGGTCGCACCAACCGAACGGCTAGCCCTTCGTTTGCATCGGTTGATTGGGTTACGTTTGCTTAGTTAGACCTTACTAGTTACCTTGAGCAGTTAGACGAATTGAACTGAAGGTAGTTCAATTTCATACACTTATTGTTTGTTTTAACATGGTATAATGAGGCCTCTAAGATTTTTCTAGGAGTAATGAAAAAACAGAATGTACCAGTTCCTTCTCTTCCCGCGCCGATGATAAAAGCCCATCGAGGGAATGGGTGAAAAATCATGTTATCGGCGAGGCGGCTGGCAACCCGTCGCTATTTTGATTCCTCTTTCCACCTATACGCCCACAAGGCTAAACGTGGCTTTTAGGTCTTGTTACCTTAGGCTCTGTCTGCCTCGTAAGGGATAAAGACGTGATTTATGCTATGTATACATGAATTTTGCGTGATTTAGTCCGGGGAGTTAAAGGCCGCCCGCGTAAATGAGTTGTCGCGCGCGCGGTACAGGGGCGCGGGTTAGGACGACAAAGGGGACCGAGAGAGGTGCGGGCGGGTAGTGTGCATGCCGCCCGCACCTCTCCCGGCTCCCGCCGTCGTCCCACTCCGCGCGTCTGAACCGCGGGGAGCTCTCGGTGCGGGCGGGTAGTGCGCCTGCCGCCCGCACCTCTCCCGGCCCCCGCTGTCGTCCCAACCCACGCGTCTGAACCGCGGGGAGCTCTCTCGGTGCGGGCGGGTAGTGCGCCTGCCGCCCGCACCTCTCCCGGCCCCCGCTGTCGTCCCAACCCACGCGTCTGAACCGCGGGGAGCTCTCTCGGTGCGGGCGGGTAGTGCGCCTGCCGCCCGCACCTCTCCCGGCCCCCGCGGTCGTCCTACCCCGCGCTCCGCAGCCGCGCGGGCGAGGACTAATTTAAGTGGTCGGTCTATAGTTAGATTTGTGAGTGGCCTTAGTCTAGACGCTAGTGTTTAATATTTCCCTCGTGGGGTCCCACATTACTCATTCGACGCGCACTGGAGCGGGATAGCTCAGGGGTAGATGCGTAGATAAATAGTACAGTCGCGAACAAACGTGTTAAAGATGCTAACTATATTCGTAATTTTTTTTATTATTTTTATTAAAAGAAAACCTTCATTCCCACCATACTCCTGGCGCTACCCCTGGGGGTAGAGTGGGACTGAACACACAATTTTACAGAAAGGAAAAGAAAAATACAGAAATGAAAATAGATCATCAGTGTAATGAAATGAGTATAACACTCATCCTATGAATAAAAGTCAATGCATTTATTTAAACATCGCTAGATGGCGTTGTTAGACAGTTAGGAGGCTACGATGCGGTTATGGCTTAAAGAACCTCTAATAATAAATTAGGTTAAGAATTTGCCTGCCAAACTTTGGCAGAGCATACAAACAATAAATATGTAACTACATACAAATAATTTCATTTTATTTATTTAATTCATTTTGTTTCAGGTACACATACATGTTTTTTGCAAACTAAGCTGACGGATGACCGCTGTAAGTAGAACCTTGTCCTATAAATGTGTTCTACTTTTATTATCGGCTCGTTAGCTATAGCTAGATTAACCACTTAATCGTAACTAATCCCTACTAACGATCAAATGTAAGCGTTCTTTATTTAATTTGTTAAAGTGAGTAGGTGTTACGAGGTACTAGCGAACAAATTGATTCGTGACCCATTTAAAAACCTTTTCGCAGTAAATTTTCCAGTGACAATACATGTGATATCGTCATCATCATATCAGAAATTGGACGTCCCTCTTCTACGTACCTATCTCCTCATTTCTGATTCCGAAAGCCCAAGCATAGATCTCTGCATTGCTCGCAGTAAGTAGGATAATTTACAGAAAATAAAATTTGGACAGTTTGTACTGTCGTAAAGCATACGTCTGCGTAGCATTCGGTTATCGCTCTCCCGCGGGAACTATGCGAATTTTCGGGATAAAACTATCCCATGTCCTTCCCTGGGGACTCAAAACTATCTCTGTACCAAATTTCGTCAAAATCGGTTCTGTGGTTTAGGCGTGAAAGCGTAACAGACAGAGTTACTTTTGCATTTATAATATTAGTAGTACTTTCCTTCGCGACTGTCCGTAGACCGCATAACATCACGCAGGAGTGTTTACGGAGTCAGCCAGACAATGCTATTTATTAGTTCGCCGTTGGATTTACTTTGGCGAGCGTTTATGAGGATCGCTTCAAAATTGCTTAAACGTAGTGCACGAAATGTAATAGCTTACTGACAAAGAAACGTGCGTGATAGACATAAGACGTTTGAATAATACGTCTGCTATACATACATACATAATTCACGTCTTTAACCCTTACAGGGTAGACAGCCTTGGCTATCAGAAGCTATAGGCCACGTTTAACATGATTATTGATCAGGTGGACCCCTTGCTCGTTTGCATAAAAAATGTGAAATATTTAGTTTGTGATTTTGCCCAATTCACGAGGTGGGTGGCTAAGTTGTAAATTCACTCCCCTACCCCCCGGCATCCTCCCATCGTAGCTTCCTACAAAGGAGTGGGATATTATTGTTGACAAATTTTAAAATCAATAAAGGGATTTCTCTGTAGGACTCATTTTTCGCACCCCCACAACATGGATATTATTAGATTATCATCAAAATTAACCTTACGCCGTTTTCGATAAGGTTTGAATTTGGTTAGGCCATGTGCTACCGACAGATGTTTGTTGAAGACTTATAATTGGTGGCGTCTTGTTCGAATAGGGTTGCCTAAGCTTGTTATGGAGAATTCGTTTGTCGCTATCCCACGGGAACTATGCAATTTTCCGGGATAAAAAGTAGCTTATGTCTTAGCCTAGGTTGCCAGCTATCACCGTTTCAAATTTGATCTAAATCCGTCCAGTTGTTTCAGCGTAAAGAAGAAACAAACACTCGCTCACCTCCTCATAAACTTTCTCATTTTTAAAGTACTAGCTTAAGCCCCCGACTTCGGCCGCATAGAATTAAGAACTGATGTTGATCTGGATTTTCGTCTCGATTCCCTCGATGCTTTCACTATCTGCGCTTGTAGCGAAGCTGCTGGGACATTATATGTTTTTTTTCTTTTATTTTTCGAAAGCCTACATACATACATATATCACGTCTTTATCCCTTACGGGGTAGACAGAGCCTAAGGTAACAAAAACTTAAGGCCACGCTTAGCATAATTGTGGGCGTATAGGTAGAAAGGTAAAATAGTTATGGGTAGCTAGCCGCATCACCTATGACATGATTCCTATGATTTTCGCCCTTTCCCCGGGCTTTTACCATCTGCGCGGGTAGGTGTGAAAAGTAGAGTATATTCCTCGGAGATAAAACTGTTTATGTCTTAGATGCGCTTAAATGCTTCGCTCCACTCAGGACTCAATCTTAATTCACTCGCTACGCTCAGGAATTAACTCATATCACCCTCGCTTCGCTCGGGAGTTAAATCTATAGTCCTTTGCTGCGCTCAGAATTCAATATCGCGCCCAATCTCACAATCTACTATTTTTTCTTTTGTTTTTCGAAAGCCTATGTGCAAATAATGCGTAGTGTTTTTGTGTCAGTGCTGGCCCTGCAATACCCCCGAATTTGTAAACCGAAGCCCTAGTACGGGATTACGAAGTTCCGCGAACCTGTTAATTGACGCGAAATTTGTGATGATATCACTTAGTTGGCGTAACCTTGCGAGTTTGGACAGCAACTTGATATCCGCCATTGCAAATTGCTATAAAAATGTTTTTCGTTTTTTTTTTTTTTTTTGTCTCTTTGGTTGTGTATGCTTGTTGTAGGTACCTACCTTTTATTTAATGTTGGTTTTAATTTTTAATATTGTTTGTGACTTAATTTGAATTTAAATTGATTACAATCTTTGATAATATTGTTGTGCTTGAGCTAGGCCTGCGCTTAATTTTTTTTTAAATTTCATTTTCATTTCTTATATTTACCAGCTTCTGCCCTCGACTTTGTCTGGGTAGAATTAACCTTCTTTCATCTTCCATTAAACAGACCGCATTAAAATCCGTTGCGTAGTGTTCAAAATTTAAGCATACATAGGGACAGACCGACAGACAGACAGCGGAAATCATAGGAATTATAGGCGATGAGGCTAGCAACCCATCACTATTTTGATTCCATTTTCCATCTATACGCCCTCAATCAAACTAAATGTGGCCTGTAGGTACCTATTACCTTAGTCTCTTTCTGCCCCGTAAGGGATAAAGACGTCAGTTGTGTATGTATGTATGCATGTAAAAAAAGTAAAATTGATTCGTTCGTGTTTTATGTCAAATAGTTAAAACTAAAAGTAACTAGGGGATTCAGGGGGGAGGGATAAGTTTGCGGCTAGCACGCGACCGTTTATCATCACGCCGCAACTCAGACGGGGGGTGCATGCAAATAAGCGAGCGACGCCGGGCGGCGGCGCTAGACGAATCGCTTTTACTAGATAGTGAATAGTTGGCGGCGTTTCTCGTTTATGAATTGAGTTACAGCGGTTGTAATTTAAATTTATTTGCTGCAAAATAAATGAACACACAAATCACGTCTTTATCCCTTACGGGGTAGACAGTCCTAAGGTAAGAGGACTTACTGGGCCACGTTTAGCAAGACTGGGCGTATAGGTGGTAAGTGGAATCAAAATAGTGGTGGGTTGCCAGCCGCATCGCCTATGACATGATTCCAATGATTTTCGCCCATTCCCCCGATGGGCTTTTACCATATGCGCGGACGAGAAGCAACTGGTACATTCTATGTTTTTTCTTTGCTCCCAGACCAGCATGGAAGTTAAGTTCATTGTTTGGTCTAGCGCAAAAATATGTATCGATAGGAACTTCTCAAAATTATCACGCTGGTGCAAGAGCGTATGGTACTTGTTTTTAAGTACAGTCCGCGAGCTCTTAGGATGTCATTTCGGTTTGTCTTGCCGGCTCACTCGCTCTCATAGGTTTGATACTTGGATCGGCCGATTGAGGGAGACAGCAAGAAACCCAACGGCGTTCTAAGAGCTCGTGGTCTGTAAATAGAATACAGACGCAAAAACAAACTCGCGTGGTAAGCTAGTGGCTGTTAAATTATTTTTGTTGGCAAATTACTTTTCTTTGGCATGGAGGGGAATAATTGAAAAAGTTCAGAGGTCTAACACAACGCACGCTCTTTGTGGCCTAACTTTGGTCTGGACGCATTTTTTGCGTCCAATTTCAACAATGCAGACTATCTCGAGTTGGATTGAATAATTTAAATGTTTGGGGGTTATTTACTTCGGAATATAACTTCCCATTACTGCTGGTCTGGGAGCAAAGGAAAAACAGAACGTGCCAGTTGCTGCTCGTCCCGCACATATGGTGAAAGTCCATTCAGGGAACGGACGAAAATCTTAGGAATCATGTTATTAGTGCAATTTTGATTCCACTTTCCACCTATACGCCCGCAGTCTTGCTAAACGTGGCCTGTACGTCTTGTTACTTTAGGGTCTGTCTGTGATTTATGTATGTAAAACACGTATAAAAGTCGAGTGATGCTCGAAATTGTTTCGGACTAGTGACATGCACATGTGTCATGTAAATTATGATTGAGTCGCACGGTATTTTCATGTTGAAAGCTTGTACAAAGATATTTTTTTAACAATAACTTATTTAAACCGTAAAAGTACTCTCGGCCCTGGTGAACAGTAGATGATCCACGGGAGGTAATTGTGTCGTACAGACACATCATTCATAACAGATGACGCTTAGCGACAAAAAATCGCATAGTAACAAGGTCACGTGACAGCTAGTGACAGATAGAACAATCCGAAGGCTTACCCACCTGCTATGGGTGCTGCGCGCGTCACGGAATAACTTCACTTTTCGGATTTTTCTGTGTGTTCTAATTTTAAGTGTCGTTTAGAAATTTAATAACTTATTTGGAAGACCTATACATTATATTGACAGTAAGATCGTGATGTATGATTAAAGTCGAGGACAAGCAAAATAGACGGGTCCTTTCCGACCTAAAGTCGTGGATTACACCGTTTTAAATTTTCAACATTTCATCAGTTATGTACAGGAGCTAATAATGCCTTTATCTGATACATTTCGATGCCTAAAAATTGCCTCATTTATTATTCAGAGTTCTGATGAAGCCATAATTTGATAGGAATCCAGTAAATGTGGTACGAAGCAATTGTTTCAATTGTTTCGATTGGACCTGTCACGCTAAGCGATGTTGTACACAGATATTATTATCTACCTAGACAATGTAAGTGCTGCTGGGAAGTTATGTTTTCCTTTGTTTTTTCGCTCGTTTGTTAACTTGGGTTGATGTTGGGTGGGGATGCCTAGCTGGGTCAGGCGGGCTATCGATGCTTTTGGAGATCATTCAGCCCAGTTCCCCTTGGTTGGAGCCGCCGGTTACTGTCCCAGCAGCGCTCCCACACAGCAACAGGGCAGGACATCTTTGAGTTTGTTCCCTTAGCTCGTCCTCCTCCGGTTCGTCACTCCCGAATGCATCGCGCCGCGCTGCCGCGTACATGACGCACTCTGTTAGGACGTGTTTGCTCGTCTCCTCCTTCCCACAGTGTGGGCAGGAGGGGTCGTTTTTTCTTTACTTGTAACTTGGGTTACAAGCGTACTTGGTCTTAGGCCACATCATCACTTACGTCAATGTTTCTTAAAATTTTTGCTCATGGACCCCCAAACAATGGCCTATATTAGAAATGACAGGTAATATGTGAAGAGTTAACCGAGTTGCTGCGGCTGCGGACCCCTGTTACGGACCCCTGAGTGGTCCGTGGACCCCGGTTCACGAAACCCTGACTTACATCGAATTTGTTTTTCAAATTCAGAGTACGTATTTAATTTAAGTTACTTGACTCATCAAATGTTAGTAATGAATTATATAGAAACACAATCCAACCCCCAGTGGCATAATACGGGGGTCTACCTTATTTGCTATAAAATCAAAAGCTATAAATTTAAAATCTATAAGTTCATATGCTATAAAATCACTTGCTATAAACATTCATTTGCTATAAAAGTCACATGCTATAACATTCAAAATCTATAATTTCAAAATCTATAACATTCATAATCTATAACATTCAAAATCTATAATTTCATAATCTATAACATTCAAAATCTATAAAATTGTTTTCTATAATGATTATTTTCTATAACATTCATAATCTATAACATTCAAAATCTATAACATTCACATTCTATAAGCATCAAAATCTATAAAACAGAGCCAGGTGTTCAAATGTAAAGTCGACGGAGCCCCGCTGCGCGGGGCTCCTATTTTCTGCTCTGAAGGACACAAGGTAACTAACAAACCTATCTGTCTTAAATTGGATGTTGGTAACGTGTTTTTCTAATGGCGGGGGCTGCGACCCCGAGCCCCCCATGTGGGGAGCCCTGCCCCCTACACCCCCCTTTTCCGCGACTTTTCAGTTGTATTACCGCTGCCTAAGTAAAGTTTAGAGATTTCAATAGTTATAGAAAACAAATGTTATACTATCTAATCCTTATAGCAAATGAGTGTTATAGCAAATGAATATTATAGCAAATGAATGTTATAGCAAATGAATATTATAGCAAATGAATGTTATAGATTTTGAATTTATAGAAAGTAACTTTAGAGAATTTAAGTGTTATAGCAAGTGAGCATTATAGCAAGCAATGATTATAGCATCTGAATTTATAGAAAGTGAATCATTATAGCAAATGGTTTTATAGAATGTGATTTTATAGCCATTGATTTTATAGCAAATAAGGGGATACCATAATACGGATCAGATTACAGACATTTTTAACGAATGCAAAACAAAAGTTGAAAAGTTGAAAATCGGTGCATTATTGGAAATGAGTACTCGAAAAATAATGGTTCATATTTTTTTATTTAATTAAACATGAACTTATGCGCTCTTTGCAGGAATTGATGAATTTTAACAATTCCCGAATGTTATTTTCGTCGTCGATTTCATAAATCACGTCTTTATCCTTTACGGGGTAGACAGGGCCTAGCCTAAGGTAAAGTCCTAAAGGCCACGTTTTGCGTGATTGTGGGGTAATAGGAGTCAAAATAGTCATGGGTTACTAACTGCAGGGGGGAGGGGTTTTTTGACCGTATTACCGTACAACGTTGCCGACATTTTGTCACAAGATTTTTGAATTAAATTTTTATTACTTTGACATTGGCGAAGTTGTCGTCGCTATAACGCAGTGGTTCTTAACCGGTGGTCCGCGGACCACTGGTAGTCCCTGGAAGCATCCTAAGTGGTCCGCGGGGCCAATCTAATAAATAATTAGATAAGTGACAACCAGACACAACGCGTGAATGTGCAATTCCATTCATTGGGGCCGATCGAAGCCATACGTTAGATTTTTTGTAGTTAGGTAGTTACTTAGGTGGTCCTTGGCAAGACAACATTTTTGTCAAATGGTCCCTCATGTCTGAAAGGTTAAGAACCACTGCTATAACGACTTGATACGCCACAAATAAGAAGAAGAAGAAGAAGAAGAAGAAGAAGAAGGAGAAGAAGACAATAAGCCTACTGTTTGCAAAATAAAGTTTAGTTTTTGAGTGCCTCGCCGCTGAGCTGCTGATTTAATCCTGTTCCTTTAACAGTGTTCCAAAATAGAATTAGTTTAATACGCAGCGCTCGGTTCTTATTCAGTTTTGTGTGGTTGCTTAGTCTGTTTCGGGAGTACGTCTGTGGCTGGTGGCTGTGTCGCTGCAATTGATTGCTACAAGTGATACCAATCAATGTATGGACGTGTATTATTAGCTTTTCCGATTGTTTAAAGTACACTGCAAAAATACACTGGGGGGTACTACAATAGAGAGATCTCTCTCCAGGCAGATGTAATGCCTGGGGACCGAAGTCCGAAGGAAGAGAGTTGAGAGTTGTATTTATGCAGCCGCATTGAGAAACTTCGTTAGCGGCATGTAGAACGATGTGACAGCTGTCATTAGAACTGGCGCTAGCTACTCGTGTGTTGTAGTAGTTATGTAGAGGCCAACTAGGTGGCGCTAAGGTCGCTACAAACTGCAACCTGGGGCTCGATTTTTGAAAGCACATCACTCGACTGACCTCCAACAGTCTAGGCCTCCAACGTGATGGAGCGACCTGGTGAGGGTAGCAGGAACGCATTGGATGCGGATGGCGCAGGGCCGATCTGTTTGGCGAGCCGCGGGGGAGGCCTATGTTCAGCAGTGGACGTCTTTCGGCTGACATGATGATGATGTTGATAATCTCCAAAACTACAGCTCTAATCAAAGTTTTGACTAGTTCACAAGATTAATGAGAGCTGTGATTGTCTTCTATGGTGCTCGTATTCTAATTCAGCACAATTTTTCACCGCTGTCGAGTGGTAGTTTCACTCATGTGCTTTTAAAATCCGGGCCCCTGTAATTGAATCGAGAAATACGTCATGAGTGTCATGACGTGTTAATTTGCGACTGAATTCCGACTCAGTGAAGGCTATTTCGCCAACGACAATTGTCGGTGGAAATCGCCGGTAACAGCTAGTTATATATGGATATATGACTAGCTATGTAACTATATGTATGTATAGATATTTAATAATTACCCTATCTGTGGTTGTGATGCTCTGGTAATTACCAATAATGGCATAACAATAGAATTAATCTATTAATGACATAATGCCGTTACTTAGACGTTTGGTTACATTCGAGTGAACTGAGCCAAGGTATGTAATACGAGACTGTTAAATTAACATACATACATAAATCACGGCTTTATCCCTTACGGGGTAGACATAGCCAAATGTAACAAGACCTAAAAGCCACGTTTAACATGATTGTGGGTTTATGGAAAGAGGAATCAAAGAATAGTGACCCCAAAAGATCGCCAGTAAAAGTATGTATGTATGTATAACTCTTTATTGTACATAAAACACAAGAAAAAGATGAATACAGGACAACACACATGCACAAAGGCGAACTTATCCCTAAAAGGGAACTTGTCCAGTTAACCTTTGAACGATTGACAGGACATCCGACTTAAAATAATGAGTATTTGTTACTAAAATTCTATTTACCGCTAATGAGGTTACGGTAATACAGACAGGTTCATTAACTCTTTCAAACGTGTCTGGATAATTTTTTCTTGACCCCATTCCTAAGTTTACTTAAATACTCGACCAGCTACACATTCTGTACAGTCAGCAGCAAACCATGCCAATAATGAATAAACCAATAGGCCAGCTTACGAAAACAATCGTTCGCCGAATATGCCAACGCAATGCCCGCAAAAATATGCCCGTACGGCCAGCAAGAAAGTGAGCACGCACCCGACTTGTTTTGCTGTCGGTACCAGTATTTTCGTGCTCGGATTTCCTGCAACCCAGTAATTTATCGCTTGTCTATGAGGATAGTTTTTTATGAGAAAAACAATCCTAACAAATTGTTGCGGGTTGGCGCTCTATGACGATAAGTCGGTGAATACCCCATTTGGGGATATGGTGCTGTGGAATGATGATGAAATTGGTTTGTTAGATACTTGACTAGTTTACTAGGCATACAAGCGTATAAGGCAAATTAAAATTACTCTGGAACACTTCAGCAGGCGTTTGGTAGTACCTATATATTTAGCTGAACACATCTTCAAGTGTTCCATTTTAAAATGAAGACTGTTTCTTCCATGCTGGTCTGGCAAGACAAAACATAGAATATACCAGTTGCTTCTCTACCCGCGCAGCAGGTAAAAGCTCATCGAGGGAATGGGCGAAAATCATAGGAATCTTGTTATAGGCGATGATGTTTTACAAAAAATATGATTGTTATCAATCCTGGATTGCATTGTCAAGGAAAATCCTTGTGACATATACTGTGAAACAGTCCTACGGTGGGTCAGGAATTAAATTGTAAGATAGTACCTTATTCCACCGGCAGGTCGACCAGAAGTTGGCTGGGTGGAATCTCCACCCTAATGTTGCCAGCATCCCTAAAATTCCCATGAAGCTGTTTCGCTCGTCCCTATTTCACGGACAGCTGAAGAGCGGAATTCCATGCGTCTGTTTCATGATCATTGAAATCTCAGTGCTGCCAATTTAGTGTTTGTCGCTAAAAATGGCGACTTTTGCTTAGTTCCTAGAGACTTTAAACTGACTATAAAGTTTTCCAACTTTGCCCGAAATGGTAAAAATCATCCCAATTGACAAAATTATCATTTTTTTAAGGTCTTATGACTTCAAACATGAATGGTTATTATGATCGATGAACCAATTTTGATAAATTTTAGTGAACATAAATATTTTTCAAGATTTATTTACTTTCCTCCTTATGTTCTCATGAAATCAGTTAAATAGCATATGAGGTTGGATTTTTAACGTTGTCAAAATCCTAGCTGGTTAAAAGGTTCCAAAGAGATCCCTTTAAGGGATAAGTTCACCTGTGTACATCTGTTTTTCTCATTACCTGTAAAATTATACACACACATTCAGTTTTATTGTAATTTCCAAGCGGTAGTAACGTCATTATCAGCTCCCAACGCCAATCGTAATCCTATATATTTTTTTACATCGCCTATATACCTACTACTATATTTACATCGCAATTTATGCCAGAACTAAGGCTTAGCGACAAACATAGTCCAAAAACATCCCGAAAACAATTTCCGTCAAAATTGACTTAGCAAAGTATTATTTTTATGCAAGGGTCGTTACGTCCCGGGGTACGCCGTTGCTATGGCGACGTAATTCCCCTATTATCCCCTTTTATTTCACTCTCCAAGCCCTCACCCCCGCTTAGTTATCCGTCAGTGTTGCTATGTATCACACCGTAGCGAATTTTAGGAATCTTAGTAGATTGAACGCTTCAATTACTTTTACTTGATAGTCTTAATTACAACATTGCCAGCAAATATACTAAGCGGGCCAAAATTTGGCCCAGTCTCCATACAAAATTAACTATTTATATTGTGTACATATAGGGCCAAATTTTTTGCCGCTGAGTATGTCTCGAGACGTTTTGCATCCGTAGCGACTGCACTGAAAATAGCTCTCTTAGCGACTTTGAGAATGGTTTTGATTCTACAATTTAAAACTGCTGATTTTATGTCTTGAGCATGATCGATGCCCAGTCACGACTGTTTTAAATACAACCTTTTTTGGTTGGTATTTTTTGATGACTATGGTTGCATTGATCCATTCTAAAGTGTATACGAATATTATTACGCAAAAAAATCTCGAACGCGTCTGCATCAGCTGAAATGACTGAGTTTTGCCATTTGCGTTATGCTATCGTAATTAGACCCGTTCTCTCTTAGTTACCATACTGAGTCATGGGTCTGGTTACCTGGTCAATGTACGACCAACAACATAAGAATCCTGACTCCGTACAATGTGTGCCAGAGAACGGATCAAGTTATGATTCCATGAAAAGCGTTATGATATTTTCACGACTGAGTTTTTTTCATAGAATCTTCTCTCTGGCCTCTGGCAAAGTTGTCACAAAATGTGTTCGAGACATTTTTTGCGTAAAAAAATTGTGGTACGCTCTCTGCATACATACAGAAATCACGTCTATGTCTCTTACGGAGTAAATAGACCTTAAGGTAGAATAAGGAATCAAAATAGTCGGTTGCTAGCCGACCTATATCATAACCTAACCTTTTCGTTGCGTTTTTTTTCACGCTCTCTACAGTGTAACAAAAGAGAATCTAAAACGCCACACGTAAGAATGTGTCGTATTGAAATAACCACCGTCGTCAAAAACTGTGTAAGGCCGCGGGGAACTGTGGATGTCTCTGCCTGACCAACTTGGGATGTACGGGTAAGTGTAGATCGCAAAAATTCCGAATAATAAGCAAGTATGAATAAGTTGGTGTAGGACAGTTTTTTTTTACATGATAGGGGCAAACGAGCGTGCTGGTCACTTGGTAGAAAGCTATCACCATCACCCATAGACTCTCGTAACAAGGAGCGCTAATGCTTTGCCGACCCTTTAGAAGAATAGGTTCGGTTTTTGAAAATACCTAAGTTGCGAACGAATTAGATTGGCTTCAGATAAGTTTATGGAGCAACGATTTTTGTTTAAAATGTAATGTAGTTCCATTCTGGTCTGGGAGTAAGGAAAAACATATAATGTACCAGTTGCTTCTATTCCCGCGTCGATGGTAAAAACCCATAGAGGGAATGGGCGAAGTTCTTAGGAATCATGTTATATGTCTAAACGTGGCCTTTAAGATTTATTAACTCAGGCTCTGTCTACCCCGTAAGGGATAAAGACGTGATTTGTGGGTGTGTGTGTTAATTATTAATATAAGCATTTTTGCTGACTACATGCGTATCCATCCTGCTTCCAGCTTCCTACTAATATTATCAACGCGAAAGTTTGTAAGTATGGATAGATGGATGTTTGTTACTCTTTCACGCCAGAAAGGCTGGACAGATACTTTTTATCCCGGAAAATTGCGTAATTCCTCCGGGATAGCGATAAACGAATTCTATGCAGACGAAGTTGCAGGCAACAGCTAGTCCTACATAATATGTACCAAGTTTCAAGTCCCTCCGACCTCTAGAAGTCGGTCAAATTCGACTTGGAAACTTTGAAGACAACTTGCTTAATACCTATACATTGCGTCATTGAAAATTAAACAAAAGCTTGTATTATCCCAGAAGTATGTCGGTACTTCGATGCCGTCATCTCAAATGACGGCGCAGTGACGGTCCAGTGACGGCTCAGTGACGGCTCAGTGACGGTTTGATGACGGCAACGGCGGACAAACGGTCTTGAGTTTAGAATAACCTACCAAGTAATGTGATCCAAATTGGATCATACCGTCGATTTCGATGGGGTCTTATTCCAACCCATATACGGTGCAACCAAACATTGACATGCCTTATCTATGAACTCATGCAATTAGTAAGTGCAGTGTGACTAATGCTGTAGCACGTGCAACCTGGTTTGGGATAGGGTTGCCACAAGCGCAGAGAAAGGTGTGAAAAATCCTAGGGTTGTGCCTTTTTTTAGGATATTTAAAAACAGTTATGATTAAATTATGTTGTCGTCCCTATATAAGACCCACTGCTGGGCACCGGGCTCTCAGAATGGAACTCAAGGCCCAGTGCGAATTGGGAACATCACACAAACCATTGAATTGCTTTGTTTTTTTTCTCCTATCACGATCGAAAGTGCTCAGATTCTGAGTAGGAATCTGAAAAAAAAAATCTCAAAAATGGCCCAGTTGACAAACAATAAATAATTTTTGAATGAAGAATTCAAATCAAATATCTATTAACAATTTTTTTTATCTAGGTTCATCATATTTGCTATAAAATCCTTAAACCAACTTTAACTTGAAAACAAAACAATGCTGCAGAAATAACTGTACCTACTTAATTTCCGCCAAAACGCGATTTCAGCAAACTGCATTTCCTGCTACTAATTTAGTTAAATTACCAACTTCCACTAACAAATTAGCAAATTTCATCACGAACCGGCGAGACACTTTTGACAGCCGTGACAGCCCTATTTTAAGGGGCTATTCCGGTTTCAAAATGGCCGCCATTCGCTATTCAGGTAACCGCGATCGCCGTAAATGTCCGAAATCAGAGGTAATGTCGATCGGGTGTCGATAGTTTTAGAATCGATACCTGAGAGTCGGGTTTTAGGGATGTGAACGAGACGATAAATACTTGTGTTATTTGTTTGATAACTTATTTATTGGGATAAGTTCGCCTTTGTGCATATATTTAATGGTTATTTACGTGATAACGCCTTACAAAACGATGAACGCCGGCTGCACCCACGAAAAAGCTAGCAGTTTTCATTGTTTCTTTATGACGTCATCATGTAAAACTATCGTCCATAAACCGACTTTACAGCAGGTTTTTTTTGTGAATTGTGTATTCTTTATATTTGTACAATACAGCATTTACTTATTTAAAATAGCATCGTAGTTTTTATTTCAAGTAAGTAAGTAAATGCAATTCCCAAAAAAATTAAAATAACATTCATATATGCATAACGGCGAACTTATCTCTATAAGGGATCTCTACCAATTAACCTTTGAGTAGATGAGAGGAGGACAAAGTGTGAGTTTAAAAATCCAGGTAGCGATAGCCGCAATAGAGCGTACACGTACATATCTAAGTAACTCTTAAGATAAATAGGAGCATAGGAGCAAAGATACATAGGAGCAGAAGGATGTTGCATGACGAACATTCGTGCAAAACTTTGTCACTAGACTTGACCATGGCTATGTGTTATCCTCTACTTTTAGATCACATACAGACAACAGAATCGCTTAAAAATTTGCCTCGTTTATTCAGAATGATTAAAAATTATTTCATTTTATCGATATATCAGCTCTAGCGCCTAAAATAAACTCTATCAGACGCTAAGCAGAAGCCCTGACTAAATATAGCAGATGTAACAGACGTTCTCAGTACGGTGTACATGGAGGGCAATGAACTGCAGTATCGATAATCACTTTGGAACTAGCTTTAATCATTTGAACATACATACATACATAAATCACGTCTTTATCCCTTGCGGAGTGGACAGAGCCTAAGGTAGATCCACGGCCACGTTTAGCATTGTGGGAGCCCAAATGGAAAGGGAATTCATCATAGTGATGGGTTGCTAGCCGCATCGCCTACTTTGGGCTTTTCCCATATGCGCGGGAACTGAAACAACTGGTGCATTCTATGTTTTTTCTTTGTAAGACCAGCATGGAAGTTACGGGGTAGACATAGCCAAATGTAACAAGACTTAAAAGCCACGTTTAGCATGATTGTGGGCTTATGGTAAGAGAAATCAAATAGTAAGTGACCTCAAAATATGGCCAGAAAAAGTCTCTAGGAAAAGTCGCCATTTTTAGCGACAATACGAAGTTTCCAATGCGCATTGGGCCCGCGTGGGAACTACGACCGAAACCCTCGTTGTCTGAGAGGAAGTCTGTACCCAGTGAGCGTATATAGTGGAGCTAAACAAAGCTGTGTCGGACACTAACTCAAGTGCTTATATATTCATGTTGCTACTGTGCTTTCGCATATTCCCAGAATGGACGTAGAAAATTTTATTTAGGTATGCTCGCGCTCTGTATGAACTTGTTGCAACTAGGTGCAAAGTGTCTCGTAACTCAAGAAGAATTTTTAAAATTTGACTAGTGTTTCATGAAATGGAGGAGCGTTTATTTATGTTTTAATCTACTTTGTAACCTTAGATCTAAAAGTGGCTTTAGGTCTTGTTACCTTAGGCTTTGTCTACCCCATAAGTGATCACGTTATGTATGTCTTTCATGCTGCTCTGGGAGTAAAGAAGAAACAAAGAATGTACCAGTTGCTTCTCTTCCCGCGCAGATGGTAAAAGCCCGTCGAGGGAATGGGTGAAAATATTAGGAACCATGTTATAGGCGATGCTAACAACCCATCACTATTTTTATTCACCCTTCCACCTATAGGTACGCCCACCGTCATGCTAAACGTGGCTTTTAGGTCTTGTTATTTTAGGCTCTGTCTAGCCCATAAGGGATAAAGACATGTGATTTATGTATGTATGTATGTATGTATGTAAATATACGTCTCGATCAAGTTTGCGTTAAGCTGTCCAAAACTATGAGAACTGTTTGTTGCCGTTTCGTTCCTTCTTTAATTTGTGATGTTAACGCAAAACGCTATGTAGATGTTTTTGTGTGACTTACACAGGTGACCCACAGTTGTTGTTGGTTCTAGTATTAATGCAGCAATTGATAAAATATTATTAGAATATACATTTACTGGTTTTAATGACTTTAAAAGACAAATTATGTGTCATCGACCTTATTGTTTGTGGCATAAAGGCGTATAGATGTTTTTGACGTCTTGGTAACGTACATATCGATGGGCCCTACGTATAACGGCCAATCCATGAAAAAATTACAAAGTAAATGCTACCTTAAATATAATCAAACATAATTTAGACTATCCTATCTAGAATGATTTAGATTAGCCCATATACGTTGGACCCATCGGTATATGTATGCCCTTGAATGTACCATTCTGGGAATATAAAATCGATAGTCATAAAATCACTCTATTAAAATTAATACTAACGTTGTTACTGCTTTGCCTTGTATGACCAACATTGCCAGGGACAATTCAGGTATCTCTAATAGTCTAGCCGACAAGTTCAAGTTGTTTATAACTTTTGCAATTTTTTATGTGCTAATACACTCTTTTAGCAATTTTCTAGGCGTCATCCCGCATCCAATGAGCTATCGTACATAATTTTAAGAGCAGTATCTCTATTTTAGACCATTTTGAACTTGTCGGCTAGACTATATATAAACTAGTATAGGCAATGTTGGACCCAAGAGGCTAAGTTGCCGCAGTTCAAGGCAGAGGTTTTAAGGCATTTCTGTAGAAGTTCTACCAAAATCAAAATACATTATTTTATTTGCAGCTTTTCACCAATCCCACGAAAAAAGGATCAATTTGTACCTTTTTACGAAACTAAAAGGAGATTTTAAATCCTTATTTGGACAAGAGAAAAGGTTTCAACAAAAGCGATTACGCCCCTCGGAAAATTCTGGAATGAATTATTATATAATTTATTCTTAGAATTATTATGATGAGGTAATTACTTTTATCTTTGCTTGTTTTTAGAGTGGATTTAATTTTCCGTTATGTTCTTTGATAGCAGACATTCTGAAATGTTCTAAGTTCTTTAAAATTGTAATGACCTCATTTATTACGCAAGAAAAGAATACGCTAAACGTGTCTTATTGTCTAACTCGCTCGCAATCGCCATCGTGTTCATTTTGACAGTTCTTGTATGAATGTGACAGCTAGCTGATTCCGATGCCAATTGTCAGCCCATGTCAGCAGGGCCCGCCAGCGGGTGCCGTGGTTCACAATACGCTCCCATAGCACCCGGTCCGGCAGTTGAGGGAATACCGGAGGTTTTTTCATGGGTATGCCTTCTTCATTCCTTCGCTCCCAAACAGGAGGGAAGGACTGGAGAGCTCCCTACACTCCGCCGCGTCGTCCCAAAGGCGCGGAGGATAGCGCGTAATGCATTTCCCCACCGAAAAAAAAGGACCCCACGAATCCAGGACAAGTACAGCGTCTACCGGTAGGTCTTTTTTTTTTTTTTATATGATTAGGAAGGCAAACGAGCAAGTGGATCACCTGATGGTAAGTGATCACCACTGCCCATAGACACCCGCAACCCCGGAGGGATTGCAGATGCGTTGCCAACCTAGAGGACTAAGATGCAATGCCTCTTGTGCCCGTAATTTCCCCGGCTGTCTTACTCTCCACACCGGAACACAGCAGTGCAAGCACTGCTACTTAGCGGCAGGATTAGCGAGTAAGATGACAGTATGAAAACAAAAAAAGGCTACATTTCGACTATAAGGGTCTCAAAAGGGGCCATCCAAATACGTCACACATTTAGGACGGGGGAAGGCTCTGGAAATTTGAGAGACATGAACAAAATAATTACAGTTCTCATAGTAAACCGTGTTCCATGCTGGTCTGGGAGCAAAGAAAAAACATAGAATGTACCAGTTGCTTTTCTTCCCGCGCGGATGGTAAAAGCCCATCGAGGCATTGGGCGAAATTAGGGATCATGTTTATATAGGCGGTGTGGCTAGCAACCCATCACTGTTTTGATTCCCCTTTCCATCCATACGCCCACAATCATGCTAAACGCGGTCTTTAGGTCTTGTTACCTTAGGCTCTGTCTACCCCGTAAGGGATAAAGACGTGATTTATGTATGTATGTATGTGACAAAGAAGGGGGTCTAAAAATGATGAAAATTGGTGTAACGTACTTTATAGACGGACCCAAACCGAATCAATTAAATCATCAACAAACAATACCCGACAGCTCAGCTTAGGTCATAGACCTAACAAAATGACGCCGCTCGATTCGCGTGTCACGCTCACTATGGCAGTGGAATGGAACCAGTCTTATCTCAATCTTCGGATCCGATCGACCGCTTTATCAGAGGTCCGTTGGGGGCAATGAACTGTGCGAAATGAATGTTGATACGTACACTACGTACAGCATCTTTTGGCCTAGATTTTAGTCTTTCTAAATAGTATGGTAACTGTCTACGCATTGCCTGACCGCGCCCGGCTATGGGTGGCAACTCTGGGCGTGACAAGCGCCGGCGCCCTCTACAGTTTTTTCTCTTGAACTCAGCTCGCGCACGCGACGCTTTTGCTCCATGAATTTATTAATGATATATCAAGGCTGTATCGATATTTATGCCATCGACTGTAACTTAGGGATCTACAAAAAAAGAGCTTAAGTGCTCATTTCTTAAACGCGGTCTTGCTTACCATAACATGACCCGCATGATTGTTTACCTCCTATCATATGTATGTTATAAAAAACAAGTAAGGGAATGGAGTTTCGAATACTAGGGCGACGGCACCAGTAATGGACATGGTCCCAATAACGCACAATAACCTGTCCATTATTGGTGCTCGTCAGCTAAAGGGTCCAATACTGGTACCATATCCCTACCTGTGTTTGGCGGCGCTAGAGGCGCTGCCAATCTGTAACAATAGAGACGCTTTCGAGACGTTTCATCGTGTCAGAACGTACAAGAGGTTCAATTTGTCGTTCAAAACGTCCAAACCTACCGACATAACCTCTTAATGAAAATATATATATCTCTCTCTCGTCCCTGGTGAGCAGTAGATGTTCCACGGGAGTTTGTAATTGTGTCATATAGACACATCATTCAAACAATTATTTGTTCTAATTTCAGTGTCAGAACGTATAGCTATAGCTAGTATAATTTATCGTTCAATACGTCCAAGCCAACCGATATAACCTTACAACAAAAATATCTCTATTTATACCAAAACTGATCCTCGCCGCGTCTTCAAAAGCCCCCAGAAGTAGGGGGTTTACATGACGCATAATCCATCGTTTAGCCCCGACAAAGCCAATTAAAGCATCCGGATTCGAGTTTCCGTGAAACACCCCAAACATCGGGGCGGGCTCAGCGTGACATAGGCATTGACAACCATTAACTTGGGTTCTGTCACAGCCGGGTATTACCTTATGCCATGATGATGCGTCAATTAAAATCTTAGGAATTATGTTGGGGTGCGAGTCGGGTTATGGTCGATTTAGACGAACACTATTTACAGCCGCCTAAATGACGGCGCCTAAAAAAGGCACCGTCACATCTTCAGACCGTTTAGACAATGACTATTTTCAGCCGCTTAAATCTCGCCGCCAGTGACTAGCAAACCGTTTACACGGTGCCTTTTCAGTACCAGTCTTAGCACACCGCCACGCCGCATCGAGGGGGGCGGCGAGGGCGCGGGCGGGTGGCACTGCCGCCGAAAAGTAGACTCGTGTTCTATTCCGTGCCAGCGCTGGCATGCCGCGAAAAAATGCCGCCGAAAGTGTTTATACGGTGCCTTTTTTAGGCGCCGTCATTTAGGCGGCTGTAAATTAGTCTTCGTCTAAATCGACCATTACCTCCGCGTGTGGTCAAGATCTGCGGTTCGTTTTTGGATCTATTTTTATTTTTGGGTTTTTGCGGGTGGTAGGGCCTTGTACAAGGTCCGTCCGGATCGCTACCACCATCTTACTCGCTAATCCTGCCGCTAAGTAGCAGTGCTTGCACTGCTGTGTTCCGGTGTGGAGAGTAAGACAGCCGAGGAAATTACGGGCACAAGAGGCATTTCATCTTAGTCCTCTAGGTTGGCAACGCATTTGCAATCCCTCCGGGGTTGCGGGTGTCTATGGGCAGTGGTGATCACTTACCATCAGGTGACCCACTTGCTCGTTTGCCTTCCTATTCATATAAAAAAAAAAAAACGAGGGGAAGAGCAGTGCTTGGTCCGGTGTACCCTGGGCATAGGTTAATGATTTCCTGGCAGATTCTGAAGGATATCGTTATGCGTTGGCTAAGAGGGGGGGAGGGTCTTTTGACCGTGTTCTACCGTACAACGTTGCCGACATTTTTGTCACAAGATTTTTGAATACTGTATTTATTACTTTGATATGGGGAAATCATCGTATCGATCGATGGGGGCATATTAAAAAAGAAGGAATTATGTTATAGGTGATGAGGCTAGCCACCTCCTGTCTTTATACCTAGCGGGGTTGACAGAGCCTAGGGTAACAAGACGCTCAGGTCACGCTTGTGATCACTATTTTTATTCCCCTTTTCACCTTTATTTTATGCCCCCAATCATGCTAAACGTGGCCTACGTGGCCGATTTGAGCCTGATGATGAAAGCCTAAGCTCTGTTTACCCCGTTAGGGATTAAGACGTGATTTCTCATGCTTAAAGGAAGGTAACCTATATGACTGTAAACTATAAATGTAAAAAACCAAATAAACATTTTTGATTTTGATTTTTTTTATTTATGTATGTATGTATGTGGCTTGTAAATAATATGTTAACAACTAAACGCGAAGTTTTATACGGCTGTAAGCTGCAAAGTTTCAATCGTGTAGCAAGTTCACGGCGGAATGGCGAACTTACTCCCAACTATGAAACTACGTCCATAACCGCGCCCCACGTATCTCCAATAAAGTTCCACAATAGCTTTATTAGACCAATCATAACTTACGAGGCACCGAACTCTGACCAATTAATAGTACATTTCGATGCTAGTGCGGAAAGTGTGTCATTACTCAACGAGTGCCGAGATATCTTGCCACGAGCTGGAGGCGAGTGCCTAGACTCGGGACGAGTGAAGAGAATGATTATACTTTCCGCACTAGCATCGAAGTGTTTACTTGGCAGAGAGTCATTTTTCAAAATAAAATACATTAAGCTACGACTGTACGGAATGACGAGGATCCGGGTTCGATTCCCGGCCATAGCTTTACTTTTCGGATTTTTCTGTGTTCTAATTTTCACTGACATTTAGAAATTTAAAAAACCTTGTACTTTAACAAAAGCTAGTTCTACATGATGGTCTATTTCAGTGAACTTTTTTGAACGTAAGCTTATAACGAAACCCGAGCCTGTGCCCTCGACATTTTCGCTTTCTCTCCAACAAAAGCTCATTGGAGGCCTCCACGAGTGACCATTACACGCCCACTCGACCGCTTGTCCTAAACTAACACCCGTTCAATCGTTCTATCGGCTCTCTTAATGAAAGTTCCAGCAAACATGATGAGGGCGGATATGAAATGTTCCTTCTTGTTTTTGGTACGTGTCATCATCATCATCATCATCATCTCAGCCATTACAAGTCCACAAGACATAGGCCTCTCCTTTAGATCTCCAATAAGACCGGTTGGAAGCGGCTTGCATCCAACGCGATCCTCCGTACCGTTTGGTACGTGTAGTAAAATGGTATATCCAGACGCGGGAAAGAGCATGACGGGTAGCGAGTTCCTAAGCGGATTAATTCAATAAATGATGCTTTTTTCATATATGTTAGGTACATAGGTGCTACTAAAAAAAAATCTAAATGTCACTGAAAATTAGAACACAGAAAAATCCGAAAAGTAAAGCTATGGCCGGCAATCGAACCCATAGCAGGGTAGTCTTCGAATTTTTCTACTTGTTACTAGCTGTCACTTGACCTTGTTACTATGCGAATTTTTGTCGCTAAGCGTCATCTGTTTGAATGATGTGTCTGTATGACACAATTACCAACTCCCGTGGAACATCTGCTCGCCAGGGACGAGCGAAGGCGCTTTTCTCAAATGATAGGTACTATCGAATGAATGAAGAAATATATGTACCTACTACTTAGTGATGGTTTTGTTTGTAATAGTTATTTGTGTCAAGGGAGCAAAATGATGTATTTACGGCGAGGGTGCTACATTGAATCCAGAAAGTAATGAGGCATTCAAGTGTTAACGCCCAACATGAAAATAATTTTGCTCCCGAGTGGCTCATACAACTTTTCACACCGAACATAAAAAAACTTAAAAAAATAATTCCAAATATAATTAAAGAGCTGCCAGCATAGAAAACGGCGTGATTTTACAATATTGTCAACTTCAAAAAATTGAATTTGCATAAAAACACTGTTGTTGTTGTGTTTTTATTAAGTAAAATCAGTGACATTCTTTCAAAATTTCTGTCTATCAAACGGTAAAGGTACAAAGAGATGTCTTCTTCAACCTCGACATTGGCAGAATCATCGACAGTATCGATGGAGCTAGATTTTTAAAAATTGAATTGATGTCGAATGGGATTATGATTGCGAACAGATAAAATTCTCTCCGTTTTCATTGATGCGTTTCATTCCAACTTTACAAGGCGTCTGATCAGATCCGTATTCATTGTTCAGGACTAGGTATAGCTTCGTTGGGCCCAGCCCACCCGTGGGAACAGCACGTGTCCCCAACAGGCCAGTAATTAATGCCCAAGCATGCCCGCAGTAATTATATGTGCATTGAAATAGCCCTTTCATTAAGGTGTCTGCCCACTGGGCCGGGGAGATTTATCGGCGCTCATGGACGCGAGCCTTAGGCTTTGTCTTTGATTTGGATTAGTTTAAATAATCTGTACTCGGAAGCTTCAATATGACGATGTCAGAATTGAAAAGTATGTATGTATGTATGTATGTGGAATGGAACGTAAGAGTGTGAAGGTGACGGACGATACTATGAGTGAGACGATGAATATTCGATTTGAAGAATGAGATGACGTATGTAGGATGTTTAGAGTTAGTTGTAACGAGTCTGCGGTACGATTTAACCATGTAAAGAACGAAATATATAGTTAAACGGTGACTAAATTGGTTTCCTTTATTAATTTAGTCCCACAAATGGGGGCTCGACCGAGATTTTAAACGAGATATTATGAAGAAGTGAAGAATAAAGAAAAAGATTAAAATTTGACACGACGACGACGAAAAAACAAGACAGTTAAGAAGAAAAGACGAATGACGGATGACGGAAGACGAAATACGATGAAACGATAAAATATTAAGACTACGAAGCAAAAAGAAGTATTAAAGACGAACGACGATTACTATAAAAGACGACGACGCTTAAAGAAGACATATTTTTATAAAGGACGACGAAAACGGCTAGAAAATGTTTCAAAGGACGGCGGACCTAATGTCTATGTGAAGTTGGCATATCAAGTGCCAGCATATCAAGAAAAAAATGGAGTTCTGTTCGCATGCAGCATAGTTCTGTAGTTCCTGATACTTTTTAGAAATAGTTCTGGTCATTTTCCTCGAAAATTTTAATTTCAATTTTTGACATAATGATATGCTAACTTCCACATGAAAAGTCCAGCATATCACAAACAAATTGAAGTTCTAGTGGCACTGTACATAGTTCTATAGTTCCTGATACATTTAAGAAATAGTTCTGGTGATATTCCTCGAAAAATTTTGATTTCAATTTTTGACATAATGATATGCTAACTTCCACATTAAAAGTTCAGCATATCACAAACAAATTGAATTTCTAGTGGCACTATACATAGTTCTATAGTTCCTGATACTTTTTAGAAATAGTTCTGGTGATTATCCTCGAAAATTTTAATTTCAATTTTTGACATAATGATATGCTAACTTCCACATAAAAAGTCCAGCATATCACAAACAAATTGAATTTCTAGTGGCACTATACATAGTTCTATAGTTCCTGATACTTTTTAGAAATAGTTCTGGTGACTATCAAAAATTTTTATTTCAATTTTTGACATAATGATATGCTAACTTCCACATAAAAAGTCCAGCATATCACAAACAAATTGAATTTCTAGTGGCAATATACATATTTCTATAGTTCCTGATACATTTTAGAAAGATTTCTGCCGATTTTCGCTAAAAAAAAAAAAAACATGAATTTTTTTGACGGAATGATATGCTAACTTCCATGTTGGTATGCTGTGGTTTTGAAGAGAGTTGTGAGCCCGTTTATGGTCTTAAATGATGGTTATGGTGTAGTAGTAAATAGTTCTGAGGAGTTCTGGCGTAAATATCGCTTCAAATAATTTTAAGGAATAATTTTCAAAAATGATATGCTAACTTCCGTGATGATATGCTGTGGTTTTGAAGAGAGTTCTGAGCCCGTTTATGGTCTTAAATGATGGTTATGGTGTAGTAGTAAATAGTTCTGAGGAGTTCTGGCGTTAATATCGCTTTTAAAAAAAATTGAATTATTTTGGTCAAAGATAATTTGCTAACTTCCGTGATGATATGCTGTGGTTTTGAAGAGAGTTCTGAGCCCGTTTATGGTCTTAAATGATGGTTATGGTGTAGTAGTAAATAGTTCTGAGGAGTTCTGGCGTTAATATCGCTTTTAAAAAAATATTGAATTATTTTGGTCAAAGAATAATTAACTTCCGTGATGATATGCTGTGGTTTTGAATACGAGTTCTTAGCCCGTTTAAGGTCTTAAATGATGGATATGGTGTAGTAGTAAATAGTTCTGAGGAGTTCTGGCGTTAATATCGCTTCAACTAATTTTAAGGAATAATTTTCAAAAATGATATGCTAACTTCCATGTTGATATGCTGTGGTTTTGAAGAGAGTTCTGAGCCCGTTTATGGTCTTAAAAGATGGATATGGTGTAGTAGTAAATAGTTCTGAGGAGTTCTGGCGTTAATATCGCTTCAAATAATTATAAGTAACATTTTTCAAAAATGATATGCTAACTTCCATGTTGATATGCTGTGATTTTGAAGAGAGTTCTGAACCCGTTTATGGTCTTAAAAGATGGATATGGTGTAGTAGTAAATAGTTCTGAGGAGTTCTGGCGTTAATATCGCTTCAACTAATTTTAAGGAATAATTTTCAAAAATGATATGCTAACTTCCATGTTGATATGCTGTGGTTTTGAAGAGAGTTCTGAGCCCGTTTATGGTCTGAAAAGATGGATATGGTGTAGTAGTAAATAGTTCTGAGGAGTTCTGGCGTTAATATCGCTTCAAATAAGTTTAAGAAATATTTTTCAAAAATGATATGCTAACTTCCATGTTGATATGCTGTGGGTTTGAAGAGAGTTCTGAGCCCGTTTATGGTCTTAAATGATGGTTATGGTGTAGTAGTAAATAGTTCTGAGGAGTTCTGGCGTTAATATCGCTTTTAAAAAAAAATTGAATTATTTTGGTCAAAGATAATTTGCTAACTTCCGTGATGATATGCTGTGGTTTTGAATAGAGTTCTTACCCCGTTTATGGCCTTAAATGATGGTTATGGTGTAAAAGTAAATAGTTCTGAGGAGTTCTGGGGTTAATATCGCTTCAAATAATTTTAAGAAATATTTTACAAAAATGATATGCTAACTTCCTTGATGATATGCTGTGGTTTTGAAAAGAGTTCTGAGCTCGTTTATGGTCTTAAATGATGGTTATGGTGTAAAAGTAAATAGTTCTGAGGAGTTCTGGGGTTAATATCGCTTCAAATAATTTTAAGAAATATTTTACAAAAATGATATGCTAACTTCGGTGTTGATATGCTGTGGTTTTGGAGAGAGTTCTGAGCCCGTTTAAGGTCTTAAATGATGGATATGGTGTATTAGTGAATAGTTCTGAGGAGTTCTAGCGTTAATATCGCTTCAAATAATTGTAAGGAATATTTTTCAAAAATGATATGCTAACTTCCATGTTGATATGCTGTGGTTTTAAAGAGAGTTCTGAGCCCGTTTAAGGTCTTAAATGATGGATATAGTGTAGAAGTAAATAGTTCTGAGGAGTTCTGGCGTTAATATCGCTTCAAATAATTTTAAGAAACATTTTTCAAAAATGATATGCTAACTTCCATGTTGATATGCTGTGGTTTCAAAGAAAGTTCTGAGCCCGTTTATCGTCTTAAAAGATGGTTATGGTGTAGAAGTAAATAGTTCTGAGGAGTTCTGGGGTTAATATCGCTTCAAATAATTTTAAGAAATATTTTACAAAAATGATATGCTAACTTCCTTGATGATATGCTGTGGTTTTGAAAAGAGTTCTGAGCCCGTTTATCGTCTTAAAAGATGGATATGGCGTAGTAGTAAATAGTTCCGAGGAGTTCTGGCGTTAATATCGCTTCAAATAATTTTAAGGAATATTTTTCAAAAATGATATGCTAACTTCCATGTTGATATGCTGTGGTTTTGAAGAGAGTTCTGAGCCCGTTTAAGGTCTTAAATGATGTATATAGTGTAGAAGTAAATAGTTCTGAAGAGTTCTGGCGTAAATATCGCTTCAAATAATTTTAAGGAATAATTTTCAAAAATGATATGCTAACTTCCGTGATGATATGCTGTGGTTTTGAAGAGAGTTCTGAGCCCGTTTATGGTCTTAAATGATGGTTATGGTGTAGTAGTAAATAGTTCTGAAGAGTGCTGGCGTAAATATCGCTTCAAATAATTTTAAGGAATAATTTTCAAAAATGATATGCTAACTTCCGTGATGATATGCTGTGGTTTTGAAGAGAGTTCTGAGCCCGTCTATGGTCTGTAATGATGGATATGGTGTAGAAGTAAATAGTTCTATAGAGTTCTAGAGTTGATATCGTTTCAAATTATTTTAAGAAACATTTAAAAAAAATGATATGCTAACTAACTTCCATGTTGATATGCTGTGGTTTTGAAGAGAGTTCTGAGCTCGTTTATGGTCTTAAATGACGGTTATGGTGTAGAAGTAAATAGTTCTGAGGAGTTCTGGCGTTAATATCGCTTCAAATAATTTTAAGAAACATTTTTCAAAAATGATATGCTAACTTCCATGCTGATATGCTGTGGTTTTGAAGAGAGTTCTGAGCCCGTCTATGGTCTGTAATGATGGATATGGTGTAGAAGTAAATAGTTCTATAGAGTTCTAGAGTTGATATCGTTTCAAATTATTTTAAGAAACATTTTAAAAAAATGATATGCTAACTTCCATGCTGATATGCTGTGGTTTTGAAGAGAGTTCTGAGCTCGTTTATGGTCTTAAATGACGGTTATGGTGTAGAAGTAAATAGTTCTGAGGAGTTCTGGCGTTAATATCGCTTCAAATAATTTTAAGAAACATTTTTCAAAAATGATATGCTAACTTCCATGCTGATATGCTGTGGTTTTGAAGAGAGTTCTGAGCCCGTCTATGGTCTGTAATGATGGATATGGTGTAGAAGTAAATAGTTCTATAGAGTTCTAGAGTTGATATCGTTTCAAATTATTTTAAGAAACATTTAAAAAAAATGATATGCTAACTAACTTCCATGTTGATATGCTGTGGTTTTGAAGAGAGTTCTGAGCTCGTTTATGGTCTTAAATGACGGTTATGGTGTAGAAGTAAATAGTTCTGAGGAGTTCTGGCGTTAATATCGCTTCAAATAATTTTAAGAAACATTTTTCAAAAATGATATGCTAACTTCCATGCTGATATGCTGTGGTTTTGAAGAGAGTTCTGAGCCCGTCTATGGTCTGTAATGATGGATATGGTGTAGAAGTAAATAGTTCTATAGAGTTCTAGAGTTGATATCGTTTCAAACTATTTTAAGAAACATTTAAAAAAAATGATATGCTAACTAACTTCCATGTTGATATGCTGTGGTTTTGAAGAGAGTTCTGAGCTCGTTTATGGTCTTAAATGACGGTTATGGTGTAGAAGTAAATAGTTCTGAGGAGTTCTGGCGTTAATATCGCTTCAAATAATTTTAAGAAACATTTTTCAAAAATGATATGCTAACTTCCATGCTGATATGCTGTGGTTTTGAAGAGAGTTCTGAGCCCGTCTATGGTCTGTAATGATGGATATGGTGTAGAAGTAAATAGTTCTATAGAGTTCTAGAGTTGATATCGTTTCAAATTATTTTAAGAAACATTTAAAAAAAATGATATGCTAACTAACTTCCATGTTGATATGCTGTGGTTTTGAAGAGAGTTCTGAGCTCGTTTATGGTCTTAAATGACGGTTATGGTGTAGTAGTAAATAGTTCTGAGGAGTTCTGGCGTTAATATCGCTTCAAATAATTTTAAGAAACATTTTTGAAAAATGATATGCTAACTTCCATGCTGATATGCTGTGGTTTTGAAGAGAGTTCTGAGCCCGTCTATGGTCTGTAATGATGGATATGGTGTAGAAGTAAATAGTTCTATAGAGTTCTAGAGTTGATATCGTTTCAAATTATTTTAAGAAACATTTTAAAAAAATGATATGTAACTTCCATGTTGATATGCTGTGGTTTCAAAGAGAGTTCGGAGCCCGGTTGTGGTCTTAAAAGATGGATATGGTGTAGTAGTAAATAGTTCTGAGGAGTTCTGGTGTTAATATCGCTTTAAAAAAATGTAGAGTTATTTTGGTCAAAAATGATATGCTAACTTCCTTGATGATATGCTGTGGTTTTGAAAAGAGTTCTGAGCCCGTTTATGGTCTTAAAAGATGGATATGGTGTAGTAGTAAATAGTTCTGAGGAGTTCTGGCGTTAACATTGCTTCAAATAATTTTAAGGAATATTTTTCAAAAATGATATGCTAACTTCCATGTTGATATGCTGTGATTTTGAAGAGAGTTCTGAACCCGTTCATAGTCTCAAAGGATGGATATGGTGCAGTAGTAAATAGTTCTGAGGAGTTCTGGTGTTAAAATCGCTTTTAAAAAATGTAGAGTTATTTTGGTCAAAAATGATATGCCAACTTCCATGTTGATATGCTGTGGTTTTGAAGAGAGTTCTGAGCCCGTTTGTGGTCTTAAATGATGGTTATGGTGTAGTAGTAAATAGTTCTGAGGAGTTCTGGTGTTAATATCGCTTTTAAAATATGTAGAGTTATTTTAGTCAAAAATGATATGCCAACTTCCATGATGATATGCTGTGGTTATGAAGAGAGTTCTCAGCCTGTTTGTGGTCTCAAAAGATGGATATGGTGTACTAGTAAATAGTTCTGAGAAGTTCTGGCGTTAATATCGCGTCAAATAATTTTAAGGAATATTTTTCTAAAATGATATGCTAACTTCCATGTTGATATGCTGTGGTTTTGAAAAGAGTTCTGAGCCCGTTCATGGTCTCAAAGGATGGATATGGTGCAGTAGTAAATAGTTCTGAGGAGTTCTGGTGTTAAAATCGCTTTTAAAAAATGTAGAGTTATTTTGGTCAAAAATGATATGCCAACTTCCATGTTGATATGCTGTGGTTTTGAAGAGAGTTCTGAGCCCGTTTGTGGTCTCAAAAGATGGATATGGTGTAGTAGTAAATAGTTCTGAGAACTTCTGGCGTTAATATCGCGTCAAATAATTTTAAGGAATATTTTTCTAAAATGATATGCTTACTTCCATGTTGATATGCTGTGGTTTTGAAAAGAGTTCTGAGCCCGTTCATGGTCTCAAAGGATGGATATGGTGCAGTAGTAAATAGTTCTGAGGAGTTCTGGTGTTAAAATCGCTTTTAAAAAATGTAGAGTTATTTTGGTCAAAAATGATATGCCAACTTCCATGTTGATATGCTGTGGTTTTGAAAAGAGTTCTGAGCCCGTTCATGGTCTCAAAGGATGGATATGGTGTAGTAGTAAATAGTTCTGAGGAGTTCTGGCGTTAACATTGCTTCAAATAATTTTAAGGAATAACTTCATTAATAACACGACTTTTTTGCACAAATATAGCATGCGAGCTTTCATACCAGCTGCCCATATCGAAAAAACAGGTATTATCCGTTTTGTCCCGGTAAACATATCCACTAAGGACCAGTACTGTAAGCTGTCTTCAATCAATGAAATCATTCCAATTAGACGATTTACCAAAAAAGTAGGACAACAGCGAGTGCCTCTACAAACTGCATTACATTCCTATCAAATTCATTGCCTGAAAATGTACAGTACGACCTGTTCTCGTATAGTACCATAAACGGGCTCAGAACTCTCTTCAAAACCACAGCGTATCAACATGGAAATTAGCATATCATCTTTTTAACGCGACCTTGCAAAAGTTCTAGCTAAAACACGAAAAAAAAACTCATATTTGTCTAAATGCTATGTTGTTTCAACAGTTCTACCCGGCATCTCAGCTGATTTCGATAGGAACAAGTCAAGTAAGCATGGGGAGCAACAAATAACTATCATTTTAACGCGACTTAGCAGTAGTTCTAGCGAAAACACTAAAAAAACTCATATATGTCTAAATGCTATGTTATTTGAACAGTTCTACCCGGCATCTCAGCTGATTTCGATAGGAACAGGACAAATAAGCATAAAGCAACAAAGAACTATCATTTTAACGCGACCTAGCAATAGTTCTGGCTAAAACACTAAAAAAAACTCATATATGTCGAAATGCTATGTTATTTGAACAGTTCTACCTAGCATCTCAGTCAGCTGATTTTTATAGGAACAGGACAAGTAAGCATAAATCAACAAAGAACTATCTCCGACTCCTCTGGGAGGTAATCCTGCTCCCCTGCGAACGGGAGCGTAGCGCTGGAAATTTCAGGCGATAAGACTTGCCCTTATCCGCCTGGTACTCATAGTCATCATCATTGTAGGCCCTCAATTTTGCCTTTGCTGCGGCCAACCCAGCGTGTGCGCCTATGCCCATGGGCTTACGCCCTCTGCACGATGTATTAACTTTTGGGTAAGTAGTGCCTTCCCCAGAGATCAATCCCTCGAAATGGCCCCTCTTCAAAGGATTGGACACCATCTCCATGGCGTCCGCAAAGTTTTCTCCTCCTCCTTCGGCCATTTCCCGTTCTTCCCCCTCAGTGGGAGAACAGAAAACGCTCAGAGATGATCGCCCCTTGGTGGGGCAGACTCTCTTAAGCACCCAGCAACCGAGCTGACGGGTTGACCCGATCAATTCCTGAACTCACGAAGTTTCAGAAATTTGGGCCAATACAGACCCGAAAATTTGGTCCACAATGGTTCGGCAGGACCCCCCCCCCCCCCCCTTGGGACCTTTGGGAAAAATTCCAGGCAAAATCCGAATTTTCCACCTTTTTCACCCACCAAAGGTAAACAAATTTGTGTATGCGAACTCCCATACACCACCCTCAAAATAAGCCTTTTTTTAGAAAATTCGTATTGTTGCTAGGTCGCGTTACCTATATTGTAATTTTTAGAATTTTGTAACTATGTGACTATGTAATTTCTATGGGTGATTACCTGAAAATAAACAATTTATTATTATTATTATTATTATATATGAGTTTTTGTTGTGTTTTAGCCAGAACTATTGCTAGATCGCGTTAAAATGATAGTTATTTGTTGAATTATGCTTACTTGACTTGTTCCTTTCGAAATCAGCTGAGATGCTGGGTAGAACTGTTCAAATAACGTAGCATTTCGTCATATATCAGGTTTTTTTTTAGAATTAAATCGTATTTTTTTAAAGCTTTAATAACGCCAGAACTCTTCGCACCATATCCATCCTTTGAGACCATAAACGGGCTCAGAACTCTCTTCAAAACCACAGCATATCATCACGGAAGTTAGCAAATTATCTTTGACCAAAATAATTCATTTTTTTTTAAAAGCGATATTAACGCCAGAACTCCTCAGAACTGTTTACTACTACACCATAACCATCATTTAAGACCATAAACGGGCTCAGAACTCTCATCAAACCCACAGCATATCAACATGGAAGTTAGCATATCATTTTTGAAAATTATTCCTTAAAATTAGTTGAAGCGATATTAACGCCAGAACTCCTCAGAACTATTTACTACTACACCATATCCATCTTTTAAGACCATAAACGGGCTCAGAACTCTCTTCAAAACCACAGCATATCAACATGGAAGTTAGCATATCATTTTTGAAAATTATTCCTTAAAATTAGTTGAAGCGATATTAACGCCAGAACTCCTCAGAACTATTTACTACTACACCATATCCATCTTTTGAGACCATAAACGGGTTCAGAACCTTCTTCAAAATCACAGCATATCAACATGGAAGTTAGCATATCATTTTTGAAAAATGTTCCTTAAAATTATTTGAAGCGATATTAACGCCAGAACTCCTCAAAACTATTCACTACTACACCATATCCGTCATTTATGACCTTAAACGGGGTAAGAACTCTATTCAAAACCACAGCATATCATCACGGAAGTTAGCAAATTATCTTTGACCAAAATAATTAAATTTTTTTTAAAAGCGATATTAACGCCAGAACTCCTCAGAACTATTTACTACTACACCATAACCATCATTTAAGACCATAAACGGGCTCAGAACTCTCTTCAAACCCACAGCATATCAACATGGAAGTTAGCATATCATTTTTGAAAAATATTTCTTAAACTTA
Organism: Pandemis cinnamomeana; assembly: GCA_932294345.1. Taxonomy (NCBI): domain Eukaryota; kingdom Metazoa; phylum Arthropoda; class Insecta; order Lepidoptera; family Tortricidae; genus Pandemis; species Pandemis cinnamomeana. The sequence continues at coordinate 1,876,320 of OW028721.1, read as the reverse complement.
TTTGAAGCGATATTAACGCCAGAACTCCTCAGAACTATTTACTACTACACCATATCCATCTTTTCAGACCATAAACGGGCTCAGAACTCTCTTCAAAACCACAGCATATCAACATGGAAGTTAGCATATCATTTTTGAAAATTATTCCTTAAAATTAGTTGAAGCGATATTAACGCCAGAACTCCTCAGAACTATTTACTACTGCACCATATCCATCTTTTAAGACCATAAACGGGTTCAGAACTCTCTTCAAAATCACAGCATATCAACATGGAAGTTAGCATATCATTTTTGAAAAATGTTACTTAAAATTATTTGAAGCGATATTAACGCCAGAACTCCTCAGAACTATTTACTACTACACCATATCCATCTTTTAAGACCATAAACGGGCTCAGAACTCTCTTCAAAACCACAGCATATCAACATGGAAGTTAGCATATCATTTTTGAAAATTATTCCTTAAAATTAGTTGAAGCGATAATAACGCCAGAACTCCTCAGAACTATTTACTACTACACCATATCCATCATTTAAGACCTTAAACGGGCTAAGAACTCGTATTCAAAACCACAGCATATCATCACGGAAGTTAATTATTCTTTGACCAAAATAATTCAATATTTTTTTAAAAGCGATAATAACGCCAGAACTCCTCAGAACTATTTACTACTACACCATATCCATCATTTAAGACCTTAAACGGGCTAAGAACTCGTATTCAAAACCACAGCATATCATCACGGAAGTTAATTATTCTTTGACCAAAATAATTCAATATTTTTTTAAAAGCGATATTAACGCCAGAACTCCTCAGAACTATTTACTACTACACCATAACCATCATTTAAGACCATAAACGGGCTCAGAACTCTCTTCAAACCCACAGCATATCAACATGGAAGTTAGCATATCATTTTTGAAAAATATTTCTTAAAATTATTTGAAGCGATATTAACGCCAGAACTCCTCAGAACTATTTACTACTACACCATATCCATCTTTTAAGACCATAAACGGGCTCAGAACTCTCTTCAAAACCACAGCATATCAACATGGAAGTTAGCATATCATTTTTGAAAAATGTTTCTTAAAATTATTTGAAGCGATATTTACGCCAGAACTCCTGAGAACTATTTACTACTACACCATAACCATCAATTAAGACCATAAACGGGCTCAGAACTCTCTTCAAAACCACAGCATATCAACATGGAAGTTAGCATATCATTTTTGAAAATTATTCCTTAAAATTATTTGAAGCGATGTTAACGCCAGAACTCCTCAGAACTATTTACTACTACACCATAACCATCATTTAAGACCATAAACGGGCTCAGAACTCTCTTCAAACCCACAGCATATCAACATGGAATTTAGCATATCATTTTTGAAAAATATTTCTTAAAATTATTTGAAGCGATATTAACGCCAGAACTCCTCAGAACTATTTACTACTACACCATATCCATCTTTTAAGACCATAAACGGGCTCAAAACTCTCTTCAAAACCACAGCATATCAACATGGAAGTTAGCATATCATTTTAGAAAAATATTCCTCAAAATTATTTTACGCGATATTAACGCCAGAACTCCTCAGAACTATTAACTACTACACCATATCCATCATTTAAGACCTTAAACGGGCTCAGAACTCTCTTCAAAACCACAGCATATCAACATGGAAGTTAGCATATCATTTTTGAAAAATATTCCTCAAAATTATTTTACGCGATATTAACGCCAGAACTCCTCAGAACTATTAACTACTACACCATATCCATCATTTAAGACCTTAAACGGGCTCAGAACTCTCTTCAAACCCACAGCATATCAACATGGAAGTTAGCATATCATTTTTGAAAAATATTCCCTTAAATTATTTGAAGCGATATTTACGCCAGAACTCCTGAGAACTATTTACTACTACACCATATCCATCATTTAAGACCTTAAACGGGCTCAGAACTCTCTTCAAAACCACAGCATATCATCACGGAAGTTAGCAAATTATCTTTGACCAAAATAATTCAATTTTTTTTTAAAAGCGATATTAACGCCAGAACTCCTCAGAACTATTTACTACTACACCATAACCATCATTTAAGACCATAAACGGGCTCAGAACTCTCTTCAAACCCACAGCATATCAACATGGAAGTTAGCATATCATTTCTGAAAAATATTTCTTAAAATTATTTGAAGCGATATTAACGCCAGAACTTCTCAGAACTATTTACTACTACACCATATCCATCTTTTGAGACCACAAATGGTCTCAGAACTCTCTTCAAAACCACAGCATATCAACATGGAAGTTAGCATATCATTTTTGAAAATTATTCCTTAAAATTATTTGAAGCGATATTAACGCCAGAACTCAGAACTATTCACTACTACACCATATCCATCATTTAAGACCTTAAACGGGCTAAGAACTCTATTCAAAACCACAGCATATCATCACGGAAGTTAGCAAATTATCTTTGACCAAAATAATTCATTTTTTTTTAAAAGCGATATTAACGCCAGAACTCCTCAGAACTATTTACTACTACACCATAACCATCATTTAAGACCATAAACGGGCTCAGAACTCTCTTCAAACCCACAGCATATCAACATGGAAGTTAGCATATCATTTTTGAAAATTATTCCTTAAAATTAGTTGAAGCTATATTAACGCCAGAACTCCTCAGAACTATTTACTACTACACCATATCCATCTTTTAAGACCATAAACGGGCTCAGAACTCTGTTCAAAATCACAGCATATCAACATGGAAGTTAGCATATCATTTTTGAAAAATGTTCCTTAAAATTATTTGAAGCGATATTAACGCCAGAACTCCTCAGAACTATTCACTACTACACCATATCCATCATTTAAGACCTTAAACGGGCTAAGAACTCTATTCAAAACCACAGCATATCATTACGGAAGTTAGCAAATTATCTTTGACCAAAATAATTCAATTTTTATTTAAAAGCGATATTAACGCCAGAACTCCTCAGAACTATTTACTACTACACCATAACCATCATTTAAGACCATAAACGGGCTCAGAACTCTCTTCAAACCCACAGCATATCAACATGGAAGTTAGCATATCATTTTTGAAAAATATTTCTTAAAATTAATTTAAGCAATATTAACGCCAGAACTCCTCAGAACTATTTACTACTACACCATATCCATCTTTTAGGACCATAAACGGGCTCAGAACTCTCTTCAAAACCACAGCATATCAACATGGAAGTTAGCATATCATTTTTGAAAATTATTCCTTAAAATTAGTTGAAGCGATACTAACGCCAGAACTCCTCAGAACTATTTACTACTACACCATATCCATCTTTTAAGACCATAAACGGGCTCAGAACTCTCTTCAGAACCACAGCATATCAACATGGAAGTTAGCATATCATTCCGTCAAAAAAATTCATGTTTTTTTTTTTAGCGAAAATCGGCAGAACTCTTTCTAAAATGTATCAGGAACTATAGAAATATGTATATTGCCACTAGAAATTCAATTTGTTTGTGATATGCTGGACTTTTTATGTGGAAGTTAGCATATCATTATGTCAAAAATTGAAATTAAAATTTTCGAGGATAATTACCAGAACTATTTCTAAAAAGTATCAGGAACTATAGAACTATGTATAGTGCCACTAGAAATTCAATTTGTTTGTGATATGCTGGACTTTTTATGCGGAAGTTAGCATATCATTATGTCAAAAATTGAAATTAAAATTTTCGAGGATAATCACCAGAACTATTTCTGAAAAGTATCAGGAACTATAGAACTATGTATAGTGCCACTAGAAATTCAATTTGTTTGTGATATGCTGAACTTTTAATGTGGAAGTTAGCATATCATTATGTCAAAAATTGAAATCAAAAATTTTCGAGGAATATCACCAGAACTATTTCTTAAATGTATCAGGAACTATAGAACTATGTACAGTGCCACTAGAACTTCAATTTGTTTGTGATATGCTGGACTTTTCATGTGGAAGTTAGCATATCATTATGTCAAAAATTTAAATTAAAATTTTCGAGGAAAATGACCAGAACTATTTCTAAAAAGTATCAGGAACTACAGAACTATGCTGCATGCCAACAGAACTCCATTTTTTTCTTGATATGCTGGTACTTGATATGCTAACTTCACACAGACGGACCTAATACCAGCGTTCAGCGGGCGCGACAAAACACAGTCGGTAACGAGATGGGTCGAAGAAGTAGACCACCACGCAGAGATCTACGGCTGGACCCCGCTGCAACAGCTTGTGGTGGCGCGACGTGCGCTGACAGGTACGGCTGCGTTATGGGTAAGCACGGAGCGGCTGCACAGGACGTGGGCTGACTTGAAGGCGGCTCTCATCAATGAGTTTGACGATTCTATAAACTCCACGACGGCTTACGAAATGATGAGCGCAGCAAATTTATTACGAAATAGAAAGGACAACGAACGAAGCGGCAATCCGATGGCTACACGATGCTGTGGAGAAGTTAACCATTCATCGGTGGAATATCCACAAAAGGAAAAAAGCGCCAAGTGCTTTGAACCTAACGACTTTGGCCATATTTCTACGAAGTGCACGAACACGCAGGCGCAGATGCACGCGGAAACTTCACGTTGCGAGACTGACATGAATGTAGCAGCAAGAAGTAGAATGGCCAATGCGGAATTGCAACAGAATTCCAACCCGAAGTTCGTGAGCAACATCACTTCGAAGGCAGCCAATATGAACGACGCTGTAAATGACTGTGCACATGCGTACGACGGCGATCTAAAGATGACAGAATCTGCTGAAACCGCAATGTCTGAAATTGACACTGACAGCTACAAGAAAACAAACACGAAAAGCGGGTAGACACGAAAGTGTAAACATCAGCTCTCTGTATTTTACTAAAATTAAATTATAATTAATTGTTTATTTTCGCTTGTAATGCTAATTTCGTGTTATTGACGTACTAAATATTAAGTGGAAACGTTATCATTACTTTTATTTTAACTATAGTAACAGTTTTAGTAAAGCAAAATCGTAAACCCTCACTGTTAGGTAAACTCCGTGTATTATTCTAAATAACAACAATAGTGTGTGTGCAGTGTGATCAAGAATACGAAACTGTAATATAAGTGATAATAATTCGACAAATCAAGTGAATTAATCGTGATATTGTTTTTGCACTAAGCCGGTTGATGACCTTTGAACTGTTGTTGCATATCGAAGTGTAATAATACGTACGTTAATTTCGTCGCTCAGTCATAAGTTCTCTTTAGCCTAGTGGTATAAGGTGTGGAATAACAGTGCGTTAACTTCGGTGACCGCGGTTCAAATCTCGTGTTGAATTATTTTATTAATTTTTTTACTTTTATTTTTTTATTTTTTCTCATTATTTTATTTTTGTTAGTGTAGTATTTTAATTATTTATTTTTAAACAATGGCATCAAAACCGACGTGCGCACACTGCAACAAGAAAATCTCTCAGAAGCATTTTCTTACGTGCGCTTTGTGCAAACAATCCTATGATCTTTCATGCACAAACAATGAAAAATTATACAATCTCATGGACAAAGAACGTAAGGCTTCATGGAATTGTTTGAAGTGTCGCCAAAATAAAATGAAGCCAAAGAGGACCAGCACACCGATAGTGCAAAACAAAAACGTTTGTGTTGCCTCAACGTCCACCGAAACGAGACATACGAGCTCCGAGAAGAATGTAAATAATAAAGTGCCTAATTCACACACACCTTCAAATTATGTTACGGAACGAGTCAAGGAAATTGTAAATATAGCTATTGAAAATTCTTTCGAGTCATTACCGTCGGACGAGGATGATGAAGAAACCGATTACTCAGTAACAGCAAACCGAAGTTGCCCTAGCATCGGATACGGCTTAAAGGAGCGGTTTGAAGAACAAAAGATAGAAATAACGAAATTAGAGACAAAGCTCCAAACGGCAGAAAATGAAATCGAAAATCTTATTCTAGAAAATAACTCACTCAAAAAGCAAATCCTAGCATATGAAAAGAAAACCGGAGCACTTGCACAAATATGTAAAACAACTATAGTAAAGAACAAGAAGGGAACAAACAAGAGTGTGAACAGGACCAGATTAAACTTTACTGACATTGATCAAATTGAGTTAGAACCAAAAATTCCATTATCACAAAATAAAAACAATAGTAGCAATCAAAAACTGAGTCCTGTACCTAACCCGTCTATCAGGTTTAATAGAAAAAAAACAGATAATACGGCAAATACCACTGAAAAAATATCTAAACCCAACCAAGAAAATATTAACACACAGCGGAAAGTAATTATATTTTGCGATCAATATGGTAAAAAGATTCGTAGTTTACTTCAGGACTCATTAGGAGACAAATATATAGTGACAGCTGTAGTAAAACCCAACGCTCCTACTGAACAAATTTTAAAAAACTGTGATAATATATGTAAAAACTTCACACCCTCGGACTATGTAGTGTTCATTGGTGGATCTAACGACCAAAACCCATTAAAATTTAATAGCTCTCTCTATAACTATTTATCTTTGCTAGCAAATACTAATATCATCATAACAGAAGTACAGTATAATAAATATTTAAATATCCGTAAACAAAATGAAATTATACGTCTGGTCTGTTCCCAATTCTCACATGCCACATTTATACGTATAAAATTTCATAGAGAAACCCAAAATCGTAAACAGTGCATGAGTGGACTGTTGCTGAGAGAAATATTACGTATCGGCTATAACATCAACAGATTAAATCATATGCATATAAAGCATAATAAAAATCAAGAGACGATAACACCACAGACCCAGCCAAGTCAAAAACTCATCACACAATATTACACTCCCAAGGTTAAAGCAAGTTTGGAAAAGAACAATGAAACAATTAATAAACAAGAAAAGAAGAATACAATACTCTACTATTTTAATAAAGCTGTAAAACCACCGAAGTCAAAAAATAATGACAATCAAGTGAGCATGTCATCGGATGAAAGGAAATCTCAATCTGATTTTTTTCGTGACTAAAAATGAGAAACATGTAAATAAACATAACTTTGTCATGATGCATCTCAATATACAGGGCATAAAATCAAAAGTAGATCAATTAGAAATACTGTTACATCAAAAAGATATTGATATCTGTTGCTTTAGTGAGACGTTCTTTAAAACCAAAGAAGTTGATATATTACAAATTGATGGTTATAAAAATGTAGCTGAATTCTGCCGAAAATTTAAAACGCGGGGTGGTGTTGCAATATATGCTAAACACTCAGTAGAATGCCGTGAATTGAAATGGGTATCTGAAATGTCTGTGGAAAGTCACTTTGAATGTTGTGGTATTACGTTATGTGGAGTAAACTACTTTGTCATATGTATCTATAGAGCTCCAAATAGCAATCTAGATATTTTTCTTGTGAATCTGGAATTATTATTGTGCAAGCTAGCAACAAGGACAAGGAACAACTACAAAAAGATTTTTGTAATGGGTGATTACAACGTAAACATACTAGAAAAAACGAACAAAACTGAGATGCTGTTGAACACTTTCCGATCATGTAAAATACATCCTACAATAACGGAACCTACAAGAATAACAGCACACTCCCAAACTTGCATAGACAACATATTTACCAATGTAAAGCATAGTAAGGCGGAAGTATTGGATATCGGTTTGTCTGATCACACATGCCAAGTTATTTCGATTCCAACCAACTTGAGTTACAAGGAACAATATTGGTATGTTTACAGTAGAAACCCAGAAAGTAACGTGGAAATTTTCTTAAAATATATCTCACAGATTGGCTTTTCAGATGTTTATTCCACAACAAATTCGAATGACGCATATAAAACGTTCATAAATATATTTAGCCTAATTTTTGACCTATGCGTACCGGTTAAAAAAATTAAAGTAACTTATAAAAGAAAGCCAACGTGGAAAACTAAAGGAATTGTGATAGCAAGTAAACACAAAAGACAACTATATTTACAAACCATAAAATCAAATAACTCATTAACTAAAAATAAGTACAAGAATTACTGTAAAATCATCAAAGCGGTTACAAGACAATCTAAACGTAATGCAAACATAAATTTTATCAATCAAAATCCAAATAAGAGCAAAGCTGCGTGGCAAATAATAAAACAGAATACGTCGCCAATAAATGTCATAAAAGATACAATAGATCACATTAAAAAAGATAGTGTCATAATTAATGAACCTTTTGAAATTGCTAATACAATGAATAATTATTTTATAAATTTAGATAAAACATTAAGTGGTACTGGCACATCCAATAAACTATTAACCCAACCTAATGTAACAAGTATCTTTTTGACTCCGGTGAGCGCGTATGAGATTAAGGGTATTATTAAAGAACTAAAAAATATAAAAAGTACAGGACACGATAAAATACCTATGAAACTGATTAAATCGAGTGTTGAGTATATAGCAGAACCATTGGCATATATTATTAATTTAACTTTGGAAAGTGGAATTTTCCCAGATGAACTAAAAAAGGCTCTGGTAAAACCACTACATAAAAAAGGATCTAAAAATGAAATGGATAATCATAGACCCATTGCACTGCTGCCAAATTTTTCTAAAATATTTGAAAAAATCATTTATAATCGCTTTATTTCATTTTTCAATAAATACCACATATTAAACTCAAATCAATTTGGTTTTCAAAAAGGAAAAAATACAACTCTAGCTATATTTAAAATTTTGAAACAGATATGGTCAGACGAACAAAATCATACAGCTTCCGTTGGACTTTTTATAGATTTATCGAAAGCCTTTGACTGTGTTTCGCACAAATGTTTATTAAGACAGCTTGAACATGTGGGTATTCGTGGCACTGCTTTGGAACTAGTCCAGAGCTATCTTTCAAATAGATTTCAAGCTACCATACTAGATTCTTATGATAAAGCTACAAAAACAATCAATAAAGTACAGTCGAATTACGAAAAGAATGTACAAGGCGTTCCCCAAGGCAGCGTTCTTGGACCGCTATTGTTCTTAGTTTATGTGAATGAATTCCCTTTAGTGCTAAATCACTTGTGTGTCATGTTTGCTGATGATGCTACAATATTTATATCTGAAGATAAACTATGCGATACTAATATTGTTGATGAATTACATAAGACATTAAAAATTGTAATTGCCTGGTTATCATCTATGAATTTAAAAGTCAACTTGGATAAGACAAAAATATTGCAATTCACTAACTATAAACAAGTACCACAAAAAATAAATATAGTTATTGATAACAAAGATATTGAACAAGTGACTAGCACAAATTTTCTAGGTATTTCAATAGACAGTAACTTAAACTGGAAGTCCCATATTGAGAAAGTCAATAAAAAACTGTCACAAAGCTGTTATGTAATTTCAATCCTGTCTAATATAACATCAATGGAGGTAGCAAAGACAGCTTACTATGGTAATGTTTATCCTTTTCTTACATATGGTGTAATATTTTGGGGCAATTCAGTAAATGTTCAGTCTACATTTATACTTCAAAAGAAATGTCTACGTATTATATATAATGTTAAAAATATGGAGTCTGTAAGAAGCATCTTTATAAATAATAAAATATTAACGCTGACATGCATATATATACTAGAAATTTGCTTGTTTGTTAAAGAACATAACGAGTATTTTAAAAAGAAAAGCGACTTAAAGGACAACTTACGATCACAATATAAATATGATATGTGTACAGTCCGACCTTCTAGCTATATTCTTAAAAAGAGCGCCTATGTAAACGGTATAAAGATTTATAATCATTTGCCCGAATATATAAAATCTTTAGATGGTAATAAATTCAAAAATAAACTAAAGGATTTTTTACTTTCAATGTGTTTTTATAATTTAAATGAATATTTCTGTACAAATTTTTAAAATAAAGTTATAACTAATAATTTATAATACCTAATAAATCTAAATATTGTACGTCCGAAATGGATAAACTGTTGAAACTTATAAAAATCATGTTATCACAATTGTACACGGTTTTATACAATAAACGTTTCTTATTTCTTATTTCTTATTTCTTACCATTGAAATTTGCATCGAACAATATGCGAACGAACCTTCGATTAAGGAGCCCATGAAAAACGTAATATTGTGCGGGAAGACGATCAATGTTTTGACAGACACGTGCAGCGAGGCAAAGTTAACGACTACAGAGCTCTACAACCATGCTAAAGATGTGAAGGAAGACGTACGACGACGCCACAAACCCAAACCATCCAAGGTAGGCTGTGGCTTTACGAGCGCGAACGACGTTGTGCTGGTGGCGAAGAGACTATGTCGCGCATTCCAGCAGCAGCGAGTGGTAGAGCGGCAGGAAAAGTCGGATGACATCGTACGGACGAGAACAACTCTAGATCCTGACGACGCGAAAGACGGCTGTTTTGATAATTATATTATGTACAAAAAGAAGGTGAAGATGAAGGCATGATGACAAAGTTTTGTAGCTATTTTATTTTATACGAGTTTTAATCCGAAGTAAGATGTTTAGTTTAATGTTTAATGATGTTAGGATGTTTATTTAAAGTTGTTTTTCTTATTGTATAATATTGTAAATGAAGATGTTAGATTAAAGACGTGTATAGTTTCAGAGTGTAAGGACGGATGTTAGCCTGAGGACAGGTGTTAGAGCAGGACGGCCGAATGTGGAATGGAACGTAAGAGTGTGAAGGTGACGGACGATACTATGAGTGAGACGATGAATATTCGATTTGAAGAATGAGATGACGTATGTAGGATGTTTAGAGTTAGTTGTAACGAGTCTGCGGTACGATTTAACCATGTAAAGAACGAAATATATAGTTAAACGGTGACTAAATTGGTTTCCTTTATTAATTTAGTCCCACATGTATAACTCTTTATTGTACATAAAACACAAGAAAAATATGAATACAGGACAACACACATGCACAAAGACGAACTTATCCCTAAAAGGGATCTCTTCCAGTGAACTTTTGAACGATTGAAAATGAAAATGAAAATTATTGACAGGACATAAGTATTAAGCAAGAGTAGACACACAGAAAAAGTAAAAGAAGAAATCTATAATAATCTATATAATACAAAATAAATAAAATATACTATATAATATATAAATATATACATACACACACAAGTTACAAAACACATTCATACATTCATTCATTCATTATTACTTTTCTCTGACTATCAAAATTACTGGGATAAAAACTGTCATAAGTTCTTCGTCGGTAATCCCGATTGAGTCTCAAACTAGTTCCAGGGGCGTAACCATGACGTCTTAACGCGATTCAATTCCGACTCAGTCCAGGTTTTAGCAGTCATTTTTAGTATGGATCTGACAGCGAGCGAACCTAAACTGAATTGGAATTGAATTAGGCAGCTATCGCTCCTAACGTATCAGTAAGCCATTCAACGAGGGAATGCTGCCAGCCTTTTGGGCACCATGCCACGCTTTTTCATATTTAATTTAGCTTTAAAAAGATAGTTTTATTTTACATTTTAATTCTAATTTGGATATTTACGTTTATTTGCTTTTACTACGCACAATGGTGTGTTTGTGATGACGATGATGATACTTCCGACCAATTTCGGCCATGGCGACGTCTTCCCTAGTTGGTATGACGCGCATGCGCCCGAAGATGGAATTGGAAGAAGGATTGGATTTTCTTTTCCATTTAGACACACGAATGCTTAATTTACTTTCTTTTGTTTCAGATGATCTCTACTGTTCATAGGATTGCTAACGTTTAAGGTACGTATTTTATATTTCTCTAGTATTTTAGTGTAAGCAAAAACCCTTCACAAAATAAATCGTCCTAAGCCTTTACACATAAGAATTACGTCTCCATGATCTTCAAAACCAAATATGGTTGACGAATACAAGGAGGACATGATGATGAAGTAGGTTTAAAACCAATACCCGTCTACCTTGACCTCCAAGCTGAACCTAACAAATCCACAGCTGTAGCCTTATTATCTAACTCGGTCGCAATCGCCATCGTGTTCATTTTGACAGTTCTTGTATGAATGTGACAGCTAGCTGATTCCGATGCCAATTGTCAGCCTACACATGAACTGTCAAAATGAACACGATGGCGATTGCGAGCGAGTTAGATAATAAGCCTACTGGTTTACATATTAAGATGATGCTAGCGATCTAGCAGAACCATTCACAAAGCGAAACCGTTTTAAAGATACATCGCTTCCGGTGACAGTGTTGACACAGTAAACAACTGTTTGCCTTGTATAACTTAAGTTTAACATAAGTTCGGAAAAACCGGATCTCAGCTGAGTGCGCTCGAATATTTATGGGACCGACTGTAACTCTCAGAAGGATACATTTTTCCGGGTAACACAGCTTACGTAACAGCTGGCGTACTGGAAGGACCATTTTGCTACACTGCTGCGGGGATGTTCAATTTGTTATTTGAAACTCGTGATGACCAGAGCGACGATAGAAAATGACTATGACTACCAGCGACGTGGCGTCAAGTAGGTACCTATATCAAAAGGCAAGCCGAAGGGATTGTAACTAACCTATTCCTCAAATTCTGCACATTAAAGTGCCAGAGGGAACTGAGTTCTATGGACGCTACGCCACTGATAACTACGTAGTGCACGAAGTACGGATGGCTTGGAGCGCTTAACAATTCAAGTGTAGTTAAAGAAAGACTAGCACTAGAGCACCTGTCTCTTTCTAGAACAAACAGTAAGAGAAAGATGGGCAATCTGTCTCGCGTGCGAGGCGACTCTAGCGCGACAACTGTGACTGATTCATCGATTGACGCACAGCTGATCGGATTGTGCTGAAATTTGGCACTCAGAGTCGCAAATAATTAGTTGTTAATCAAGAAAGGATTTGGCTACAGGGCCGGATTAAGAAGATTTAAGGAGCTATCAGTGACGTGGCGTCCATGGAACTCGACTCCTACTGGCTTGCCTATTTTAAGGCAGTTGGGCACTTTTATTGTGCAGAATTAGAGGAAAAGGCTAATTGAATGCTCTTCGGCACGCTTTATGGTATACTCGTCGCCACGTCACTGGGAGCTATACTACAAATTTTAATTGTGCGTGGACGAAATCACGGGCAACAGATATTATTTAAATCTATACCTACCTTGTTAGACAGCTGTCATCCCCTTTCAACTTGGTGGTTTTTGGCTAGATGTGATGCAAAAATGACAGCTGTCACCTGACTCTACGTAGATAGTGACGTGGCCTGGCTGTCACAATTTTACTGTCAGAATGCCAGTGCCCACCGTGCCAGTTTTAATTAAATCTAAGTTACTTAAGAAGGCGATGAACGACGACACGTGCGTCACCCGCTGTGATCCGACGCGAGCGTTTTTGCCTCGTAACGTTTCTTCCGCCGATTTGCTTTACTATCCAGTTGATTTTTTTTTCCTTGTAAAAAGCTTACGTCCCTCGAGTGTCGGGTTATCAACTTATCGCGTAGTTTTTATCTCACTCAGAAGTGTGACCGTGAAAGCGCCGTCCTTTTTTGCCGTTTTCAATCCATTAACTCTCTTCGTACTGTTTTTTGCCAGCCTAATGGGCGTGCGTGAACGGTTCCTGTGAAGTCGCTCGTGAAAATGACTGGAGGAGTCTGATGAACGTCTGTTCGTTTACGCGTGTGAGTGGCAATCCACAGTCAAATAATGCTGTCGCTTATGCAGGGTCATCATCATCATCATCATCATCTCAGCCATTACAAGTCCACTGCTGGACATAGGCCTCTCCTTTAGATCTCCAATAGGACCGGTTGGAAGCGGCTTGCATCCAGCGCGATCCTACGATCTTCATGAGGTCATCGGTCCACCTAGTGGGTGGATGGCCCACGCTGCGCTTGCCGGTGCGTGGTCTCCACTCGAGGACCTTATGCCGGGTACCTCGGAAATTTAGCAGGTGTTTCGATTAGTTTGACAGGACATCCCTACAACGATGTTTAGTCCTTCGACGCTGTTCACTTTGAGCATCGATAAATGTACAGCATTACAGTTCCGACTGAAGAGATAGATACAAAAGATACGATTTAGAGCAGCAGTTATCCATCGAAATTTGGCGGTGGTCCTCGTGCAAGCTCCGGCGCCGGATCTCTCCCATCTTGTTACTCGTTTACTTGTAACTTGCCGTCAAGCTGTTGTGTTGTAGGCGGTGACATTACTGGCACATGAGGCCATCTTAGTCAAGTCTTAGTCTTAGAAAAGTCGCTGTTCTTATATGTATGACGAATTTCGTGTTCTGATGTTATTAACCTTATTGTGTAACGAATTTATTGAATTTTAATGTAGCTCCGAAATATTTGAGGAACTCACCCGCTACAATATATCTGATGGCGACTGTACAGAACTGATATGGGACTTAAGACATTTTAAACATGGACATTACTCACACACACAACAGGTCATTTACTTATGTTTCTACAGTAACACGAAACAGTAGAAATGTTTATGCATGCACAAACATGCACATGCACAAATCACGTCTTTATCCCTTACGGGGTAAACAGAGCCTATGGTAACAGGTACCTACAGGCCACATTTAGCAAGATTGTGGGCGTATAAGTGGAAAATGGAATCAAAATAGTGATGGGTTGCTAGCCTCATCGCCTATAACATGATTCCTATTATTTTCGCCCATTCCCTCGATGGGCTTTTACCATCTACGCGGGTAGAGAAGCAACTGGTACATTCTATGTTTTTTCTTTGCTCCCAGACCACCATGGAAGAAATGTTTATGGTTTATAAAAAAAACTGACTTGGTTCATTCGCTCTTTATTCCGTGCTCTATGAGTAAATAAATGGTTTAGGCTAGAAATAGCAATACCAAAATAAGTGTCATTCCTAATACCATTACTTTACTACACAATTAGGGTACATTGTCTGTCTGTCACATAATTAACTTCCCCGAAATAGAGTTATTTTTTGTCCGTGATCGATAGTTCACCGAAATAAACCGGCTTAGTTTAACTAAAGTTAGTAACAAGTAAATCATTCACAGTAATTAGTCTAAGAACCGTACGTGTTGATGAATGTTTTATTCTTTGAGGGGCAAGGCATCGGCGGCAAGCGGGGCGCAATAAGCCTTTTCGCCGCCACATCAAATACAAAAGACACCCATACGCCAGACTTCTTTATTGAGATGCCTTAACCCAGGGTTTCCCAACCCACTGGTGGGTCGCGAGCGAATATTAAGTGGGCCCTGTCTATAGAACGACACACCAAAAAAAAATATTAACACTTAGTTTGTTTTCAACATGAAACTACCGTGAGACTTAATCATCATTACACATAAACGGATAATTCACGTATAAAAAGTCGAGTGATGCTCGACATGTTTCGGACTATTTCGTAGTCCTTCTTCCTGGAGCTTCCTAAACTGAATCGGAATAAGACGTCATGGTAACTCCCCAGGAGACGGCGATATGACGTCCCGGTGAGCATGGCTCTAAAATTGTTCAAGTCGAATCGCTAATCGCTCTTATTTGTACCACAACACACGTACCGTCTTTAACCTAACTTATCTTGTTCTCCTGATATATCGTCCCCGTAAACGGCACAACTACACTAACTGATTTAAACTCCAGTTAAGTAATTGGTAGATTTAACGTGCACGTATCTATGCCATTTATTTATTAGTTTAGCGCTTTTTCTCTAAGATCACGCCTAAGAACGACCTTCACCGAAATAAGAAGTTAATTTATTTAAAACAGCAAAAGAAAACAATAAAGAACAGTCAAAACTTAAAAATAACTTAAACCTAGCTAAAACTATTATTATTAAAGATAAAAAAATTCTCCCAAATCGCCGCCAATGGGGAGGGTGCCCAGAAGGCTGGCAGCATTACCATGTTGTATGGCAATGCTTATTCGCTGAGCGAAATATTGGCCAGCCCTCTGGTCACGGGAGGCCTCTATAAGGCGCGCCGAGATATCTTTATAGACACGGCGCGCGTTTGGCCCCCATGGCCCCAGAGTTAATAGCTGCTAGCTTCTGCTTTGTGTTGCTTTAAATATAGGTGCTAGCTTCTACCCGCGACTTAAGAACTGATGTTGATAGTAAAAAAAACTGAAACAAGAACCAAATACGGGAAACGAATGCTCACGTACGCAGGAGCCAAACTGTATAACGAGTTGCCAAAAACATTAAAAATGCTAAAACCTTTGCCGAATTCAAATCAAAACTGACAAAACACATCACAGAGGATACTACACTTCTTTCATACGCCCTAACGCAGCTTTGGCTCCGTATCCGTGTTTAAATATTTTAGAAAGTTTATATAATTTACCAGTCGACAAGAGGGGTTTCAATCTAAAAAAATATAAATTTCCTTTTGACAAAACTTATAACTCTGTAACAGACCCGATATTAGTATTTGTATTATTGTTTAAGTTTTTACATATTACCACGGTAAACTTTAGTTTTATATACTTACGCACTTACTTGTTTTCTCTGCTATACTGTAAACTACAAATACTACCTTAGATATTAAGTTCTCATGTAAGTGACTTATTGTTTTTAATGAGAAATAAAGATTCTATAAACCGAAACGACACTGAAAATTAGAACAGAAAAATCCGAAAAATAAAGCTATGGCCGGGGATCGAATCCGGATCCTCGTCATTCTGTAACGCGTGCTATACCCCTACACCCATAGCAGGTGGATCATAGGAATCATGTTATAGGCGATGCCGCTATCAACCCATCACTATTTTGATTCCACTTTCCACCTATACGCTCAGTCTTGCTAAACGTGGCCTGTAGGTCTTGTCTACCCCGCAAGGGATAAAGACGTGATTTGTGTGTGTGTGTGTGTGTGTGTCTGCGCGCGTGTGTGTGTGTGTGTGTGTGTGTGTGTGTGTGTGTGTGTGTGTGTGTGTGTGTGTGTGTGCGTGCGCGTGTGTGCGTGTGTGTGTGTGTGCGTGTGTGTGTGCGTGTGTGTGTGTGTGTGTGTGTGTGTGTGTGTGTGTGTGTGTGTAAACATTAAATAGCTGGAGTCCCCTATTCTTTTTAGGCCCCTGGGAGCAGTAGGGACTAGATTCAACTGGCCTCACTTGTTCGCAGAAATCTGTCTTTGCTTATTTGCTCTTAGAATAGCTAGGACAAGTTCCAACTAAAGTACAGAGTTGTACATGTGCTGGTAAACAAAACACTACTCTCATTTTCGTGAGTCAAATAACATGAGGCAAAATTTCTTCGAATCAAATTGTTCCTTTGTTGTTTTAGCAAATATTGTTAAAGGGGTAACCATGTCGTTTTAACATAATATTGGATGTTCAGTCGCGCGCTTATTTGTACAAGGTGTTATATAAAGTTAATAGTTACAGTAAATAAGTAAATAAATGTATTTATCTACGCACATATCATTAATGCTCTATAATACGTTCGGAAACCGTAGGAAATGACCAGCATTATTACACCCTTAAAAAATCTATACTGTAATAACATTAAAGTACAGATTTTACCTACCACCACAGACAAGAAAGTACTTACATAAATCACGTGTTCATCCCTTGCGGGGTTGACAGAATCTAGTATAATTGGTTTTAATGATGCTGGTCATTTCCCTACTGCTTCTGAAACCATCTCAGAGTAGGTACTTATGATATGTGTGTAGATAACGTAATGCATGCAACGGACTAAACTAAAACTAATCTTAAAATAAAATAATTAAAAAAGGAGGGGCCCCCGTGGTATAGTTCCGCAGACGCTGGCAGCATTCCCCCTTTGGACAGCGATACTAATACGCTGTCCAAGGAAGCTGCCAGCTCTGTAACCCGTAGCGTCTATTAGCCTCTTCGAAATATCTTTGAAGAGGCTAATAGCGCTAGGACCCCACGGACTAAGGGTTTCAACACCGAAAGGGACGAAGTTATATTCGGTGCTGAGCTTAGACCCCTAGTGTATGCAACTGTACAGAATTAGGCCTTAAAACACTCGTGTGATCTTATTTGGAAACTCGCTAAGGCTCGTTTTCAAAACCATACTCGTCTTTTAAGAACCCATATAGCATCGCTTCAAAAACATTTTTCCTTCTTACATAACTGTTTGTAACACACGACGTTTCTCAGAATCATATTGATGGTGTTTAAGTAAAACAAATGTCGCAATTTATTACGCTGAATGTCAACGCTGCTCTCTTAGAACTTTGTTAAAAAAACACAAACAAAATATTTGCATTGTGTTGACATAAACATAACGTTTCCGCGAACAAAAAATTTACCTTGCTACTCGTCTACTCACGTGCAAGATAATCAAGCCTGTGTGAAATATGTACATGTTCTTCATGCAATCCCTCCCTCCACTGCTGCCAATAAAACACATATAAATCCCACAAACTTAATTATCCCTTACACCACACAAACACTGACGCGTTTCGATCCCTCTACGGGATCATTATCAAAGTTTAATGAGCACAACTGTTACACATGCAAACCAACGTCGTACTGATTCGAAACCGTATAAATAAGCATAATGTACCTACATTCATATATTTTCCCAAACTACCCTTTTATTTATGATTTTTATTGTATACAAACAACTACCTCAATTTTTTTTTCGATTACAGCACAAACGGAAAGGGTTATGTATTTAACAAGAACAATTTTTCTATTCATCAAAATGGACACGCAATAAAGGCGATGAAACAAAGTTCACCTGATCGTTAATTATTGGACCACCTTCTAATAACTCGTATGCCATTAATTTCACCGACTGTGTTAATCTCAGAGCTGTAGTTTTGAAGATTGTCAGATTTATACCACTTTCGAGTGGTCATTTCGAGTTACGTGCCTTCAAAAATCGGGTCCCAGATTGTTTAAAACTCTTCTAAAACTAAAAGACAATCTAACTAGGACACTTAAGAAAGAACCGTTCTATTTAATCGAAAACCCCCGAACAGTTTCATACCAAATAACCATTTAATCGCATAAATCACAATCAGATTCCTATCAATTCCCCTTAAACAGCCCCTTGCTATCATAACCCCCGTAAAAGTCATCGCAGTCATTACCGCCAGGTCATTAAACGTAATGATCTGCATAACCCATAGCACAGTAAATATATAAACTAAAGCAGTAAGGAAACTACGAACAAAACGGTTGAAACGAACGCACACAGACGCGCGCTTCTACAATGCCCCTAAGCGGATCTCGCGGTGCCGGCAGTCGCGAGCGCCGCGTTGAGACGAGCGGCTGTCTGCTACGTGCGCTCAGACAGTCGGCGATCTTTTCGTTTTAAACATGCCAAGAGCGTATTGCGCAGTGTGTCCATGTTTCCCAATAGTTTATTTAAAAAGGCTATTCATTCGGATGAGAATTTTTCTTACTATAAAATGTAATAATAGAGGTTTCTGAACGTGTCGTAGCAGGAGGTATTTTTCATATATATATAATTACCTACCGACGAATAAAAAAATCGTTAACTGTTGAATTTTTTTTTAAATACCCTATTTTATTTATAAACGAGTTAATTTATTCGATTATTTAATTATTATGGAACCCAAATAAACGTTTGTTCTAATATTCTTAATTAAGTGCAGCTAGTTACTTTAAAACTGGCCTAACTAGCTGAGATAGCGCTAACTAAACAAAAAGCTTTTCAATTTTACAAAAAATAAATCGACAACCCTAACAGCTCGACTGGAGCGTAGGTATTTATTTCAAAAAATTAGCCTAGTTGGCATACTGCTCTATTTATTTACTGTGCCCATAGACCGGAGTTGGTGAAGTTCCCGTATCATGGCTGAGCGGAAATTGTATTAGGACTTTAGAGGTTGTTTTGAAGTCATCTATCAAATGTACATTGGAATAATGACTAGGTATGCTGGCTCTAGCTTTGTACTTACATACCTACTTGTAATATAACCAGAGATCGGACCGATTTGCGTCATCGTTCGCAATAAAGTGGACATGACTCAAAAATTAATCCAATAATTAATCATTTAATTAATTTCTCGAAATAAAATTTGAACTCCCGGAGATAAAAATTTACACATGCATAAAATTATTAGGAAAATGTTAATTAAAGTGGCAGTTGTCGTTCTCGTAAATATTTTTATATAATAAAGAAATCACAATCCTGCCAGATATGATTATTATTTCTGACAAAAAAGTTTTCTAGTTCTATCTATAGGTATAAAACCTCCGTGGATATACTTATTCTTAATATATGTATTATGACATATTTGATTAATTTTGGAGTCATGTCCACATTATTGCGAGCAATGACGCAAATTTGTCCGATCTCTGAATATACCTTAGGCTCTGTCTACCCCATAAGGGATAAAGACGTGATATATGTATGTATCGCATGTTTCCCATCCCACCAACAAAGATATATCGATAATCCTTGGACGAAAATAATCCAGATATTTAATAAACGAATGTTTGCGAGAAAAATACCGCATCGATTGAGGGGTCTATTCACGGCCGGCTTTGTGATGGACCCCCGGAATATTTGAGGCATATTTCTATAACGGGACGTGATTAAAATCTGTGATTTTGCCTTTACACAAGAAAGTTATTAGTTAGTGTTGCAGTTACACGCAAGGTTTTAAAAAGTACACTGAATGGTGGTGGCTCCATTTTGCACAATAACATCTTGACATTTATGTAATGAACATGACTTAAATGATTAAATGAATTGAATTGAATTGAATTGACCTTGAATTAACACTGTGATGAGACGTTTTTTATTTTACGCTAAAAAGAACCTAACATATATATACACCGTCACGCC
The DNA here is from genome assembly GCA_932294345.1 of Pandemis cinnamomeana. Lineage (NCBI taxonomy): Eukaryota > Metazoa > Arthropoda > Insecta > Lepidoptera > Tortricidae > Pandemis > Pandemis cinnamomeana. The sequence goes on along the minus strand of OW028721.1, from coordinate 1,855,536 downwards.
TCTTTCCCACAGAGGTAGGCAGAGACTACATTGTTCCACATGCTACGATCCTGACATACTTCTTTCGCTTCATCCACATTCATCAATCTCTTCATACATGCTCGTCGGTTTCGGGTACTCCTGTACCTTTTTCCAAAACGTCTCCTATTTGATCTCGGAACGTCCGTCTAGGCCTTCTCCCAACGCAACCATTCACACTCCCCATATAGATCTGTTTAGTTAGTCTACTTTCATCCATTCGCTCTACGTGACCAAAACAAATAAGCATACCTTTTTCTATCCTAGTCACTATATCCTCTTTCAAACCCGCACTTTCCCTTATTCTATCGTTCAGTACCTTCCATACTTCTTAACGCTCTCATTTCTACTGCATTTATTCTAGTTTCATGCATTCAACTCACAACATGAGTTCTTCAATCTAATTCTACGCGAACGAAATCGCGGGCTACTGTGTGAATAAACGTCTACACCATTTTTTTTAAACACAAACACAGACAGCAACAATATAGATTTATCGTATTTACTCTCAATACTTTAAGGAGCTGACCTATTTAGAAATTGGCTTTAATCAATGTTAAATAAGGTCTTGACCTTATCCGATATAGGTCCGGCACGTATCGTGTTACCTCTCAAATCCACGTCAATTATGGTTGTCAAGCTTCGTAACAGATGTAATACGACTACTGTATTACAGCTTAGCTGGAGAAAGACGGCGAATGTATTGTTAAAACTGCTGTAGTGTGGTTGCTTGGAGCACTGGTCGGCATTGTGCAAGAATTTGGTTTTTTTTTAAGGAACTGCCTTTTGTAGATGTCGGTGGATGGTTGGCGCTAGTCCATTACCACAGGCCACATTAGCAGTGCTTGAGTAAGAACCGGCGACATTACAGGCACATGAGGTGTTCTGTTCTAGCCCTCTAATAATAATAATATCCTGGGCCAATTGAATAAAGTACAGGACAGTGGAATAAAGTAGTATCTGCCTACCCCTGTGCAAAAGAGGCGTGACGGTATGTATGTATGTATGTGGGACAATTGACACCAATTGACCTAGCCCCAAACTAAGCAAAGCTTGTAATTATGGGCACTAAACAGCGGATAAACATACTTATATAGATAAATACATACTTAAATACATATTAAACATACAAGACTCGAGAACAAACACTCGTATTTTTCATAGAAATATCTGCCCCGACCGGGGATCGAACCCGGGACCTCAAGCTTCATAGTCAGGTTCTCTAACCACTGGGCCATCCGGTCGTCTAAGCTGGCGCATCTGCTATCCTCCAGTGTTGGTGCCATGGGTCGTGGTGCTCGCTTGCCATAAGGTGACTCACCTGCCCGTTCGCCTTCTTCGTCGTATAAAAAACAAAGAATAAGCGGTTGTCAATTGTTTGGAAACATTTCTAAGTTTAAATTATTTTTTTCGGTTATACGTCGCTCAGCTATTTTCAAAAACAACCGGACATTCTCACGGAAACATTCTTCGCTCTCGCTCTTTCGCGTAGTTAGCGTGAGAACTGTCGACTTCTGGAGTTATTTTTACGTTTCCACCGGGTTTTAGCCGCAAATAGCGAGGCTGTTATAAGCTGCGGCTGCCTCTATGTACCTCTAATCCTGCCGCAAATTATTGCAGAGGTATAACTCGGCCACAATGTCCAATTACAAGATAATTTGCTCGGATTTTCCCACGGGATAGACAGGAAATTATTATCAATCTCAGTTTGTTTCTTATGTCATTATCATTAAAGTAGTCGCGATGTTGGATACTTGACGGCCTTTCTCTAGAACCCATAACTAGCAATAGCTAGTTTTTTTTTAAAAAGCGAAATAAAGAAAAAAGATTAAACAGATTTCATCATTATCATCATCAGCCAGAAGACGTCCACTGCGTAACAAAGTAGTCTCTGCCTACCCCTATGGGAAAGAGACGTGACGGTATGTATGCATGTATGTGTGTAACACTAACTTTTACCCGCAGCTTCGCTCACGTGCACCTTCACATCTGTAGGCTTATTGTCTAACGCGCTCGCAATCGCCATCGTGTTCATTTGGACAGTTCTTGTATGAATGTGACAGCTAGCTGATTCCGATGCCGATTGTCAGCCCATACATGAACTGTCAAAATGGACACGATGGCGATTGCGAGCGAGTTAGGTAATAAGCCTACAGCCTATTTCACCAATACGACAATTGTCGCTAACAAGTGACAATTCTCTTTACGTTACAAACTCGACGAGAATCTACGCCGGTTGTCTTTATATTGAATACGCATTGGATTTCGAATAGTCAATGGTCACCGACAATCGTCAAAGGTCACCGACAATAGTCGAGTTGCTGAAATGCCTGGTCGAAATTAGGTACGGCATTTTATTAGGACAATTTAAATTGGAATGCATGGATTTAAAGTTATCCTACATTGTGTTTCCACTAAACGCACAGTAAATATGTGCGGTATTTGTGACCGCATTACGCAGCCCGTTGTCTTCTAACCGCAAATTGAATCATAGTTGACTGTCACAGCGGGTCAGATAAATATATATCTACATATATTTGTATACACTTATTTTATTATTAGCTGTTACCCGCTTCGCCCCGTACCAGTTTTTTTTTAAATACTGTTACATAACAACCTTCTGGCAATTACAAATACAGCGTGATGCCGTGACCAATGGAAATAGGGATTCATTTTATATATACTAGTATATATTAGTATATATTACTAGCTTCTGCCCGCGACTTCGTCTGCGTAGAATTATACATAAAAACCTTCCTCTTGAATCACTCTATCTATTAAAGAAAACCGCATCAAAATCCGTTGTGTAGTTTTAAAGATATAAGCATACATAGGGACATAGGGACAGAGAAAGCGACTTTATTTTATACTATGTAGTGATAAAGATCATTCGTCCATGCTGGCGGGGTCCATTCCCGCGATGGGCTTTTATCATCTGCGCGGGAAGAGAAGCAACTGATACATTCTATGTTTTTTGCTTTGCCAGGTTTTTTACTTACAGACACATACACAAATCATGTCTTTATCCCTTACGGGGTAGACAGAGCCTAAGGTAGCAACCTAAGCCACGTTTAGAAAGACTGTGGGCGTATAGATGGCAAAAAATGGAATCAAAATAGCCGCATCGTCTAAAACGTGATTCCTATGATGTTCGCCTATTCCCTCGATGGGCTTTTACTCTTAACGAGACAAGCGTGGAAGAACAGTTTATTTGTTCTTTTTTTTTAACCTGCGTAAATTTGTGACCTAAATACGCGTAAGTTATTTATTACATTCGTGTGTCTGTTTTAATGTATCCCAAGACACGTGTTATCTGCCAAAACACGCGTCCATTAAAGTGTGGGTAATTAATTTATGGCTCTTGCTTTGCATGGACCGAGCTGTTATTTATTCGTTTGTAGATTATGATTGGTGCTTATAGACCGACCGCTTAAATCAGTGATTTTCAAAGTGGGGGGCGCGCCACCCTAGGGGGGCGCAGTGACCTACAAAGGGGGGCATGGGCTACGATACAGGACCTTATAGAACCTTATTAACAAATTCCTTGTGTTTATGCCTAACAGCCTACGGCTGAAATAGGGGGGGCACAGAGTTTTATCTTTTTAGAGAGGGGGCGCGTAATGAATAAGTTTGGGAACCCCTGGCTTAAATGATTCCTCGCGCGGCACAGGGTAGGACGACCGCGGGGAGCTCTCTTGGTGCGGGCGGGTAGTGCGCCTGCCGCCCGCACCTCTCGGCCCCCTCGGTCGTCCTACCCCGCGCGTCTGCACCGCGGGGAGCTCTCTCGGTGCAGGCGGGTAGTGCGCCTGCCGCCCGCACCTCTAGGCCCCCGCGGTCGTCCTACCCCGCGCGTCTGCACCGCGGGGAGCTCTCTCGGTGCAGGGGCCTGATTTTTGGAAAGCACATGTATGAAAATACCACTCGAAAGTGGTATAAATCTGTTTATATCTTCAAAACTACAGCTCTAATCAAATTTTTGACTAGGTCACAAGATTAATGAGAGCCCTAAGTATTTTCTAAGCTACTCGTATCTCAAATTCAGCACAATTTTTCACCACTTTCGAGTGGTGTTTTCACACATGTGCTTTCCAAAAATCAGGCCCCAGGCGGGTATTGCGCCTGCCGCCCGCACCTCTCGGCCCCCGCGGTCGTCCTACCCCGCGCGTCTGCATCGCGGGAAGCTCTCTCGGTGCGGGCGGGTAGTGCGCCTGCCGCCGGCACCCCTCGGCCCCCGCGGTCGTCCTACCCCGCGCGTCTGCACCGCGGGGTGCTCTCTCGGTGCGGGCGGGTAGTGCGCCTGCCGCCGGCACCCCTCGGCCCCCGCGGTCGTCCTACCCCGCGCGTCTGCACCGCGGGGTGCTCTCTCGGTGCAGGCGGGTAGTGCGCCTGCCGCCCTCACATCTCTCGGCCTCTGCGGTCGTCCCACCCCGCGCTCTCCGCGCGGGCGAGGTCTCAATTAAGCGGTTGGTCTGTAATAGTTTTTTTTAAACGAATTCTTGAATTATTTCACTTTAAGCGTTGCGTTGATAAGGAAAATAAAATGTTTCTACCTTTGGACAGTGTTGGATGTAATGTCTTTAGTGATTTTCAGTGTGTATTTAAAAATAAAATTATTATTCTAAGGAAGAACAAAACATTGTCATACGTAGTTATTGTAAAATGGCGTTTCTGTTTTGTATCTCTATGTTTGTTACTTTAAGCTATGTGTAGTAAGGGATGAAGACGTGATTTATGTATGTATTAATATAATTATAAATTATAATGTATACAGGTTTGAAATGGACTTTCCTAACAATTAATTTCTCGGTATTAAATTACGATAGAACATTAATCAATGGGTATTTTCGTTATAAATTTATGAGGTATTTACAAGGGGTTCAGTCTAACTACGAGTAAAGGTGTGACCACACCGCTTACGCACTTTTTCTCACCGTTTTTCCATACATTTTGTTGCGTGAACGCACCGTCAACGTGTTACGCACGGGTGTGTTCGCACCTTTAACTAAACACTTGCCCGAGTATTCTGGATTCGTTAAAACACTTCATATACAGCGCCACAGTGGGTGGTACCTATTCACACTGACAGTCGCACAGGTCAGTCTCACGCGGACGCTAGTCAGCTATTTGCTAGTAAAATAACCTCCCGTTAGAATTAATATTAATAGCTTGCATAATTAATATATTTAACCCGGTCAATCGATACGATCTTATCGCCACGTCTCAGCGGCTTGCTATATCTTCGTCTAGCCATTTGGCAGGCTGCCAAAGAGTAATTAGTCGATAGTGTTATATGTTACAATTAAGAGTAACCTAACCTAAAAATTTCATTTTATATGACCAGATTTCGTCTGATATGCAACAGAACCATTTTCGTTATTCTCTGACACGTAGAACATGCGAACTTTCTAAAAATATTTACATAATTGGTTTAATGATAACATTTTATTTAAAAAATCTTAGTGTTCGAGATTTTATGACGAAAAAAGCTTGTCTAACTCAATTTACACGCAAAATATATTTCTGTATTAAAACTTTAAAAAACATTGCAGACCTTATTAATTTCTGTAAAAGTGTAAAGAATATTTAAAGGACACAGTTTTGTATCAAGTTGCTTCTCTTCATGCGCAAAAAGAAAAAGCCCATCGAGATCTTAGGAATCATGTTATAGGCGATCACACACTACTTTGGTTCGTACATACACATACACAAATCACGTCTTTATCCCTTACGGGGTAGACAGAGCCTAAGGTAACAGGTACCTATAGGCTACAATTAGCAAGATTGAGGGTGGAAAATGGAATCAAAATAGTGATGGGTTGCTAGCAGCATCGCCTATAACATGATTCCTATAAGTCTTTGATTCGTCTTTCCACCTATACGCCAATCATGTCTCCCCCGCCCTGTCTACCCCGTAAGTGATTTGTGTATCTCTAATTGTATGTATTTCGTCAATAGGAATGATTACATGCGCTCCAACATAAACTTTTAAACGTGTACACCCGATACGCGGAATGGCCCAATAAATTTCCAAGACACAAAAGACTTACAAAAGTATTCGTTAAAATTAACGATCAATCAACCATTTATAACAATACTAAACCTTTCAAACGAAGACCTTAGAGATGTCAATGTCTGCAAAGTCATACGAAAGTGTCCAGTTTAAGAGGAGCCATCCCATCGGTCCAATTCGAACCTTGGCTGGTTGTGCAAGAGGCCAACGACGCTGGCCGATAGCGAAAAGGTTAGACATAACTTAATATCGTACCCATTTCGTTACGGACTTGCAAATTGAATATTGAATGAAAGTCTTTCGGTTCCCGTAATTGCATATGCTTTTGAACGCAAATTGAAGTAAGAGTAACTTGACTTTTCTTTTCATGGAATGGGTTTTTGATCGACTCGTTTTCATAGGAACTTTAGCGTGCCCCTTTTATATACTAGTTTGACATGCCATTCACTGTAACATACGTACTGCAAATATAACATTTTTTTTAATAAATAAATAAATGTCTTCGGACAAATTAGGTACACCAATTGACCCAGCCCCAAACTAAGCAAAGCTTGTACTATGGGTACCAGGCAACGGATAAACATACTTATATACATACAACATTCAAGACACGGGCACAAACATTTGTAATCATCATACAACTGTCTGCCCCTACCGGGATTCGAACCCAGGACCTCTAGCTTCATAGTCAGGGTCACTAACCACTAGGCTATCCGGTCGTTACTAGCTGTTGCCCGCAACTTCGTCTGCATAGAATTCGTTTATCGCTATCCCGCAGGAACTACGCAATTTTCCGGGGTCAAAAATAGCCTACGTGTTAATCTAGGGTATCAGCTATCTCCGTTCCAAAATTTATACAAATCCATTCAGTAGTTTTAACGTGAAAGAGTAACATCCATCCATTAAATTGACTAAATGCATGTATTTTCAAACGCAATGTATATTGTTTTTTGAATAAATAACTATGAACTATGAACTATTCATAATTACAAACTTTCGCGTTTATAATTTCGTTTGTAATTTCGTTTATAGTTCCGTCCGCAGCTTCGCCCGCGGTTAATTAATTTTCCCGTAGGAAAAGGTATTTTCCCGCGGTAAAAATTAGCCTATGTCACTCAGTGATAATGTAGCTTTCTAATGGCAAAAGAATTTTTGAAATCTGTCCAGTAGTTTCGGAGCCTATTCAATGCAAACAAACAAACAAACAAACAATCAAATTTTTCCTCTTTATAATATTATAGTAAAGATGGATGGATGTTATTTGGGAGCAAAATAATAGGCACTGGTTTTCGGTCCAAAATATTGGTCCTTCGAGCCGGATCTTTCAGCATTTTCTTATCTAAACTGAGAAACCTAGAGAGAGCTAACTTATAACTATCTGATATAGATGTAATATCTAAAATAAATGACTTATTATTATTATTATTTGATTGATGAGTCCACGAGCATAAAGTGACCTCTCCACGCGACAACATATTTCACGTGATTGAAACCCCGTGTATAAGCGATGACGGTCGCTTCAAAAGGGTCACTTTTAGTCCAGAATTTCCGATAAGCCACATCGGAAATGTCGAAGCAAATTTTAAGACGGGTCGGTAAGTTATTTTTATCGTTCTCCCGCGACAGATGAAATATGATCACCCCCTTTGACGGCTCAGTCGATCCATCACTGTATTTATGTTTTATAGGATTGCTTGCTTTCAATTCTTCCATACTAGTCTAGCAGGAAAGAAAAAACATAGAATGCACCAGTTGCTTCTCTTCTCGTGCGTGGTAAGAGCCCATCGAGGGAATGGGCGAAGATCTTAGGCGTTATGTTTTAGGCGATGCGGCTGGCAACCCCTTTTGATTCCCCCTTTCCAACTATACGCCCACAATCATGCTAAACGTGGCTTTTAGGTCTTGTAACCTGTCTGTCTACTCCGTAAGGAATAAAGACGTGATTTATGTATGTATATAAGAGGAGGGGGGTTTCGACCAGTAAAACCGTCATTTTCGGTAATTGTTTTTATTTAATTTAATTGTTTAATATCACAAACCAAAACACTTATTTAATAATTTTTGAGACACTTATTTTAATCGTTAGTATCGCAGACTCAAATATGCGACGATGTTCTCGAGTCGAGAGCTAAAGAACGAATCCTCCGCTTGGGCTGCGTCGGCTATTTATAAACTCGTCGAGTGACGTCACGACAGGTGTTGTTTACGCCCGACCCAGCTGCACGCGGTAGCAGGTGGCCGGATGCCTACCTCAGCAAATCGGTTGCCGAGGGTTTTCTGCTGTTCGCGCCGATACGGCCATACTGCTACAAGACGCGTCTCTGCGTCTATTTATTGCAATCTGTAAGAAAAAGAGAAACACAGAAACACAGACACACAAACGTTAATAAGTACGCGCATAGAACTACTCGTAGTTGCATTTCTTGTCAGACCTCAAAGCCTCAGCGCTTATTTTGGCCCTATTTTCTCGTATATTTGACCTCAAAGCCTCAGCGCTTATTTTGGCCCTATTTTCTCGTATATTTGACCTCAAAGCCTCAGCGCTTATTTTGGCCCTATTTTCTCGTATATTTGACCTCAAAGCCTCAGCGCTTATTTTGGCCCTATTTTCTCGTATATTTGACCTCAAAGCCTCGGCGCTTATTTTCGCCACTTTTTCACGTACATTTAACCTCATAGCCTCGGCGCTAATTTTGGTTTAATGACACGTAAAAAAAAAGTAAATAATACACCACGTGAAAACAACAATGTTATTAAAACACAAAGTAAATAAAAAGAAAAGAAAGTAACAGTTGTTACCAACACTGTTATAAGATATCTTCGTCAGATTGTCTTGTCTCGAATAACTCGCTTCTATTCATTCCCGATACGGCACATCACATTGTGTCCTAAATTTCGGAGTACTTCGTAAACGCCCATCACAGACTTTTCTGGGTGGACCACGCTTGTTAATCCTTTGTTGTAACGTGCTTCGTTTTTCTCAGCCTGCTCGGTCATTCTTCCTATCACAGCTTCTACATTTACACGTTCATTTTCTTCATTAATAATATTGAGTAGCTCTGGGGGAACACATCCTTTTCTGCCAGTTAGCAATCCATTTGGTGTTTGTCCCATTAGTTCTACTTGTGTATCCGGCACACTGATGTAGTTCAATACCATACTGATCATAAAATGCCTTGTAATGAGAGACAAAAGCACCTTCATCGTTCACAGTCAACTATAGTGAGCTTTGGAGCACCAAATAGGAAAACGGTTTCTTTAAGGTGTTGCATAGCACTTGTTTGGTTCTTGCTTCTAGAATGTTGCAACATTACAAATGTCGTGGAAGCCTGTATGGCTACGAAGACGTACTCTTTTTGTGTACTCGTAGCTGAGCCGCTTAAATATTTTATTGAATCAGGCGTTACTTTGCAGAGGTCCACTTCAATGCACAAAAATTTTACCTTGCTACTCCGCTACTCAACTCACTGAGCCACTTAGTTTACCTAAAATGTCGATGTGGAGAGCGTGGAACGGTTCTGATATATCTTTTCAATTGGATGCAAACGACTTTGCAAAGCTTCAGACGTCCCTTTCATTGTTTTACACACTACACAGTGCTCAACAAAGTACCTGACAGTTGTAGACATTTTTGGAAATCAAAAATCATCTTTAGGTTTCGCTAGCGTCTTCTTTCAGCCCATGTGCTTAAGTGCCTCGTGGTAGGTATAAATTACGCTCCACTGGTAAGATTGTTACCAAGAGGTACCGTTCATTGTTGGCGTTGGTTCGGCCCCTCTTCTGATATAAGAGGAGGGGGGTTTCGACCAGTAAAACCGTCATTTTCGGTAATTGTTTTTATTTAATTTAATTGTTTAATATCACAAACCAAAACACTTATTTAATAATTTTTGAGACACTTATTTTAATCGTTAGTATCGCAGACTCAAATATGCGACGATGTTCTCGAGTCGAGAGCTAAAGAACGAATCCTCCGCTTGGGCTGCGTCGGCTATTTATAAACTCGTCGAGTGACGTCACGACAGGTGTTGTTTACGCCCGACCCAGCTGCACGCGGTAGCAGGTGGCCGGATGCTTACCTCAGCAAATCGGTTGCCGAGGGTTTTCTGCTGTTCGCGCCGATATGTATTGGTTTCAATGAGTGAGCAGTATGCTTATTATCTGATTCGCTCGCGATCGCCATCGTGTTCATTTTGACAGCTCCTGTTTTTTTTTTCAGGTAACCTCCTATTTACACATAAACGGATAACTCACGTATAAAAGTCGACTCTTATACGTGAGTTATCCGTTTATGTGTAATTATGATTAAGTCTCACGGTAGTTTCATGCTGAAAGTGGCAAACCTCATATTATGTCCTATCGATACGCTCAACTTGCCTTTCAACTACTTCAGCCTAGTTATCCTTCTCCCTCGCACACAGCTCGTAAAACAAGGTACACCGGCAATCCTACCATACCAGCAGTATTTGACAAAATGTAAGTGAGCCCGGGGCCTTATTCCGTAAGTGAATATGGCTTATAATATTTCATTAGTCGACTTCGGATACGACGCTTAATGGGAGGTGACGTGACATCACTAAGAAGTTAATTAACGTCGCTAAAGTCGAAGAGGTAATTGGTGGGAATAGTAATGTTTAGTAATTATGACTGAAATATACATACATATATTACGTCTTTTTACTTTACGGGGTAGACAGAGCCTAAGGTAAAACCTTAAGGCCACGTTTAGCATGATTAGGGGCGTGTAGGTGGCTAGCAAACCCATCGCTGTTTTGATTTAAGGCTCGGGGACCTTATAAATCCCTTTTATAAATGTATTTAGAAAGAAATAAAGAAAAGAAAGAAGCCATTTATTCCTTTTTGCAAGACACACAAATATAAGATAATATACACAATTTTAAAACAAATAAACAAAAAAAAACAAAAAGACAGACATGAAAAATAGATCATCAGCGTTGTGTGTATTTAATTTAAGTATTCAGGTTAAGTAATTAGTTCAGGTTTTAGCTGTGATTTTTAGTAGGGATCGAGGATGGGTAGGATGAGGAGCGAGCGAACCTAAACTGAATTGGAATTGATTCGCTTTAATACGTCATGGTAAGGCCCCTAGAGACATAGAAGCTAAGTTAAGTGGCAAAGGAATTCATTGGTCGACTGTACGCCAACAATGCCGCTAGTTACACTTCCTTGTCATCGTATAAATATTTATGACTCCCATTCATAACGTACAATAAAGGAAATATTCAATTTGCGAATAACGGAATGTAGGGTAATTGGTACGATGAACTTTTTGATGAAATTGGAACGCGTTCAACTCCTTTTAGATAGTGTGGCTTGAACCCGTGTTACATAGACGTTTTATATAGAACTAGCTTCTGCCCGCGACTTCATCTGCGTAGAATTATACATAAAAACCTTCCTCTTGAAGCACTCTATCTATTTAAAAAAACCGCATCAAAATCCGTTGTGTAGTTTTGAAGATATAAGCATACATAGGGACATAGGGACAGAGAAAGCGACTTTGTTTTATACTATGTAGTGAAGAAAGAAAGAAGACATTTATTTTATTCCTTTTTGAATATACACAATTTTATAGCAAAAAAAAACAAGAAAAAAAACACAGACATTAAAAATAGATGGTCAGCGTATGCGAATACAATACACAAATCACGTCTTTATCCCTTACGGGGTAGACAGAGCCTAAGGTAACAAGACCTACAGGCCACGTTTAGCAAGACACTGAGGGCGTAGATGTGGAAAGTGGAATGAAAATAGTGATGGGTTGTTAGCCGCATCGCTTATAACATGATTCCTACGATTTTCGCCCATTTTTTGTTTCTTTATATTTGTACAATAAAACACTTACTTATTTACTCGTATGGCAGGCACTTGTCCCCTGTGTAAAAAAAATCTGAATGTACAGTACACAGTAGTTAGCTGGAAAATATAGGTACGTTTGGGTAAGTAACACCAAAAATTTACATCCATGTGAACAGACGTGGAGCAAAATAAAACAAAACACACGTGCACACATAGTTTTAAAAGCGCAACAGTCTGCTGAAAAAAAATGTTTTTTGTACACGCCTGTAAACATTTTGCGGACAAACCACCAGGCGGTTTTTAAACTGTTTACATTTAGTACAAAAAAACGACGAATAGGAGGCGACTGCAGTCGCACGCGGTCGGTCTAAGTCATAAGAGATTCGCGGTCCTGGCGAAACCCGGGGCTCGGGGGGGCGTTTGTGGTGAAACCCTAGTGGCATCCCACTGCGTCCCCGTCACACCGGATTGAGGCAACGCCGGAGAGCTTTTAGTTCGGGTATACCCCTTGTTGAGTCCCACATAACCCTTGGTATCCGTTAAAGAAAAAGTCATAAGAGATTCAGAGACACGACAAAATGTAAGTATAGTTGGTTTCTTTTAAAACGACGAAATTGCAATTAACGCGGGATTTTACAACTTCTTTTGTTGCTGAATATGAAAGGAAAAAATAACAAAGAGACGTCATAAAACTGACCGAAGTATGGCACGTGTGCTGGAGTAGCTCAACCCTTCTTGATATTTGAAATGAAATATTTTAAATCTTATTTAAAATATGATTATTAATACTTACACAAAAAATCAACACATATACATATTACATATAGCCAGGTTGTAAAAAGAGACAATTTTTGCAAATATAACACATGTACTAAAAGAGCGAAAGCCAGTTAGGCACTAACAAAATATTGCACTTAAGCCTAGAAAGTATCCCCTCCTATTGATTATTGTTTATTACCTGAACTGGAACCTTTTAAGTATAATAGGTGTATTGTTTTCCAAATACAATTACAGTGCGGCTAACACTCGGGTAAAAATATCTTACATCTACTATTAAAAAATTGTACAAAGTGATATTGACACAGTATCTAATTATTATTTTAGAAACGCACGTCGTCTAGTGTAACACCGACCAACAACATCAAAACTATCAAGATTGTTTGTTCACGGTATACTTTTAGCTAAAGCTAATGGTTTTACAACCCCACTTGAAGTTAACAATTGAACAATAGACGTCGGTTTTAAGTACTTTTCGTCATTTTAACTGAAACAAACCATAAGTAAGTAAATCAATGCTTTATTGTACAAATGAAAAAACGGACACAAATCACAAAAAAAACTTAAAATATATGCTCAAAGGCGACCTTTTGGTCTCGTTAATGATAAAGACTTGATTTATGTTTGTATGTCTGTACAAAGGCCAACATGTAAGGGATCTCTACTTGTTAGCCTTTGAGTAGATCAGAGGAGCATTATGCGAGGGCAAAGCGAAATGAGTTGGAGTAAGTCGGAATGAGATTAGTACCTAGGTTAAATTCGTCAATGAAGTTTTCTTATGTCGCTATCCCGCAGGAACTACACTTTTCCGGGATAAAAGGTATCCTTTGTATGCTGTTGAACTAATGCATTTTTTGTGGCGTGTGTTTGCGGCTAATTTATGTTTTTTTTGTTCTTTCATGTGTTCATTCAGGTTATTTTGTTGTTGAAATATTTTGTTACAATCCGTTCCGTTTGCGTAAAAAGTAACAAACATATATGCATACATCCAAACTATTTACGTAAACGTAAACAAATTCAACTCGCATTTTTGCCACAGTTGAAACGGAGACGACTCACGCTTCTCTCTCGCTCTGACAATTGCTAAAACTACTAGAATTTATATTCGCTGAGTCCTTGAGGAAGACCTATGTTAGCGTTGGACGTGTCCCTGCTAACAATAGTGACATTTGGATGATGATTATATTCCCGCTGGCTCTCGTGGCTTGCGCCGCAGAAGCAGCGGTTATCCAAACAAGCAGGCAGCGTCAAATTGGTGGACAGGCGGCGAGCAAATAAACGGAAGCCGAATGCATAATGCTTGTTTGTGTTAACTAGCACGGGGTCCATGTTCGGTGTCGTGCGCAAGCGCGTAATGGGATCGCACGCGCAGATGCTATTTTGTCTCTTTTGTCTGCGTACTGTTTGACTGTGACGGCAAAGATTAAGGAACCAGAAACGTTCTTGCTACTTCTCTACCATGCCTGCAAGACGGCGATGCAAACAAATCCAATTTAAAATATATAATTTTTGCAAACACTCATAATTCCGAAATTTACACACTAGATCTGAAAAAGCGGGTAAAACCTAGTTTATATAGAACCTTGGACTATCCATCACTTACGCAGCGCTATTGAGAGAGAGAGAGAGAAACATTTATTTACACACATTCGATACACGTAGATGTATAATATTGACGCAGTGTCTTTTTGACAGTGTCAGTGACGTGACGTTGTTGACACGACAACATTGACGTGACTTCACTGACGTCGCAGCCGCTTAGTTCGGAAATTACGTTGTGGAAAAACCAAACCATGTAATCTTTTGCGGTGCCATTTACCTGGTCTCATTGACGCGGTATCATTGACACGATGTCAGTGACATAGCGTTGTTGACGCATAGCGTTGGCATCACTGACGCCGCAGCCGCTTATTTCGGAAATTACGTTGTGAAAAAACCTAACCAACAATAGCTTTGTAGAGCAGCTTCACCAGCTTATTAATTCTCGTCAACAGACTGATTACAGCTGCGTTAATTGAGGCCGGCTGTTTGTACGAATTGCCGCGTCCGGTGGCGAGTGCTCTAGCTGTTGACATGTTATTTTGCGATGCCATTAACGTGATCTCATTGACGCGGATTTGAGACGATTTCGCTGACGTCACGTTTTTGACGCGGTGCCAGTGACAGCGTTGTTGACGCGACAACATTGACGTGGCTTCACTGACGCCGGAGCCGCTTAGTTCGGAAATTAAGTTGTGGAAAAACCGAACCATCTATAGATAGCTTTGTAGGGACAGCTTCACCAGCTTATTAATTCTCGTCAACAGACTGATTACAGCTGCGTTAATTAAGGCTGGCTGTTTGCACGGATTGCCGCGTCCGGTGGCGAGTGCTCTAGCTGTTGATATTTAAGCTTTGGTGCGCCGCTTTGTTGCAGTTTGATGGAACTCAAATATTTGTCTTTATTATATTAATAACAAGTTATGGCGAACAAAATGGTTGACTAAATTTAAAAGTGACAGTTGGGTACCGACTACTTTCGGTCTCTGTGAGCTTGATAGATACATACACGTACATAACATACGTAAATCACGTTTTTATCCCTTGCGGCAGTGTTTCTTAAACTTTATGCAGTCACGGGACAGTTTTAAAATTTCAAACAGTACACCCGTGTCAAAGCGTATTACAGAAAAAGAAAACATACATACAGCTATATACAGTTAAAAATACCTAATGGCCACGTTTAGCCTGATTGTAGGCGTATAAAGGGGAATCTATATAACATGATTCCTGAGATTTTCGCCCATTCCCTCGATGGACTTTTACAATGTGCACGGGAAGAGGAGCAACTGGTACATTCTATGTTTTTTCTTTGCTCTTAGACCACTACTCTCAATTAGCTCGCAATCGCCATAGTGTTCATTTTGAAAGTTCTTGTATGAATGTGACAGCTAGCTGATTCCGATGCCAATTGTCAGCCCATACATGGACTGTCAAAATGAACACGATGGCGATTGCGAGCGAATTAGGTAATAAGCCTACAGCATGGAGCTTGATAGTAATCCAAATAACATCGATGTGAAGACGTCACTTCCAGGCATCCGTTGACGTCATCGCTTTCGATTAATTGCGTTAACAGATGCTCTTGCGCAACGTACATGATGATTAGAACAGCTGCGACACGATAGGAGTAACGGACGTACGACAAAGACAAGGAATGAGCGCTAAGTGGACGGACGATTAGATTGACATACATACACACATAAATCACGTCAATCCCTTACGGGGTAGACAGAGCCTATGGTAACAAGAGCTAGAGGGCATGATTGTAAGCAAATAGGTGGAAAGGGTAATCATAATAGTGAGGGGTTGCTAGCCGCATCGCCTATAACATGATTCCTAAGTTTTTGCCCATTCCCTCGATGGGCTTTTACCCTCTGCGCGGGCAGAGTAGCAACTGGTACATTCTATGTTATTTCTTTGCTCCCAGACCAGTACTAAGTGTACTAAGACCCCTGAAGAACCGCCATACTGGTACAAATGACCCAGTAATTTGTGTCACTATCTCCCGGCCTAAGTACACACACACACACACAAATCACGTCCTTATCCCTTACGGGGTAGACAGAGCCTAAGGTAACAGGTACCTACAAGCCACATTTAGCAAGATTGCGGGCGTATAGGTTGAAAATGGAATCAAAATAGTGATGGGTTGCTAGCCTCATCGCCTATAACATGACTCCTATTATTTTCGCCCATTCCCTCGATGGGCTTTTACCATCTGCGCGGGTAGAGAAGCAACTGGTACATTCTATGTTTTTTCTTTGCTCCCAGACCAGCATGGAAGAAACCACAACTGATTTCATAACTAAATGTGTTTGACATGAATATGAAAGTCAAGTTCACACATAAAGCAAGCGCTATCGCTGGATCGATCTAGGAGCGTCGATTTCCAGTGGAACGGCGCTTGGGTACTAAAAAAGGTACAGTCGTCTTCGACTACACGATCTTTAAACTTACTAAGCTGTTGTGTTATTCTCTGTCGTTATAATACCTATTTATTTTTAGAGTTACTTAGCTAAGTTTATGTTGGATTTTTGATTGAGAGAATGGACGAAAATCTTAGGAATCATTTTATAGGCGATGCGCGCAACCCATCGCTATGGGGCCGTCCATAATCACGTGAGGCTCCGAAAGGGGGGGAGGGGTTCGCCAAAAATCACGAAATATCACAAGAGGGGGGGGAGGTGTAGTAAGATATCACGTGTATTTATTTATTCGTCAAACGCACGATTTTCAAACCGAAAAGTGGCGTGTAGTGTGACCTTGACTCGCCACTCACTCTCGAAACAGTTTTAAATCTTGAATCTCATTAAGTTTATTAATTATAAATCATTATCATCATATCGAGTAGCTATGCAGCAATGTTGTGCAGTTCCATTTTGTTCGAAAACGCGATACCATTATGCTACACGTGGCAATTAAGTTCTTGTTAGCTTAGGAATTAAATGTGCGACCATACCGGTGCGTAAAAGACGTTGACGGTGCGTATACGCAACAAAATGTATGGAAAAACGGTGAGAAAACGTGACGCCGTGCGTACACCTATACGCGGCGGTGTGGTTACTCCTTTAAGACGTGATTTATCTATGTATTTATGTTTGATGCTTACTTTTAAAACAAATCCTTTCTATTGAAGAATTTCATTATTTTTTCAAGGTCGTTCATCTTAATATTGCTAAGATGTCTGATGTTTTTTTCATATCGTACATAATCTTTTCTGCAGAAGGTTTTACTTGTCTGAGCAGGTTATTTTAATGCTTTTTTATAGTAACAATGCCTGTGACATGATAAATGATGGATGGGTTTTTAGGCCCGGGTTTTTTCATAAATAATATTATACGTAAAATTCTTGTAGTAGTTTTTGATCGTGGCGGAGTTTTATTGCAGTAACAAACGTTTCATACGCGTCAGATGACCTTGTCAAGTGTCAAAAGTTTACCTAACCTGCCAAAAAGTAATTAATTGCAAGGTTTATTTTCCAAATAGCGCGCAAAGGGCTTTCTTCTTGTCATTTTGGAGATACCTTCTTTGCCAAGGACATACTTAACCGAAAGTGTTTTTTTTTTTTCAGTTAAAGAATAGAATACAGAGTAAATATTAAAGAAAATAAACTATTCTGGAAGATTCTAAACGACACTGAAACTGTATTTTGTTTCAAAGGCTTTTTACACTTCACTAGCTTCTACACGCGACTTCGTCTGCGTAGAATAGATATAAACCTTCCTCTTGAATCACTATGTATTAAAAAAATCACATCAAAATCCGTTGCGCAGTCTTAAAGATCCAAGCATACATAGGGACTGACAGACAGCGGAAAACGACTTTGTTTTATACTATGTTATGTTATGTTATGTTTTATAGTTCAAAGGTTAACTGGAAGAGATCCCTTTTAGGGATAAGTTCGCCTTTGTGCATATGTGTTGTCCTGTATTCAACTTTTTCTTGTGTTTTATGTACAATAAAGAGTTAAACATACATACACACTATGTAGTGATTTGAGCATTTTCTTAGCTGACTGTACTGTTACATTCTCGTGTCATATTCATGTTTTTACACGCACATCGCGAAGGCATTGACCCCTCACAAAAATAGAGTTCACTGAGTGGTGAAATTATTTTTTTAAACAGATCGCGAGCGGGGGCGTCGGTGTCAGTCAGTTTGTGCTTTGTTGTGTCTGGCTCTTCGGTGATAACGCGGGATATTGGGTGGAAATATTATAAAGCTTTAGTATCAAAACACTACATTTAAAAAGACAAGTCTCGCAACGCAAGTCTAATAGGTACCAGTGGCGTGGCGTCCATAGAACTCGATTCCCACCGGCTTGCCTATTTTAAGGCAGTTGGGCACTTTTATTGCGCAGAATTAGAGGAAAAGGCTAGTCAAATCGGCCTACAAAAATGTCTGCAACTTTGTACGGTAGAACAGTCAAAAGACCCTTCCCCCTGTCGGGCTCTTAGGCAACGGATAACGATATCTCAGAATCTGCCAGGAAATCATTAACCGATGCCCAGGGTGCACCGGACCAAACACTGCTCTTCCCCATTCAATTCCGATTCTTAAGCTTTCATTTTTGACACTTCTAGTCTGGATCTGACAGCGATCGATCCAACTTTGGTTCGCAGTTGAATCGGATTAAGACGTCGTAGCAAGGCTCCTATACGGAACTGACTTGTTTATTTCTGTCGTAGACTATGATTTGATGTAACTAGTTGAACTTGAGATAGGATTAATTAAGTGACCAAATGAAAGTAAATGCAGCTAAATGAGATACCAAGTCGATTTATTGCGGATACGGCTTTATGTAACGGTCTTCATAGTCTGTTGACGTTTACCGCCATGATGCAATGAAAAGATTGGAGATTTATGTTTTTTTTAAAGTAATGATGATACAGTGTTTCTTTGCGCGGCAGCGGTTACGAAACTGATGCACATCCATCATTATAGTCACTTTATTTATTTTTTATATACCAGTTGCTTCTCTTCCCGCGTAGATGGTATCCTATCGAGGGAATGGGCAATAGGAATCATGACTTTTCGATTCGATGCGGCTAGCAACCCACCACTATTTTGATTCCCCTTTCCACCATACACCCACATTCATGCTAAACGTGGCCTTTAGGTCTTGTTACCTTAGGCTCTGTCTACCCGGTAAGGGATAAAGACGTGATTTGTGTGTGTGCGTGTGTGTGTTTTTGTTGGAACCTTGTCGTAGGTGACGGATTCAAACTGTTTGTAAATGTGAAATCTCAGCAATACTATCTTCAGTCACTGTAAAAAGTTGAACAGACGCCAGTATTAAAACATTCTCTTGGTGTCATAAAGACATGTCGACGATTAGGAAGTCGGCAAGAACTTAATTTAACTTTTCTTAAACATGCAATGTAATGTTGTTGTTATGTTCCTTATACAAGGCTGCGAAGGGTCACGTTCCATATGCGACTAGATGAGAGGTCATTTACTAAGCGAATCTCGTTCCCAAGCGCCATCTGCTTAAATGATGTATCTCTTCGACACAATTACAAACTCCCGTAGAACATCTACTGCTCATATAGGACGAGAGATGTAACAATAAATAAAAAATCGAGAAGTAAAATGCTTTATTCATTGACAGTATTCACTACTGGTAGTAATACCCTAGTGGAAAGTGCAACTGACGTTTACTAAACTGGGCAATCTCCACTAGCTTCTTTGCTCCGTTGACTTTACTTTCAAAAGTGTAAGCGTGAAATTGAACGTGAAGCTAGATTTTAATTAGACCTGTCCTAAGCAACGTCGGAACTAAAAGGTACTAAGTCTTATTTCTGTCATTTGAAACCCAGAACCTGTACAAATAGAGTCTGCAGTTGCAACTTCTCTTTGGGCACGCTAAAATAATGCGACGTAGAATTCGACGGATATTTCACTTTCTATCATTTCATTCGCTAAATGGTTCCAAGTTACATTTTTGTTTTATCCAAATGTTACCTTAAGGTTTAGTGCTAAGATTCGATTTCAGATGGGTATAAAATTAAACAGAGCATTGAAAATGTTGGAGAACGCTTCCAATCAATGCAAAGAGCACTTAAGGGCTGACAGAGGCTCTTGCGAAGGTTCGAAGATTGAATGTAATTAAATTTTCGTACTGTTCGTTCATTATTTGAGCTTTTAAAACAGATACCATTAATGCGTTCCGATAATGCTCGAAGTAAACGTGTTTACATTGGTTAAAGTGAACCAAAAAATATCCTTGTTTAAGGTCCGGCCACACCATTACGTCTTTATCCTTTACGGGGTAGACAGAGCCTAGGGCAACAAAACCTTAAGGCCACGTTTAGCATGATTAAGGGCGTATCTGGAAAGGGAAATCAAAATAGTGATGGGTTGCTAGCCGCATCGCCTATAACATGATTCCTAAGACTTTCGCCCATTCCCTCGATGGGCTTACCATCTGCGCGGGAAGAGCAGCAACTGGTAAATTCTATATTTTTCTTTACTCCCAGACCCGATTTTTGAAAGCACATCACTCGAAAGTGGTATAAATCTGTTTATATCTTCAAAACTACAGGTCTAATCAAATTTTTGACTAGTTCACAACATTAATGAGAGCCGTAAGTATCTTCTAAGCTACTCGTATTTCAAATTCAGCACAATTTTTCACCACTTTCGAGTGGTATTTTCACGTGTGAGCTTTCAAAAATCGGGCCCCAACATCGATTAGCTAGGTTTGATTTTTAGAAAACGTACTAAAAAAAAATACCCAGCAATAGCTCGGTCATCCAACTGTATGTAGTGTGTTATCAAAATAAGTATTGTGTCAGACGCGTTCATCCCTTACAGGCATGTAAGCAGTGCTTGTAAGCATACGTAAATGTGTCCACGCTTCGTACCAATACGGGTTTTGTTGTCAATATGCCTACCCACTGTCAGAACCCACTGCACGCCCCGTCCGTGTTGTTATGTATATCGCTTTAAAACGTGCATTCTCCCATACTTCCGCATATTTCTATTAATGGTGGAAATAGCGACAGATATAATTGTGTCATCGTCACTGTGCTCTGGGGAATTCTCGGTATTGTAATGGCGTAGTCAGCGAATTAAGTCAGTCATGGGATGACGGAAATAACTACTTAAACAGTCAAAATGTGATGCAAAACGCACAGAAATCACGTCTTTAGCCCTTACGGGGTAGACAGAGCCTAATCGGAATCCAAAACTTGACATGAAATGTATATTTCATTTTTTTTTTCTTTTTTCTCTTCGACATTGGAGACATCTCCAATTAATTTATTTGACGGTGGAGGCGTTTTACACCTCCACTGAACTTATTTTTTTTTGTTTTGACTAATAGAGACTTTATACATCTCTACTATAGATTAATATAATTTAAGGCTCGGGGACCTTCTACATCCCTTTTATAAATGTATTCAATTTAAGTAGAATTAAAGTATTCTATCTGTTTTTTATTATGAAAAAATGACTTTCTGCCAAGTTTCTTGCGGCGCATTCTTCTTGGCAATGATGGTCTTTCCGAATGTGCTGGTAGTTTCAAAAAGACACGTAAAAGAGCCCTTGGCGGCCAATTTGCAGAAATAAATTTTCATTCTCATTTTCAGTAGCCAACATTTACCGTCGAAATTGTCCACGTAAGTTTAGCCTTCCTTTATGCTACTCTATTTAAGATAGTACGCCATTTTCTTTATCTCTCATAATTGTGCTTGTTTCAGGTAATTGAATGTTTTCTGCCAACACGAGGGCAGTAGAATTAATTGGAGAACAAGGTATTGTAATACAGGACGTAGAAATAAAGTCAGGACCTTGTATTTTAAACCAACATGAATAATACTGGTATATGAGTATGTGAAACGCTTAAACGCCAGTTCAAAAAAAAATATTTTTGCAAATTGGCCGCTAAGAGCTCTTTTATATGTCTTTTTTAAACTATCTGCGCATTCGGAAAGACATTGCTAAGAAGAATGCGCCGCAAGATATATGGCAGAAAGTCATTTTTTTTCAAAATAAAATACATTAAGCTACTACAATATTTAAATTGTACTTAAATTAAATACATTTATAAAAGAGATATAAGGTTCCTGAGCCATAAATTATATTAGTCTATAGTAGAATGTGTAAAAGTCTCTACTAGTCAAAGTAAAACAAAGTATGAGAAAAAAGAAAGAAAAAAAAAGAAAAAAAATAATTTTAAGTTCAGTGGAGGTGTAAAACGCCTCCACTATCAAATAAATTAATTAATTTAAGTAGTTTTGGTACCAGTTTCAAGCCCTTACACTTCCAGTAGAGTAACTTGAAATAGATTGAATAGTACACTAATTGAAACAACAACAAATAAAGTTCGTATGAGCAGTGGTGGATTTTTGCATGAAACCAAATCAAATGTGTCGCATTGACGTAACGGGCTTGCACGTGTGATCACGGATTAGCACCTTAGTGTTAGTTCATAGTACATGTACACTTAACGGTCCTATCCCTAAGGATAAGAGGTCAGTGAACCGGTGTTGCCCAGGTGCGTCCGGTCAGACAGATGTCCGCCGTTTCGAGATATTATATCACTACACAACGCCGGGATACTTCATAAGATTTGAATTATTATTTTTGAATCTCAAACTGAGTAAATACATCTATATATCATGTATAAACGGTAGAGAGATAAATCAGCACATTAAAATGACATTTGAGAAGAACTACTCTAAAAGGCTTTCAATTGTTTTTGTTTTTTTTTTTCCTGTTCGTCGGCTTCTTCACGCTGTCTTAGAATTGTTTGGATGGCTTAGTCTGCCACATGGGTTAGATTCATCAAAATTGAATCTCAGAAAAAAATATAAGATTACCTAATGAGTAAAAACATTTTCAAATTAGTAACTCTCCTAGAAACGAAGTCCCTAGTATGGGTTCACATTCGCTCGCATAAAATTGCAACTCAGAATTAATCATTACCCGTAAATGTCGTTCATCATAAAGTATTTTATTTCTGAAACAATAGGCTTATTGTCTAACTCGCTCGCAATCGCATTACGATATCATGGGGGTGCAAGTCGGGTTACCTCCGCTTGTGGTCAAGATCTGCGGTTCGTTTTTGGATCCTCCCGAGGTGAAAAGCAGTGCTTGGTCCGGTGCACCCTGGGCATCGGTTAATGATTTCCTGGTAGATTCTGAAGGATATCATTATTCGTTGGCTGACCGTTTTCTACCATACAAAGTTGCCGACATTTTTGTCACAAGATATTTGAATACTGTATTTATTACTCTGACCGATGGGGTCATTTAAAAAAAAGAAGAATCGCATTAAGACGTTATCTTAAGGCTCCCAGTACTTGGAAATTTACATGGAATATTTCCATCATACAATTAGTTTCATAAGTTGATCATACCAACTGAATATCTGGGAACATAATATTCTTATCTAAATAATACCCTTGTATGTTGCTCATTTCGTTGAGCAAACATACTCGTAACAACATATAACGCCATTTCGGAATGTCAGACAGGGCACGTCGGTGTATTTATTGTATCTCATACATATAGCTAATTATACAGCACAAATAATTGGCCTAGCTAAAATGTTTTAGAGAGAATAATTACTGTTATATAAGGTCTTGGAATTTTTATATTACTTCCATGCTGAAACAGAATGTGCCAGTTGCTTTGGTTCTCGTCCCGCGCAGATGGTAAATGCCCATCGAGGGAATGGGCGAGAATCTTAGTAATCATGGTATAGGGCGGCGTGGCGGTTTGCTTCATCCTTCCTAATGCGAACTGCTAGGGAATGGAATTCGCTCCCATCGTCTGTATTTCCGGACAGATACAACCTAGGGCTCTTTAAGGCTAGAGTGAATAGGCTATTACTGAACCAGTGAGTTACACCTTTGGCCTCATCTGCACCTTCCACCAAGTGAGATAGAGGTCAATCACTGGTCAGTTCGTAATAAAAAATAAAATAAAATAGGGCCTATAATATAGGCGATGCGGCTAGCAACCCATCACTTTGATTCCCCTTTCCACCTATACGCCTACAATCATGCTAAACGTGGCCTTCAGGTCTTGTTACCTCAGGCTCTGTTTACCCTGTAAGGGATAAAGACGTGATTTATGTATGCTTTAGGGCACGCTTCCATTTAGGCAAACGGGGACGTTCAGTATCGAATCGACGAAAGCTACTCCCACTCTTGTGATTGGTCGCCGCTCCGCTGTTAATGAAAGCACACCCTAACCTCCTTTTTACCAAGTGACACGTATTACTTTACACACTTTGTAGAGTCGGGCTAATATGGAAATGCGAGCCAGGTAGGGTTGGCATCTCAGGAATGTTCTTTACAAGAGATTTGTAAGGGGTGAAACTGAAATTAAATAAATCCCTGTACTTTTATTGGTGGCTCACACCAAATCCTTAGATATTGTATGTGTGTCTTATTGTATTTCGTATGTACATATGCGTGAGTGTAATGATATTTAGTAGTTTATTTCATATAGATACGAGTATGTATGTACGCTCTATTGTGGCTTTCACCATCAGGAATTTAAGACTCACATTTGTCGGTCCCTCGTTTAAAGCTCCTCTCATCTACTCGGAGGTTAACTGGTAGAAATCCCTCATAGGGATAAGTTGGCGTTTGTGCATATATTAATGTAATTTTTATTTTTGTTGTATTTACCATTACTTACTTACTTTATTCGAGTTCTCAAGGTGCTCTGTGTAACTTCGTTCCGTACAGATTAAAAAACTGATTTTCGAGTAGAAGGCATTGTGTCTCCAGCGTATAGTCTGTAAGTACTAGCTGTTATGTCAGAAGCGCCATCTGTTGGAATAATGTATTACTCACTCCCGCGTAACATCCACTGCTCACTACAGATGGCGTTGTTTTCAATGATAGATCACTAATGCAACGTGAAATTTTACTTATTTGGACCCGTGAAACAAAAGAACGGCTAACCCACCTATTTATTACTGTGTTTACGTAAAAGTTTATGGATTATGTAGTATATTTTATCTGTGTATCGTTCATCATTCATCATCAAGGGGAATCATTTTGATTCCCCTTTCTACATATACGCCCACAATCATGCTTAGCGTGGCCATTAGGTCTTGTTGCCTTAAGCTCTGTCTACCCCGTAAGGGATAAAGACGTGACTTATGTATGTATGTATGTGTATCGTTTCGTGAGTCAGAGACGGTTCTGGCTGAAAATCAGTGCTGCAGGGTGTCTAACAACTCAGCGTAATGCTGAGCCAGCGACCGTTTCACTTTTGCGAAGCCACACACAACGCTGAGCATCTATTTTTAATGTCTGTGTTTTTTTTTTGCTATAAAATTGTGTATATTCTCTTATACTTGTGTGTCTTGCAAGGAATAAATGTCTTCTTTCTTTCTTTCAATGGTTATGTACTGAATAGTAAATGCGCCCGTAATCAAGGTAAACAACTTAAATTTATAACCAGCCCCCACGCCTCACAAATCATCCGCGGCCACGCCGCAGTGGTTGGATTAAAAATGAATTATTCCGCAACTGACAGCCCTGGTTTCCGGTATACCGGGATGGTCCGCAACCGACAAAGGGAAGGGACAAAGCGGTACGACTCGGATGACGGCTTAGCCGACTTGAGATGCGCCTAAGCACTGGTGTGAGATTCAGCGAGTGGCGGATTTTCTCGCTGTTGAGATTCGAAGTGCATTCTCAGATTCGTCTTTTGTTTGTGCTGTAGATAAATATGCGTGTGGAATGCTGTTGGCTAGTGAAGTTGTAAGATGTTTGAAGTCGTGTGATTTAAAGTTGAATGAGACATCCAGTATTACTTTTGATAAGTCTTTCGTAATGTCGTACAGGCACATCATTCAAACAGAAACAGACGCCTTCTCTCGTCCCTGGTGAGTAGATGTTCCACGGGAGTTTGTAAATGTGTCGTACAGACATATCATTCGAAGTGATAACGCTTGGCGACAAAAATTCGCATGCTAACAAGATCACGTGACAGCTAGTTACAGATAGAAAAATTCTAAGGCTTACCCACCTGCTGTGGGTGGTGTAGGGGTATAGCACGCGTCACGGAATGACGAGGATCCGGGCTCGATTCCCGGCCATAGCTTTACTTCGGATTTCTCTGTGTTCTAATTTTCAGTGTCGTTTAGAAAATTAAGCGTTTCCTACACATTCGCGTTATATTTTCAATTACTAAAGTCGAATTGGCAGCTCCTCTATTGCAGCATATTTCATAGTATGTATACATACATACATATATCATGTCTTTATCCCTTACGGGGTAGACAGAGCCACATTTAGCAAGATTGTGGGCGTATAGGTGGAAAATGGCATCAAAATAGTGATGGGTGGCTAGCCTCATCGCCTATAACATGATTCCTATTATTTTTGCCTATTCCCTCGATGGGCTTTTACCATCTTTGCTACCACCATGGAAGCCATTTTTTTGACTTGTGTTGTGTGTAGTAACAATAATTCTGATAGTATCACTATCAGTTAAATATCAACGCTGATTCAATTAACCCAACTAAGCACCAATTTCATCCAAGTCCCTAGCAATCAGTGCAATACCAACACATAGTACCTTGTAGCTTGTAAATAAGGTTCAAAGCACACTGCGCGCAGCAATGCCTTGTTAGTAGAACATGAATCCACCCTAAACCGTACCCTGGTTTATGCGATGCAAGGTTCAGAATAACAGACACGGTGTAAGACAAGTAATTAATCATGTTAGCTACCTAATCAATCAATATCGTTTACCGAAATTCGGGCAGCCATTTTTCAAAAACGGTTAATTACCTATGTCTATAGCATGACAAGGTTCGTGTTTGACCGGGATTCCATTAAAATGTTTGCTTTGCTTGTTTGGTGCGTGAATTAGCAATATGTGTATTGATCCAAGCTGGTCTGGGAGCAAAGAAAAAACATAGAATGTACCAGTTGCTGCTCTTCCCGCAGGAGGAGGGAATGGGCAAAAATTTTACGAATCATCGAAGCGGTGCGGCTAACAATCCATCACTATTTTAATTCCCTTTTCCACCTATACGCCCACAATGCTAAACGTGGCCTTTAGGTCTTGTTATCTTAGGGTCTGTCTACCTCCTAGCAATTAGTGGCCCACGAGTCTAGGGGGGGGGGGACTAAGTATCCCCCCCCCCATCCCTCTTGGCGCAGGATCCCCGGCACATAGGCTTGGGCTGCCGGTGGGCATACGCGGTGACACCCTCATGTTCCCGCGGCGCCCACCTATAGCAGCGTGTAAAAAAAATGCTCTGTCTACCTCGTAAGGGATAAAGACGTGATTAATGTATTTATGTATGTATCGGTACATAATCGTTAATGGTATGAGTGGAATCTTACATAGAAGCATCAGGTCATGACCGAGGACCCAGTTTTTGAAAGCACATCACTCAAACATACGTACATAAATCACGTCTTTATCCCTTACGGGGTAGACGGAGCCTAAGGTAACAAGACCTAGAGGCCACGTTTAGTATTGTGGGCGTATAGGTGGAAAGGGGAATCAAAGTAGTGAAGGATGGTTAGCCGTCGCTTATAATATACTAGCGACCCGCCCCGGCTTCGCACGGTATATTATGCATGTATTTTAAACCTTCTTCTTGAATCACTCTATCTATTTAAAAAAACCGCATCAAAATCCGTTGTGTAGTTTTGAAGATATAAGCATACATAGACAGAAAAATCGACTTTATTTTATACTATGTAGTGATGTAGTGATGATTCCTAAAATTTTCGTGTATTCCCTCGATGGATTTTTACCAGCGCGGGAAGAGAAGCATCTGGTATGTTCTATGTTATTTCTTTGCTTTCAGACCAGTATGGAAGTACTTATTTACAGTTCGTAAACGTGGGTTCGTCTAAATATATAAAAGAGATGAAAACGAGATTTTCCTTGTTAATGTTGAAACCATTTATAATTTGGGATTGTTGTCGTCGTTTTCCGGTTCGTTTCCTCTTTTTAAAATGACTTAGGAAAGTTGTACAAATCTGTTAAACGGAAATGGGGATGCTGATGATTATGATTCGTAATAAGAACAAATAGAGAAGGAAGTTGATTACATTTGACAGTTAAAAATTAAACTTATTGAATACATTTTATTTTATTTTAGACGGAGATGCAGACACAATAAAAAAACCATAAGGAACGTAGTGCAGTAAACATAGCCTATACGCTAAACCTTCCCACTAAGAGTTTTTGATTCACAATCATGCTAAACGTGGCTTTTAGGTCTTGTTACCTTAGGCTCTGTCTGTAAGGGATAAGGTGCATTGGGGTAAATTTCGAAAATCGTGGATATCCACTAAACGGGGAACAATTCCATAATCTGGCAACGTTTATCTAGATGCCAAAGGCATTGTAGCTTCTAGGTAAGCGTTGCTAGATTATGTAATTGTTCCCCGTTTAGGATATCCATGAGTTTCCAAATTCCCCAATTTTCGAATTTACCTAGCCATATAGACGTGCTTCTTCCATGCTGGTCTGGGAGTAAAGAAAAAACATAGAACTTACCAGTTGCTTCTCTTTCCGCGCAGATGTTAAAAGCCCATCGAGGCAATGAGCGAAAGTCTAATCATGTTATAGGCGATGCGGTTAGCATACCATCATTATATTGATTTCCCTTTCCACCTATACGCCGTTGATCATGCAAAACGTGGCCTTAAGGTTTTGTTACTCGTAAGGGATAAAGACGTGATATAAGTATGTATATAGACGTGATTTGCGGATATATGTATGTGTAAATAAGTGGGATCATTTATCGGGAGCAATACGAGTATGACCTCGGTGTCGTGTTGCAGAAATACTACACGGGTCATATGTATGCGAGCATAGCATTTGCATAAGGTCTCGCTGATCTTTGTGTATTTTTCTTGGTGAGACAGGAATCCTTTTGATATATTTGCATCGTGTGTGAAGGAAGGAGTATAGATAGATAGCTTAATGGCGTTATACGATGTCGGTAGCAAAATGAAGGTTGGGTTAGCAGTTTTGGCATCTTGGTGGGATTAGTTTGACTGAATTTCTAAACGACACCGAAAATTAGAACACACGGATCCTCGTCATTCCGTGGCAGAGTTGGGCAAAAATTATCTATTTACAAAAAACCGGGAAGATAACTAAATCATCTTTTATTTGAAGTAACTAAATAATCCGTCATTTGTTATTTTGAATTTATCTAGATCAGTTTCATTTTTATCTAGATAAATTGGGATTTGAAATAAAAGATGAATGTCAGTGTGACGGTTTGACCCGACGTGACATTCTGTATACATTTATTGTTATAAGCTTACTTCAATAACAAACGAGGTCGGTTATCTTCATCTAGATAATTCATCTAAATAAAAAAGTTATCAACGCACTATATGTGATTGAATTTATCTTCGAATAAATTTATTTGAAATTATTTTATTTGAAATAATTATCTAGATAAGAAATTATCTAGATAACGCCCAAATATGTTCCGTGGCGCGTGCCTACACCATCCGTAGCAGGTAGGTAAGCCTTCGAATTTTTCTATCTGTTACTAGCTGTCACGTGACCTTGTTACTATGCGAATTTTTGCCGCCAAGCGTCATCTGTTTGAATGATGTGTCTGTACGACACAATTACAAACTCCCGTGGAACATCTACTGCTCACCAGGGATTTTTTTCGGAGTAATTCTAAAACACCTTGTATGCATACATACATTTCTAATGTACTTAATACCTAACTTACACTGGATAATTAATTCGCTTACCCAACTTGGCGAGACTCGGTTTTATATGCAATTCCTTCCAAGCTGCTAGTTTAGGAGTTACGGAAGTTGAGACTAACAGAGGACCTAGAAGTTCGCGAATGTTACCCGCATGGTAAACGCTGGACATGAGTTACAAAAGTTTACATAACATTAGCGTAACGTTTACGTTACATACATACATACCGTCACGCCTCTTTCCCACAGGGGTAGGCAGAGACTACTTTGTTCCACTTGCTACGATCCTGACATACAGTCGCCATCAGATATATCGGAGCGGGCGAGGTCCTCAAATATTTCGGAGCAGCAGTAAATTTCAATAAATTCGTTACACTAGATAAGGTTAATAACATCAGAACACGCAATTCGTCATAAATATAAGAGCAGCGACTTTTCAATAAATTCGGAACGTTCAATGAGGTAAAAATATCAGGAAGCACAGATCGTCAAAAATATCGGAACATTTATGGAAAATAAACCTTACTTCTGTAATATACAGTTCCTTATCATTCTCACATTTAAAGTTGTCAAACACGATTTTGACAAGAGTAAGAGTAGGGTAAATCGTCAATTACTGGCCACCCTCCAATAACTGGCCACATTGTACAAAAATTATTAAATTAAGAATTTTACAATATAATTATATTTACACGCTTCAAGTAAATCACCAGATACCTAAGGGCAGCTATCTCAAGTATTAGTCGAGTAGATATTATTCTAAATATGATAGCAAAGACTATTAAGATATAAGACCAACACCGGAGATGACGACGCAGCGGAGCCACAACGTTTCGTCGCCTAAATAACATTTATTATGTTTTTTGAATTTTATAGCGCATTGGTTTCGACTGTAATGCTGTAATTTTTTTTTATTTTTTTTATTGACAAAATAAATAAATATAAATAAATAAGCTATTTCCTGAGCTTTTCAACTAATTAAGTTCAATATTTTCAAAAAATAAAAAATAAAATTAATTGTCAGATTAGACGGATCCCTCCAGATAATCGTCAGATTATGAGTCAGCTCATTTAGGGCATAAAGGTGACCCTATATATATTAATCTGACGCGCTTGAGTATGTCAAAATGGCGATTTTTTTTGCATATTCTAATAATGGCCACGAGTTTGCGTCACATCCAAATCGTCAGATTATTATATAAGAGCTTTGTTTAAGTTCACTTAACATCCCCTTAGAAAATCTGACGCGCTCGAGTAAATATTTTTTTTTTTCATTTTCAAACCTTATATACGACCACCCCCATCACTGAAACAATCAGATTAACATACGTACATATTTAAAAATACGTAGGAAATGGATGCCAGCAATATCTGACACGCTGGAGTATGTCCATGCAACAGTTATTTTTACAATTTTGAAAATCTATAGCCGCTCCCCCTCCGATGAAAAGGTATATATTATATAACATTTTTTTCTTTTTATCATCTAAGCTTCGCAACTCAATAGGTCTCTATGACGCTTGAGTAAATCCCGATTTAGCAGCGTCGGCTCCCCTACCATTATCATTTTGTAGAGGAGTAGATTCGAATTCCTAACAAAACAAAAATATGGCTAATACGTCATACAAAAATGAAAGATGTCACCTATATTTAGTACTCGTTTGCATGCATAATTCACTGTAATTTAAACTGTATATTACAGAAGTAAGGTTTATTTTCCATAAATGTTCCGATGTTAATGATCAGTCTGACTGCGTCGAAATTTTTGACGATCTGTGCTTCCTGATATTTTTACCTCATTGAACGTTCCGAATTTATTGAAAAGTCGCTGCTCTTATATTTATGACGAATTGCGTGTTCTGATGTTATTAACCTTATCTAGTGTAACGAATTTATTGAAATTTACTGCTGCTCCGAAATATTTGAGGACCTCGCCCGCTCCGATATATCTGATGGCGACTGTACTTCTTTCGCTTCATCCACATTCATCAATCTCTTCATACATGCTCGTCGGTATCGGGTACTCCTGACCTGACCTTTTTCCAAAACGTCTCCTATTTGGTCTCGAAACGTCCGTCTAGGCCTTCCCCTCCCAACTTTACCATTCACACATTTCACACTCCCCATATAGATCTGTTTAGTTAGTCTACATACAACCATACGACCATATTTGGAATGTTTTATGCTGTTTTGATCGTGTTTGTGTATTTTGTTTGTAGGTATTTTTTCATTCTGCATTGTTTTTTAAACGATTTATTTTTGTCAGCCGATTTGACAAGCTTAATCGAGATTCGTTGAGACACATTTCAAACAGATGGCGCTTGACAATATAGCTAAGTAAAAAATCACGTGACAGCTGATGGAAAAATTCGAACACTTGCCTGCTATGTGTGGTGTAGGGGTAGAAGCACGCATCACGAATTGACGAGGATCTGGATTCGATTACCGCCCAATATCTTTACTTTTCGGATGTTATTCCATGTTTAGTATAAAGGTGGCGCTGCCAAGGGATTTTTCGAATTTCCCATGGGATACAAAGACGAGGTTAATAATTAAGACGCTAATTAGTAGATAACATTCCTAGAGGGTCACGTAGGTGCTCTAAGGGATTTTCCGAATTTCCCACGGGATAGGAAATAAAAACCTTATAGGCACTTGGAGACATGAGTGGATGTATGGGTAGGTATGTCGTTACGTCACTGACGTTATCTGCGCGGACGAAGTCGCGGGCAAAAGCTAGTAATTAAATATAAGTCAGAATCGTCGGTTATGGTCGATATTATCATTAAATGAATCGGTACACTTTAATACCAGCTACAAAACTCTCGCTAAGCCGATTTCATCCTAACATCTATACTATATCTATACTATACTAGTATATGTACGATCCAGCCGTATTTGCAAACCATTCGCTCTGTATTTCGAATCCTTTGACTGCGACGGAGTTCTATTTCTGTTGGAATTTTGCTCGTTTTAGCGTTCTGCGGCAGCCGCGTCTGGTTCATTTTGTTGCAAATAAACATGCAATACCGGTACGAACCCATTCGGGGTTTCACGCCTTACATTTGGAAGAGCTGATACTCATCGAACTGCTGGACCGATTTTTGCCATACATGACTAAGAACCACCTCAAGGAAACTCGCTTTCGAATGAAAAATGAAGAAGGAGGAATGTCCTCATTCAGGAAGGTGAAGCGGATAAAAGTGAGTGGACTGTATAGTTAAGGATGTATGTGAATGAAAAGCAGTTCCTCAGCTCAAGACTTGAACTACCGAACAGCAAAATACTAACAACTGATAAAAAGTCATATCAAAATCAAATTCAAATTATAAAAACATAAATGTCATAAAACAGCCAAAGAGTTCGCAACAGAAGGCTTGAAGAAGATGTGGCTCACACCATCTCCTTAAATTTTGTATGTGTGTAATATTGTATGTAGTGTGTATTTATGCATGTGTTTAATGATGGTAGTTTATTTATGAATTGTTTGTTGTATTTTGAGATGTACGCTTTATTGTGGCTTTCACATGGATATTTTAAACTCACTCTTTATCGGTCTCTCGCTTAATGCTCCTCTCATTTAGGTACTCAAAGGTTAACTGGTAGAGATCCCTTCTAGGGATACGTCCGCCTTTGTGCATGTATCTCAGTGTTTGTCAATTGTATTAGTTTTGTTTATTTTGCACAATAAAGAGTTTACATACATACATAATAATAATTTCAGTCTTACCAAGCCGAGGACTTAGCTTAAACAAACTGAACTGATTTCTATACATTACTCAAGACGTTTGCGTTCCTTTTGTAAGATAAGCGAATCATTACGCCCTCGAGGCGTGATTAATTAATAAAAACCCCCTGGCATCGAGTGAATAGCCAATAGAGTGGCAAGGGCACCGTACTAATTCCTCCTTCATCTTCCAAAACGAACTCCAAATCCTTCACAGTGCACTCTGCTAGGCTGTGGAATCGGTTACTGACCTCCAGGCTGTCTGCATCCGTGGCGTCGTTCAGGGAGGGCTTGAGGAAGATGACTCACACCATCTCCTTAGATATTGTGTATACATGTGTACTCTTATTGTATTTTGTGTGTATGCATGTGTGTAATGATGTTTAGTAGTTTATTTTATGATTTGTTTATTGTATTTAGATATGTACGCTCTATTGTGGCTTTCACTATCTGGAATTTTAAACTTACGCTTTGTCGGTCCCTCGTTTAATGCTCTTCTCATCTACTCAAAGGTTAACTGATATAGATCCCTTATAGGGATAAAATCGCTTTTGTGCGGTGCACTTGATGGTATGTGATCACCGCCGCCCATGGACAACTACAGCACCATTGGGACTGCTAGCGCGTTGCCGGCCTTGCAAGAAATGGTACACTCGCCTCTTAAAGGTACCCACATCATAGCCAGTTGGAAAAACCCCAGCCGTCAGCCCATTCCAAATTTTGCACGTATTAAAATAAAATTAATTTCAGAACGTGTTACCAACTGCAAGACATTTAAACTCTATAGGTTTTTTTGCTCGATGCTCCCTGTTTACAATGGGGAGGCGATGAAAAGCGGCGTGACTGGAGCTCAGAACACAAACATCACTGGTTTCTTAAGACAATTTGTCTGTCGGTTCGAGAATAATTAAGTTTTGATTTAGATGTAGGTGTACTCGTCAGAATAACCGTGGTAGCCTAGTGGTGTGACCTATGGGCTCTACGGAGGGTAGTGGGTACGAACCTGGGCTGGGCAACTTTCTTGTTTCTCAAGTTACATACATACATACATAAATCTCGTCTTTATCCCTTACGAGGTAGACTCTAAGGTAACAAGACCTAAAGACCACGTTTAGCATGATTGTGGGCGTATGGATGGAAAGGGGAATCAAAACAGTGATGGGTTGCTAGCCACATCGCCTATATAGCATGATCCCTAAGATTTTCGCAGAATCCCTCGATGGGATTTTACCATCTGCGCAGGAAGAGAAGCAACTGGTACATTCTGTTTTTTCTATCGGTCAAGAAATACGGGGAAAATATTAGCGTTTTAAACTACTAATACTGATACTACTAATTAGTGAGCGATTAGAAAGAGAGATCCGATATGACATTGTGACATCATTTGTCACTACGGCCATATAATCTCCATATTAAAGTTCCGTTTTTCTAGATAGAGATAGAGACAAATCTTTGATATCTCGGTTGTATCTTGTACTACATAAATATGCTATAGCTATATGCTCATAATCATGCTTAACGTGGCTGGCCTTTAGATTTTATTACCTTAGGCTCTGTCCACCTCGTAAGAGATAAAGACGTGCTATATGTATGTATACCTATATGGCAAGATTGCGTCCTAAACTGTCGGATCACTACATAGTATAAAATAAAGTCGCTTTCTCTGTCCATGTGTCCTTATGTCCCTATGTCACTATGTATGCTTATATCTTCGAAACCACACAACGGATTTTGATGCGGTTTTTTTAATAGATGGAGTGATTCAAGAGGAAGGTTTATATGTATAATACATGCATAATATACCGTGCGAAGCCGGAGCGGGTCGCTAGTATCAGCATAAATTCCTCAATGTCGGTTCACTTCACAAACTGCGTGCGGTATGTTTTTGTTGCGGACAATGTACAAGAATTTTATCGCGTCTGGCATATTTCTGCAAGGACACACAAATAAACACAATTTGTTATGAAATTGCCCAATTTTCGTCCGACCAGCGTGGTACGAATAACGTTCACCTAAATTACGGAGACACAGATGAACCACTTTATACCAGTGTTGTTACGGATGCAAAAATTTTGACATCCGCGGATGCAGATGCGGATGCGGATTATTAGAAGTTCACATCCGTGGATGCCGATTTGAAGCGGATGTGATGCGGATGCGGATTTTGGGATTTTAAAAGGATAATCATTTAAATTTTAAATGCATAATAATACTTATTAGTGCATAATAGTATTTATGTAAACAAACGCGAAGCACGTGCCACTCTGGCTCCGCCCACTTTCTTAACATGTAGTTACTTGTCCAGTCTTGTTGATGTGAATCTGAATCCGTAAAAACTCCGCATTGATTGATGCGGATGTGAATGCGGATGCAGATGTCTGAATTAATTCGAATATTCCGCATTTACGGATGCGGATGCGAATATTCGTAACACCCCTGCTTTATACAGTTAGCATTTCTTTTTCTCCTACCCTTAATTGAACGATGGCAATACTACGTTTACTTTTTCAGTTTAGTTTGCGGCGTCCTAGTACTACAATGATATTCCTCCCCCTTTCCAAGGAGCGTCAAGTTACACCTTCAAGCGCAAGCTGAAGGTCGCGTATTGACGCTCCAAAAATCCTTAAAATAGTCCTCTAGCACTTTGCTCATTGACATGCCAGCTTGTTGTTTTTAAACAATTTAGTTTTCCCTCATTTTTATTTTTGTCTATT
Organism: Pandemis cinnamomeana; assembly: GCA_932294345.1. NCBI lineage: Eukaryota > Metazoa > Arthropoda > Insecta > Lepidoptera > Tortricidae > Pandemis > Pandemis cinnamomeana. The sequence continues at coordinate 1,819,248 of OW028721.1, read as the reverse complement.
GTATTTATTGTATTGTAAAGTTTATGGATTATGTACATTGACTTACAATAAACAACTTGACTCTCAGTCGCTAACAAAGATTCCTCAAGAAACGTCCGAGTTGCTTTGTCTATGTGTTGTGTGTGTCAACACATCGACTTAGACAGATAACATTAACATATTCGTTCAAATTGACACCTTATTTCGTGGCAGTAATGTTTAATATCAATGGCGTAGGATCGTGAGAAGTAATGACACGACGCCACGCGCTGGAAACCTGCCTGTCTCTTTTGTTCTCAATAGTAAGATTACGGTGCGAAAGAGACATATACATTGTTATCAAAGCGCGGTCGAAATACAACTGAACCAAAATTCTGAACAATAGACGCGTCGTTCAGACTTTTGCTTCGGACAGTTTTTGAGCGTAATTGGGAGTCTAGTTGTTTATTGTACGTCAATAATTATGTAGTATATTTTATCTGTGTATCGTTTCGTGAGTCACAGACGGTTCTGGCTGAAAAATCAGTGCTGCAGTCTAACACCTCAGCGTAATGCTGAGCCAGCGACCGTTTCACTTTTGCGAAGACACAACGCTGATGATATATTTTTCATGTCTGTGTTTTTTCCTTCAGTTACCACGCGAAGCCAGCGCCATCTAGGTTTCAGAAAATGGCTGATTTATTCATTCTCTGTATCCTACTCTGTGGCATAAAGGCCGTCATCCACCGATCTCTTGAATAATGAATCTGGCTGGAAACGGGAAAAATATGAGGGAAATCCTTACAGCTAATTGGAGTGGGCGGATCGATTACCGGCCTAATCTCGAGATAGATCACTGCAACTGTGATGTATGACGACAATGATCTATAGATCGGGGTGTTATTGTGCTAGCGATAGATTCCACATTTATATCACGTCTTTATCCCTTACGGGATAGACTTAGCCTAAGATAAGAAGACCTAAAAGCCACGTTTAGCATGATTGTGGGCGTATAGGTAGAAAAGGGAATCAAAATAGTGATGGGTTGCTAACCGAAGACCAGCGCTGAGGTGGGGCCCTTTCGTAACATGTATCTTCTTATGTTTTTACTTCTTTTTTTGTAATTTATGCTATGTAATGTCACGAATAAATGTTTCCTTCTTCTTCGTAACATGATGGAAAAAACGTTTAAAAACTCTGTCCTCTCCGTCAACTTACCAATTTGTTGGTCTATTATATTCGCCAACTTTTCCCGGATTACTTCTCGAAGTTTTTTACTACCCCGAGGTTTCTATCTCGGCATAAGGCAGGGTGTAGTGTGGAGCTATAACTAACATGCTCAGGAGATTTGTTCTTATCAACACAGATTGGAAATAAATTGGTGTGGGAGTTGCTTTTGCTCCGAGTTGAGAGGAGCAGCGGATTGGAGTCTGATCAGAGTTGGTGCAACGTACTGTTCCCGCAGACACGATGTCTACATGAACAAGATAGATAGATTTATCTGTCACCTTTTTAGAAATACAATTTAAATGTCTAATATACTTACGCCCAGTCTTACTAAACGTGGCCTGTAGGTCTTGTTACCTTAGGCTCTGTCTTCCCCGAAAGGGATAAAGACACGATTTGTGTACTACTCATCACGATCAGTTTGTACATTGTCATTTTATTTAGTTTTATTTTCATATTTAATCCTTCCGCTAAGTAGCAGTGCTTGCACTGCTGTGTTCCGGTGTGGAGAGTAAGACAGCCGGGGAAATTACGGGCACAAGAGGCATTTCATCTTAGTCCTCTAGGTTGGCAACGCATCTGCAATCCCTTCGGGGTTGCGGGTGTCTATGGGCAGTGGCGATCACTTACCATCAGGTGACCCACTTGCTCGTTTGCCTTCCTATTCATAAACAAAAAAAAACATTCCAATTGACAATCCTTTTGTGAATTAAGTACCTACCTAATTCAAAATGTCAATGTAGATGATTCACAAACTGATCGTCACGAATAGTACACAAATCGCGTCTTTATCGCCTTCGAGATAGACAGAGCCAAAGGTAACAAGACCTACAGGCCACGTTTAGCAAGGCTGGGCGTAAAGGTGGAAAGTGGAATCAAAACAGTGATTAATTGCTAGCCGCATCGCGTATAATGTGTCTTAAGATTTTCGCCACTCGATGGGCTTTTACCATATGCGCGGGAAGAGAATCGGCTTTCTTGAATTTTGAAGTAAATATGTTAAACGCTGCACACTTTCTCCTTGCGTCATAGTTAGGGTTCTACTAAAGGATTTTCCAGTTAAATATACAGGGTCTTATCGCTGAATCCCTCTAGGGGAAACTGCGGCGGGTTATTAAATGTTTAAACTTGATTATTTTTTTCTTTCCGACATATAGGCAAGGCAACGTAGGCGTTTGCGTAGTAGTAGATACATTACATTCCGAGGGTGTTTTTAGGCGACCCACCTATTTAGGCAGCTACCTTTTTATCAATCTTCTATTTTGGCACTGGCCACAAATAAAATTAATTGCACGCAGCGCTGAAAAGAAAGAAAAACAAAAGAAGTGGGTCTTGTCATTGCTCTTGTCAGCGCTGCGTTTTGAATTTTCACTATAGTTTAAATTGTTTTATTTTACTTGCAAAAAATGGTACACTCCCTTTTTAAAGACTCCTATTGGTATAGGAAGTTGAGAAAGCCGTCATCCATTCCAAATGTTACACTCACGGGGCAAAAAAACCCGCTTAATCCAGTGGAGGAAGATCTGTCATTTTCTACCGATATTATGATTTATGCCACCTATTTCCCTCACTCTCATTATATCTCTTTTGGAGTTAACGAAGATCCTGTCGTTATGGATGGCGTCAAAGTTATATATGTATATTATGTATATCTACATAAAAGTTAGGCACATTATCCGAGATGGAAAAAATATTGACACGCGAAAGCTTTGGCCTCGATGCCAGTATTAATATGTCGTATCAGAGTCACCTAAGGAAAAATTGTTAGAAGTTCAAAGGAAATTGGAGCAATAAGTCTTTATGTAGGTATTTCAATATTTACGATATTAGCATGACCATGAAAGTATTGTGCGAATTTCTTATTGAATGTTTTCTGAGGACATGTTTCGTTAATTATTTTTGCTTGTTGGATTTAGTTTTTTTACATTGTCATTAAATAATTTGTTTCTTCATTTTGGTTGGTATTTTTGTTGGTACTATAATAACACTTTATGTCCAGTCTTTCTATTGTAGCCTCTCTCCATAACTGAGATCTTAATAAATGGATATTCTGTGAGTCAGCCAGTAAGACCAACTCAAATCTCACTATTTATCACTAATTTAATCCACTCCCTGTCTTTAGTACCTTATCTTTTCTTTTTGCTTCTGATCAAATCCTTTTCTGTTGTATGGCCTTCTTATTTTTCATTGTTACATTCTCACATTTATTTTATCTTAAGTATTAAACAGTAAGGTTATGTGTGTATGTATGTATTATTTTCCTTTATTTATTTAGCTATGTATTATATTTATGTTGGTATTGTTGTTTTTATTATCCCTGCGTTCATCCTGTCTATTTGTTTCCGCCACCTACTTCAACTGTCCCCAACTTATTTCTTTTATTGGTTGTCTGGTAGAGATCGCTATTAAGCGATAAGACCGCCTATTGTCTACTTTGTTCTTTGTTTCTGTATTGTTTTGTACTGATTTGTGGTGTTCAATAAAGAGTATTTGTATTGTATTGTATTGTAAGACAGACCCAAAGGTTATTTATTTTTGAGTGTAACTGACACCTAAAGATGTTTAGAAATCTAGACACTTCGAGCATATCTAATATAAGTCGACTTAGACAAGTCAGAATATAAATTTATTCTAAAAACCTTCGAAACACATGCTTATTTCAACTCCAAAGTCAGTTTCGACAGATTGTACGACTACCCTCACAGTATCGGGCTGGAATCACGTAACTGTAGCATTTTGATCAGGACCCGTCTCGGGTTGATGCCCACTGCATTAGGTGTAAAGCGATAGTGTATATCGGTGAGTTTGATTTTATAGATATAAATTGGGTAGGGAACTGGATATAGAGCGTATAAATAATTGGGTGTATTAGCCCGGTTTTGCCCGGTTTTAGAATAGGACACATATCTTGTGGATGCGAAGAACCGACAACCGCTGGGGTAAACGTGTTCTTGAGTGGAGACCGCGACTTGGCAAACGTAGTGTAGGACGCCCTCCGGCCAGGTGGGATGACGATCTGCGAAAGACTGCAGGCAGATGCTGGATGCGTCAAGCTAAAGACAGGGCGCTATGGCGCTCATTAGGGGAGGCCTATGTCCAGCAGTGGACTAACATAGGCTGATGATGATGATGATGATGATGATGATCTTGTGGATGCCGTAAAAGGCGACTCCAGCCTGATGTTAAGAGCGGGCAGCGCTTTCTTTTGCCAAGTTCGACCTCTAGACTCCAGCAGTTAGGTGCGTCAGACACAAGAACAGCGCTTGGTCCGGTGCACCCAGGGCATCGGTTAATGATTTCCTGGTAGATTCTGAGGGATATCATTATCCGTTGGCTGAGAGCTCGACAGGGGGAGAGGTCTTTTGACGTTGCCGACATTTTTGTCACAGGATTTTTGAATACTGTATTTATTACTTTGAAATTGGCGAAACCATGGCATCGATCAATGGGGCCATGTTAAAAAAGAACTTCAGTGGCGTGGCGTCAAGTTTACTAGAAGGCGAGCCTTAGGGAATTTTACTAGCCTTTTCCTCTAATTCTGCACAGTAAAATGCCCGTCTTAAAATAGGCAAGCCAGTGGGAATCGAGTTCTATGGACGCCACGCCACTGGCAGCCTTACAAAACAGCTAGCAATACATCTGTATATATAAAAGAAAGTCTTGTTAGTTACACTATTTATAACTCAAGAACGGCTGAACCGATTAGGCTGAAAATTAGTAGCTTAGAACCAGAAGACGGACATAGGATACTTTTTATCCCGATTTTCCCAAAAATGTTGTTGCACCAATAAAGCTACAAACATTAAATTTGGCATACCTACATATTATTCCTTAATCAGTATAAAGGTGCACTAGAAAAGAATTTTTCAAATTTCCCGTAGGATAAAAACACGAGGTGAATAATATTAATTTAGATTATAATTAGTACCTAGATAATATTCCTAGAGGATGACGTAGGTGCTCTAAGAAGGGATTTTCCGAATTTCCCACGGGATTGGGAATAAAAACCTTATACTTGGAGACATGAGTCGATGTATGGGGTATGTCGTCACTCTGACGTTATCTGCGCGGACGAAGTCGCGGGCAAAGGTTAGTATATCATATAACATACGAGTAAGGATATATCCCATTGGGGCTGGTTAAGTAATGTATAAAGGGTGTTTCGTAATTCCGGCCTTCAAGTGGCTTAGTGCATAATTTTGCGGCATGCATAATATTAGGTACGCGACCACATTTTAACATAAAGGGGCCTCGGGCGAACTTGAAGTGTTACCTACTTCAGTGTTATGTATATTCTAGTTGAGTGCATTAAAAGGTGCCGGTGCAATGCTAATAATTTAAACATTAAACACGCTTTTAGTTGCGTAAATATAAGGTGTGTTAAAATTTCCTTCTTAGCTGGTCTAGAAGCAAAGAAAACATATAAAATGTACCAACCAGTTGCTTCTCTTCCCGCGCTCATGGTAAAAGCCCTTCAAGGGATGTTATAGGCGATGCGGCTAGGAACCCATCTCTATTTTGATTCTCCTTTCCACGCTCATAATCATGTAAATTTGGCCTTTAGGCATTGCTACCTTAAGCCCCGTCTACCCCGTAAGGGATAAAGACGTGACTTAGCTTTATTAAAATCCAACACTTTTCACTTTGAAATCCGGCAGATAACTAATATCAACAGTCAGCTTGCTAAAGCTATGTTTACTGTAACTGTTAGGGTGCGGCTCCACTGAGGCGGAGACGAGCGGAGCGGAGAGGAGACGTGTGGGGATCGACCAATCATATTACAGAGCGGAGACGCGATGTGGATTTCATGTAATATGATTGGTCGATCCCCACACGTCTCCTCTCCGCTCCGCTCGTCTCCGCCTCAGTGGAGCCGCACCCTTAAGACTGTTTCTGGTTTTAGGTTGTTTTTTGAGTTGTGTATTCAAATTTCCCATAAAAATGGCTTAATATTTACTAGACGATATTACTTGAGGATCACATAGGAAGTCACGGGACAAAATAAAACTAAGAGTTAATAATTTAAGACATGAGTGGATGAAGGGGGTATGTTAATCTGACGTATGGACGAAGACGCAGGCAAAAGCTAGTAAATAATATTCCTACGTGCAACGTGAAACAGCTCGGCCTTTGAAGAAGTTCAGGGCTACCCCGAACAATGGGCCCATATACCCAGACTTTGTAATTTTGCGAGTTGGCGAATAATATGTCAGGAATAGTAAGTAGGGAAGTGTCTGCTGTTTTACAGCTTTTAAGGTGTAAATCATGGTTAGAAATGTGACTATTCAATGCAAATAAACAAACCATCAAATCTTTCCTCTTCATAATATTAGTGTAAACTAGCTATTGCCCGCGGCTTCGGCTTATTCCCATTCCTTTTATTTATGTTTTCTTACCCTTCAAACCTTCCCTGGACTTGCACAAATGTTGGCGATAATCTTAGCAATCATGTTATAGGCGATGCGGCAAGGCAACCCATCACTATTTCGATTCCCTTTTCCATCTATACGCCTACAATCATGCTAAACGTGGCATTTAAGTCTTGTTACTCTAGGCTCTGTCCCATAAGGGATATAGACGTGATTTGTGTACGTATGTATATGACAAAATGGTGTCCACTCAACATAATGCTGGCCGTACAACCTGCGCTATTATTCCGTTGGAACCATCTGTAGGAACTATCATCAACTCCATGCAATTTTTCCACACTGTCGTCGATAAACATCGCTTCCAATACTGAGCCGGTATTGTACGATTCGAGCGACCGGACGCAATCCTCCGGTAATCGGAACAATATCGCGACAGCCGGACCGTGGAGCAATTCAAACAACTCTTCATGTAACACGGTGACCAGATTCGCGGATGTGATGAGGAATCTATGATAATGATGTCTATTGAAGGAAACTTTGCTGGTGTTTGTTCTGTTCGGAATAATCTTCTTCTTCTTCTTCTTATTTGTGGCGTCTCAAGTCGTTATAGCGACGACAACTTCGCCAATGACAAAGTAACAAAAATATGATTAAAAAATCTTGTGACAAAATGTAGGCAACGTTGTACGGTAATGGTCAAAGACCCCCCTCCCCCCCTGTCGGGCTCTTAGCCAACGGTCAATGATATCCTTCAGAAACTGCCAGGAAATCATTAGCCGAAGCCCAGGGTGCACCGGATCAAGCACTGCTCTTCCCCCCGGACGGATCCAAAAAGGAACCTCAGCTCTTGACCACACGTGGAGGTAACCCGACTCGCACCCCCCGAATAATCTGTAGAACGAAGTAGAAATATGGAACTTGCCCGCGTAATGCAGATGAAACGATTTAAATTCTTTTGTTGCGGGAGTAATGATTTTATTCGTCGTCTAGATAAATCTAGTATAGCTCCCATTTGTTCTAAAACGCTTGTTATGGTTATTTGTATGGTAAGTGAAAGCATCTTGGTGTGTGCTGGATATATAAACGGGAATTTTATTCCTCAGCAAGAGTCCGCTTAGATACTTAAGTACATTATTTCCTTCGAAGAAAATCGAATAATCGACGGAACCTAAAGGATATTTTACATAAAGCGAATTTACCTGTAAAATTGGATACCGGTGCTAAACCTAATTTTCTAATACATTAAGGTCGACACAAATTCTTGGCACGAATTTAGGAACACCTATTCCGTTTTGGCTTCCAATAGTATTGCTCTGCTTTGCAAATTGCTGGGCCAAATTAACTTTGTCCTGGTATTTGTTCACGTCTGGTCATCCTTACAAGTCATTGGCAACGCAACAATGATCCACATTGAAGGTATCACAAGGTAATGAGATAGCTTTATTATCTTGTGAAAGCTTCCGTTGTGTTGTGGTTTTGTAAACCAGTTCGTAACAGTCGGCTCTTGTTCGCGTTTTTTGCGGTTCTTTGTTTGTAAATAATGAGGTAACTGGCAGAATGTTGGTGTAGGTCATCTTCAGTTTCAAATGGGATTTAACAATACACATATCTTGATTTAGCATGAGGACTACGGTGTAGGATTGCTATTTGGTCTCGAAACGTCCGTCTAGGCCTTCCCCTCCCAACGTAACGATTCACACTCCCCTATAGATCTGTTTAGTTAGTCTACTTTCATCCATCCGCTCTACGTGACCAAACCAACTAAGCATACTTTTTCTATACTACTCACTATTATCCTCTTGCACACGGTGATGTTGGAAAATGATACATCGGAAAATTCCAAAACGTTATTTGTACAATAGCACGAGCAATTACGCTTAATGATAATGTTTGTGGGTTAGTAGATCGGAAGCGGTTAATAACGGACGGGGGACACGGGCCATTTCGCTAAGGACCATGATAACCGAGGCATGCCAAAATTAACCATTATGATATCAACGAATGTTAACATGCCTACCTACTTCACCAATTTCACAATTGTCGGTGACAGGATGACATTCGAAATCTGCGTAGGTCGAGATAGTAATGTCAACAGAATTGTCACTTGTCACTATTATACAAATTTTGATTGTTTTGGGAGTAGGTTAATCGGTGTTAGTTGTTTAATGATGTTTATTGTTTTAATGGGTAGCACGTGAGCGCGAGAGAGCTGTGTCGCGTGAGATAGACTGTCAGTCTCTTTCTAGAACGAACAGTAAGAAAAAGATGGGAAGTTTATCTCGCGCGCGTAGTCGTGTCAGCCGCGCTGCTTTGTTCAAGTGAGGAGAGATCGCATCAGGAAAGATCATTCTTTAGCTTGGCGTTGCGTGTCTCTATGGTGCTTCTCTAACGACAAGGTGACACCCTCGCATGTTGACGGTTCTATTTTATAAAAAAAAGCCAATGGTGTGAAAGAGGCACATTAAAGCCCTTGGCTGCGAGGACGGAGCGGGGATTCTGTAAAGAATAGGCTGGGAAGCTACGGGGAACGTTGAAGAGTACATGCCACATCACATTAACACTTTGGTGCGGTCACCGCCCTTCTTCATCGGCATGTTATTCGGGTACATCTTGCATGTCTTCAGAGGAGAGAAGATTAAGTTGTCACAGTGGTCCGCTCAACTGGTTCCTTTCGTTACGGCCGTGGAAGTTTTTGGCGCGCATCTCCTACGGTATCTTTCTTTTTCACTTGACTATTCTTTTGATTGCCATTATTTTTGTTCCTATTCTTGTATGTATTTTTAGTTTATTCACTATTATTCACTATGGTGTCAATATATTTTATATTTTAAAACTAAGAACTCGGGGTGGGAGTCGGGTTACCTCCGCGTGTGGTCAAGAGCTGCGGTTCGTTTTTGGATCAGTCCGAGGGGAAGAGCAGTGCTTGGTCCGGTGCAACCTAGACATCGGTTAATGATCTCCTGGCCGATTCTGATGGATATCATTATCCGTTGGCTAAGAGCCCGACAGGGGGAGGGGTCTTTTGACCGTGTTCTAACGTACAATGTTGCCGACATTTTTGTCACAAGATTTTTGAATGTATATATTACTGTATTTATTACTTTGACATTGGCGAAATCATCGCATCGATCGATGGGGCCATATTAAAAAAAGAAGAAGAAGAAACTAAGAACTCGAGGCACATCCTAAATCCATTTTCTCACGTATGTATTTATTGTCTTACTATATGAAAGCTACTTGATGCCCGTTTATATTTCCAATCGTTACTTTCGTAATTCCCCTTACGACGTGCTAATCATGTTTAGCATGGTGCGCATGTGCGGCTAATAAGTGATAAACTGATTAGAATATGCAACGACCTACTTTCCTTTTAATTGGAGTTTTATTTATGTTGTTTGCACAACGGAGTGGATTTATCTGAGCTTTTGAAGGTATTTCTTGTCGAAGAGATTCCACCGGGGAAGTAAGTAAAGGGGGGATAAAAGGCGTAATAAAAAAAACAAGCTTCAACCAGCAACTATCAGTTTTGATTTCTTTGTTTTGTTTCAGTCAGTACTAGCTTCTGCCCGCAACTCCGTCTGCGTAGAGTTATACATATAAACTTTCCACTTAAATCGCTATGTCTATTAGAAAAACCGCATCAAAATCCGTTGCGTAGTTTTAAAGATCATAGGGACAGACAGACAGCGGCCGGAAAGCAACTTTGTTTTCTATTATGTAGTGTAGTTTCTAAAATCGGCAACGGACTCGAGTTCTGGACTCGTGTCTTGAACTCGAATCAATAACCGTATAAATCGACTCGAGTCGACTCGATCCACCAAAATAGCGACTCGGTACATCAGTAGTTTTTTATATATTAAACCTATTATATAACCCTTTCATCGTACATAACAAGTTCAATCTTGCACAACAGGTTAATAAACTCTACAAATTATTGTCAATAAAGCTTAACGAGATAGAATTGATTCATTTAACCGGCTGTTATTAGTTAAATAAAAGTACGGGACCGACCGACTTCCATGCTGGTATGGGACCAAAGAAAAAACATAGAATGTACCAGTTTCCTCTCTTCCCGCGCGGTTAAAAGCCCATCGAGGGAATGAGCAAAATCATGTTATAGGCGATGCTGCTAGCTACCCGTCACTATTTATTTTGATTCCCTTTTCCACTTATATGCCCACAATCATGCTAAATGAGGTCTTTAGGTCTTGTCGCCTTAAGCTTAAGGGGTAAAGACGTGATTTGTGTATGTGTATGTACAGACCAACAGCCATAAGTGCTTGTGAAGCAGAGTTCAATGTAAGGTCTCAGAATTATTCTAGAATATTCCAGCAGATGGTTGGGTTAAGATTGATTCCTGGGGCCTTACCTTGACGTCTTAATGTGATTCAATCCCGACTCAGTTCAGGTTCGCTCGCTGTCGAAACATTTGCAAGGGTCAACGATTATTTTGCAAAGGGGCCGCCAACATTTTAACGTGTTTTTTAAAAACTACCAGCGCATTCGGAAATACTATTGTTGTCAAGAAGAATGTATATGGGGAGTGTGAATTGCGTTGGGAGGGGAAGGCCTAGACGGACGTTCCGAGACCAAATAGGAGACGTTTTGAAAAACTTCAGGTCACTCTTGACCTGAACTTTTTTCGCTATTCATAAATTTCCTCAGTACTGTCCTAACCGACAGGAAGCCAGCACAGTAATGGTTTTAACAAAAGAGCTGCTAACGAGTTTGCGGTCACGTGGCTATCTGACGGTGTACAGATTTAGGTATGCTACGTTTACACGAGCTTAGTACTTGTCATTGAGCTACGTTTTAGTCCACTACCTGTTGCCCGCGAATTCATCTGCAAAGAATGCATTTATCGTTGTCCCGCGGAAACTACGCAATTTGCCGGGATAAGGAGTAGCCTATATATTATTCCAAATAATCCATCTCTGTGCCAAATGTAATCCAGATCTGTCCAGCCGTTCATACTTTAATTTCTTAGGGTTTCCTAATTCAACCGAGACCAAATAGGAGATTTGAAAAAAGGTCGGGTCAGGAGTACCCGAAACGAGCATATATGAAGAGATTGATGAAATGGATGAAGCGAAAGAGGTATGTCGGGATCGTAGCAAGTGGAAAAGTAGTGTCAGCCTACCCCTATAGGAAATAAGTGTGACGGTATGTATGTATGTCAAATCATAGTAATTTCTTCACCACATTTACACATTTTTGACACCCAACGCAAAAAGGTGTTTTAAGTTTTCTTCGACTGGGTGGACCAGTCTGTAAATAAAGTCATTCAGACTTCTCATTGTATCCTAAAAAACCTTGAGACGGGCCTTCAAATAAATTTGGTCTTAACGGCTAAAGGATTAAGAGCAATGGTAATGTAAGGCAATGTCTTTCTTTAACGGTTATTCTTCCAACATTGTACCTCTGGTATGTAGTGTGGCTTAAGACACGGAAGACTTATTCTTAATAAACTTTGATTTCAATGAACAAAAAATTGTTACCTTGCTACTCTACAACAACAAACAGAAAGAAGTACAAATATGAACTGGTCCCTAAAGGGATTTCTTCCAGCTAATCTAATTGCGAATGGAAAAATCACAAAAATAGGCAAGCAATCGGAAAAGTGCACTAATTAGAATTAACAACAAAAAATAATACAACACAAGACGTGAGAAAAAATAAATCAATATACATAATAAATTAGGGAAATAATTATTTATTTACACGTAATAAAGTGTTATAATAAGTTTACACACACAATAGCAACAACAGATTTGATTCATATTACATACATGCATACCGTCACGCCTCTTTCCCATAGGGGTAGGCAGAAACTACTTTGTTCCACTTGCTACCATCCTGACATACCTTTCTCGCTTCATCTACATTCATGAACCTCTTCATACATGCTCATCGCTTTAGGGTACTCTTCACCTGATTTTTTGTCAAAACTTCTCCAATTTGGTCACGGAATATCCGTTTAGGCATCCATTAATTCACACTTTCATCCATCTACGTGACCAAATCAACTAAGCATACTTTCTCCTATCCTGTCACTATTTTCTTTCACGCCAGCAGGTTCTTGTAACAAACTGTTCGGATCCTTATTATATCTTTCGATGATATTAAATTAGGGATTTAATCTTGGATCCTTTTAAAAATTTACAGAGACGATCCGCTCCTACCTTGTACCGTCCACCTCCACAATTACACACGTCAGTGCTCGCGCCTGGAACGCACTTATGACCAAATTGTACCCAGTTTATGCGCGCCCTTGCTCGGGAATGTAATTACATGCGATAATTATCAGACGCATGCGACGCTGACTTAGTGGCCATGTCACCTATGTGTGCCTTGGCGAACTAGGAATAAACCAAGGTGTCTCAGAATTCAGCCATCACTATTTTTGATTCCCCTTTCCCCCAATGCCCACAAACATGCTAAACGTGGCCTTTGGGTCTTGTTGCCTTAGGCTCTGTCTGTCCCGTAAGGAATAAAGACGTGATTTGTGTGTGTGTCTCAGAATTGTTCCAGAAAATTCCAGTAGCAGTTAGATTAGTGTCACTGGGTTCTTACCACGTGTTAATGCGATACCATTCTGATTCAGTTTAGGTTCGCTCGCCAGATCCTTGCTAAAAATAACAGCTAAAACCTGAACTGAGTCGGAATTGAATCGCATTAAGATGTCATGGTAATGCCTCTGACAGCGAGGGAACCTTAACTGAATTGGAATTGAATCTCATTAAGACGTCATGGTAAGGCCCCTGACAGCGAGCGAACATAAACTGAATCTGAATTTAATCGCATTAAGACGTCATTAGGCCCAAGAGCACTCCTGTATAGACATGTCATTGTACTTTTGTATTAGATTAAAGTCACCCACCCCTTAGACGCCGTGCATTTTGAGCATCGACCATTGTATGAAAACATTTGGGAACCACGAATTTTTACAGGGGTACTAATACTACGTTAAACTAACCCCACCTTTTTCTGAAATATTCGGGGACCCTTTCAACATACGGGGTAGACAGAGCCTGAGGTAACAAAATCCAAAATCCAATCTAATGATTGTAGGCGTATTGGTGGAAAAAGGAATCAGTGTAGCATCGCCTGTAACATGATTCCTAAGAATTTCGTCCATTCCCGCGATGGGCTTTTACCATCTTCGCGGGACTTGGCAACTGGTACATTCTATGTTTTTCCTTTGCTCCCAGACCAGCATGGAAGAATTTGAAGACACCTTGAATAGACTTAGGCAGCTTTGCTGCCTGCTTCTCAATGACCCCCGAAATGCGTGCTCATGGGAGGACATTGTGCCTTTCATTATCTTGACAAAGCTTTCATATACCCAAATGTCTGGGTTGGTCTGCCTCGACAAAGATATGCGTTGTTTTCGATTTACTACGTCTTGTATTTTTTTATGGCAAGTGACATTGGAAGTATAATGTTCTTTTATGTTAAGACTGCGTGACCATAATCATAAGATAAAATCTGAAATGAGGACAGGTATGTCTTCGTCAGTAAATGTTACCGCACCTGTTGCATGAGACTGTCTTTACGGGCGTGGCCTTTACGACACTTAAATTGGCTCAAGACCTTTGATGGGTACTAATTTACGGTATGGTGCCTCTACAATACGACCCATTAATCTCTTAGCTGGCGGGACCATTATATGTGATCTCTTTACAAAAACCATATGCGCTTAAGACCACTAGCTACCGTTCCAACTTCAAAAGAAGCTCTTAAATCTATTAACAGACTTTATAAATCCAAGTTCTTTATGTAAATAGGGTAGTTGACTTTACTGCGGCATTAGGCTATTACGCGTTATGGCGTTTAGACTGCGTGTTTAAATGCCTTCTATTTCCAAACCAAACGCCCTAATGGTTTTTATTGCTTTAAGGGATGGTAAGTGTAGTTGGAAAGATGCGTTTGGAGTTTATTAAGATGCCTGTTGGCACAAACTTGAGGTTAAACTTGGGTTAGGGTCTATGTACAAGCTTTAGTTTTAATGAGAAACAATGAAATTCTAGTGCTGGTCGCTAAAATGGTGTCGATTTCTTGCGGTAGACTATTTGTATCATATTTAATTATCGTGAAGCTAATTGTTATTACCGCTATTAGTCTTTTAGATTCGAACTTTATTACTATTCCTGTTACTACTTTATAATATTAAGATCACTATTGTAAATATTAATCAATAACCGTTAATCAAACTTTCATTTCATCCAATTTGATGATGGAAAACTGAATAAACGTCTTTTTTTTGTTGGGTATGGATATCTACCTAATACCATATTAAAACACTTCCTTTCCTTGTTACAGGAACCAAAATGGAGTCGCTAAAGAAGCTATTATTGCTAAGTGCGCTGGCTGCAGCTGCGGCCGACTTCACTTCGAACTGCCCCAACGAATGCAAATGCGTCTGGGCAGGAGGCAACAAACAAGCCGTATGCTCCCACGCAAACCTGCAGGATATCCCTAAAACCCTAAGCACAGAGATACAAATACTAGACCTCACAGGCAACCCCCTCTATGAGATCACGAGACACGCTTTTGAAGATGCCAGGCTAAATAACCTGAAGAAACTAGTATTGAAAGAGTGCAAGTTGATAACAATACACAAAAACGGGTTGAGTGGGCTGGCAATAATGATAGAACTGGATCTGTCGAAAAACGACTTAAAAATGGTACATTCCGACACGTTCAAAGAAACGACGAAAATCAGATGGATACTGCTCAATGATAACCAAATAGAAAAGCTAGACGACGGCTTGTTCAACAACCTGCCGTTCTTACAGAAGGTCGATTTAAGTAATAATAAAATCGTTCAATTAGGTGTTAAGACTTTCATGAACGTACCTAAGTTAAATAATCTGAAACTCGATAACAACAAATTGGAGTATTTGAAAATCGACACGTTGACAGCGTTGACTTCGCTATCAAGTTTGGATGTGAACGATAACCCTTGGCGTTGTGATTGTTACTTACAACCTCTGAGAAATTGGGTGATAAGTAAGAACTTGTATACGACGCCAATAGCTTGTGCGGAGCCGGCTAAAGTACACGGTAAACTTTGGAAGGAGCTAGACACCAATGACTTCGCTTGTCGACCCAGCATCGTCTATCCCACGAACAGCGTGACGATACAAACAACAGATACAAATATCACACTGGCATGCGAAGTAAACGGTAATCCCCTACCTGAAGTCAATTGGGTGTTGAATTCGCAAATAATCGACGGTTCATACAGATATCAAGGCGAAGTAAAATATTATTTAACTCAAAGCAATAGCGATAACAGCAAATGGGTCAACCTGACTATTTTATCGTCTGGTACGACTGACAATGGAGACTATCTTTGCGTGGCCAAGAATCCAGGAGGCGTTGAAGAGAGGATTGTCAAACTGTCTATAGCTCCTACACCACCTGGTGGTGTTCCTGTGCCCAGTGGTTTTGACAGTAACATTCTACCAGTTCTAATTGGCGTTTCTTGTACGGCAGCCATTTTGCTAATAATACTGGTTATTATATGCTATTGCTGCTGCAGACGACGAAGTTCTGATAAGAAGGCGGATACGACTAATGGTGAAGCTTTGATTGAAGGCTCAGTTATACCTGAGATGGAGAAGAGCTTGATAACAGCTGTCAACCCTGTGACGAAGCCACCGAGACGGTATGACAACCAGCCGTCTATCATGAGCGGGGCGACCGAAATGTCGGAGTTGAACAAAACATTGCTGGACAATGATTCTGTATTCGGTAAGTTCCGGGACTTTTATAAAACTTTAATTTGTTTCTTAAACACGTACATAGAGGTCACGTAATTATATTTTTTTAGATGCTTGGTTTCGAATCGTGCAATAATTTAATTTCATTCCGCTCCATTATGAAGTTTGATAATTTTAATTGCTCCATTTAATTTATTGCGGTCTTATCAAAAGCTATAAACGGAGTAACCGCAGTAGTTTTTCAACATGCTACTTTATGTGCCTGGAAAGTTACTGGTTATATTAAATTTCTTGGCTGGCAATAAACGCCTACAAGGTTAATTGCAGTAAATTACGGCAAAGTTCTGGAAATTAACAATGCAAAATTTTATTGTTTCAGCGCACACTGACGACGAAAAGCGGTCGCTCGACTTCGATCATCAGCGCAAGAGGTCGCAGGACGCCCTCAACGTGGAGTACGGGAGAACCGCATATCCTCCTGATCTCTTATCATTCCCACCAAGAGCCGCCCAGATATCTCCAGCGGCGAGCAACGCTTCCACAGTACCTGACACTACCAGACTACCCACTCAACTAAACCCAGTCAGTCCAATCCACTCGCCCATATACGGCATGACCACCAATCATAACCTCTTCAGAACACTGCCATACTCCCGCTCCCAATCGCCTTTCACGGCACCCATAACACCTCCAGTAGTTACCCCTCGACAAGGCTATGTGACTATACCGAGGAGACCACGAGTTCCTAGCTGGACCAGCACCGCTAGCAGCCAGATCCTACCAAGCACTGAGGCTCAAGAACCATTATACGACAATTTGGGATTAAGAACCACTGCCAATGGAAGCTCCGTGCTGTCTTTGAACAAGACTGGGTTAGAGCCTCAATTCTCCCCAATGAGGAACAGACCTTTGCCAGCTACACCAACTGTGTACCCCAATCCTCATCAAGTATATTACGCACCTATCGAGGAACAGGAACCGGCTCCGTCTCCAGTCCCGCAATTCAATCCTCGGAACAGCATCGCTTCTCAGATGTCGAATGTCATGTCCACTCCTGGTCCACAAGAACCTCTCAGTCCAAGAATGAGTTGGACAGCAAAGAACACGTCTACGCCGCAACCGGAACCGAGAAAAAACTACTTTAACGAGAATAGAAACTCAGACGTGCAGTCCCAAGTATCAGATACCAGCACTCTGAGCCGCAAAAAACCTGAGACTGGTTCGTTGAGACGTAACCCCAGGACGGACAAGGAAGAGGTGGCTTCGATTCCGTCGCCTTCCAAGGAAGATCCCAGGAAAAACGAGAGTAATGCTTCTATGAACCAATCAGGGACGTTGGGGAGGAGTGGTAAGATACCACCGAGACCTCCGCCCAAGCCTAAGAAAAAGCCTGCCACCGAGGCTAATCCCAGCGGGCCTTTGTTCGAAGACGAAGGGGAAGATGGCACGGAAGTCTAGTAGTGAGCCTAAAACTAAGTTTACTACCAAAGTGCCAATGAGCTTTTAGTGATAGTGTATTATCAGTGACTCGATGAGGTGCAAACGGATTATTAAAATTTGTTTCGCGGTGCTCGTGTACATAAACTCTGTACTAGATTTTTTACAAATTGCGTACAATCAGAATTTTATGGACCATTTTTAATTAAGGCTCTATCCTGTAGTGGGTGTGAAATGCAATGTAATTTGTACACTGTATGTTACATATTTTAAGTATTTATTCTTTATGGTACATAATGTGGTAGCTAATTATAAATTCGCTTGCCAGGTTTCTCTTCATCCATTTTCAAGACTGATTATTCTAAATTTGAGTCTGTTTTGTTGACATTCCTTTTACCAGCATTCGTTAGCGTTTTCATTCCATAGCTTAACAGTTCATAGTTTGCTAGAAAGGTTGGATTGACCCTAGATAGTATTTGGAAGACTGAATCATTGTTAGACACTTTTGATCTATTGATTACCGTCAATAGTCAGTTCAAAGTGTTGTTAATCGGCTTAACCAACTGTAGTGACTGACATTCACAAAATCATTGATACAGTGTAATTTTTTATGACATTTTCATTAATTTCCTCAGATATATTCATCGTCCTGTGTGTTCAACATGGTCTTACATCGTTTTGTGAGTGTCAGCTTTTTACTTTACTGAAATAATTAACTTCGCATCTTCTAAGTTAATTTCATTTTAGTTATCATCATTCCTTGCTCCCGGTTTTACTGTTTTTTTTTATTGTAAGTTGTTCGTGGCTAGCCATAGCCATGGCTTCTGGGAAACAAGTTATTTTTCGTATTAGCTAAATATGTGTTCAGTGCCGTACACCACTAATTGTAGCCTCAAATTTTGCAATATTTCCTTTTCTTAATGAACTTTTTATTTTACCTTTAGACCTTTATTTCCTAGTGATGATCTAAACCAAAAGTGACTTGGCATCTAACGCTGATGTATCTTCATATTTGTGTTAAAGAATATCGTGCTTAACCATCTGATGCCATAAGCTTCATTTTCCATTGGATCGTCACGCCTCTAGCTTACTTGTCAAAGGTCTGTATGGTTGCTAATAAGTACATGGTTCCTAAGATATTTTGTGTTAAAACTCTTTGAATGCCTATGTTAACATATGAAATATTATTACCATTTGCTATACACATTGTACAAAACGTAATATAGCTTGAAGTCGCATCGAATTTCTCTTTGACAGTCTGTTTCCAACAATAATGATCAAAATTGGAAATATCCTAGGAATATTTATTCCATATCCATTGCAGTTGGAATATTGGAAAAGTTACTGGGAAAAAGACGAGTTTACTTTTACATTGACGATGTATTTTTTATTTTTTTATTTTTTGTAACACGGCGTTCGAAGGGCAACACATTAGTTGTAATTTTTTAATGAGTTAAGTTTAACTTGTAGTTAACTTTCAGTTATTTAACTGGTGCTTGTTTGTACTTGCTTTTATTGTGATTATTTATTTACCATTTGGTTCTAGCGACACAAGTACATGACAATTTTAGAATTTTATTCATACATCGAAGTTTTATGATTTTTTAAAGGATTTTTAAAAAATGATTTTGACAGCTTACCATAGATGAGTTAAGATGTTCGGATGCGTCAATATGTTTATGGCCTAACTAAACACCAGTCGAAATGTACGCGTGTCTGCCATTTCTAATGAGTCTACTCAGTTTTGGTTACGGCAGATGTACAATGTACGATATTTTTACAATGTTTACTGTAGACATCCAGGTTTTATGTAGTTGTAAGTGCTGTACATAAAAAAACATTATTATTAAAACTGATTAAATCTATATTTCAGTAATTTTTGTGTTATTTACTTTGACCTCAGACCGCAAGATGCTTTATGTTATTACAGGGGCGGGTGTGGTCTCCCCATTGTCAAATTACGTGACAATCTTGGTCATGAAAAACGTCAGGTGTCTTATGACTGTTAGTAAATGAAATTTTGAAAATGATGGTGTCTTTTATTCACCGCTTTATTTCTGTAATAAAATACGAGAAACATATAACATCATTAGATTTTTGAAAATGATTAAGAGACTAGATTTTCAAGTACCTACCTTTTTTGGACTGTGCTTTTTTTATACGACAAGGAAGGCAAACACTAGGATTGTAGATGTTGCCAGCCTAGAAGGCTAGGATAGAATACCTGTAGTGCCAGTAGTTTCACCGGCTGTCTTACTCCACGCTGGAACACAGTGCCAGTTTTTTTTTTTTTTTTTTTTATATGAATAGGAAGGCCAACGAGCAAGTGGGTCACCTGATGGTAAGTGATCACCAGTGCCCATAGACACCCGCAACCCCGGAGGGATTGCAGATGCGTTGCCAACCTAGAGGACTAAGATGAAATGCCTCTTGTGCCCGTAATTTCCCCGGCTGTCTTACTCTCCACACCGTAACACAGCAGTGCAAGCACTGCTACTTAGCGGCAGGATTAGCGAGTAAGATGGTGGTAGCGATCCAGACGGACCTTGCACAAGGCCGTACCACCCGCAAAAAGTTTCAGCAGTTTCGAACTTGGCCGGTTTTTATACGTAGAAGCCTCACTCCAAATATTTATTCCACATAACGCTATTAACAGCACAATGGTCTTTGTTTTGTCGGAGCTTCGTCACTTTGGACCGTAAAAATTAAAAAAAGCTCGTAAAGCTTAAATTTAAGCTCGAGCCGAAGAAAAACAAAGCTCCATTGAATCCTGTCCCGGGATTTGGGCGAGGCATTGTTTTTTATTATGACATGGTCAAGAGCGAGTCGTGGTTAAAGTAGAGGGTTTACAAAAGGAATTACTATAAATAGACGAA
The DNA here is from genome assembly GCA_932294345.1 of Pandemis cinnamomeana. Taxonomy (NCBI): domain Eukaryota; kingdom Metazoa; phylum Arthropoda; class Insecta; order Lepidoptera; family Tortricidae; genus Pandemis; species Pandemis cinnamomeana. Next base: position 1,798,653 of record OW028721.1, on the reverse strand, counting down.
CTGCGTTACCACAAGAATTAGGCTAAACCTTGAACAACAATTGTGTCGTACAGACACATTCAAACAGATGACGCTTAGCGACAAAAACTCGCATAGTAACAAGGTCACGTGACAGCTAGTAACAGGTAGAAAAATTCGAAGACTAGGTACCTACCTGCTATGGGTGGTGTAGGAGTATAGCACGCGTCACGGAATGACGAGGATCCGGGTTCGATTCCCGGCCCAAGCTTTACTTTTCAAATTTTTATATGTGTTCTAACAAACATACACACATCCATCCATCCTCACTCACCAACTTTCGCATTTATAATATTAGTAGGATATCCCAAAGCTTCGAGCGAAGCCGCGGCTCGAAACTAGCTTTTCAATATATACCGTCCTTAATATCCAAGTATTTATCGTGGCTCTGCCTTTTATACCCTGAAAACATAATGCTATATACCAGGATGCGTGATATCCAGCAGGTTTATGGGCAAAAATATTGGGCCGTAAAAATCACTACAAAGAGTCGACTTTATTACTGTATCGGGGTCAGGGCTCAAGGATTCGCTCTGCCTTTTGATTTTTGGGAACAATACCTCTATGCGAGTATTTATTTATGAAGTCCGGGATTTTTAAATCACATGTGAGAAAATACCGGAATACAAGTAAATGTGATGAGTTGTTCCGACACTACAGAATCTTATTTATGGAAGCATATACCCAAAAAGTGGAGAAAATATAGTTTGACTAGCTGACCCGGCGAACTTTGTTCCGCCTTAAATTTGAAAAATTCAGTGGTTTGGGCTGTGCTATCCCGCGGGAACTATGCCATTTTCCGGGATAAAAACTATCCTATGTCCTTTCCCGGGACTCAAACTATCTGTATACCAAATTTCAACTAAATTGGCCCAGCGGTTTAAGCGTGAAAAGGTAACAGACAGACAGACAGACAGACAGAGTTACTTTCGCATTTATAATATTATAAGTAAGGGAAGTAAATACTTCCAGAATTAGAATGTACCTACCAGCTGTTTCTCCTCCCGCGTCGATATGGTAAAAGCCCAGTATTCAGTATTTATTCAATAGCAACATTTTTTACAAAGTTTTGTACATAATGATGCCCTGTTAGGACGTAGCAACTTATAATTAATAATTATAGCTAACACATGGCAATGCAGCAAAAAATTACACATTATTGTATAAAACATGCTTAGGCGAAACTTTAAAATAAATTATTATATTTAAAGACTAACAGGGTTAGGTACATACTTTATGCTTTAAAATAAAATAAAATGACTTACAAAATACGTTGAGATCATATCTTATACACACACACACAAATCACGTCTTTATCCCTTACGGGGTAGACAGAGCCTAAGGTAACCGGTACCTACAGGCCACATTTAGCAAGATTGTGGGCGTATAGGTGGAAAGTGGAATCAAAATAGTGATGGGATCTTATATAATAACAATAACTATAAAGCTATAAGGAGATCGAGGGAATGGGCGAAAAATCTTAGGGATCATGTTTCAGGCGATGCGGCTAGAAACCATCACCAGGCTCTGTCTACCTCGTAAGGGAAAAAGACGTGATTTATGTAGCGATCCCATATTTGGCTAACGGTACACGCAATTTAGTACATTTTTGCGATTTCCGAAGGCAAAAACAAAATTTTCGAGGTGGTTAAGTAATTTTAAAGATTTATTAAGATCCCCGTCCCGTTTTTTAGTTCTCTCCAATTATTGTCATGTATGCTTGTCTCACAAAGTTATTTGTGTATCTAAAGTCTAAAGTCTTACACCCTTATTCATAAACGCTCTGTAGGCTCCTGCTAACTTGACAATAGTTTGTCCTTATCTGTCACTTTGACATTTACCTTTCACGGACAAGGTCAAACGATTGCTAAGTTAGCAGAAGCCTATAGAGCGTTTATGAATGAGAGGGTTAAACTATATTCGCAGTCGATATTACCTATTCGTCATTACACTCCACTTCTCAAATAACATTTTCCTTCATATGAATTTATAATTGTTTGAATAATATTAATATATCATTCCCACGCTTCGGCCTTCGGAACCGAGGTCAAATAAAATTGCCCGGAGCAATTTTCTTTCCGATTGATATTATAAATGTTTACAGACATCATTTGTCTTGTCAACTTTGCCTATGTCAAATAGACTACAAGCCCATGGAAAAAAAACATGTGAAATGAACCAGTGTGAAAGAAGCTCAGAAGGCTGTTTAGTAACACTGACTGATATAGTTATCATAAAATAACTCTGAGCGCTATGCCGTCATTTCTGAGCGGTACAGATATTTTCTCATACATTGAAAAAAAAAAAACAAATTGCACTAACTTCCGGCACCACCTCTTTCAAGCGGCACTAGGTTTTTCGACATTTATTTTTAATCATCGTAAAAACGCCGTAAATTAATAATTAGTCGTAATTCCTCACTTGTACCTGAGAAACTCCATAAATGTACCGCTAAGCTGTATATATATTCTTGTCACTTCGGGGTTGATTACATATTGGTGACCTTGAGTGTACCCATACGCTGTGTAAGATGGTGATAGCGATCCAGACGGACCCTGCACTAAGTCCCGCAAACCTGCCATCTCTTGGGTACAAAGTAACGTGTTAAAAAGCTTTTTTTTTAATTAAGGCCGCGGGTACAACGACGCAATAAAGTTTTACCTTACGATTAGATCGCACGCCAGGGTGAATCCACACACTTTTCCATGCCGTTTATTGATAAAAAAACTTCGATAAATTCGAAAATCGTGGATATCCACTAAACGCTGCTAGGGAATGGGATTCGCTCCCTTCGTCTGTATTTCCGGACAGATACAACCTAGGGCTCTTCAAGGCTAGAGTAAATAGGCTACTACTGAACTAGTGAGTTACACCTTTGGCCTCATCTGCACCTTCCACCAAGTGAGATAGAGGTCAATCACTGTTCAGTTCGTAGTAAAAAAAAAATCCAGAATCTGGCAACGCTTACCTAGAAGCCAAAGACATTGGAGCCCATTCCCTCGATGGGTTTTTACCATATGAAAGAAGAGATGCAACTGGTACGGTCAAGTGCAAAAATAAGTATTGATAGGAACTTATTAAAAATATGTCCCACGACCTTATTACGCCGGTGTAAGAATGCATATTATTACACTTGACATTCTATGTTTTTTCTTTGCTCCCAGACCAGCTTGGAAATATACTGTGATTATTTGTCACAAATCTCACATAATATTTCATCCCACCAGTTTTTCGTCGCCATCGTCATCAAATTTAAGCGCCTACGCAACTCGGCGTAATCATCCGCCATTACTTACGGAACATACTTACTTAACTTGTTTGAAACAGTATTTTAAGGTCGTCTGAAAGAGAAGTAATAGGTTACTTTTAAGTTTCTTGCGGCGCATTCTTCTTGGCAATGATGGTCTTTCCGAATGCGCTGGTAGTTTCAACAATAGGTACATGTAGAAGAGCCCTTGGCGGCCAATTTGCAAAAATAAATTTTCATTTTCATTTAAAATATTTGCACTTCGGTCTTTGGAACGAGACAATTTGACGTCACGTAAGTTAGAGCGAGACAACGATCTACGAAGCCAAATCTGGCCGGGTACTGTACTTATGTTTGGCGATACGAACATACATACATACATACATAAATCACGTCTTTATCCCTTACGGGGTAGACATAGCCTAAGGTAACAAGACCTAAAGACCACGTTTAGCATGATTGTGGGCGTATGGATCGAAAGGGGAATCAAAACAGTGATGGGTTGCTAACCACATCATCACTATCACTATCACTATCACTACATAGTATAAAACAAAGTCGCTTTCTCTGTCCCTATGTATGCTTATATCTTCAAAACTACACAACGGATTTTGATGCGGTTTTTTTTAATAGATAGAGTGATTCAAGAGGAAGGTTTTTATGTATAAATCTACACAGACGAAGTCGCGGGCAGAAGCTAGTCGCCTATATAACATGATCCCTAAGATTTTCGAGCAATCCCTCGATGGTCTTTTACCATCTGCGCGGAAGGAGAAGCAACAGGCACATTCTATGTTTTTTCTTTGCTCCCAGACCAGCATGGAAGAAATACGTAACATCCATTAGTTATTAACAAAGGAGCAAATGTACCGGCGGATATGATTCTCTTTTTTTATATCACATGGGGTTGCCCGCGACTCCGTCTACGCAGAATTAGCTTATCGCTATCCCGCGGGAACTACGCGATTTTCCGGGATAAAACTATTCTATGTCCTTCCCCGGGACTAAAACTATCTTTATATAAAATTTCATTAAAATCAGTTCAGTGGTTTAAGATATTGATTGAATATATTTATACGGAAAGCAAGATCATACTTAACTTGTTTTGGACGTCTACATATCAGTGCTAACAAATGAAAAGTAGGAAATAAATAACGGCTTTTTTCTTCGGAACAAAAACCATCAAGAGTATTTTCTCTCTAATGTACGCTATAATACGAAAAAATATTTTTATACGATACATAATCAACGTTGTCCTGAATAATAAAGAAAATTCCGTGGAACCACTCCACATTGTTGGGGTGTTTGTAAACAAACATTACACTTAACTAACTTTTTTATTATTATGGGAATATGCACCGGTGATTTGAGTTAATTATGAAAATTACTTTATTTTCGGCAAGATGTTGTGCTAAGTGCCCGTATTAATTCATTACAATTGTTATTGCTAAAGTAATGTCTTTATTTAATAAAACAAAACAAAAAGTATTCTCGTCTATTTTGACTTTAAAAAAAATAGACATCTCTGTATGACATAGATACATTATTATTAGTTAAGTTAATGGTCTTAACTATACTCTTAATTAAACTACTGGGCACGTGGGCGTATAGATGGCAGTAAGAATCAAAATAGTAATGGGTTGCTAGCCGCATCGCCTATAATGATTCCTAAGATTTTCACCATTTAATTTAACACGAGGGGTATGTTTTCGTTACACATACATTATTTTTTTTTATTCCGAATTCGCTACAATTTCAGTTTATTTTTTATTTTTTATTATTATTAAATTGTCGCGTAATTCGGCGTGCCTCATGGCATAGGCCTCCTCCGTGTATTGGAGGGTTTGGGCTATAGTTCTCACGCGCGCCCAGTGCGGATTGGGAACTTAACACACACCATTGGATTTCTTCGCAGATGTGTGCACGTTTCCTCACGATGTTTTTCCTTCAACGAAAAGCTCATGGCAAATTTCAAATGTAATTTTCGCACATAAATTCCGAAAAACTCAGAGGTGCGCGCCCGGGATTTGAACCCACGACGCTCTGCTTGAGAGGCCACAGGTCAAACCACTAGGCTACCACGGCTTTTGAAGATGTTAAGGATGGAAGGAGCTAAAAAAGCGTCACACCACAACAAATTTTGTATGTACGCCGACTATTTAAAACCCCATTCTTCATTACACCAAACCCTTAACAATAAAACATTCAATAACCCTGCTGCTGCAATAAAGGGTTTGCCCGACATCGGTCAGTTTGACAGATGAGCGGCGGAAGGGTTGAGTCGGGCAGAGACACAACGTTAACCCTTCACTGGCGTGTTCTACTTGGCACTTCGACGACTCTGAGCAAGTTTTAAGTGTTGTGAGTTAGCGCACTTTCACACTCACTTACACACACACAAACACACACAAACACACACTCACACACACACACACACTTATACATTTGCAGCTATATATTTACATTATTACTATGTTTAAATTTTTTGTTGGTATTTGGGTTCCCATCTGCAAACTATTGTTAGAATTTTATTTTTGTTTTGTTTATTTTTGTTCTGCTTTTACCTTTTTTTCTGTTATTCTGACCGCCTCATAAATGATGGTAACCGTCTTTTTTTTTGATATTTCTTGGCTGCCACGATACAGGCTGTGCCCAGTGTGGAGTCATTGAACTTTCTATTACTGTATATTTCGTTACTATTTTGGAAAATAAATTTTACTTTACTTTACTTTACTTCACTGGAGCTTGCCAAAATGCTAATAATACATAATATATAATTATCACGTCTTCACCCCTTACGAGTTAGACAGAGCCTTTTTATTTTATGGTGTGGAAAATGCGCCATATGCATCCGCCCGGTACGGGTTTACTGGGGGTATGTGGGCCTCTCCCACGACGGCAGGCATACCCACTAAAAACCACACGGATTCCCTATTCGGTCGTATGTGATGCGTTACGGCACTCGGTGTCACCGCGACGCCCCAACACCCCGGGATGGGGTTCCCTCTTCGCGGCACCTGTGCAATGCAGGTTTGGGAAAGTTAGATAGAGCCTAAGATAACAAAACCTTAAGGCCACGTTTAGCATGATTGTGAAGGTGGAAAAGGAATCAACATAGTGATGGGTTGCTAACCGAATCACCTACAACATGATTTTTACTTGGACTTTTACCATTTGCGCGGAAAGAGAACCAATTGATACAATCTGTTTTTTCTTTGCTCCCAGACCAGCGAGAAACTTATAATTATGACCCCCTAATATGTGCCCCTGTCTCCGTAACTATAATTATTAGACTTTAAAAATTAACTTAAAAAAAAACATTTCAGGATTTTCCGAAATTCCCACGGAATAAGCTCGCGCGGACGAAGTGTGACGCGTGTGAAGTAAGTAAGTAAGTAAAATGCTTTATTGCTCAAATATAAAGAAACAGATACAATTTAAAAAAAAAAAAAAAACATTAATATAATAATATGCATAAAGTCTATCCCCTATAAGAATATAAATCCTAAATCTCTATGGAATACAATTAAAAATATAACTCAGTATAAGACTAAAACTAACAATGGTATGGAACTACTAAACCATCAAGCTTCACCAGACGTCTCTGTCAACAACGTTAATAATTTCTTCGCAAACATTGGTAAAGAACTTGCAGAAACCATCACAAACCGTCTCTCTTCTAATCGAAGCGACCGCGTTCTCTCCTCTTCCCCTTCAACTCCCTCATCCTTCGTCCTATTAGATACACATCCTGAAGAAGTGGATGCTATCTTGATGAGTCTTAAAAATGAAAGTGCCCCGGGATGTGATGACATTCCCACTAGGTTCCTAAAGCTGGCTAGGTCTTGTGTGGTCCCTGTAATTTGCAAACTGGCTAACACATGTTTTGCCCAGGGGGTCTTCCCTGAGATGCTAAAGCAAGCTGTTGTAACACCTGTATATAAGGCTGGAGAGAGGAACGATGTCAATAACTATCGACCTATATCTGTACTGCCTGTGATATCAAAAATTTTAGAAAAAATAATAAATAAACGGTTAGTCAGTTATCTTAATAAATATAATATCCTATCTAAATCTCAATTTGGTTTTCGACAGGGTAAGTCCACAGAAGATGCTGTTCTGGCACTTACTACAGAAGTAACGCAGCTCGTAGACAGAGGAAATAAATGCCTTGCTATCTTCTTAGATCTACAGAAAGCTTTTGACACCGTTTCTCTCCCCATCCTTTTACTAAGACTTGAATCCATTGGCATAAGGGGAACCCCTCTGAGGCTTCTTTCGGATTACCTGCATAATCGTACACAAAGAGTAAAAATAGGAAACCACTTAAGCTGCGAACATAGCGTTACATTTGGCGTCCCGCAGGGGAGCGTGCTTGGCCCTACGCTTTTCTTGATCTATATCAACGACCTCCTCAATCTTTCCACTCATGATGGTGGTGTGTTCTCATATGCCGATGACACTGCAGTGGTCTTTGGGGACAGCTCCTGGGAGGCAGTGTATCAAAAGGCTGAAAAAGGTCTGAGCGTTATCTTCTCTAGGCTTAGACAGAACCTTCTAACGCTTAATGCCAGTAAAACTAAATACATGTGTTTCACTAAATATGAGAACACGCAGCCATCATTTAACCTGGTACTAAAATTACACAATTGTGACCAATATGCCACAAACTGTGCTTGCACAGGAATTGAAAAGGTGGCTTCTATAAAGTACTTGGGAATAATTTTGGATTATAGGTTATCCTGGCATGACCATATTGAACATTTGAATGGGCGTATAAGAAAACTAATTTGGATATTTAAGATTTTAAAACATATTGCATCCAATGTGCTTTTAAAGCAACTGTATATCGCACTGGCTCAATCCATAATGACATACTGTATACCTATTTGGGGAGGCGCAATAGAACTAAATTCCTTGAGGCAGAGAGGGCACAAAGATGTCTGCTTAAAGTTACTTTTAACAAACCTTACAGATATCCTACAGTGGAACTGTATAAAGAGTGATTTACCCTCTCCAGCTGTACAACTGTAGGTGCGTAATTACTGGATGGATACTGAACTTAAACTACGAAGAAACTGAGGGACTGTTGTGTTGAACTGGAGAGAATGTATTTCGATGGGATGAACATTAACATATGTATGTACACGCACAGAAACATACATAAACAGGCACACTCACGTACATACACACAGACGCACGCGCACGCACACACACACACGCGCACACACACGCGCACACACACACACACACACACACGCACACGCACACACACACACTCATAGTTAAGTTAGTGATAGGATTGGTTTAGGTTCTGCTTGGTTTTTGTTAACCGTCAAGTTAAGAAAGAGCGGAACATTCCGATACAAGCATTTCTCATGCTTAAAGGAAGCGGTCAATTGCGCAGGATATATTTGGGTGCGTAAACGTTCGCGCACACGCAGACGCACACACTCGTCCTCCCCCTCCTCGATTCAGTGGAACGGCAAAATCGCTACGACTGGAGAAGGGGTCAGATGATGTGTCTGGCCGACAGCATCTATATGCCCTCTACTGTCGCCCTAGGCCATTCACCTTGCCCTGCCGAGTCGCCGAGTCTGCCAAGCCCTGTTGCATATCTGCGGAGGGTTGCCTTCCTCGCCGAGACGGACTGTGTCGGATGCTATGCAGGAGGTATCCGCATTTAGCAGCAAGCGACCGCAGAAGTGGTAGTTTTATCACGGGGACGCTGCTGCCCGCCCCCGGAGAAAGCATTTACTTCCACTATTAGCGAATGAATGGATTGACCGCCATTATTCGGTTGACTGACTGCACTGGATGTCCAGCGGGCGATGAGGTCGTCACTTCCCGACGCCACTAGGAAAAGCTTAAAGGAAGGTTCCAACCTGTATTATTGTAAACCATAAATGTAAAAAACCAAATAAACATTTTTGATTTTTTTTTTTTTTGATTATAAGGGATCTCTACCAGGTAACCTTTTGTAAAAGCTAGCAATCAAATAAATAAGTAGGTACAGTGTGGAACCCTCCAACTCGCTCGACATACCAGATGCATTAAAAGCGTGATTGAAAGATGAATTCTTAATCCCTATCCCTTATCCCCTTATTATAACGACTATATTCCTCTGACAATTCGCTGAATAAACTTGTTAAGATTGGATTAATTAACGTAAGGGTAATTGACTGGTAAAATAGGAAATTGGGCTTTATTTTTGGGGCTTAAGGTTGAGTTTGGTTTTGTTTTAATACGTCTAGCAGTTGCGTAATTGTAGTGTGGTTTTATTTTATTTTGTACAGCGATAGATAAACAGATAGATAAATAAATAAATAGATAGATAAAGAGATATATATATATATATATATATATATATATATATATATATATATATATATATATATATATATAGAATGAAAGATAGATAAATAGATAGATAGATATACAGAAAGATAGATAGATAGATTTATTTGTCACCTTTTTAAAAATACAATACATTTAAATGTCAAATATAAGTAGGTATTAGACGTTTTAGTAATCTTCAGATTATTTTTATTGTTGTATTTTATTTACGCTTGACGATTTCAGTTTAAATTAACTTAATTCGACATTGTACGAATTACCATGCAATTTTCAATCTAATTGTAAATCAGTAATAGGTCAGATACTTACATAGGTAGTATATTTCTTCTATGCTGTCTGGCAATAAAGAAAAAACATAGAATGTCCCAGTTGCTTCTCTTTCCACCTAGACGCCCACAATCATGCTAAACGTGGCCATTTGGTCTTGTGACCTTAGGGTAAGGGATAAAAGGGTTATTTATGTATGTATGTATTTCTTTAAATCGTTTTGTGTAGAAACTGGGCTTCGCAAAGGCAGAACAAAGAACTGTTTCTCTGAGCTAAATCAAAGTAAACTCACAAGAAAAACAACAATTGTTATTCAACTCGACTCACGAGGCAGCTTGTTACCGTGGACTTGTTTATCGACGCCCGGCTGGCCTTCCAATTGCTACAAAAGCTACGTAGAAAAGTCCTTTTTTATGAAATTAAGTGAACTATCATCCAGGGCCCAGATTTTTGAACGCACAGTCATGGTTTTTTCGTACTTGTATATTGCAGCTAGCACAAACACAGCGTGTTTCCCTTTTTTTTGTTCGCTTTTGACACCACGCGCGCAACCTAAAAATGAAGCGCGGAGACCCATTTTCAGCTTTAAATTAAAATAATAAATAATGGATATAGAGTTCCGAAAGCTAGAGTTTTTTTTTGGAAATTTCCTCCTCTTTAAGACTCTTTTCTTGAAATTTCTTGAATATGAATAGTCTATGAAATATTGGCGAAAAATCAAATGCCTCTTATTTTTCATCTTTAATTGTTTACAACTTTTGCAATTTTTGATGTGCTAATACACTCTTTTAGCACAATTTTCTAGGCGTCATTCCGCATCCAATGAGCTATCGCACATAATTTTAAGACTAGTATCTCTATTTTAGACCATTTTTAACTTGTCGGCTAGACTATAACTAACCGAACGCATCCCTCTGTCAAAATTAAAACACAATATGACAGCTGTCACTTGCCAACTGCCGGCTAACGGGAACGCGCGCACCTTACAGCTAAAATCGAGATAAAAAAAAATACACTTCTTCGGGAATTCAAGTAGATCCACAGATAATCCTGTTGTTCGGTGCAATGCAACCGAACACCGCATCGCGTCGCCTTACCAAAAGGCGGACCGCGCGGCCAGTGCACTTTGAACTAGCATAACAGCCGGGTGCATTCGCGTTAACATTGTATCATTAGAATAAGTTTCCTAATAAACTATCATCTACCAATTCACCATTATCTATCTTTCAACAACATCCAAACAAGAACTCCGTAACCCCTACATAATGGTCCTTCGAGCAATTTAGTGTGTGTAGTGCAAAGTGTGTGTTAACGAATCGGTTCGGTTGGCTTCCCACAAGCGGGTCTCACCAACTGGATTGAGAAGGCGTAATATCACGCGCTGATCATCGCGACACTAAAGAGAAACAGCTAAATCAGGGAGTGCGGAGTTCACCTTAAACAACACCAGCAAGAAGTCAATTCTTATTTTCAAGATGGAGGAATTATACGACGTCCAAAATATTATATACGATGGCATGAAGAACATAGAACGAAACATGAAGAAAGACGGATCGAGTAGGAAAAATATCGATTACTTCAAGCGGAACCTCCAAAACGTAGACAAGTATTGGGAGGACTATCAACTTAACCATGAACGTCTGTGTACGGAACTAAGCAGAAGTCACGTGTATTTTACGGCGGCTGAGCACGAACAAGTGAAAAGGTTTTACCAACTATTGAGGAGTGACATTAACAATCAGATGCTAGTATTGGCTAGCAGACAACAACCAACCACAGCAGGTAAAAAGTCAGAAGAGGAGCCATCAAAAGAACAGCCGGAGAAGTCGGAGGAAATACCAGGTACATCTGGCAGTGCAAACAGAGATACAGAAAGAAATGATTTTCAACATAAGTTGATTAATCAAGGCACTAACAGCAAACTAGATGAAATAATGCGTAAACAAACAGCAAACTTCAAAGCTTTTGCGCGAACAGTGGCGAACATCAACGTTGAAACCATTACCGACAAATGGGAATTCGAGGACGCTTTGAAGACGTTGCAAGCGCGTTGGTTAGCTGTGGACTCCCTACACTGGGAGATTGACAGCGAACTGAACGGAGAAAACGAATTTTATGAATTTCTATTTAACAAACACGAGCAGCAATACAACAATTTGAAAAAAGCTATTAACTCAAAGATGTGGTCAGTGGCACACAGGGAAAAAATAACACCAACAATGGATATACCAGTTTTTACTGGTCATTATAACCAATGGGTCTCGTTTAAGGACCTATTCACCGAAACAATTCACAACAATCCATCTCTTTCCAACGCCCAGAAGATGCAGTTTTTAAAGTCGAAAGTAAAAGGAGAAGCAGAACGACTATTACAACATCTACACATAAGCTCTGAAAACTACGCTACTTGCTGGGAGATGCTGCATCATCGCTTTAATAACAAGAAACTTATTTTTTCCTCGCACATGAACACGTTGCTAGGGTTGCCAAACATTCAACAACAGTCAGCAGCGCTAATAAAAAAACTGCATGATACAACACTAGAGTGTCTTAACGCCATCAAAAACTTGGGTGTTGACACAAGAACATGGGACCCTATGCTAGTCCATATCCTTGCGCAAAAATTGGACTCTGAAACGCATTCCGATTACATAGAATCTTTAAGAAACTCAAAGGACCTGCCAGTACTACAGGAGTTTTTGGATTATTTAGAAACAAAATTTACAAGTCTGGAGACAGCCCGTCGTAAACAAGATAGTGGAATGCAGAGACCTACTACATCGCAACACCACCAACATCAACATACATCTTATTATAAAAAACAACCCAACTACAATCAATATCAGCAAAACCCTATCAACAAGGTACCGATTGCGAAATCACTTCATGCATCAACCTTTGTTTGCCCGCTTTGCAACGATAGTCATGGCATCTATAATTGCAAGCAATTCCAAGAAATGAATGCTGACTTGAAATTGAAAACCGTAAATAAGTTGCAACTTTGTTTAAACTGCTTATTTAGTCACCACGGAAATAAATGTGTTTCAACAAAGACATGCCGCAATTGCGCGGCACAACATAATACTATGTTACATGACGCTCTTGTGCGATTTAAAACCGCGCAAAACATTCCGTCAACAGCAAAGTCAGCCCCACATGTTCCAGGAAAACATAATGAAACTACGGGAAACACATCCTTAGCGTCTCAAGATGCATCAGAAATATTACTCGCAACAGCACAGATAAAAGTAAAAGATGTCAACGGAACTTATAACGTGTTAAGAGCGTTAATTGATCAAGGATCACAAATATCTTTGATAACAGAGAAAGCTGCCCAACTACTTAGAATCAAACGACAGCAATGCAAAGGAGTTATTTTTGGCGTCGGGCAGCAAGAAAATAGTTGCAAAGGCATACTAACAATAACATGTACATCGATTTACAGCGACTTCACATTTACCGCCGAAGTACTTATAATGAACAATCTGATAAAAAACTTACCAAACCAATCATTTAACAAACCATTATGGCCACATGTACAAAACATAAATCTAGCCGATCCAGAATTTTATAACAGTCGCCCGATAGACATACTCTTCGGCGCGGATATCTACGCACAAATTATGCAGAGCGCAATTATCAGAGGAGAGGGAGGTTCGCAGCCCCTGGCTCAACAAACTCACTTGGGGTGGTTATTGTGCGGAAATGTGCAAACATTCCAATGCAATGTTGTGCTGAACAATGTACAGGACATCCAAAAGTTCTGGGAAGTGGAAGACATCTCAGAACAGTCTAATTTGACCCTCGAAGATCAAGAGTGCATACAATTTTATGAACAAACAACCATAAGAAAAGATAACGGCAGATATGAAGTAAGGATTCCGATGAAAATTGGATTCGAAGACAAATTGGGCTCCTCAAAGAAAACAGCTATAGCACAATTTATGAATTTAGAAAGGAAAATGGAGAGACAAAACGACCTTGCGGCCAAGTATAAAACATTTATGAAAGAATACATAGAATTACAACACATGGAACAAAAGGACAGTAAGATAAAACCAGACAATTTTTTACCACATCATGGAGTAAAGCGCGAGGAGTCTACTACCACAAGCTATAGAGTCGTCTTTAATGCTTCATCCCCAACCTCGACTGGGCACAGTCTGAATGATTTAATGCAGAAGGGTCCCAATTTGCAACAGGACTTACAAACTTTGTTGTTAAAATGGAGACAACACAAATATGCATACACAGCCGATTTGGAGAAGATGTTCCGACAAATTTTAGTAAGCGATCAAGATCAACATCTCCAGAAAATAATTTGGCGCGAGAAGTCACAACATTCGCTTCAAATATTTCAGTTAACCACAGTAACTTACGGAACGAAGGCAGCGCCGTTCCTGGCGATGATGACCCTAAAGAGACTGGCTGCAGATGAACGAAAGCGGTATCCAGAAGCATGTAACATTCTAGAACAGTCGTTTTACATGGATGACCTTGTACACGGCGCCGACACCATAGAAGACGGAAAGAAGCAAATAGCGGACTTAACATCTTTATTAAGTTCGGGAGGATTTAACTTAAGAAAATGGCGCACAAACAACAGTGAATTACTAGATGACATACAGAAAGAACAACAACAACTGGAAAGCTCATTTAATTTTAAAACAGAAAACACATTAAAGACTCTCGGGTTACGCTGGGACCCGAATAAGGACGTTTTCACATTTGATTACGATATTTCAGATAAAACAAACAAACCAACAAAGCGCATTCTCTTATCAGAAATATCAAAGCTGTTCGACCCCCTAGGCTTATTAACGCCATTATCAACAAAACTAAAGATGCTTTTCCAAAAATTATGGAAAACCGATCTACAATGGGATGATATTGTACCAGATGAGATAAACCGAGAATGGACTAAGATAAAAGCAGATATCGGACTTATCAAGCAATGCGAAATCCCAAGATGGACAGGGTCACAACAAGATGAAATTATCGAATTGCATGGATTCTGTGACGCGAGTGTCGGAGCACATGCATGTGTTATCTATGCATGCGTTAAACACCAACAAAAGATAACAATTGTCGCAGCGAAATCAAAACTTGTTCCGCACAAGAAAGCATTGACACTTCCAAAACTAGAGTTGAGTGGAGCACACCTACTCGGAATGTTAATGAAAAAGGTCAAACAAACTTTTGATCAACATCGAACAGAAATATACGCGTGGACAGATTCCAAGGTTGTTCTAGGCTGGCTAAAGGGAGAGCCGACTAGATGGAAACCCTTTGTAGCGAACAGAGTAAAGACTACAACAGCCATAATACCACACGACCGCTGGGATTATGTGAAGTCCCAGGAAAACCCCGCTGACTCAGCAAGCAGAGGTTTATACGGATCTCAACTACAAGGGCATTCACTTTGGTGGCAGGGCCCGCCGTGGTTGCTGTCACACGAAACAAATCAAGATAAAACAGTCAAATACATAACACACGAAGAAGAAAAAATTAAATATTCACACATAGTGCAAGCTGTGACCAACCAAGAAAGTACAAGTATTATTGACGACTT
Organism: Pandemis cinnamomeana; assembly: GCA_932294345.1. Classification (NCBI taxonomy): domain Eukaryota; kingdom Metazoa; phylum Arthropoda; class Insecta; order Lepidoptera; family Tortricidae; genus Pandemis; species Pandemis cinnamomeana. The sequence continues at coordinate 1,783,192 of OW028721.1, read as the reverse complement.
GTTACAAAAACATAGCTCATTTCATAAAGTTACGCGCGTGCTAGCGTGGATTTTGCGAGCTTTATCGACTTATAAACAAAAACCAAAACAAAGCTATCTAAGCCTGCGAGAGCTGAGGCAAGCAAAAAACTTGATTGTGAAACATGTGCAGCGGTGTGAATTTGATACCGAGTTTGAAAGCATAAATAAACACGGAAAAGTACATTCTAAAAGCAAGTTACTCGATTTACTACCGTTCATCGACACGGACGGCCTTCTACGCGTGGGCGGAAGACTAAGACATTCTAACATCAACCCCGAAATGAAGCATCCCAAAATTATACCTCGTGATTCAAGGCTATCGACCCTACTCATCGAACAAGCGCATCAACTTACATTCCACGGCGGAGCACGGCTGACGGCTAGCCACTTGAGACAGCAATACTGGATCACTGGAGGAAACAGTGCGATTAAAAAACAACTTCGTAAATGTGTCACTTGCAAGAAACAAGAAGGTAGAACACAATGTCAACTGATGGGGGATCTACCATCGGCGAGAAGCAATCCTGCCAGCCCATTTTATCACACGGGCGTAGATTACACGGGATTTGTGGACGTCAAAGCAAACAAAGGAAAGGGAATTAAGACAACGAAAGGGTACGTGGCTGTTTTTATTTGTATGGTGACTAAAGCAGTGCACCTGGAGTTGGTCTCTGACCTCAGCAGTTCTGCGTTTTTGGCAGCCTTGCGAAGGATGTCAGCTAGGCGAGGAGCCCCACGTAACATCTATAGCGACAATGGGACAAACTTTGTCGGCGCAAACAGAATTCTACAGGAAGAATTTCAACAAATCCAACAAATATTCGATGAGAAGTGTTTAACCAAAATAACCGAGATGAACATAGAGTGGCATTTTAATGCCGCCTCCTGGGCAAGTGCAGGTGGTCTGTGGGAACGAGCTGTGCGCAGTCTGAAATTTCACTTAAAGCGAGTAGTGGGACAACAAAAATTAACATTCGAAGAATATTCTACCATTCTGGCGCAATTAGAAGCTTGCTTGAATTCAAGACCCTTATGCCCACTAACAGAAGACATCGAAGATCTGGATGCCCTGACGCCCGCACACTTTTTAACGGGAAGGTCAGGTTTATCCGTTATCGAAACTAAGGAAGACGCCAGAACCAGATGGCATTTAACACAACAGATCTTTCAACAAATATGGCAGAGGTGGAAGTCAGAATACCTCTGTCAGTTAACGGCAAGAAATAAATGGCGCGAACCCAAAGAGAACCTCAAAGTAGGCGACTTGGTTGTTATTCGAGAAGATAATCAGCTGGCTGACAAATGGACCATGGGAAGGATTGTCGAAGTACACCCAGGAGCAGACAAGTTCGTTCGTGTGGTAACCCTAAGAACAAAAACAGGCCTCCTAAAGCGGCCAGTTACCAAATTGTCACTTTTGCCCATTAACTCAGAAAAAATAGAAGAGCAGCCCGAAACGAATCAAGCAACAACAATTATAAGTGAACAAAACAGACAAAAGAGAAGGAATAATCGAACAAAACGCTCAAACTTTGTTTCGATAGCGCTTGCTTTGACATTTTTTATGAATCTCCTAACAAGCTCATACGGCTCATATAACATAACAGAGCTGAAGGACGATCAATTGCTCTATTTTGACCCGCTGGCAAAAATGCAACTAGTGAGAGATAAATGGATCCTAGTCGTCTATTACAACATGTCACCGTACTGGGAAGGAACAGCTGTATTCAAAAAAATAACAAATTACTTAGATAGTACCTGTGCTACATTCGAAACAAATAATATTTGTAACATGATCCTGACTCAATTAAACCACGAGCACGCCGAGCTACAATACTACAATCAACTACTGCTTTGCCAGCGTTTCAGCGGGTTCGCCAGACAGCGTCGAGGCCTTGTCAATGGCATAGGCTATTTAGCAAACAGTTTATTCGGAGTACTCAACGAGCGCTTCGCAGAAAAATACGCGAAGGACATTGACCTCATTAAACGAAACCAGGCCCATGTAGCAAATTTATGGCAAAACCAAACATCCATAGTGGAATCCGAATACAACGTACTGAAACGAACGGAAGAATATGTGTCAAAACAACATAAAATTATAAGCAAACATTTAACTAACCTTGAGAGAGCGTCTAATACAATACAAAGAGAAGTGAACCACATCGCCCAGATGCAAGACTTTACGCTTACAGCTGTGATGGCCAGCAACCTGTTAATAAATCTAAAAGGCAACCAAGAAATGTTATTGGACACCATCACTGATGTCTCACACGGAGAATTTAATATACATTTATTAACACCTAATCAGCAAAAGGACGAATTGAACGTCATCTCGGGCCAATTATCGGAAGAAACAACATTACCGATTGAAAACATACAAAGAGATATTAACAAAATTTACAAACTACTACGGATTAAGGCTCGAGTTACAGAGCAATACTTTCTATTTGAAGTCACATTTCCTCTTGCGAGCAGAGACAAGTTCAAGATTTACCAAATTTTACCGATACCACATCAAATTGATAACAAAATGCTGAGCATAATGCCAATATCAGATTACATGGCAGTGAACTTAAGAAGAGACTCTTACTTGTTTACTAACGCAGACGAGCTGTCGTCATGTTTCAAGCAAGACGAAACATTCTTATGTCAGTTTCAAAAACCAATCTACCATCTGAACGGAGAGAACAACTTTTGTATGATCGATGAAAAAACAAAGCAGTGTAAAACTCAGAAAAACACTTGTCACAATAAATGGATACCATTAAATCAACCATCAGAATACTTGTACTACTGTTGTAACACTTACTCTGTGAAAATAATATGCGGCGATCAAGTTACAGTCCGAAGTCTTACCAAAGCTGGAGTTGTAAATTTGAATCAAAACTGCATAATTAAAGGTCAAGACGTCACCTTATATTCACACAAAAAACACGAAAACACGCTGCAGGTGGATGTTCCAGCCAACATTCCCCATATTGATCAGATAAATCACGTGATTAATATGAGTTTACTATTCGACTTCAGCTATAACGACACTAGTGATTCACCAATGTTGAATGAATCTTTGCGTGAACTCGAACAACAAATCAAACAAATGAAGAAAAATAGCGCACAACGAGAAGATGAGCTATCTCCACACGACATTCACCAGTACGTCATCCTATACGTACTGGTGGGCGGAGGAGTCGCCGCAGTTGCAGCATACCTGTGGCGGTCGCTGCGTCGGACGAGACGTGCAGCTATCAACCCGAACATCGAGCTCCTATCCAGGCGCAACAGCGTAGACGACCGCGGGTCGAGACCTATCAACTCGGGACCCAGCGCTCAGGACACGACTAGGGATATAGCGAGTTCTCCAATAGCAAGGAGACACAATTATAATTAGACCTTAAGTTTCTCGTTTATATTCTTAGATAACTATGTAAGTTTGTTACTTTCTTTGCCCCGGAATATGTTCGGTGCAATGCAACCGAACACCGCATCGCGTCGCCTTACCAAAAGGCGGACCGCGCGGCCAGTGCACTTTGAACTAGCATAACAGCCGGGTGCATTCGCGTTAACATTGTATCATTAGAATAAGTTTCCTAATAAACTATCATCTACCAATTCACCATTATCTATCTTTCAACAACATCCAAACAAGAACTCCGTAACCCCTACACCTGTGTATAAAGAAGAGACGGGGCCCCGAGAAGCACCTTTGGATCTTGAGCAAGTCAGTCCAATTTTTAAACTATCGAAGAGAGTAAACTACTATACAATGCTAAACGTGGCCTTAAGGTTTTGTTATTTTAAGCCATGTCTACCCCGTAAGGGATAAAGACGTGGTATATGTATGTATGTAAATTAATCAGATGCCTAAATAAGCAATTAAATGAACTGCGTGTTCATTAGTTAAGTTAATTTACAGCGGCTAACCACAGTTTATGAGTGGCTTTGCGGCCTGCACCATATTTACACTAGTAATTTAACCATAGATAAAGTTACGTATATCACGTATTAATAAACAAAATCCCCGGGCGCGTCTGTCTGTCTATCTGTTAGCTACTTTAGTTAGCTACCTTATTGGTAAACGACTGTACGGATTTTCACCCATACATTCGCAAGTCACGTCTTTATCCCTTACGGTTAGACAGAGCTTAAGGTAACAGATACCTACAGGCCACATTTAACAAGATTGTGGGCGTATAGGTGAAAAATGATATCAAAATAGTGATGGGTTGCTAGCTTCATCGCCTGTAACATGATTCCTAAGACTTTCGCCCATTCCCTCGATGGGCTTTTACCATCTACGCAGGTAGAGAAGCAACTGGTATATTCTATGTTTTTTCTTTGCTCCCAGACCAGCATGGAAGAATAATCTATCTACGTTCCAAATTTCATCCAGGTCTGTCCAGCCGTTCTGGCGTGAAAAGGTAACAAACATCCATCCATCCATCCATACCATTGACTTACAATAAACAACTAGACTCCCAATCACGCTCAAAAACTGTCCGAAGCAAAAGTCTGAACGACGCGTCTATTGTTCAGAGTTTTGGTTCAGTTGTGTTTCGACCGCGCTTAGATAACAATGTATATGTCTCTTTCGCACCGTAATCGTACTATTGAGAACAAAAGAGACAGGCAGGTTTCGCAGGCAGGCAGGCGTGGCGTCGTGTCATTACTTCTCACGATCCTACGCTATTGATATTAAACATTACTGCCACGAAATAAGGTGTCAATTTGAACGAATATGTTAATGTTATCTGTCTAAGTCGATGTGTTGACACACACAACACATAGACAAAGCAACTCGGACGTTTCTTGAGGAACCTTTGTTAGCGACTGAGAGTCTAGTTGTTTATTGTAAGTCAATGATCCATACTTACAAACTTTCGCGTTTATAAATTGGTAGGATTGTTTTCTATGTCGATGGTCTATTAAAGTTCACAACGATACTATTTTTTTGACACTGAAAATGCTACTTTATGACCTGTGTATCGTACAAGTTACATCGACTTTTTCTCTGTTATTAAACCATTTATTTATACTGTGGTCTGACCACAATACAGAGATCTTTGTACAGTCGGAACCAAATTATACATCAAATTGCTAGGTCACATTTAAGACAGCTAAGTCGCAACGACATATCTCCTACTGTTCGTCATAACTCTTCTATCTATAGGCCCACAATTATGCTAAACGTGGCCTGTAGGTCTTGTTACCTTGAGCTCAGTCTACCCCGTAAGGGATATAGACGTGAAATATGTATGTGTACATATCTCACGCGGACTGTACATCCCAAAACAGCTTAGCCCTCCATCATGCAATTAAAAACTAGCGGAATAAATCCCAACTCCCACTCGAACAACTAAGTCCCGGGCAGCGGGGACCGGGAAAAGTTCCCGCATTATTTTATCCCGGACTAATTCATTCTATTGTGTGAACTATGCTGAATTGGGAAGTTTTCAACTGCTGCTATTGCGTTTTTATGCTTTTTACACACAACAAGAGAATGTGGATAAGTAAAATTAAACATTCACTTGATACTACCTTGAGACTCAACCAAAATTAGTCGATGAAAACGGTAGGAAAACGGAGGGTAGTTGTGCGCCGCAGTTGTGTGTTCATTCGTATAAACTATAACAACTTATTATTTCTTCTGCTGGTCTGGGAGTAAAGAAAAAACATATAATTTGCCAGTTGCTTCTCTTCCCGCGCAGATGGTAAAAGCCCACCGATTTAATCGGCTTAGGAATCATGTTATAGGCGATGCGGCTAGCTACCCATCACTATTTTGATTTCCCTTTCCACCTATACGCTCACAATCATGCTAAACGTAGCCTTTAGGTCTTGTTACCCCGCTTTATCTACCCCGTAAAGGATAAAGACGTGATATATGTGTGTATTATTTCAAACTAAGAAGGAAATCTACTCCGAAAGGCCGACATCCGCTAATACCGCGTTCAAGTTCGAATGCACTTCCATTTTATACAGCATGTTCTAAAGCCATGCATGTAAATGCATGTAATCGCGCTATTCCTATGCGATTGCAGGCAGCAGCCTGCGGCCGGCCGAGTGCAGTCTTGGGTCTTGGCATGCGAACAGAACTGTCCCTCCAGGCATTTCGATTGTGCATTGCTGGTATGTACATCGGAGTGTTTTGTTCTTGCAAAAGTTCGCAATTATTGTTCTTTTACCGTTCTGCACATCTAATAGACTACAAGCCTATGGAAAAAAACACGTGAAATGAACAGCGTGAATGAAGCTTAGAAGTCTGTTACTATATCATAAAATAACTCTGAGCGCTATACCATCATTTCTGAGCAATACATTTATGAGAAAAAATCTGTACCGCTCAGAAATGACGGCATAGCGCTCAGAGTTATTTTATGATATAATAACAGCCTTCTAAGCTTCATTCACGCTGGTTCATTTCACATGTTTTTTTTGTCCATGGGCTTTTAGTCTATAAAGGAAAAAATCGAGGGTTCCGTACAAGTGAAGTTAATGTAAAATCCAGTGTTAACAAAGCCCTACTCCTAAGCAAAATGTATGGAGTGTGAGGTAATTTTATATTGGTTATTTACATAGACTGACAGACAAAAATATTCTGTTTTTAGTATTTTTTTTTTAATATGAATAGGAAGGCAAACGAGCAAGTGGGTCACCTGATGGTAAGTGACCACCACTGCCCATAGACACCCGCAACCCCGGAGGGATTGCAGATGCGTTGCCAACCTAGAGGACTAAGATGAATTGTTGTTATAGCGGCAACAGAAATACATCACCTGTCTAGTTATCACGGTTTATGAGACAGCCTGGGGCCCGATTTTTGAAAGCATGTCACTCGAAAGTACCACTCGAAACTGCTATAAATCTAAATTTCTAAATGTCAGTGAAAATTTGAACACAGATATTTTTTTGGAAATCCATAACAACACTGGACAGGATTAACAATTAAGACGGTGGCAGCGCCTCGCACGGACCTTGCACAAGGTCCTACAACCCGCCAAACACCCATAAGCCTGGCATTCCAATTCCGACGTTTGTAAGTGATATGGCTCATGCTTTTTATTAAAAAGTCTATCCGACGACTAAAGGCGATTTGTTAGCTGATAGCTGGAGACACCCCATTTCACGGGGCATCGAACATTCCAGGCGAAAGCGAGCGATCAAATCACTACGTGTAAGACTAGATTCTGGGGCCCGATTTTTGAAAGCACATGTGTGGAAATACCACTCGAAAATGGTATAAATCTGTTTATATCTCTACTAGCCTTCCGTCCGCGGCTTCGCCCGCGATAAATAAATTTTCCTGTAGGAAAAGGTATTTTCCCGCGGTAAAAAGTAGCCTATGTCACTCAGTGATAATGTAGCTTTCTAACGGCAAAATAATTTTTGAAATCCGTCCAGTAGTTTCGGAGCCTATTCAATTCAAACAAACAAACAAACAAACAATCAAATTTTTCCTCTTTATAATATTATAGTATAGATAACTACAGCTCTAATCAAAATTTTGACTAGTTCACAAGTTTAATGACAGCTGTGATTGTCTTCTACGCTACTCGTTCGTATTTCGAATTCAGCACAAATTTTCACCTGGGGGGTGATTTTTGAAAGCACATCTGTGAAAATACCACTCGAAAGTGGTGAAAAATTGCACTGAATTTGAAATACGAGTTAGAAGATACTTGCGGCTCTCATTAATCTTGTGAACTAGCCAAAGTTTTGATTAGAGCTGTAGTTTTGAAGTTATAGACAGAAGTGTTGAGCACCGTGAGTGAGAATTGGAAGTACGCACATGTCCATAAGTTTCTTTTTCAATGAAATTGGAAAGTTGCCGTCATCAGGTGTTTCATGGATCAATAGCTCTTCCAGGCGTTTTCTGTCCGTCTTCCGACTTCCTGACTCTCACCCTCAAACAATAAATAAAAGAAAGATAAATTAACATTATTCAGATAAACACGAGGTCGCAGACCAAGTTAGTAAACATTCAATTATGCTATAATTTAACATAAATTCATTTTGAGATGACATAACTCATTATAATGCGGCTGTATGATGTGTGACGCACGGATCGTACGGATGGCTAGCAAGTATTAATTTATTAATTTATTAATTTATTCACTGCTTATATTATTATCATGTACATAATAGTTAAGGATGTTGTAGTGTATTCAAGTCGGTCCATGACGCCCTGTACGGGCACACAATGATGCTTAAGTTTACAATAAAATTAATTAAAATAAGATAAAATTACACTAAAATTACAGCCATCCATTAATATTATTTCTTGTGATAATTATATGTTAAGGAGGTTACTAAAAATTACGTGTAGAGAATTATTCCAATTTTAATTATTAATTTTTAAATTGACAATGACAAAAAGTAGTTAATAAGTAGGTACCGGGAAATTGCGTGCTTAGCGAGTATCGAAAAAAACGTTTCTCGTATTTCTATCTCAGCACGTCGTCGGTATTATTGTATATGTGTACTTTATTGTATGCATTTTGTATGTATGCATGTGTGTAATGATATTGAGTAGTTTATTTTATGAATTATTTATTGTATTTAAAGGTGTACGCTCTATTATGGCTTTCACTATCTGTAATTTTAAGCTCACTATTTGTTGGTTCCTCGTTTACTGTTCCTCTCATCAGTCTCATCTACTAAAAGGTTAGGAAAAGCAGGCCTCTCCATTGCCAACTGTGAATTCCAGACTCGCGCTTTGCAGTCTAGAAGGTAAGAAGATATCACACTGTATTCTCAAGGTAAGTTGTTATAAACTCTCAGATTCTAAGTAACTTAGTAAATGCTTTATTGTACAAATATAATGAAACAGACACAATTTCCAAAAATAAACATTGAACATATGCGCAAAGGCGGACTTATCCCTTTAAGGGATCTCTTCCAGTCAACCTTTGAGTGCACTGAACACTGAGAGCCACAATAGGTACAACATATTTCATATTGTCATATTTTATCTGTAAAAAATAACTATCAGCCAAGTTTCTTGTGATGCATTCTTATTGGCAATGATAGTGTTTCCGAAAGCTGGCAGTTTCATAAGAAATGAAAAAGAGCTCATAAAAAAAATATTTTGATTTTGAATAGAATCTTATTCTAAAATTTGAGACGGCAGTCACAGTCAGTTTTAATTTTAAAATATTTAATCGCCATCCCCCTCGCCCCTATGTCATATGACAGAGAAGGGCGCGTTAAGCCCGGGCATGAATCATCCGTGACGCATAATTAAATTTTAAATCATTTTTATTCACACGTAAATCAGGGACACTTGGCAGTGACGGGAAGTGATCTCAGCCTCAGACCCCATTAAAAGTCAAGGCGTAGTCCTGCGAACGGCGAACTGAGACCGGCTTAAACTACGCCTTGTGCGACAGCTGCGCCCGCACAATTGCAACTTAACCTTTCCTAGTTTTTTTAGTATGGATCTGACAGCGAGCAAACCTAAACTGAATCGGAATTGATTCGCATTAAGACATCGTAACCCCCCAATAGTGGCGTGGAGTAAATCGAACTCGATTCCCACCGGCTTGCCTATTTTAAGGCAGTTGGACACTTTTATTGTGCAGAATTAGAGGAGAAGGCTAGTTAAATTCCTTTCGGCCTGCCTTCTGATGTACTTGACGCCACGCCACTGCCCCCCAGGGGCCTTACCATGACGTTTTAATGCAATTCAATTCTGACTCAGTGCAGGTTTTAGCTGTCATTTTTAGTATGGATCTGACAGCGAGCGAACCTAAACTGAGTCGGAATTGATTGGCATTAAGACGTCATGGTTAGGCCCAGGGGGGCGTCGCGGTGACACCTAGTGCTCCCGTAACGCTCACAGTCCATGGCCAGGAGACGTGTCGGTTTTTAGACGGTAGGCCTCTCCCCTCCTTCCATAGGGAAGGCAGCGGCGAGCTGGAGAGCCCGTCATACTCCCGTTGCTGCCCCGAGCGCGGGAATGCATAGGGTGCATTTTCCATACGTTAAAGCCTTCCATCTGGTCTGGGAGCAAAGAAAAAACATAGAATGTACCAGTTGCTTCTCTTTCCGCTCAAATGGTCAAATCCCATCGAGGCAATGGGCCAAAATCTTAGGAATCATGTTATAGGCGACGTGGCTAGCAACCCATCACTATTTTGATTCCCCTTTCCATCCATACGCTAGGGTCTTTGGGTCTTGTTAGCTTGGGCTCTGTCTACCCGGTAAGGGATAAAGACGTGATTTATGTATGTATGTGAATTATGTTGGTTTGTTATAATGTTCGCTGAGACGGTTCGGGTAGTATTTCGTAACGATGTATTCTGGCATTATTCGCAGCAAAAGTTAATTACGCTTTTCCCCAAATTATGTGTACATATTCGCGGCAAAGACTACATTATTTCGACACAGAGGCGACATGCCGTAAAACAGCGCGTCCAGTTAAAGTTTCTACTACTCATATAAAAATACCACTCGAAAGTGGTAAATAATTGCGCTGCAACCAGATTTTTGACTCGACGGTAACATACATACATACATACACAAATCACATAGACAGAGCCTAGGGTAACATGTTATGCTGAGCCAGCGACCGTTTCAGTTTTGCGAAGACACTCAACACTGATGACATAATTGTCATGTCTGCGGTTTTTGTTTCTTTTCTATAAAATTGTGTGTATGCTTTTGTATTTGTGTATCTTGCAAAAATGAATGCACGTCTTCTTTCTTTTTATATAAACACATATATAAATTGTATATCGCGATATGCGTGGATGAGGCGATAATATTGATTAACAATCGAATCCATGCCAAAGCCCATCGAGGGAATGGGCGAAAATCTTAAGAATCATATTATAGGCGATGCGGCTAGCAAATCACTATTTTAATTACCCTTTCCATCTATACGCCCACAATCATTCTTAACGTGGTCTTTAGGTCTTGTTACCTTAGGCTCTTTTATTAGGTTATCAGAGCAGTCCCAAACACAAACACCTGTCTGACATTAACCTACTCTTTGCAATAATTAACATTCCGTGCGCGTCGTGTTTTTGATCATCGTAATACGGGGAGGGATTTGTTTGGACGAGATGTCATTATTATTATTACATGGTGAATTATTAACGCACTGTACTGGTGCGGAATTATCAGGGCGGAAATAAACTGGGTCGTACTTTATGAGTCACAAAGCTGAGACCTCGCCTATCATGGCCGACACGTCAGCAAGATCCAGAAAAAGTTAAGTTAGAAGCGCGGCGAGCTCCTGCCTTTGCCTTTGAAGTGTATTTTTTTTTTACGGATGCCCTCGGCACGGTGATGTCTAGGGTTATGTGGGACTCCCCCCGAAGGAGTATACCCAAGCTAAAAACACTCCGGCATTGCCTCAATCCGGTGTGATGGGGACGCAGTGCCACTAGGGTTTCACCACAAATCCCCGGTGGCCCCGGCTTCCGCCAGGACCGCGCCAAGGGGAGGGCCCGTACGCTGGGCCCGTCTTCCCTTAGACAACAAGACCATGCAATGCAGGTAGGTAATTTCCACGGGGTACAGAGCCTAAGGTGACAAAACCTAAAGGCCACGTTTGGACGTATAGGTAGAAAGGGGAATCATGATATGGGTTGCTAGCCGCATCCCCTATAACATGATTCCACGATTTTCATCCATGGGCTTTTATCATCTGCGCGGGAAGAGAAGCAACTGGTACATTTGTGGCGACACTATCGCACAGCGGATTATTTATATCTATAATCCCTAAGTTTGTCTTATCTGTGACCTCTGACATTGCGAGTCTGTGACCCGCGTAGAGGTGTTTGTGTATGGTCATCTTGAGCCACGCCATTGAACTGCCTCTTGCGCAGGCTTTGATATTTTACCGGATATATATATATCAATAAGTGTTAATCTTTGTAGTTCATTAATCTGTGTGACAATATATACATAAAATAGTGTTAATCAGTGTTGGTGTCTTATTTCGAGCACATCTGACGACCCGACAAGGACGCTGAACGCGCGACTGCTTGTGGGTACAGCTAATACCCCAAACATTAATGTTTTCCTTTACTCCCAGACCAGCGTGGAAGGATGATTCGCTATGGAATATAAAACTAGGTACTTGATGTATGATGAAGCTGAATATCAGACGGGTTTTTGAAAAGTAATGTAAAAGTGCGTCCGTCTTCGAGACGATCGTCGACGAGATGAGATTACGTTTCTCTCGTTCGACCTTCCTATGCGTTGTCCTCAATGAAACCAGATGCGAACGAGGACCGTTTCGAGGATTAGTTTTCATTCTAGAATTCGACAATGTTATCCACGACTAGAGATTAGGACTGACTTTAGGGCAAACGATACTTGGGCTTGGCAACGCATTGGCGGTTAAACTCCATTGATATTAATAAGTCCCTTTGAGCCTACCGAGTGATTTACATGACTTATAACCGTTAACGCTACCCGAAACCGGACAGAACTTTGGATATTAGTTGATAACAGAGATGGGCTTACATGGGCTGTACCTCAATGTATAAATGTAGACGAAGCTTAAGGTAACAAGACCTGAAGACCACGTTTAGCATGATTGTGGGCGTATGGATGGAAAGGGGAATCAAAACAGTGATGAGTTGCTAGCCATACATCGTCTATTCTATATAACTGATACCTAAGATTTAGCCCAACTACTATGATCGTTTTAAAATTGTTATACAATCGATATTTGTCCATATGCGGTGAATGTCTGGCAAAGGTGATTGATGAAGACATCGATTGGAAGCAGTAAGCAAATAAAAATTAATGATTTCGTCATTATAACTACTTTTTGATGTCACTAGGGTTTACGGTAACTAGTTCTTGGTCTTTCGAATACAAAGAAGTATGCTTAGTTGGTTTGGTCACGGAGAGCGGATGGATGAAAGTAGAGTAACCAAACAGATCTATATGGGGAGTGTGAATGGTTGCGTTGGGAGGGGAAGGCCTAGACGGACGTTCCGAGACCAAATAGGAGACGTTTTGGAAAAAGGTCAGGTCAGGAGTACCTACCCGAAACCGACGAGCATGTATGAAGAGATTGATGAATGTGGATAAAGCGAAAGTATGTCAGGATCGTAGCAAGTAGAACAAAGTAGTATCTGCCTAGGCCTGTGGGAAAGAGGCGTGACGGTATGTATGTATGTTTTAATTTTTCTAAATGGGACCCCTTTTTAATTTAATTTATTTGCGTGAAAACTTACACGAGAGGTTCTGGAGTTTAAATAATTAATGGGCATGTAAACCGACCTTTGCGGGACATCACAACGCAACTGCCTAGTTTCAAACACTGATATTGAATATTGGATGTTACTACGGTTTAGGATAAGCCGGGGATTAGTGTAAAGATGGGTTTACACCAACTATGAGCCAGAACAGGAGCACAGCATTCATAAGAAATAAGAAACGTTTATTGTATAAAACGGTGTACAATTGTTATAACATGATTTTTAAGTTTCAACAGTTTGTCCATTTCGGACGTCAAATATTTAGGTATTATTAAAAATTATTTCTATCTATATTTTAACAATTCGTACAAAAAGTAATTATTTAAATTATAAAAGCACATACAAAGTAAAAAAATCCTTTAGTTTATTTTTAAATTTAGTACCATCTGAAGATTTTATATACTCGGGCAAATGATTATAAATTTTTATACCGTTTACATAGGTGCTCTTTTTAAGTATACATCTAGAAGGTCGGACTGTACACATATCATATTTATATTGCGATCGTAAGTTTTTCTTTAAGTCGCTTTTCGTTGTAAAATACTCATTATGTTCTTTCATATTTGATATTTTATTGTAAACAAAAGAATGCAAACCAGAAACTAGGTATGAGTTAACTTGTTGTAACAATACCCCATAACTAGATTCGAGGGGTTTGCAGACAAACTTACTCGTAATTCAGTTCACTAATATTATAAATGCAAAAGTGAGTTTGTTTGTTCCGCTTTCACGCCTTAACTACTGAACCAATTGCGATGAAATTTTGCACACATCGTATTATAAGTCCAGAATAAAATAAATGATAGTTTTCATCTCAGACAATTGTATAGTAAGTATGTAAGTAAGTAAATGCTTTATTGTACAAATATAAAGAAACAGATACAATTCACAAAAAAAGAAAAAACATTAATATATGCACAAAGGCGAACTTATCCCTATAAGGGATCTCTACCAGTTAACCTTTATAGTAAGATTCTCCGCAGACGAAGTCACCGGCAATATCTAACTAGTTTCGAATAACGTTAAAAATATGATACAAACTTATTAAATAATTGAGCACTTAAATTATATTACACTGTATAGTAATTCTATATACTCTAACGGCCGTAATTCCAATAAAAAACAAATAACGCAAACGCTTGGCATAACTTGGGAAATAAAAGCAAAATTCACTCCATATTCGCTTTATTATTATGGCAACACTATAAATCATGTTTATTTCAACGCTTGCTTGTCATAAACAACTGATCATTCCCCTTGATTCGATGCGGACCCTACGGAAATATCGTCAAACCCCCGAATTTGGGGGAATCGGGGAAATAGGGTAATGCTGCCTCCACACTTCGAATGCATTTTAAACGCTCTGTGAATACTGATTTGGAAATTGTTAGGATCGGGGAAATTGGAGGTTGTAAAGGGAAAACGGCGAGAAAAAACCGTGGGTATATTAAGCGTTCGTTACATTATCTTCGGGGAAAAACACCTGGTTTTGTATGGCAGTTTTCTTCATTTCCAGTAGAAAATTAGTACTTGGGTGGATCAAATATTTCTTGTACTTACTCTGTCCCGTTACTCAGGGGACAAAAGTTGTACACTTTATTACAAGACTAATGATCCGTCCCGGCTTCGCACGGTATATTATGCATGTATTTATTATATTACACTATAAACAATCCTCATTACACATAAACGGATAACTCACGTATAAAAAGTCGAGTGATTCTCGACATGTTTCGGACTATTTCGTAGTAACAGAGCGCTGGCGCGCAGTGTTCGTGTCGCTGCCGCCGGGGCGAGCGCTCTTGGAAATAGTCCGAAACATGTCGAGCATCACTCGACTTTTTATACGTGAATTATCCGTTTATGTGTAATGATGATTAAGTCTCACGGTAGTTTCATGATGAAAATAAGCAATCCTCTTGAATCATACATACAGAAAACGACTAGGTTTTACAATATGTAGTTGTGGCGAACTAGTGGACTGTATATTATAAATGAAAGCGTCTTATGATGATGAACTGGTTTTTAATAAGTATAGGAATAGAACTACATAAGATGAGTGACCTCGCAGCAGCGCCTCCTGCCGTGGTTCGTAAGGAACTGAATCAGTTATAAAAAATGAGATGCTGCTGTGACAATAGGTTTACAACAGCCAGCTATAAAATACATTTTGGCAGTAAAAAGGAGTTTATCCTCCACAGTAGTTATAGTGGGATGTTGGATCCAACGCTGGCCAATGTTTGTGGCAAGTGTAAACCCAGCATGGCCATTCAAAGTTTGCACGCACGTCAGATGTGCATTAGCGGTGAAATGTTTATCTTATATGTCTGTTACGGAACTCTTTGGATGGCATGGAGTCTAAACTGTAAATTGGCTATATTATATTCTTCCATACTGGGGCCGATTTTTGACTTTCGAGTGGTATTTTCACATGTGTGAAAATACCACTCGAAAGTGGTGAAAAATTGCGCTGAATTTGAAATACGAGTAGCACAGCAATCACAGCTCTCATTAATCTTGTGAACTAGTCAAAACTGATTAGAGCTTTATTTTTGAAGATATAAGCATAAGAAATTCTCAATGCTGCGTTGTGAGTCCAGTCGCAGTTAATTAAAATATAGTTTAGTACATAATATAGTACAATATAGTACAATAGACTACAGTAATATAATATAGTATAATAGACTGAAATATAGCACACTACTATTTAATATAGTACGGGTGGCAACCCTAATGATAACCAAAGGGGAAAGTTTTGATTTAAAATACCTACTCTGAACCTTTGTTTTTAATCGTGACGGTAGGGTAACCATATTTAGCTCAAAATGCTATAATTTTAAACTTAAAGTTAAACTGAAGGAATGGCAATACGTTTTCGTTACTAATATGGTAAAAAAAAAAACAAAGTTTCTAGTTGTCTCTCGTGCCAACAGATGGCGCTGCCTGTCAGTTAGATCGCGCTATCGTTGTGTTCACACAGCTGTTATAGTGCTGATGTGCGCGTAGCGCTCGTCGTGCCTCAATCTAATGAGTAAGGAAATTATTGGGCCTTGATGATATCTCGGCTATGCCCTACGAGGGCGGACCTATTTTTGACGGGTACAGGTCGTCCCCTTGAGTCGCGCGCCTACTTTGCGCGTGGTTCGGGTGAAGCGATTTGCCCCACGTAATAAATGTACAGATTATAAATTATAAATGTTATGTAATATTATAGTGTACTTTTAGTATCGATCTATGACGCAATATTATCGATAGTATATCATACAGAAAATTATGAACACTATTGATACTATCGATACTAATGAAATAAATGTGAGCGTTTTCTAGAATTTCAAAAGGGTTTTTCTTACTCAGACAGAATCGTTTACCCTATCGATTCATACAAGAAAAAATGTCACAGATTTAACTATGGAATTTATTTTCCTGTTCGTCACGTTCCATACATACATATATTACAAAAAGTGACGAACTGGAATGGACATTTTGGGATACATTTTTTCTTATATGATAAGCTTCTGAGTAAGAAAAACCCAAAATAGTTATATTCTGGAAAAAAAAATATTGTGGACTTTTTTTGGAAAACGCAACAATCGATTATTCAAAACTATCGATAGTTTACTCGTCGTCAAAGATCAATACTATCGAAACTATACATTATAATACCTATCGATAGTTTAAGGGAAAAATTCTAAGGGACCTTATATGAATGAATGAATGAAATGAAAATGAATGAAAATTTATTTTTGCAAATATAAGGTGTTGCGGACTGGCAACCAACTGAAAAATATAGTAATGTCAGTGTCTAATGAAAATTGGGTTTTGTAAAATGACTTGTAAATGAGGTACTAAATAAACGTATTTTAATCCGAAAAGCCGCGCTGCTTATTTTACATAAGGTCTCATAACATGTGTGTGAAGGTACATACCTAGGTAGAGATCGCTCTCTAGCGATAAGGCCGCCTATTGTGACCTTGTAATATTCTGTACCTTTTTCTGTTTTAGTTGTTATATGTGGTGTTCAATAAAGAGTTATTGAATTGTAACGCCTGAACCTACACAGTTTATACAATTTTGTATGGAGGCTGGGCCAATTTTCGTACCGTTGGATATACTTCTTTGTATCATTGAAATTTCATACTTCGGCAACAATAGTCTATCGAACTGAACGTTGTGTGGGAACCGACCGCTGGCTTATTCACAGCAGCATACATGCAATATACGCCCGAAACAATAAACTTGCATGCATCGAGAACCACGCGGGTATTGTGATACGGAACCACTGAAATGGAAGGCTGGTTTTTACTAAAAAGGAATTTATAGGATTCCGTGCAGAGTTGGGCAAAAATTATCTATTTACGAAAAACCGGGAAGATAACTAAATCATCTTTTATTTGAAGTCACTAAATAATCCGTCATTTAATTTCTAAATGTCTGTGAAAATTAGAACACAGAAAAATCCGAAAAGTAAAGCTATGGCCGGGAATCGAACCCGGGTAGTCTCCGAATTTTTCTACCTGTTACTAACTGTCACGTGACCTTTGTTACTATGCGATTTTTTTTGTCGCTAAGCGTCATCTGTTTGAATGATGTGTCTGTACGACACAATTACAAAAAACCATAAAATCGTAAAAGCAAAACATAAAAATCAAGAAATAAAAATTTCTTGATTCATTTGATAGTCCCTATAATCCGTCATTTGTTATTTTGAATTTATCTAGATCAGTTTCATTTTTATCTAGATAAATTAGTTGGGATTTTAAATAAAAGATGAATGTCAGTAGTACAGTCATGTGACGGTTTGACCCGACGTGACATTCCGTATAGGTACTTTTATTATTATAAGCTTACTTCAATAACAAACGAGGTCGGTTATCTTCATCTAGATAATTTATCTAAATAAAAAAGTTGTCAACGCACTATTTGTGATTGAATTTATCTTCGAATAAATTTATTTGAAATAATTATCTAGATAACGCCCAACTCTGAGTCCGTGACAATACCCAAATAGTGCTGTATTCATCTTTTTCTTGTGTTTTATGTACAATAAAGAGTTATACATACATACCCAAATAGTGCCAAACCTTCGGTCAATGGAACTCTTGCCACCCAGCGAGTTAAGAAGCCTGCCATGGGTGATGTAGCGGTATACGCATCACGGAATGATGAGGATCTGGGTTCGGCTATAGCTCTACTTTTCGAATTTTTCCGTGTCGTTTAGAAATTTAATTTGTAACGGGTAAAACTGTAAAAATAAACATTTAAAATTCTTGATGCATTTAATGGTTTTTCTTCGTAGACGTCGCGGGCAGCAGCTAGTAAACTTACAAAAAAAGAGGGTTTACATTTCAATTAAAAAAACGGTGTTTTTTTTTATAAAAATACAAATATGTTTATTTTGCTTGAAATGAGGTACAGAAGGTTGGGAAAACATTTAGTAAAAGGATCACTCATTTTACCAGCAACTGGCATGCAAAAAAAATATGCGACAGTGAAAATTACAGATTCAAGTAGATGCTGTTTATAAATGTCAGACCAATAACGAATATAAAGATTACCTAAATACCAAAATAAGAATTATTCTAATGTCACAATAAATGAATAATAAAAAGAAAAAAACAATAATTCAAAAATGTCACATTAAATTTACAATCTCTACCTAATCTCTCTTTGTCTCTACTTCTCTATATTTGTACAATAAAGCATTTACTTACTTACTTACTTACTTACTTACAATACAAAATACAAATAGTAAAAGTAAATAATTACAATGTCACAAAATCAAAACAATATAATTATTTCAACTCTTTAATTTTTCATAGCTTGTATAGCTGCTTTAACACCAACAAAATTTAAAACAATTTAATTTATGGTTTTTTTTTCGGTATAATGATTGAATGGAACTCTTCGTGGCCGAAGCTCTCGCACTTGGCCAATTTCATCTATACATGTTCGAGATATTTACTAACACACGCAGATTTTACTATGAAAATTTTTTTCCTGTTCGTCACGTTCCATACACAAGGTATATAAAATAAAAAGTGACGTACTGGAATGTAAATTTTGGGACATGTTTTTTTCTTATAAAGATGGATAGGGTAACCGAGAAGTAAGAAAAACCACTGTGGACTTATTTTTGGAAAACGTTCGTCGCCGACCCTGTTTTTAGTGGCATAAGATGTTTTTGACGTCTTGGTAACGCACATAATATTTTTGCCCTTACTGTATCATTCCAAATATATGGTCTGCTATCTTGAGATTTTATTCCTTTACACGTAATAATATGTAATGTCGATAAGAAGTCGCTGTCGACTTGAAAGCGGTCGTTGCCTGGGGCCGATAGAAAGCACATACATACATACATAAATCATCCATTGCTTTTTTTAATATTGTGTGCCCTGCCGAATACCTACACTAAATAAGTACGAACTACGAGTACAACCTTGTATTTCAATACCATAATATAGCAAGATACGCGGGTGGCGGTAACGACTTTTTTCAATAAAACGTGGTCGTAAAAAACAGGGTCGTATCTCACGGGGTGATGTGGGGACTTACGGTTAATCTTTACATGCCCGTAGACTGCAGTGTAGTACTCGTCGTTAGCATTAGATTACAAGAAAACTGCAATAACATACATAAATTACGTCTTTATCCCTTAAGGGGTAGATAGAGCTAGGGTATCAAGACCCAAAGGCCACGCTTGGCATGATTGTGGGCGCATAGGTGCAAGTGTTTTTTTTTTACTTTATTTTAACTTACACTAAATGAAAAACTTACACTCAGCTACACTACTATCAACACGTATAAACTTATCTAATTAGTTTATCAAGGAAGGCGAAGAAATATTGTTTTTTTTTTTTAATTACGTTTTTGGCAAATTTTTTTAGGAAACTACAGCGTTAAATTGACAAATATCTTTGGTATAAAGTAGTTTCTACCCGTTTGTCAGGCTAAAGGTCACTTTTAGGCGGAGTTTATCTTTGTGTTCGAATTTCTGAATAAATTACACACTTTATTGTCCAAATATTTTATTTTTATGCAAATGCTAAACGAACATTGCGCAGGCTGTTAAAATTTACATATTTTTATTTGTCTCGTTTAAACTGTACTCACATTTTTTTTACGTTCAGAAAACTGGATCAAGTTTTACAATACCTATTAAAAAATTATGAAACTCCGTAAATCTTACTATAGCCAGTCCGACCGACTTAAAAAAAGACTAAAGCAACTGAAAAAAAAGAGAAAAACATCGGACAAGAGTCTAGGGCATGCATATAATATAGCTATGAAACCAGAAACGCGAGGATAATAAAAACAACAACACTCACATAAATATGATGCATAGCTAAGTAAATAAAATAATACATAAATACACACATAACATTATTGCATAATACTTAAAATACTTATACAAAATATATAATAACGAAATATAAAAAACATAGAATGTACCAGTTGCTTTTCTTCCCGCGCTGATGGTAAAAGTCCATCGAGGGAATGGGCGAAAGTCATAGGAATCATAATAATATTATAGGCGATGCGGTTAGCGACCCAACACTATTTTGATTCCATTTTCCACCTATACGCTCACAATCTTGTTAAACATGGCCTGTAGGTCTTGTTACCATAGTCTCTGTCTACCCCGTAAGGGATAAAGACGTGATTTGTGTATGTGTGCTTGTATGTGTAGAATAATTATTATAATATATTTAGGAAGACCATATAACAGAACACAATCATACATTCATAACTAAACGTGGGCTTTAGGTCTTGTTACTTTAGGGTCTCTCTATCCCGTAAGGGATAAAGACGTAATTTGTGTGTATGTGTGTATAACAGAAAAGGATTTGATCAGAAGCAAAAAAGAAAAGAAAGGGACTAAAGACAGGAAGATACACACACAATATAGATAGACAGGACATGTGTGGTTAGCGTCAAAAAGGTTAAAATATGGGAAAGAAATGCTAAAATCGTGGTCAAGGTTCATGAAAAACAATTGTATGCATTTCTGAGGAACAGCAAAAGCAATTACAAGCCGCACATATTGCAGGTGTAACTCATTATCTTGCTCTAATTACTGGCCGCTAGGGGTCGCTGTGGGGCTACGGGGCGAGCGGAATTACAGACATACATACATAATATCACGTCTTTATCCCTTACGGGGTAGTCAGAGCCTAAGGTATCAAAACCTAAAGATTATTGTGAGCGTATGGTGGAAAGGGGATTCAAAATAGTGATGGGTTGCTAGCTGCATCGCCTGTAACATGATCGTTAACATTTTCGCCCATTCCCTAGATGAGCTTTCACCATCTGACTATTGTCGAAATGATGAATTAGGGTTAAAATACTTCCATGCTGGTTTACTCCCAGTAAAGAAAAAACATAGATTGTACCAGTTGCTTCTCTTAACGCGCAAAAACCCATTGAGGGAATGGGCGAAAATCATAGGAATCATGTTATAGGCGATGCGGCTACCAACTCATCACGATTTTGATTCCACTTTCCACCTCTACGCCCTCAGTATCTTGCTAAACGTGGCCTGTAGGTTTTGTTACCTTAGGCTCTGTCTACCCCGTAAGGGATAAAGACATGATTTGTGTATGTATGAATTAGGGGCCAGTGTCCTACAAACTTAAAATTTGTTATGAAGGTAGCTCTTATGCACAACTAATGAAATAAATACAAAAATCTTTTTTTTATGTATGTAACTATTATAAAATGACCTAACACAGCCTAAATTTGTAAGGAACCCTCGGTGCGTGATTCCAACTCGCACTTGGCCGGTTTTTCACTTATAGACAGCTACACTAGAGAAAACATGTTCGACATTTCGGGACATACCTTTTCTATGTTATGCTGAAGGCTGTGTCTCCGACTTAAAAAAATACTAGCTTTGCCCGCGACTTCGTCTGCGTAGAATTATACATAAAAACCTTCCTCTTGAATCACTATCTATTAAAAAAAACCGCATCAAAATCCGTTGTGTAGTTTTGAAGATATAAGCATACATAGGGACATAGGGACATAGGGACAAAGAAAGCGACTTTATTTTATACTATGTAGTGATAAGAAGAATTAGACCCGCTAACTTCACAGCCCAACAGTGGGATTAATCCACGACCGGACGCGAACTCCGAATTACGTCTTTCTGTGGAATTCTGAAATTAACCCAACATGTTAATTGTTTCCATCATTGTAATAGTTTTTGAGATTGCTGTCGTTTCGGACGTAAAAGGTTTGTTTACGGGGTATGTTCACGACTATATATAAATATATATGTATTCAAAATTTAAAATAAATTAAACTATTAAATTAAAAACGAATTAAAAACTAAACTAAAACTAAACTAAAACTAATCTTAAAATTCTGGCATAGTACCACAGATGCTGGCAGCATTCCCCCTTTGGACAGCGATCCTAATACGCTGTCCAAGGAAGCTGCCAGCTCTGCGGGCACCCGTAGCGTCGTTAGCCTCTTCGAAATATCTTTGAAGTAGCTAATAGCGCTAGGACCCCACGGAAAATTCAAAATTCAAAATTTATTTTTGCAAGTTGGCTGCCATGGGCTCTTTTACATGTATTTTTTGAAACTAGCAGCGCATTCGGAAATACCATCATTATCAAGAACAATCAATGTGCCGCAAGAAACTTGGCAGAAAGCCATTTTTTTTTTATAAAATACATTAAGCTGCTTAAATTGTACTTAAATTAAATACATTTATAAATGGGATTTATAAGCTCCAAGCCTTACTTATATTAGTCTACAGTAGAGATGTATAAAGTCTACTAGTCAAAGTAAAACAAAGTATGTGAAGAAAGAATGAGAAAAACTAATAATTTAAGTTCAGTGGAGGTGTAAAACGCCTCCACTGTCAAATAAATTAATTATTATCATAATTATTGTGTGTAGTTTATTTTATGATTTTTCATTGTATTTAGATGTGTACGCTCTATTGTGGCTTTCACTATATTGAATTTTAAACTCACACTTCGTCGGTCCCTCTCGATTTGCGATTAAAGTCGTCTCGGATATACAGACAAAACATTACACATTGGCTTAACAAACATTCTCATCAGACTTTGTCTAGATGCTATCCAGATCGTATCAGGCCTCCCGCCCGCCCAAACCATTTAGGGCAATCTTCCAGCCTTTGTCTATAAAGCTCAAAGCTTGACTTGAAAGCCAGGAATAAAGCTCTTTGGTAGACATCTTGGAATATAATGTGTGATATTTCGTAATATAAGAGTAACGCTAGAAAAGGCTGCCTTTTGGCTTAATCCATATTAATATGTTGTTGGCATAGCCAAAAATCATTATATGAATAAATAAATAAACGATTTAGTACGGCTAGCAAGCCATCACTATTTTAATTCCCCTTTCCACCTCTACGCCCTCAGTGTCTTGCTAAACGTGGCCTGTAGATCTCGTTGCCTTAGGCTCTGTCTACCCCGTAAGGTATAAAGACGTGATTTGTGTATTATGTATTTTTATGTATGTATGTGTGTATGTTTTTTTTTTAATTTAACTTTGTCTGTTTATTATTTTATTTAGATAAACCTATTAATTAACATAGATGGGGAATTTTAATAGGCTTGATGATCTAATCTTTACCAATTACTGATTAACAACATCAAAATGTGCGTACAAGATAACTGGCCTTGCGTCAGGCTGCCTCTGTAAAGATGTCATGCGGGTTAGATGCGATATTTCCATTCTTTAATGTAAGTACGCTGCGCTTGCCGACTGCGACTGTTACTTCAGCGAGCTAATTTGCTTGGCTATGTCAGTAACCCTTGTTGTTCTATGTATCTCTTCATTTCTGATTCGATTCTGTGGAGAAACCCCAATAGCTCTTTCCATAGCTCGTTGAGCAACTCTGAGCTTATTTATAAGGCAAGGTAAAGCACCACGTCTCGGATCCGTGTGTCATTACTGGCAACACACATTGATTAAAAGCCATTAATAATCGTCATCAAAATCGTCATAAAACACTCAGAAATGTTGAACGAAGGAGTTTCCCAAACAGTTATTGTTTTTGATGTTTATTAATTAAATACGTTAAGTTGTTTATTGATTTTATTGTATCTGTTTATTACAAACTAGCTGTTGCCCGCAACTTCGTCTGCATAGAATTCGTTTATCGCTATCCCGCAGAAATTACGCAATCCGTTCTTAGAGGATGCCTACGTCATAGTAGCTTTACGCATGCAGTCTCAGCCCGATCGGTTTAAAATTGACAAAGTTTCATACAAACTTTCATCCCCTATTTTATCCCCTTGGGGGTCCTAAAATCCTTTCTTAGCGGATGCCTACGTCATAACATCTACCTGCATACCAAATTTCAGCCCGATCCGTCCAGTGGTTTGGGCTGTGCGTTGATAGATCACTATGTCAGTCAGTCACCTTTGAGTTATATCGTCTCTGTCGTCTGATAACAGTGAATGAAAAGTAAGATGGCCGCTCTAGGGATGGCACCGTTGCGTAGGGCTGTACCACTACCTCAACAGTTACCACGACTCTATTGTATCTTGTTCTAGATATCCGTATCTGCTATTCATTCATTCTTTAGTCCAGTTAGTTAACTTAATTCTCGTACGTAATTAGCGCCAGTAATTTGCTGTCGCGTTTGGAACGACAGCCGACATGTTGAACTACAAGCTGGGCTTGTACGACACAGCTTTAGAGCGCATGCGCAAACACGACGAGCTGAACTATACTTCATTTACTTTAGTATGAAAAACCACAACAACATTATAATGCGGCTCGTGAAGTGCACTCTCTTTACAATTTGTACTAGAGTAATTGTAAACGACACGAAAATAAAGTGGCGTTAAAACAATTTTATTTTGCGGCTCCCCGACTATTGCACTGTACTAATTGCTAGGTAAGAAATAGTTGACCAGACGCAATATAATGTTGTTGTGGTTTCTCATCCTAAAATAAATGAAGTATAGTTGCCGATGTGAGATTTTGTGGTTTGTGAAATTAATTTATTTGACGGGTTTTACACCTCCACTGACCTTAACTTCTTCCTCCTTCTTTTTTTGCATCATGTTATAGGCGATGCGGCTAGCAACCCATCATTATTTTGATTCCCCTTTCCACCTATACGCCCACAATCATGCTAAACGTGGCCTTTAGGTTTTGTTACCTTAGGCTCTGTGAGCTCTGTCTACCCCGTAAGGGATAAAGACGTGTATGTATGTATTTTTTTGCATAACTACTGTGTCTTACTTTGACTAGTAGAGACTTTAAACATCTCTACTATAGACTAATGTATTTTAAGGGAGGACCTTATACATCCCTTTTATAAATGTATTTAATTTAAGTTGAATTTAAGTGTATTTTTCTAATTTTTCGGTACCCCCCTCCCTTCACTTTGAAGCACACGTAGTTTACAACCCCCCCCCCCCCCCCCCCGCCCCCCGCCATAACTGTACATAACGCGTTATTATTCGAAACAAATAGAGTACCCATTGTTACTAATAAGGTCTAATAGTGCGCCTAAACGGGAATCGAACGGGCTGCCCCAGAGAGCGTATGCAGATTGGCCACTGTTATATGGAACTGGCTTACAGCAGCCACGACGAGAGTCGCCCTTTATCTTGGCGCTACTTTATCTTTGGAGCTGAATCCCTACTAATTATAAATGTGAAATTATCTCTGTCTGTTGTTACCTTTTCACGCTTAAACCGCTGGACCAATTTAGTTGAACTTTGGTATAGAGATAGTTTCAGTCCCGGGGAAGGTCCCGGACAACAGCTTAGTTCCCGCGGGATAGCGATAAGCGAATTATGCGCGGACGGAGTCCCGGGCAACAGCTAGTAATTAATAAACATTTACATTCAAGATTTAACTTTGTTTCGGCGCTGATCTTATAAAGTCGCCTTTGACAGCTATACCTCTGGACTTTAGTCAACAGTGGCGCCAACTGGAGACTCTAGTGTAAGTTTCCGCGTATAAATACGCGTTCGAGACGTATTTTGTGACCGCAAGTCCGACCGGCACTTCTTTGTTTGTTAACGCACACTTGTGCGTTAGGTACATCTCCTGTCGTAATTGTCTATTGAAATGAAACTAGGTCTTAACTGCAATAAGGCAAAGGTTAGTGCTTGAGTTCTCCTTTAGGTTCTAAATAATGGCGACTGTCTTTCCCGCTGTCATATTTGGTGAAGTATACATAATCTCGAATTACATACATACATAAATCACGTATTTATCCCGTACGGAGTAGATAGAGCCTAAGGTAACGAAACCTCATTTTGAAAAAATGTCTTTCTGCCAAGTTTCTTGCGGCGCATTCTTCTTGGCAATGATGGTCTTTCCGAATGCGCTGGTAGTTTCAAAAAGACATGTAAAAGATCCCTTGATGAATTTTCATTTTCATTTAAGGCCACGTTTAGCATGATTAAGGGCGTATAGGTGGAAAGAGAAATCAAAATAGTAGGGTTGCTAGCCGCATCGCCTATAACATGATTCCTAAGACTTACCCCATGCCATCGATGGGCTTGTTCCATTTGCGCGGGAAGAGAAGCAACTGGTAAATTCTATGTTTTTTCTTTACTTGACCAGCATGAAAGAAATTACATACCTCCTCTCAGAATGAGAGGGTTTGGGCTTTAGTTCCCACGCAGGCCCAGTGCGGATTGGGAATTTCACACATACATGTATGTATGTAAAAACTAAACACCGCAGCTTTAATAAAGCGCGTTTAAAAATAAAGTTTTCAACCGAAGAAGCTTTTCTATTTCAAAGAACAAAGTGCATGGTTTATTATAGATAAACGCACGTTTGAATGATCTCCCTTTTATGTGGTTGCTGCCGCTATTTATGGGTTTATCCCATGGAGGAATAAACCAATAGACTGCTATCCGATTCTGAAACTCATTACTGTATTTTCACTAATCATAATAGCAGTACTTAGGTACCTTTTCTTTTATCCCTTACCTTTAATACTTTACCTGAGTCATATGAAAATAAGTAAGTAATTCAAATTTCATTATATATTTTTATGTCTATATATTTGTGGCCTGATGTATTTTCTGATGGTACTCAACAACTATATACATACTTGTATAGAGAAATACATACTTAAATAAATAGAAACATCTATGACTCAGGAACGAAAATTCGTGCTCATCACACAAATATAATGCCCTTACCAGGATTCGAACCCGGGACGCTGGCTTCCCAGGCAGGGTCACTACCAACTAAGCCAAACACGTCGTAAAGCCTATAACATGATTCCTAAGACTTTCCCCATTTCCTGAATGAGGAAGAGAAGCAACTGGTACATTCTATGTTTTTCCTTAGCTCCCAGACCAGCACGGTAGTAATATCGGTAAGTATAAGTAGTATCAGTTGATATTTTTGTAACTTAAATGTTATTCCCACTCTATTGGTTATATGCTCGGGGATCATCAAAGAGTGTAACGTGGTGTGAATATACGGAATTTGATATATTTAGGAGAGGTGAATCATTACGTAAGACTTAGCAAATCAGTCATCACTATCAAACCAGAATCTTTGATCTTCTCATACATACTACATACATACATATCAATCACGTCTTTATCCTATAAGGGGTAGACAGAACCTAGGGTAACAAGACCTAAGAAATAAGACATTTATTCCTTTTTTCAAGACACAAATATAAGAGAATACGAGAGTTTTCCAAAAAGAATCGTGTACATTGTCGATTCTCATACAAGAAAATAGGTGTCCCAGATTTTGCTATGGATTTTTTTCCTCTTCGTCACGTTCCATACATACCTATATTCAAAAAAGTGACGAACTGGAATGGAAATTTTGGGCCACATTTTTTCTTATATGATGATCGATAGGGACACGATTCCTAAGACTCGCCCATTCCCTCGATGGGCTTTTACCATGTACGCGGGAAGAGAAGCAACTGGTAAATTCTATGTTTTTTCTTTACTCCTGGGAGCATGGAAGAAACTCCAAAAAAACTTTTCGTTTACTTAGATTGTGAGTTAGTTATTGTTTGAAGCCCATGTCCAAGTAACTTAAGAAAAACTTGTTGACACCCCCACCCTGTTCCTAAATTGTTTTTTTCTTTCATCCCTCATTACCGAACCCGAGCCAAGGGCGCTGCACCCCGTTGATTTGCATTTGACAAATTTTTATGTCAACCCACTGAATTAATGGTTTCGGTCTCTGGGTATGCTGGAGAGTAAAACAGCAAAGCCACTTTGAGTTCTATCCTATTCTCCCTTAACGGCGGCCGTAAGGCTTGGGCCAATGTCAGTTTAAACGACAGGTGTGCAGTTGATTCTGTCCACGTCAATGATATACGAAAGACTTGGCTGTATCGACCCTGTTTCCTTTGCCTATCCCAAAGGGGCTGAATAATAATAATTAAAAAAATCTGTCCACGTCAATGAGTGAGCAGCAGCAAGGAAACCATTTTGTAACTACACCCGGCTGAGTGCTGATGTGGAGTCACCCTAGAACAAACACAAAATTAGTATGAGTACACAAATGGAGGATACAGGTTAAATTAAAGCCTTATATTATTAGAGCTAATAAAATCACACATGTTAATAAAAGGAGTAAAGACATAACGAAGAAGAGATTTAAAGTTAATAGGACGGGAAATGAAGGGAAGAAGATCATACAAGGAGGAAGACAGTATCTTTGTGTTGAACGCCTTTTTTATGACAGAGAACAGTTGTGGAGTGCAGTGGGGCGTTGCCGCTCAATAGTCCACTTTCGATAGTGTTTCGATATAGGGGAAAAACTCGAGTAAATGGCCCTGTTATGTGTGAGTAATGTGTGTGAATAGACAAATTGACGATCCAAATGAGAAAAATGACTTAAGTCCCATATCAGTTCTGTACACTACTACATACAACAGGTATTTTACTTAAGTTTCATGTTCACAAAAGGATCGTCAATTGGAATAAAAAAAACAAAAATAAAACTAAATAAAATGTCAATGTGTCGATACATTCGATAGTTCTGAACAATTGACTATTACCTTTGTTTCAGTAGTATAAATAGAATCGATTCCCTGTATCCTGTGTCGGTTCCCTGGCAACCCCTCCCCCCTCTCACACCCTAGCACCATCGTCCATAGATACCCACAACTCCCTCATAGAATTGACAAGGAAAATCATGTGACGTTTACTGTAAGGAATTTCTACGGTGCGTCAGGAATCAATTAGTTTAACTTACACTCTTCCCCATCTTGTTAACACATTTTATTTCACTGTAATTGAAGTTAAAATTTCAAGCGTTTATTTCTCAAGTGACTGTTCTGGCGCTACGTTGTCTGTGCACAGGCGTCCTCTGTATAATTGAGCAGAAAATATACAAT
This sequence comes from Pandemis cinnamomeana, assembly GCA_932294345.1. Taxonomy (NCBI): domain Eukaryota; kingdom Metazoa; phylum Arthropoda; class Insecta; order Lepidoptera; family Tortricidae; genus Pandemis; species Pandemis cinnamomeana. The sequence goes on along the minus strand of OW028721.1, from coordinate 1,753,609 downwards.
TTACAGAGTTTACACTGACTGTGACGCCCGCCCAGGATTAATGGTCAGAAATACTGAATATAAAAAGGGATAAGTCCGCCTTTCTACAAGTATCTTAATGTATGTTGATTCTACATACATACATACACAAACGTCTACATCCCTTAAGGGGTAGACATAGCCTAAGGTAACAAGACCTAAAGGCCACGTTTAGCATGATTGTGGGCTACTTCCATGCTGGTCTAAGAGTAAAGAAAAAACGTAGAATGTACTAGTTGCGTCTTTTCCCGCGCCGATGAAAAGCTCATCGAGAAAATGGGCGAATATCTTAGGAATCATGTAATAGGCGATGCGGCTAGCAACTTATCACTATTTTGATTCCCCTTTCCACCTCTACGCCCACAATCATGCTAAACGTGGCTTTTAGTTCTTGTTACCTTGGGCTCTGTCCACCCTGTAAGGGATAAAGATGTGATTTGCGCTATGTGATGTTTTTCTGTAAAAAGACTCGTCCTGATTGCTTACCTTTTTTAAATGTCAAACAACAAAGTAGGTATATGCCTACGTCATTATACCTACTTCAGTTTCAGCGCAATCCGTCCAGTGGTTCAAACTGTGCGTTGATGGATCAGTCAGTCACGCTCACGGATACCTTTCATCTATAAGCACATGTTTATATATGATGGTAGTTTTTATATTTCTAAACGACACAGAAAATTAGAACACATAGAAAAATCCGAAAAGCAAAGCTATGGCCGGGAATCGAACCCGGATCCTCGTCTTACCATGACGCGTGCTATACCCCCACACCAGGGTGGGTGGTGGAGGGGAATAGCACGCGGGTATGAGAGAAAATTGAGTGAGTGAAAATCTTAGGAATCATGTCATAGGCGATGCGGCTAGCAACTCATCACTATTTTGATTCCCCTTTCCACCTATACGCCCACAATCATGCTAAACGTGGCCTGTAGGTCTTGTTACCTTAGGCTGTCTACCCCGTAAGGGATAAAGACGTGATTTGTGTATGTATGTAAAACCGTAAAAGTGAACATAAAAAATCAAGAAGTATTCTTGATTCATTTGATGGTAGTTTTTATGTCAAAATCCTCGTAAATACTCTAAACTTTCTGCCTGTTACGAATTGTACTCCATTTTCCACATTACAAGTAAATTCGAGGCTTTAATTCTCGTGTACTAATTTAGGCGGAATTCAGCCGGGCTGGCGGCTCGCCAGCGCCATTTTGATTAAGCTAGCACCAGGTGGCTCACTAATTTGTCCAAAAAACTCTAGCACTGAAGGAAACTAGCGCTGAATAGCCTTTAATTCACAGAGACTGTAGTTTATGAATTACTAGCTGTTGCCTGCAACTTCGTCTGCATAGAATTCGTTTATCGCTATCCCGCAGGAATTACGCAATTTTCCGGGATAAAAAGTAGCCTATGTGTTATTCCAGACTATAATCTATCTATGTTCCAAATTTCATCTAGATCTGTCCAGCCGTTCTGGCGTGAAAGAGTAACAAACATCCAAACATTCTCACAAACTTTTACATTTATAATATTGGTAGGATTTTATTGAATTAAACGTTCCAACGGTTTGGGAAAGAAACATCGTGGTAAGCACCAGTTGCTTCTCTTCCCACACACACTAATCACGTCTTTATCCCTTATGGGGTAGACAGGGTCTAAGGTAACAAGACCTAAAGGCCACGTTTAGCATGATTGCGGCGGGTCCTGCCGCTAAGTAGCGGTGCTTGCACTGTTGTGTTCCAGTGTGGTGAGTAAGACAGCCGGGGAAATTACGGGCACAAGAGGCATTTCATCTTAGTCCTCTAGGTTGGCAACGCATCTGCAATCCCTCCGGGGTTGCGGGTGTCTATGGGCAGTGGTTATCACTTACCATCAGGTGACCCACTTGCTCGTTTGCCTTCCTATTCATATTAAAAAAAAAGTATAGGTGGAAAGGGGAATCAAAATAGTGATGGGTTGCTAGCCGCATTGCCTATAAAAGCCATGATTCCTACGCCCATTCCCTCGATGGGCTTTTACCATCTGCGCGGGAAGAGAAGCAACTGGTACATTCTATGTTCTTTTTTACTCCCAGACCAGCATGGAAGCAATTGCTTCTCTTCCCGCGCTGATGGTAAAAGCCCATCAAAGGGACGAGAGAAAAACTAAACAGACAGAGCGTAAAGTAACAAGACCTAAAGGCCACGTTTAGCATAATTGCGGGCGTATAGGTGGAAAGGGGAATCAAAATAGTGATGAAGTTGCTAGCCGCATCGCTGTAGCATAAGACCGCCTATTGTCTACTTTGTTCTTTGTTTCTGTATTGTTTTATACTGATTTGTGGTGTTCAATAAATAGTATTTGTATTGTATTGTATGATTCCCAAGATTTTCGCCCATTCCCTCGATGGGATTTTACCGCGCGGGAAGAGAAGCAATTGGTAAACTCTGTTTTTTCTTTATTTCCAGACCAGCATGGAAAAAAGATTGGTGGAAAGGGGGACCAAAATATTGATGAGGCTGATAGCCGCATTGCTGTAGCATGATTCCTAAGATTTCGCCCATTCCCTCGATGGCATTTAAGGCGGGAAGAGAAGCAACTGTTACATTCTTACTCCCTCAATCATAAACGCTCTATGGGCTTCTGCTAACTTAGCAATCGTTTGTCCTTATGTCACTTTGACATTTACCTTTGACAGCAGGACAAACGATTGCTAAGTTAGCAGAAGCCTATAGAGCGTTTATGAATAAGGGTTTGTCTTTTCTTTGCTCCCATCACATAGCAGCATGGAAGGGATTATTTTGTAGTTTTCATAAAATAACAGTTAAATATACGATACTCCAGTAATAATCCCTACTAATATTATAAACTAGCTGACCCGGCGAACTTTGTTCCGCCTTAAATTTGAAAAATTCCAGTGGTTTGGGCTGTGCTATCCCGCGGGAACTATGCAATTTTCCGGGATAAAAACTATCCTATGTCCTTTCCCAGGACTCAAACTATCTATCTACCAAATTTCAACTAAATCGGCCCAGCGGTTTAAGCGTGAAAAGGTAACAGACAGACAGACAGACAGACAGACAGACAGACAGACAGAGTTACTTTCGCATTTATAATATTAGTAAGGATATTAGTAAGGATAGTAAGGATTAGTAAGGATGTGAAAGTAATCCTGTCTGTCTGTCTGTTACTCTTTCACGCTTAAACCGTTCGACCGATTTAGTTGAAATTTGGTATACAGATAGTTGGAGTCCCGAGGAAGGACATAGGATAGTTTCTGTCCCGGAAAATTGCATAGTTCCCGCGGGATAGCGATAAGCGAATTCTGCGCAGACGAAGTCGCGGGCAACAGCTAGTATCAAATATTTATATTAACTGTACCTCATAAAAGCGGATAAGTACATATTTCCCATAAACAATATCGTAAATACTTACGAAACACTCCTATTCGAATATTTCCAACATCAAACCGATCTGTTTTCATCTGTATTAAGTATTGGGAAAGATCTTGAATGTTCAATCTTCAATGGTTGAAGATCGCAAATACTTGAGGTAAGCGCCATCTCGTGTTCATTCCTGTACTTAACAAGGCTTGTCTCAGTTCTATCTGTTGAAGGGAAGGCTAGCACTATTGACTGCTATATCTTTTGAGTTCGGTTTCAAAATGAATAAAGGTGAAGTTTGTGACGATGTGAGTGTGTGTATGTTTGTTCCTTCTTCACGCTGCAACGACTGGACGGATTTGTTCAAATTTAGAACGAAAATAGGCGGTACCTTAAATTGAAACATAGGCTACTTTTTATCCCGGAAAATTGCAGAGTTCCCGCGGGATAGCGATAAACATGTCAAAGGTCGTAGCTGCCTAGAGTCGCAATTAACAATTATTGCAGAATATACTCTCAACATCAGTTCTGAAGTCTAATTCTACGCGTCGAAGGACCACTATGTCTTAAAATCATAGACGGCATGAATATCAACCAATTTGTGTTTCGTGGGTTCCTTCCATGCTGCTTAAGGAGCAAAGAAACACATAGAATGTACCCGTGCCTGGTAAAAGTCCATCGAATCATGTTATAGGCGATGCTAGCAACCCATCACTATTTTGATTACCTTTTCCAATACGCCCACAATCATGCAAAGACGGTCCTGGCTGAAAATCAGTGCTGCAGGTGTCTAACACCTCAGCGTAATGCTGAGCCAGCGACCGTTTCACTTTTGCGAAGACACAGAGCTGAGCATCTATTTTTAATGTCTGTGTTTTTTTCTTGTTTTTTTTTGGTATAAAATTGAGTATATTCTCTTATATTTGTGTGTCTTGCAAAAAGGAATAAATGGGTTATTCCATTATCGCGGGTGCAACGTTTGGACGCCTGTTTTAGTTCTGTCTGGTTGAGTAAAAAACATTTTTAATTAAATTGATCTTTAAAGGACTACATTTTAGTACAAACAAATTTGTTGCACCCTCGATGGCAACTTTAACCCCTCTCTTGGCTTTTAAAACATCATATTAACATTTTTGTTGATTGGTATAAAGTAAGCATACTAAAACGTAGTCCTTTAAAGACCAATTTAATTAAAAATGTTTTTTACTCAACCAGGCCGAACTAAAACAGGCGTCCAACCGTTGCACCCGCTATAATGGAATGACCCAAATGTCTTATTTCTTTCTTTCAAAGCGTGGCCATTAGGTCTTGTTACCTTGGCCTCTGTTTACTCCGTAAGGGATACCATCTAACAGGCGTCTTAAACAGTTCAACCAAGATCCGTGTTTACGACAAAACTATTAAAAAGTCGTATAAACCTTTTCCAATTAGCCAGGCGAAGTAAACAAGCATACAGAAACGTCTGAAGCCTGATTAAATTGTGTATTAAAATTCAGAGCGCTCCGAGCGACAACGTTTTACTACGGACAGGGGGGTTGTGAAAAAAATGGGGGCATAAATGTGTGGGCATGGAGATTACATTGAAAATGTTGAACATCCTCATGTTTTACGATGATCATACGGCGTTTTTTATACAAGGACGGCAAACAGGCAAGTCACCGCTGCACTCCAGATGCGTTGACGGTCTAAAGCGCTAATAGACCCGGAGATAGTGACACAAATTACTGGGTCATTTGTACCAGTATGGCGGTTCTTCAGGGGTCTTAGTACGCAATGCACACATCATGCATCATCATGCATGTGGGTCCCACAGAAAAACAGCGTTGCGGCTTGCCGCAATATTATGCTGAGTGGGGTCCATTTTACACCATATCAGTACTATTCCTTAGTATACTGTATTTCTCCTTATTTTATATCTACGTGTATTGAATATGTGTAAATAAATGTTTCTCTTTCTTTCTTTCTTTCAATGACAAAAAGAAAAATAGATAGACCTTCTTAAACTTAGGCTCCTGTTCGTGAAACAATTTCCATGTGGTCATACGTAAATCACGTCTTTATCCCTTACGGGGTAGACGGAGCCTAACGTAACAAGACCTAAAGGCTACGTTTAGCATGATTGTGGGCGTTGGAATGGGGAATCAAAGTGATGGGTTGCTAGCATCGCCTATAATTCCTAAGATTTTCGCCCGGTCCCTCAATGGGTGTTTACCATCGCGCGGGAAGAGAAGCAACTGGTACAACTGGCTATTCTATGTTTTATCTTTACTGGCATGGAAGATAAAAAATCATCATAAAATGGCTACTAAACGGGAATGGATGTGTGGCGGTTTCCCCCTTGCCTCCCACACCGTAGTTTAGAAATCGAGGGTTGCTCGCCTCGTAATATCTAGTCAAAGGTCCTGCCGGATCACCTATCCTCGGCCCCTCGAAGGTGACGCTGCTGCCCGACACCAGGGCACAGTAAATAAATAGAGCAGTATGAAAACTAGGCTTATTTTTTGAAATAAATACCTACGCTCCAATAGAGTGTTAGGGTTGTCGATTTAATTTATGTATAATTGAAAAGTTTTTTGTTTAGTTAGCGCTATCTCAGCTAGTGCCTTTAAAGTAAGTAGCTACATTTAATTAAGAGTATTAGGGTTGGCACCCTTAATTTCCGTAAAAAAGAAACAAACGTTTATTTGGATTACTATCATAATTAAATAATCGAATAAATTATCTCGTTTTTAATAAAATAAGCTATTTAAAAAACTTTAACGTTTAAGAATTTTTATTCGTCAATAATTATGATTATATGATGATTGGGGGTACGTATTAAAATACATAAAGTTTAAAATGTATAATGGGTTAAAATACATAATGGTTTATAATATATAATGCGATTTTCTCAGAAAGTTAGGTACAAATTAACAGGATTGTTATAAAACAAACCTAACCTAACCTAAACCAATCTATAGATTACGATATCAAAAAAGTTCATTTAGCTAATAGTTTTACAGAAAATTGCGTTATATACTTTGAACCATTATGTATTTTAACCCATTATACATTTTAAACTTTATGTATTCTGATCCGCTCCCGATAATTGGTGTCAATTGCCCCATGACAGTTATTTATTGAATTCAATTCTTTAAGAGTGCCTTAACATAAAACGGCAAACGAAGAAATATGAGCAACTCTAAGCACTTACCAATACCAGGTGCAACGTAGACCCGAATCGACGTAGGGGAGAACGGGGCGCAGGGGAAATGCAGGTAATGCACCTAAATACAATGCGGGGGAGTTGGGGATGCACAAATTTATTGGCTCGTAAACGTCTGAACTAATCCCTTTAAATCGCTTGCTGGGGGAGGCGCGGGCGAATCGGACTCCTACCTAATTATTGAGCCAGTATACAGATGGCTGGCATTTTTATAAATGTTTATGGCAATGGGGATAAGTGGAGTGGAAACAGGCACGCGACGGTTTTTTAAGGGCAATCGAGAATGGGAATGGGCGAAGGTCTTAGGAATCATGTTATAGGCGATGCGGCTAACCCATCACTGTTTTGATTCCCCTTTCCACCTGTACGCCCGCAATCATGCTAAGCGTGCCTTAGGTCTTGTTATTTTAGGCTTTGTCTACCCCGTAAGGGATAAAGAGGATTGTAGCTTAGTGTAGCGTAGTGGAACTCTAGTCTCTGCCTACTCCTGTGGGAAAGACGCGTGACGGTATGTATGTATGTATTTAATTTTGTCATAGAATTATTTTAAAATAACTTCAGGTCAGGTCAGTTCGTATTGTAAAAAGACGAGTAAAAAATTTACTTAAGGTACCCCAAAGAAATACTTACAGAGAAAAACTACGAACAACTAAAGCATATCGAAATACCAATTGCGAAACAAGCACAATTCCATTTTCAACGGAGATCCGTAGAAAAGATGGCGCCCAACGTGGGACCGAGCGATTAAGCTCAGCTGGGGCAGATTTATCCCGGCCTTATGTTTGATGGATCATTCCAGACCTTCAAGAAACTCCCTTTGCATCAACGTAAAAGCATTCCTATTCTAACCCGCACAAAGGCGAGGGCACCCAAGATGCGGGTGACAATAAACCGAGACCTTATGACAATTTCAAGTTGGAATTGCAGTTCGGAAGTTTTACAAATTGATTCTATTTCCATTGCGATGGATTTATTACAGTGATATGACGTGATTTGTTGTGTATGATAAGGTAAGTTTCATTGACTGCCGAATCGTCTAGTTGTTTTAGTAAAGGGATTTCACCACTTTCTGTTAGTTCCAGTTAGTGACCGACCGAAATTTCGGTTTCGGTTTCAGACCAAAAATCTAGTTTCGGCTTTATTTTCGGTTTCGGCCAAAATATAGCCGAAACTTTCGACCCCGCCGAAACTCGAGTGTTCGTGAATTTTCGTGCGTCGTTCGGTAAACTTCGCAGCTAACTCGTGCTTGCTCGCCGGTTGAGCCCCGGCTCAGTTCGCCACCGTTCATTTAATCGTGAGTTGAGGTTATATGTATTTTGCAATTGAGTGATTTGGTATGTATAATATGTGTTAATAAATGTTAAAAAACAGTAAATTTCAGTAAATAATCGTAATTTTAAATGTTTTAATAAGTTTCGGTTTCAGCCGAAACAGAGAGCAAGACCGAAAGTTCCGTTTCGGTTTCGGTTTCGGCTGAAAAACTAATTACGGTTAGTTCTATTCCGTCTCTATTTATTACTAAGAAACAGGCAAAGACGGAAGTTAACTGACACTTAAGATAACTAGAACTTAACAGAATGGTGTACTGTTACTCTTAGTGAACCTGAAACATCTCAAAAGAAATAGTTTATTTTGCCAAGCCCGGGCTCGCACCGCTGACTTTTACGGACGTAAAAAACGACCTAAAACCTTATTCGCCATTGTCTTACAATACTTTCCAATACTTGAGAACAAACATTTAATTTTACACCGTGAAAATGGCCCGATCCCAAGAGCTTTGTAAAGCTTGCAAAGCTCCTGAATGCTTTTACAATTTTAAACAACAGTCACCTGGGCAATAAAACTGAAACGTGTGCTGCCCTCTCTGCCGGAGACTAGACGACCCGCGTGGGAACACGAAACGGCGACTCGAAAACTGGGAACTAAGAAAAGCTTTGACGTCATTTTACTTGGTTTTAAGTGCTTGTCGGATATTCTTGTGTATTCCTAGGTAGACAGAGCATAAGGTAACAATAGCTAAAGGCCACGTTTAACGTGATTGTGGGCGTATAGGTGGAGGAAGCAAAAATGATGGGTTGTTAGTCGCATGGCCTATAACGTGATTCCTAAGATTTTCGTCAATTCCCTCGTTGGTCTTTTACCATCTACGCGAGGAGCAGCTGGTACTTACATTCTATGTTTTTTCTTAGCATGATAGCATGAACAAAGCTTATGGTAAATTTTAAATCGGTTATCTATCTATCTACAGCCATCGTCCGTCCACTGCTGGACGTAGGCCTCCTTCATATTGCGCCAACTTTCGCGATCCTGGGCTTCCCCCATCCAGCCGAATCGGTCAAATCGGTTAGAGGGGCATTTTCAAAAAACATGTACGGTCAAGTGCAAAAATAAGTATCGATAGGAAATTCTCAAAAATATGTCCCACGACTTTATTACGCTGGTGTAAGAGCGTATGATACTTATTTTTGAAACTTTGTCTAGATACATTATTATTACACTTGACTGTACCTACCCTTGACTTTTTTTTCCAAAATGATGACATTTTGGGTTTTTCTGAATCAGAATTATTAGCACTATGTATTTATTTTTGTAAAGAAAAAAGTGTCCATTGGTTTTTTCGACAGTTTTGTGACACTATTTTCATACGATTTATATGGGGCGTCACAAAACTGACACGAAAAAGTTGTATGGGAAATTAAAGTAGGTAATCTTGTTGGAAAAAGGGTAAGTACACGTTTTTTTTAAAATGCCCAGAGAAGCGTTAATAGGAAGAGAATGACTCGAGCTACACTTGGACACCGAAACATCTCGTCTGCAGCGCTCGTCTGAAAAATCGGTGCTCTCCATTGATAAACAATAAGTTCACACGAGCCATTGACTCCGACACCGAAACCTAACTCTTCCGAACATAAATCAATTTACGATAACAAATAGGCCTTACCAAAAAAGCTAGAAAATCTGTCGCTAAATACTATGCCAAAAGAAACTGTGCCATGCCGCTTTTCCAATAAAGCCCACCAGTTTATTCTTATTGAAAACATGGCGGTTATGATAAATAGTTTTCTGGAGTCCCTTCCGGAACGAGGGTCGTGTTTCCCGTAATCTCAGATGTATAAAAACTGTCCTAAGCAAACTTTGTTACGGGCGGTTCCGTCGGATAGTTCGTTTAGCATGAGCTTCTTTTGAGACGTTGATATTATAATCCTTAGATTTAGAAGCCAAGAGCTGTCAACTTACAATAATGTCCAATGTAGAACAGATAATGTAGATAGGAATCATATACGCGATGCGGCTAGCTACCCATCACTATTTTGATTCCCCTTTCCACCTATACGCCCACAATCATGCTAAGCGTGGCCTTTGGGTCTTGTCACCTTAGGCTCTGTCTACCCCGTAAGGGAGAAAGACGTGATTTATGTATGTATGTATGTATGAAAAAATCATTGGAATCATGTTATAGGCGACGCTAGCAACCCATCACTATTTCAATTCCCTTTTCCACCTATACGCCTGCAATCATGCTAAACGTGGCCTGTAGGTCTTGTTACTTTATGCTCTGTCTACCCAGGGCTAAAGACCTGATTAATGAATGTATGTAGAACAGATAAGTGCGAGAAAAAGGTTCTCCGGAAGCACATCCGATTTTTGAAACCACATCACTCGAAAGTACCACTTGAGAGTGGTATAAATCAGCTTATATCTCCAAAACTACAGCTCTAATCAAAGTTTTGACTAGTTCACAAGCTTAACGAGAGCTGTGATTATCTCTATGCTACTCGTATTTCAAATTCAGCACAATTTTTCACCACTTCTGAGTGGTATTTTCACAAGTATGGTTTCAAAATCGGGCCCTTGATACACTTGAGCATTTAGTTGTAATGAGCATTTTTTGCGAATGTGACATACATTACAGGCAAAAGCTTATCAAAATAAAAGAAGCGTTTGCGAAATGCTCGCTGTTCTGTTACAAGTGAATGCTTAAGTGTATCGGCACCTTTAAATGAGTAGGAGTTATTAATAATAATAATTTATTTGTTTAAAAAAACACAAGTAGGTATAACATAAAAAGGAATGTCTGACGAACCCCAAACTAGGCTGAGCCTGTATCTTGGGGTCCTGTAGTGCATTATGCGAGACAAATGGGTAAAAGAAAATGTATCATGCACGCACACACACACACACGCTCTTTCTAATTATTCTTATGTTTTGAGTACTTCACTTGGCACTCGCGATACAGACCCATAGTTGTGAGGGCCGCTGTTTCAGTTACCGCATAAAATGTCATCTACCTATCTCTATCTAACAATGTGTCGTTGTTATGCACTTTGTAACTTCTGTGGTGAAATGAAGTTTTCTTTTCTTTTATTTCTTTCTTTCATTTAGCAGAACAAAAAGTATTACAGAAAGACTCAACAAGGACAAGCGGACGCAGCGTTTACCGTACGAGCATTATGTGTGAACGCATGAGCGCGTGTGTATGTTTGTATGTGTGTGTGTGCGTGAGTGTGTGTGCGCGTGTATGTTTGTTATAGAGATTTCAGTCCACGGGTGTCTGGTACAGAATGCGAGACTAGCGCCAAAAGCAACGAATTTACTAACTTATTAAGGAAATTGCAGAATATTTTACTGCACACTTCTTCGCATATTTGGCTCCATGCCCTGTCTAGTTAAGCACTATGGGCCCGATTTTTGAAAGCACATGTGTGAAAATACCACTCGAAACTGGTGAAAAATTTTTCGGAATTTGAAATACGAATAGCATATAAGACGATCACAGCTCTCATTAATCTTGTGAACTAGTCAAAACTTTGATTAGAGCTGTACCATTAAGTTATCTTCAACCTTACTCATACAATACAATACAATACAATACAAATACTCTTTATTGAACACCACAAATCAGTACAAATCAATACAGAAACAAAGAACAAAGTAGACAATAGGCGGTCTTATCGCTTAATAGCGATCTCTTCCAGACAACCAATACAAGAAATAAGTTGGAGACAGTTTAAGTAGGTGGCGGAAACAAATAGACAGGAAAAACGCAGGGACAATAAAAACAACAATATCAACATAAATATAATACATAGCTAAATAAATAAAATAAAATAATACATACATATACACAACATAATACTTAAGATAAAATAAATGTATATTTTGCTACCATATGAAGTTTCCCAAAATGGGCCGCATTTGGAAACGTGTGGCAAATTTAGCTAAATTAAAAAAACTAGTAAAAAATGCAGCTGTCATCATAAATCTAATCGACTTTTCAAGTTTTTAATTGAACTGTAGTTTTGTAGCTAATCGCAATTTTCTCCACTTTAGAGTGGTAGATTTCGAGCGATGAGAACCCATATAGCATATTTTATAAATGTATATAAGTTAAGTAGATTTTAAGTAGGTATTGTAGTAAATTTATTTTATTTTGAAAAAATGACTTGCTGCCAAGTTTCGTGCGGCGCGTTCTTCTTGGCAATGACGATCTTCCCGAACGCACTGGTAGTTAAAAAAAGAACATGTCAAAGAGCCCTTGGCGGCCTATTTGCAAAACATATTTTTTTAATTTTTTAAGTGTTCCTGCAAATCACAGATCTTTGCACCTTATCCTGAAATCCCACTTACCATTCTCCGCAAGCTTAATTAAAGAGGCGTGACGGTATGTATGTATGTATGTATGTATGTATGTATTAAACACCCAGAACAGCAGCAACTCAGATAAAACAGGCTGCCCTAATGGAATGTAACTCCGAAACGCGAAAAACTACACGTCTATTTATCTTGCGCGTTCGGAAACTTTCTGGTTGGTACGCCGAGTAATATATTCGCAATTTGTCTGCGCTAGTCATTTCAAATAAGGCAGTCGGTCGTCTATTATGCGAAACGTCGAGATGTGGACCAAGGACTCGGGTTTTGACCGAATAGTCTAGCTAAATCGCTGGTAGACTAGAAATATATTATTAAAACAAGATTTTTGAAAGCACATGTGTGTAATACCACTCGAAAGTGGTGAAAAATTGTATTTATGTATACGATTAGCTTAGAAGATACTTACGGCTCTCATTAATACAATACAATACAATACAAATACTCTTTATTGAACACCACAAATCAGTAGGTACAAAACAATACAGAAACAAAGAACAAAGTAGACAATAGGCGGTCTTATCGCTTAATAGCGATCTCTACCAGACAACCAATAAGAGAAATAAGTTAGAGACAGTTTAAGTAGGTGGCGGAAACAAATAACTAGCACAAAGGTTCGAGCGATATCCTAAAATCGGATTGGGGTAAAAATTAGCGTAATAGTAAGTATTAAAATCATGTTTACAAAAATGATTTAATTTTGTATTCGGTAACATCATTTTATTCAATAGTTATTAGGTATACGTAGATGGTGGCGCTATGAAAATGTGTGAAATCAAATCAAATGAAAAGTTTATTTAGCAATTTTAATTTCACAACTCGCGGATCAAAGAATGCGAGCACAAACATAAATTTACGCCTTTTCTGTATTTTTTGAAGACCAAGAAAAGTGCTAAAATGTCAGCAATGTGTTTTATACCAAATTTTGCCTAGATGGCGCGACGTGTACCGAAATTAGTGACGCTAATTTGAACTAGATGGCGCTAGATCTCCTAGTTTGGTGGCAAGATTTTACTCGTAAATTATTGTTACACATCTCCACAATAGATGGCGTGGCATGTCCTACTTTTGTAGTTTTATAGACACGAAAAATGAAAGACATTCCTTAATTTTTAGACGTTTATTGTATTATACTTTGAATATTATAAGGAAATTTACGAAACCGACTTTGGGGATATTGGGAGTAGGAGCGAATGATGTCGAGGTGAATTTTTACTCAATACTGGAACTATGTACTATGTGTAAATTGAATTTACGTTAAAAATGTATTAATTACGAAGAAAGTGGCGCCCTCGTGTAAGTTTCGCTTTTGGGAGAATCAGCGGTTCTTACGGGCAGCGCCACCGTCTTTGCTAGTCTGTCTACACTTATGTAGTTCCAATTTTCACCACAATGCATGTTTCATGATATAATTATGTAATTGTACATTCAGCCAAACGAAATACTAGGCCATAGTAGAACATTTTTACAACAAACGTCGGGGTACTTTGACACTGACATACACAAATAACAAGCCGAACACTTATTGCATTAAGGTTCAGTGGCGTAGCTAGGTAACCAAGGGCCCTGGTGCAAATAAAGAAATGGGGCCCCAGTACTATCTAAACTGGTTACGTTTTAATAATAATAGTTCGATCGAGATTTTCTGGTAAGGATTCGAGGGCCCCCTGAGCTTGAGGGACCCGGGGCACTGCCCCGCCTAGTCCCTTGGTAGCTACACCACTGTAAGGTTATACAGTAGCCCAAGGTTCCTTTTAATAATAAATAAATAATTTGGTTGACCCCAATTGATTACTAATTCAAACATCAAAGTTGCCCAAATATGAAAAAGACAAAGATATTTATGCAACTTCAAAAAAGGAGGTGCTAAAACATGTACCGTATTTTTTTATTTAACCTTATCCGACAAAAATATCCTTCTCAGAAACTATGGTAATTAAACTTTAGTGTCATACTTTGAGTTGATTTTATCATAAAAATTACACTCAAAATGCTGTGTCCAACGCCGTTTGAAATCTAACTTTATTGGTTAGAATTAAGGTAAGTTTTTCATTGAGTTAAAAACAAGTTTCTTCCACTTTGATCCTTATGATGTGAGCCATTGTCCTTATTGATGGATTTATTCGTCTCAATGACCATAGAAAGGATGTTTTATTTACATTTTCTTTGTTCTAGCGTCTGTTATTTCAAGGTAGTTATTTACATAGTTTTTCCTGTGCTTATAAAGTATTATTGCAGTTTCCGATTTTGACTTTTTACGGTTTTACCCGTTAGAAAGTAGCTACCTGCTTTGGGTGGTGTAGCGGTATAACACGCATCAAGGAATGATGAGGATCCGTGTTCAATTCCTGGCCATAGCATGGTATTTTTCACCACTTTCGAGTGGTATACACACACGTGCTTTCAAAAATCGGGCCCCTAGTCTCCATAAGAAATCCCTATATTGCGTACATGAGGCCACACATTTTACCGCTGAGTAACTAAGGTGAAATGACGACCTTCTCGCCTGGCGGTAGCTGAACATTGCCAAAAATACAAATCATCGAAGCTGTCAAGCTGTCAAGCTGCTTCTAAAGCTGCTTAAACAGATGTGCGACTGTTACAAACAAAGCAGTCCATCACTTAGCAGTAAAGCCCGCATGCCACCGACAGATATCAAAATCACGTATTTACGATCATTGCTGCATGCCCGTCAATCAAGCTCGAACGCGACATCGAGTAGATAAGATAATTACTAGCTGGCCCGCTGTGGAACAAACCTTTTAGCCGTATTTTCTTTTTTAAATTTATTTATTGACTTCGTCTGCGTAGAATTATACATAATATGGAGGAAGCTTTATGTTATAAACCTTCCTCTTGAATCACTATCTAATTTAAAAAAAACCGCATCAAAATCCGTTGCGTAGTTTTAAAGATCTTAACATACATACGGACAGACAGACAGTTGAAAGCGACTTTGTTTCATATTATGTAGTGATTAATAAAACCTAAAACCTTACAAAGTTTGACAGTAATACGAAAGTCGTATGTTTTTTTGGTATGATCGTTTGAAAAACGAGTGGAGTCGAAAGTTACTGCTGCAATTTTATTTATCTTGTCAACAGAAAATTTAATTTGATCTTCAGTTTTGTTTTTAGATTTTTACCACTTTAAATCGCGAGTTTTAACGCCATCTAGCGTCCAATAGCAGAACTAACGTGAGTAGAAAGGCTTTCATCATTTACTTTACCGTTCTGTTAAAAACACAAAATTTAATTCTTAATTGATAACTTATTTCCCCTACCGCGTGCATTGTAATCTCTCTAGAAAATAGGTCAATAAGCACACATCTCTTAAAACCTAGGTCATCGTAACTGCGTGTGACAGTTGCAATTTACAGAAGCCTGCACGCAAGCACCCTCGAGCGGTAATTATGGCAGATTTGTGGCCGAATGCTGCGAAATATTGTTGGTTTTAATTAATTGAGTGGACCGTGAGTGTATGTACTTTACGCCATTTGTGAACGGTTTCATATTTTGAGTAAAAAAAGGTTTATGAAGATGCAAAAAGTAACTTTTTATTGGACCAAAGTTTACAAAATAATCGTGCTAAATCTTTTCTGCCTAACATTTTTGCGAGGCTCTTTGGTAGCGGAAGAAGACGAATATTTCATACGTCCAAATAAATTAGAAACTTTAGGGGCGCCAATATTATAATTTCAATCTTAGTGCTTTATTATTGGATTACCTACTAAACTAATCGTATGAATTTTATCATGTTTTAAGAGTACAATTCAGTGAATGTGCTGCTATCTGTTGCGTTCTTAGAACAACATTACTCTGAATACGGGACCAAGGAAAGTGTGATGCGTTCTAAACTTTCAATAGATGGCGTTAAAGCTAAACTAGCGAAATATTATATTATTTGGAAAACTTCAACTTTTACAAAATGTACAAGTTTTTAATTTAAAGAAATTCAGTTATGTGGTGCAGTGTTTCTTCAGATAATTAAATTGGAATGTTTTCTTCAATGGCATAACTGGTAACATTGCATTGGTCTAGCTTATAAAAAAGTTATACACAAACATGGTGGATCAGCTGTTTTCATATTTCTTGGGCCGCATATTATTTTTATAAACCGCGTATTGTTATGGTGCCATAGCCATGTGTGAATTAAAATGGGCTCTATCGCATCGGTGCTGCAATGGCATTGTCAGACATGTGGCCAAATCAATCCAACAGAGAGTGTAAAGTGTCTAAAATGTTCCACCAAAAGGGTTTCGAGTCATGACAGCGACGAATCCAAACGATTCTGTACTAAGGATTCGTCTTCAGAGCTTACGATACGTACAGAAAAAAGTGAAGGTACTACTCCTGGGTCGGAAGCAATCGCCATACCATCAGCCACAAACTTCAATAGGTAAGATTTTTTGTTTATATTGGCTCATAGGTTTTCATTGTTGGTAATCTCATACTTCGGTATCGATTTTTCTTGACCCTTATTTTAAGGTTATATTTCTATTGCATTTCATTGTAACGATGTTTAATGGGCTGGTTATTAGCTTAATTACTAAGTGACACCGCTTTTCGTGTTGGTGTGTGTCATGTTTGTTACGAAAATGTGGGTTTTTCTGACATGGTTGTTACATTGATTGGTAGGTATTTGATCGAGTCTTTTGTACTATTGTAGTTCAAACTTGCTCTTTGTTTGACTGAAAAAACTGAGCAACAAAGAACCTGAAGTTATAATCGGACATAGTCTGGTGTGAATTTGTAGGTTGCTAGTAAATAATATAGGTTTTCAGTGTCTTTCTCATGCATTCTAGTCTGTTTTGGATATCTTTTACAAAAAAAATGTAAATAACGTCCTGTATTGTGAAAAGTGGCTGTTAATTAATTAAATTCTCAAGGTTTGTAATTTTTTTTTCACATTGCTGGCATCATATTTTGTTTATTGTTAATTTTGTTTACATGCTGAGCGAAGCAGGTCATCTCATTGTCTTTTGTATGTCTGTAATTGTATATTCAATACAATCGGCCAGCATTGCATGTATGGGATCACTGAGAATAGATGATTCTAATCTTTGGAGATTTGTATGGCATTCATATTCTTTTGTGAGGGATTTAAAAACCAAACAATGGGTGCTTGTCTTTATATACATTTAATATTTTACTGCACTTTGTAGCTTGAGAACAGGATCTTGTTACTAGCTGAGTTCTATTGTCTATCATTAGTAGTATATGTTTGAAATTAAATGAAAAAGTAGGTAAGAAGCTTCAAGCATCTTATAATGTATAGCAACTATAAATTAACACAAAATCCTAGTTGCTATGGTGGCTAAGGTCAAAGAAACCTAACATTAGTAGTTACTTCCATGCTGGTCGGAGAGCAAAGAAATAACATAGAATAGCTCTTCTCGCGCAGATGATAAAAGCCCATCGAGGCGAAAATCTTAGGAATCATGTTACAGGTGATGAGGCTAGCAACCCATTACTAATTTGATTCCACTTTCTACCTATACACCCACAATCTTGCTAAACGTGGCCTGTAGGTCTTGTTACCTCTGGTTCTAGTTACCTGTAAGGGATAAAGACGAGATTTTGTGCGTGTGTAACATCAGTGGTTAGTTTAAAGATTGTTATCTTTTATGTTTCATGGTTGTTACAACACTGTAACAATAGCGTGGCAAGACTGGGTGGGAACTATAGCCCAAACCCTCCAATAAATAGAGAAGGCCTTTGCCACGAGGCACGCCGAATTTCGCGATAATTTATTAAAAAAAAAGACTACACGATGTACTGAAATTGTAGCGAAACGGGGCTATGTTATTCTCTGTTATGAGATCACTCAATGTTTTAACGAGTTACTACTGCTCATATCAATTAGTAATTAATTGTTTCAGTGATCAGTAGTTGTGTTGTTTGTTGTGAGTTGTGTAATTCATATCGTAATTGAGTGTATTTAAATCAGAACGTCATTGCATTGAACAATCAACCGTAAGAATTGATTTGTCAACTCAACCCAAATTAAATCTGTTTCGGACGAGTAATGTTATCAGCATCATCATCATCCCACGTCCCACATTCCTTCTCTTAGAATGAGAGGGCTTGGGCCATAGTTCTGTTGGACTAATGTATGGTCAACCAAATGGAACCATGGAGCACTGTATAATCTTATCGCAATAAGTGTTTGGCTTGTTTGTCTCTGTCAGTGTCAAAGTACTCCTATGTTGAATGTGAAAAGGTTCTAAAGTGGCTCAAGTTTCCGTTTGGTTGATTCTACGTCAAACTGGTGATTCTTGTCTGGGCGTAGGTGCTACCTTAGTAAATTCGGAACTCAGGAAGCTAAATAGATAAAGTTGTCAAAAAATTATTATTTTTAAATATTTTGGTCGTTTCGTATCTGTGGTCACTGCTACTGCACAGGAATAATCTTTTACATTTTGAGAACCAAGTTAGCCATCACAATTTGATACCCATTTCCGAGGAAACGCCTACAATCATGCTAAACGTGGCCTTGCTGGTCTGGCAGCAAAGAAAAAACAGTTGCTTCTCTTCCCGCGCAGGTAAAAGCCCATCAAGGGATTGGGCGTAAATCTTAGGGATCATGTTATATAGGCGACTAGCTTCTGCCCGCGACTTCGTCTGCGTAGAATAATTATACATAAAAACCTTCCCCTTGAATCACTCTGTCTATTAAAAGAAACCGCATCAAAATCCGTTATGTAGTTATGAAGATATAAGCATACATAGGGACATAGGGACATAGGGACAGAGAAAGCGACTTTATTTTATACTATGTAGTGATGTGGCTAGCAACTCATCACTATTTTGATTCCCCTTTCCACCTATACGCCTACAATCATGCTAAACGTGGCCTTTAAGTCTTGTTACCCTAGGCTCTGTCTACCCCGTAAGGGATAAAGACGTGATTTATGTATGTATGATGCTGGCGTTGCAGCGGATGGTCGTGCGTGGGCTCGGCGCCGGGCCCGACGCGCGCTTGGCGCTGCGCGTGCGGGCTGCGCAACGTGTCCGCCGCCTGGCGCTGTGCCGCATGCGACAGGCTCGCGCCGCACGCGCCTGTCTACAGGTCAGTACCTACACACCAGCGGCGAGGCGTCTATAAAGCTCGATTCCCACCGGCTTGCCTATTTTAAAGCAGCTGGGCACTTTTAATGTACAGAATTTATTGACTTACAATAAACAACTAGACTCTCAGTCGCTAACAAAGGTTCCTCAAGAAACGTCCGAGTTGCTTTGTCTATGTGTTGTGTGTGTCAACACATCGACTTAGACAGATAGCATTAACATATTCGTTCAAATTGACACCTTATTTCGTGGCAGTAATGTTTAATATCAATGGCGTAGGATCGTGAGAAGTAATGACACGACGCCACGCGCTGGAAACCTGCCTGTCTCTTTTGTTATCAATAGTAAGATTACGGTGCGAAAGAGACATATACATTGTTATCAAAGCGCGGTCGAAACACAACTGAACCAAAACTCTGAACAATAGACGCGTCGTTCAGACTTTTGCTTCGGACAGTTTTTGAGCGTGATCGGGAGTCTAGTTGTTTATTGTACGTCAATGGCAGAATTAGAGGAAAAGGCTAGTTATATTCCCTTGCCTTCTAATATACTTGAAGCCACGCCACTGGTACACACCTGCAAGATGTTGGTGCAGCGGATGGTCGTGCGCGGCCCAGTTGCAGGTCTCTGCGCCGTCTATGCACTATGAAAATCCCTGCCGGATATAGACTGAACTGAACGCTTAAATGAGTCCTCGCCTGCGCGGGGAAGGGCGCGGGGTGAGACGACCGCGGCGGCCGAGAGAAGTGCGGGCGGCAGGCGCACTACCCGCGCGCACCGAGAAAGGTTCGGTGTGCCCCGTGGGCGGGGACTCATTTACAGCACGAGAGCGCGCGAGATACACTATCTGTCTCTTTCTCTTTATAGAACGAACAGTAGTAAGAAAAAGACGGGTAATCTGTCTCGCGCGCGACGCGACTATTGTGCGTTTTCCTGCTAGACGTGCTGGTCTACACGAAGAGTGGAATACGAGAAACTGCCAAGTATGGACTTGTCATTTCACTTTACCGAGCGGGCTTTATACTTCGTAATCCGAAATTCGAAGATTGTTTCGTGCCATTACGTTCACACTAATTGTCATTAAGAGGGACGGCAGGATACGAACTTCGAATTTTAGAGTAGCCCCCAGTTCCCAAAGTGGGGGTAATTGACCCCCAACCGAGTAATTCTGTGTCCAGAGGTAACGAGCAAGATGACATAAGACTTGTGGGTATAAATGGTAAAGGGCGGTTCCCGTGTAACCCCCCCCGCTCTAAAGGGGTAAACGACAAATGTTTGCACTATTCAGGGGTACAAAAATTAGCAACCGGTGCCATAGATGTGCCAGGTCATGAGTTTGGATTATATGTTATGTTTACTTAAATTTTTGTAAAATGGCGTATTATTTTTAATTATGTTACAGGCTGTCTGATGACGAGGACCAAGCATCAGGAATGACGGACAAAGACAAGTCGGCCCAGGGTATGTTGATGCCTATTAAATTTAGCGAAATCCCTAAGCATTTTTAGTATACATATGTATGTATATCATATACCTTGCTGGCCCGTAGTTTGAGATTCTCTGACATGTTACTCTGACAGTAATTTTATTTGAGTAGTCTTCTTCCATGAGTTAGGAAAGAAAGAATTACCTACCGAAGAAAGCATTCTCATAACTTCTGCTGTTCCGTTTTGGTATCTGTAAAGATCCCTTCCCTTCCACAGATAACACTATGATAAGGTCCAACACCCTGGCAGTACCGTCATACAAGCCTTCGACACATTACGACGGACGCCGGCTGAACCTAGATGTGCAATCCCTCCGTCTCTCTCCCACCCAGCTGGCCGACCAATCCCACGGAGTAACGCGCTCCCTCTCGCACGGCTCTGTCATCAACTCGCAACCCAACTGGTGGAAAGTCGACGAGACCCGTGGCACGATCAGTCGCCCGACCAGTTTGATGGTCTCTGAACGCTACGGATACACTTCTCATACTAATCCCAGGGAGAGTTTTTTGAGGAGTCTGCACACAGTCACTAGGAGACCGAAGAAGTGTGAGAGCAAGTCTAATTGGGAGCTGAATTACGTTAAAGATTATCAAAGGGAACAGAGCAAAGCGCTCCACTTGAAGAAGTGGTCTTGTATTAAATGTACGCTAGAAAACTCTGGCATCCGAACGAATTGTGAGGCTTGCCTTTTGCCTAGAGTATCCCCGTTATCAAGGGCCTCTAACACCAGGGGTCTTAGTGTGACTACGCTAGGAAGACACGAGACTGTTAGCAGGGATGGAGCTACATCGCTCCCTACGTCCGGTGGTGTGATGATCACAGTTCCCGACTGGCCGCAGACGTGTTCCACGACCCTAGGCTCGTCTTTCCGTAGATCAATAAGCGCGCAGAACTCTCCAGAAATACGGCCTACGTACAGGCGGTCGTTCTCTGAACAAACGAACGCTGATTCGCGGCCGATAGGCAAGATCATATCCAGTAGGAGAAGCTTGAACGACTACCAGAAATCGCTGGCCAGTTACTGCGGCAGCTTGACCAAGAAACCAGAAGAAACCGAAAAGAAAATAGAGGAAAACTCTGAGCTGATCGACAAAGAGTGTAGCTGGGATACGAATGCTGAGGGAGTCATTTACGCGCTACCCAATAAAGGGAAATATAAAGACTTGAATCTGCAGTTGCAAGTCAATAATAACGGTACGAGATACTCTTATGTGTCTGTGCAAGATACGAAGACTGTTATGAGCAATTCTCAAAACGAAGCGTTGTATTCTAACGAGATTGGCGATGGGGATTATGCGAGAATAGACGAGTTGCTTGGTGCTGAGAATTGTATATCGCCTGTTAGTGAGGCAGTGGGTGCCAGCAATATTAGGACTTCTCATATAGGCGCAGCTAAAGTGTTCAACATGCTGCCATCGGTTGGCAAGGTGTCGCAGCCTCGCGAGACGCAAGTGCCTTCTACGCAGACAACGTGAGTTTAAGTTTCGTTTTTATTACACACACTTTATTTTAGCTAAGTACCAAAAATACCTTTGATTAAAGTTAAAAATTCATTAGATTCGTTTGCAAATTCAGTAAATTCAGTAGACGGTTCTGGCTTAAAATCAATGCTGCAGGTGTCTAACATCTCAGCGTAATGCTGAGCCAGCGACCGTTTCACTTTTGCGAAGACACACACAACGCTGATGATCTATTTGACCTGGCAACACTAGGGATGAATTAGGCGGTCAACATTAACGTGTGAAAATGGCGAAATATTCATGCGTATTGCCCCTTATCGTATATTGACGTACCAGTATCACGGTCCAATCCGTGCCGTAACGTGATTTTGAGCTAGTACTCTGTCTCTAGCCATGAAAGCCGCATGTGGCAATGCTCGTCGTGCTGGTTCGCGTACAACGCGTGGTGGGCGCGCTCGTGCGACGTGTGCCGCGCGCGCCGCGTCGCCACCGCCGCCGTCACCGTCACCGCCGCCAGGGACCACGCCGACCCGCCCACCAACAGGTAACCCACACCCCGCTACAACGCGTGGTGGGCGCGCTCGTGCGACGTGTGCCGCGCGCGCCGCGTCGCCACCGCCGCCGTCACCGTCACCGCCGCCAGGGACCACGCCGACCCGCCCACCAACAGGTAACCCACACCCCGCTACAACGCGTGGTGGGCGCGCTCGTGCGACGTGTGCCGCGCGCGCCGCGTCGCCACCGCCGCCGTCACCGTCACCGCCGCCAGGGACCACGCCGACCCGCCCACCAACAGGTAACCCACACCCCGCTACAACGCGTGGTGGGCGCGCTCGTGCGACGTGTGCCGCGCGCGCCGCGTCGCCACCGCCGCCGTCACCGTCACCGCCGCCAGGGACCACGCCGACCCGCCCACCAACAGGTAACCCACACCCCGCTACAACGCGTGGTGGGCGCGCTCGTGCGACGTGTGCCGCGCGCGCCGCGTCGCCACCGCCGCCGTCACCGTCACCGCCGCCAGGGACCACGCCGACCCGCCCACCAACAGGTAACCCACACCCCGCTACAACGCGTGGTGGGCGCGCTCGTGCGACGTGTGCCGCGCGCGCCGCGTCGCCACCGCCGCCGTCACCGTCACCGCCGCCAGGGACCACGCCGACCCGCCCACCAACAGGTAACCCACACCCCGCTACAACGCGTGGTGGGCGCGCTCGTGCGACGTGTGCCGCGCGCGCCGCGTCGCCACCGCCGCCGTCACCGTCACCGCCGCCAGGGACCACGCCGACCCGCCCACCAACAGGTAACCCACACCCCGCTACAACGCGTGGTGGGCGCGCTCGTGCGACGTGTGCCGCGCGCGCCGCGTCGCCACCGCCGCCGTCACCGTCACCGCCGCCAGGGACCACGCCGACCCGCCCACCAACAGGTAACCCACACCCCGCTACAACGCGTGGTGGGCGCGCTCGTGCGACGTGTGCCGCGCGCGCCGCGTCGCCACCGCCGCCGTCACCGTCACCGCCGCCAGGGACCACGCCGACCCGCCCACCAACAGGTAACCCACACCCCGCTACAACGCGTGGTGGGCGCGCTCGTGCGACGTGTGCCGCGCGCGCCGCGTCGCCACCGCCGCCGTCACCGTCACCGCCGCCAGGGACCACGCCGACCCGCCCACCAACAGGTAACCCACACCCCGCTACAACGCGTGGTGGGCGCGCTCGTGCGACGTGTGCCGCGCGCGCCGCGTCGCCACCGCCGCCGTCACCGTCACCGCCGCCAGGGACCACGCCGACCCGCCCACCAACAGGTAACCCACACCCCGCTACAACGCGTGGTGGGCGCGCTCGTGCGACGTGTGCCGCGCGCGCCGCGTCGCCACCGCCGCCGTCACCGTCACCGCCGCCAGGGACCACGCCGACCCGCCCACCAACAGGTAACCCACACCCCGCTACAACGCGTGGTGGGCGCGCTCGTGCGACGTGTGCCGCGCGCGCCGCGTCGCCACCGCCGCCGTCACCGTCACCGCCGCCAGGGACCACGCCGACCCGCCCACCAACAGGTAACCCACACCCCGCTACAACGCGTGGTGGGCGCGCTCGTGCGACGTGTGCCGCGCGCGCCGCGTCGCCACCGCCGCCGTCACCGTCACCGCCGCCAGGGACCACGCCGACCCGCCCACCAACAGGTAACCCACACCCCGCTACAACGCGTGGTGGGCGCGCTCGTGCGACGTGTGCCGCGCGCGCCGCGTCGCCACCGCCGCCGTCACCGTCACCGCCGCCAGGGACCACGCCGACCCGCCCACCAACAGGTAACCCACACCCCGCTACAACGCGTGGTGGGCGCGCTCGTGCGACGTGTGCCGCGCGCGCCGCGTCGCCACCGCCGCCGTCACCGTCACCGCCGCCAGGGACCACGCCGACCCGCCCACCAACAGGTAACCCACACCCCGCTACAACGCGTGGTGGGCGCGCTCGTGCGACGTGTGCCGCGCGCGCCGCGTCGCCACCGCCGCCGTCACCGTCACCGCCGCCAGGGACCACGCCGACCCGCCCACCAACAGGTAACCCACACCCCGCTACAACGCGTGGTGGGCGCGCTCGTGCGACGTGTGCCGCGCGCGCCGCGTCGCCACCGCCGCCGTCACCGTCACCGCCGCCAGGGACCACGCCGACCCGCCCACCAACAGGTAACCCACACCCCGCTACAACGCGTGGTGGGCGCGCTCGTGCGACGTGTGCCGCGCGCGCCGCGTCGCCACCGCCGCCGTCACCGTCACCGCCGCCAGGGACCACGCCGACCCGCCCACCAACAGGTAACCAACACGGGCGTCCCGCTACAACACGAGGACCAACATGTCGACCCAATGCGACCAACATATGGAACCAATGTGACCAACATGTTGACCCAACTCCACCAACATATCGTCCCAATGTGACCAACATATGCACGCTACTCGAGAGCACACGAGATATCCGTCTCTTTGGTTAAGTTAGGTCGTCTAGCTTGCGGGACAAAGCTGACAAAGTGATGGATTCAATGCGACCAACATATGCACTCAATACGACTAATATATTGATTTAAAGTGGTTCCAATGCGACAAACAGATGAGCCCAATGTGACCAACATGTTTACATAATGCGACCAACATGTGGAACCTATGTGACCAACACAATGAATCAAGAATTTTGAAAAACCTTGTGTATATGAGTGACCGGTGTATTTAATTTAATAATTATGACTAAGTTAAGTATTTTATACAGTTCCAGGGCGTCCAACTCTAACGCGAACGCGGAGGCTAGCGGCAGCAAGGCGGAGGCGAATCGCAACGAGCCGCCCAAGAAGCTGACCGTGCCCATCGCCTCGCTTGACCATGACCTTAACAGCGACGAGCTGCTGTTCGCTGTTGGTAAGTCGTCCATAGATCAGATTAGATTAGAGGATATAACCAATAAGAATGGTCATGAGGGCTATCCAATTGGGAATGGGTAATTATTTATTTTATCTATTAAATTAAAAAGTGCTTGATGACTTTTCTATTGACGTCTTTCGCTACAGAAAAAAGTTACAGATTTTTCTGTTGACCCATCTATTTTATAAAAATAAAAATTAAATTTTAAATAAACAATTACAAAGCTAATTACAATAGGTACAATATTTATATTGATAATACCTATCTTAATATTCATAATTAATAATAGCTATACAATTTTGAATCTCAATAAAAATCTTAATTAGTCAACCTAAACAGCAGACGGTAGCAACAGGGGCAGAGACCGTATCTAGACACTACACGCACACGCACGCACGCACACACACACACACACACACACACACACACACACACACACACACACGCACACACACACACACACACACATACACACAACATACACACACACACACAAACACATTATTGCATATATTATGGCGCATTTTCCACACCATAAAAAAGGCTGTCTACCCCGTAAGAGAGACGTGATTTATGTATGTATCTGTAATGGATGTGAACTGGTGTAATAAATGGCTACGTTGTGTTATTGCAGAGTCTGTGGCGCCCCCGGCCGCGGGCTGGGCGTGCGCGCGCTGCACGCTGCTGAACGACGCGGCCGCCGGCGCCTGCGCAGCCTGCGCCGGCTCCAAGCCGCCCCCGCCGCAGCACTGGTCAGTACTCCTACACACATATAGACAACTAGCTGTTGCCCGTGTGTCCGTCTGCGCTGAAAATCTATCATATGCCCTTCCCCAGGACTCACTATCTGTATAACATACTTCAATGGGTGAATTTGCCACTAGAGGCGCTAGTATCGGTGAGGTACAGTCAAGTGTAATAATATGTATCTAGTCAAAGTTTTAAAAATAAGTACCATACACTCTTACACCGGCGTAATAAGGTCGTGGGACATATTTTTAAGAAGTTCGTATAGATACTTATTTTTGCACTTGACCGTACAATAACATTCACTTTCCACTGGTTTTGGCAGGCTTCGTGACATAAATCATAATTTCTTTCATTTACCTGTTGAAAAGTGATCTCCTTCGTGAAATTATCGCAAATATGGATTATTTTGCGATGAATGTGAACGCTGATTTTTTTCCCGAACAAAACGGAACTGCGCAACATTGCGGCATAGCTACTCGATATGATGATAGTTATTTATTAATGAACTTAATCAGATTCTAGATAAAACTTTGTTTCGGTGCCGATCTTATAAAGTCGCATTTGACGGCTATACCTCTGGCCCTTAGTCAACAGTGGCGCCAACTGGTGAGCAAAGAAGCGATCGTCCCCATTAAATCCATACAAATGTATGACTAATTTTCGTGTCACAATGGAAAAGCTGATGGTAATTTTAATGGTGTGTAACTTTTTGGTCTTCATCCTGACCATCCTGATAATTTTGTGTTTTTTTTTTCTCTTCGACATTGGAGACATCTCCAATTAATTTATTTGACGATGGAGGCGTTTTACACCTCCACTGAACTTATTTTTTTTTTTGTAATTTTGACTAGTAGAGACTTTATACATCTTTACTCTAGATTGATATAATTTACTAGCTTCTGCCCGCAACTTCGTCTGCGTAGAATTATACATAAAAACCTTCCTCTCGAATCACTCTATCTATTAAAAAAAACCGCATCAAAATCCGTTGTGTAGTTTTGAAGATATAAGCATACATAGGGACAGAAAAAGCGACTTTATTTTATACTATGTAGTGAAGGCTCGGGGACCTTATACATCCCTTTTGTAAATGTATTTAATTTTAAGTAGAATTTAAGTATTCTTACTGTATTTTATTTTGAAAAAATGAGTTTCTTGCGACGCATTTTTTTTGGCAGTGACGGTCTTTCCGAATGCGCTGGTAGTTTCAAAAATACGTAAAAGAGCCCTTGGCGGCCAATTTGCAAAAATACATTTTCATTTTCATTTTTATTTTCATCAGTTTAATTGGTATTGTTCTCGTGTTGTAGGTCTTGCAGTTCGTGTACCCTGCGGAACCCGGTGTCGGCGAGCCTGTGCCTCGCGTGCAAGACGCCGCCCGTGCCGCGGCACGCCTCTGATGCCAACCACTCTGCAGGTCTGCCATTACAGCTGTTAAGGTTCCTCGATGACGTGTGAGGGTGATAGCGTGGCAGCCGTGAAAAGATTTCAGTTTATACACATACACAAAACACGTCTTTATCCCAGGTACCTACAGGCTCTGTCTACCCCGTAAGGGATAAAGACGTGAATTATGTATGTATTATGTACGTATAATATTCATCAAAAAAATATCGGTGAAGAGATTTGCTTTTGTCGACTTTAGCGACTCTAGCGCTACCTAGTATCCAGTAGATGAACTGTTACGTAGAATGAAGAACTAGCTCAGGTGGCGCCACTCAATACTCACGAGGAAAATAAAAGGTCTGACAAAAATATTTAGTCAGCCATCGTTGGATTGGGTTGGATCTGAAATAGGTAAATGACAAAACTGTTTAAAAAAAATCAGCTTTGTGTCTAAGAAACATAAGATATGACAAAACTGTTATCAAAAAATTGTCAGCCGTGTTTCTATGAAACATAAGATTTATTCCTTTCCGTTAGGAAGTGTCATTAGATACATACTATTATGCGGGTCTATAAAGTGTTAGGTTAGGTCTCTTTATCTGTCTCGCTTTAACATACGCGTATTCGCTCTTTCTGTTTCGCCAAATACGGAGCATATTCTAAATGTACGATACATTTTCGGCGTTACTAGCGCCATCTATGTTTCCAAGTGGAACTAACTCTTAAGTTATCTATAATTTTATCTTAATTTTCAGCTGGCGTTGCCCGCAGCCCGTCGCCACGGCGCGGCGCGCGGCCCCCCCGCCGGCACAAGTCGCCCCCCCCTGAACCCAAGTAAGATCCTTTCCAACATCACTACATAGCATAAAACAGAGTCACTTTCCGCTGTCTGTCAGTCCCTATGTATGCTAAGATCTTAAAAACTTTGATGCTTACTTACAAATTAATTAATATGCGTCAAATGTGTTCTTTTATTTCTTCTTTCTTATAAATATGTATACTTGCAATGGAACGTAAAACCTGGTTTTTCGAAGACGGTTAAAACATATTAACACTGAGCGTGTATGACAAACTAATTTTAACAGTTAAAAACTGAAGAACAAGACTGAACAACAACACAACTCAGACATTCATAAGAACAGAACTGAGTGAATTCACATAATAATAATAATAATAAAGCCTTTTATTTCCAAATACTAATTTACAGTAGGTATTTGTTCCGACAATTTCTTTAGTAGTTATGTTAGTTAAGTAGGTATGTGGTGTTAGTGGTTGTTTAGTTTTGTTAACTGTGTTAGTATTAGTTTCCACAGATTTGGACCCCTCTTTGGGTGTAGGCCTCCTCCAGCTTACTCCATGACTGCCTGTCTTCCGCCTTCTTATGCCAATCTTTTCCCGCTATCTCCACTATGTCGTCCGTCCATCTTTTGTAGGGTCTGCTGACTCTTCTTTTCCCATTTGGACCTTTTCAATTCACATGGGTAGCATTATTTGTTACAAAACCGCTAATTAATATTTAAATGTCATAGAGAGATCTCTCTGTAGACATATGTTATGCCTGGGGACCGAAGTCCGAAGGAAGAGAGATGAAACTTGTATTTATGCATCCGTGTTGAGAAACACGAATTTTTACTTCCATGCTGGTCTGGGAGCAAAGAAAAAACATAGAATGTACCAATTGCTTCTCTACCCGCGCAGATGGTAAAAGCCCATCGAGGGAATGGGCGAAAATCATAGGAATCATGTTATCGGCGATGAGGCTAGCAACCCATCACTATTTTGATTCCATTTTCCACCTATACGCCCACAATCTTGCTAATTGTGGCCTGTAGGTACCTGTTACCTTAGGCTCTGTCTACCCCATAAGGGGTAAAGACGTGATTTGTGTGTGTGTGTTGAGAAACTTCGTAGGCGGGATGTAGAACGATGTGACAGTTGCCACTAGAGCTGGCGCTAGCTACTCGTGCGTCGTAGTAGTTACGTAGGCGATAACTAGGTGGCGCTAGGGTCTAGGTATTTTAGGACTTCTGTCGCATTAGCCTGTAATGACATGAAGCAAGTCTGGTCAGACGATAAACAAAAACAATATTTTAATTGCAGGTTGGAGACGGAAGAGTGGTCGTGTTCCGAATGCACTTACACGAACCAGTCGGGCGCGGTCAACTGCGAGATGTGCCAGTCGCCGCGGACCAGGCTGCTGCAGGCCGCGCCCGCCGTGCCCAACCTGGGGGACGAGTCACGTGAGTATCAAACGA
This sequence comes from Pandemis cinnamomeana, assembly GCA_932294345.1. Taxonomy (NCBI): domain Eukaryota; kingdom Metazoa; phylum Arthropoda; class Insecta; order Lepidoptera; family Tortricidae; genus Pandemis; species Pandemis cinnamomeana. The sequence goes on along the minus strand of OW028721.1, from coordinate 1,723,567 downwards.
CTATCCCCCTTATTCATAAACGCTCTATTGGCAGAGTGCAAAGCGGGTGGAGGGGGTAGCCTAAACGATCACAGCGCTCGCTACGGCTAAAATTGACTATTTTGTCGCTGACTTGAGCTGTCAAATCCATATTGCAGTAAACATTTTCTAATCGTTTTTGAGATAAAATATGGTCCTGGTAAGATGTCTTGTTGTGAATTGTAATAACACCAAGAAGAATGCGACTGTAAATTTTACCAATTTCCAAGACCATGGTGGAAAAGAGACCAAAGAAATAAGTGGATATTAGCCGTAAGAAAAAAAAAGTAAGTTACCTAATCTCTAAAATTTCACTGATAACAACAATTTTAATATTATTGGCAATAATGTTACTGACTACCATTGTCCAAAATTGTGTAATATAGTAAAATAACACGAGATTTCATTAATATTTTTCACAATATTTACTTACTTCTTGTTTGACAGCGGTGACAATATTGTCCATAATGGCCGCCTGTACGTGGCGCTGTCGTCGCGCTCGGTCCCAGGCTTCTGCTAACTTAGCAATCGTCTGTCCTTATCTGCGAAAGTGACAGATAAGGACAAACGATTGCTAAGCTACCAGAAGCCTACAGAGCGTTTATGTATAAGGGGGTATAACATCTGTGAAGATGCCTAATAAGTTTTTATTGAAAATTACCTTTAACCCCCGCCACAAAAAGGGGGTGTTATGAGTTTGGTTGAGATTTTTTTTTCTTAAGTATTAGATTAGATTAGATTAGATTAGATTCATTTATTTCTATTTGTAAATTACATTATATTTTTATGTCAAAACATAAGAAAGTCACAAAAAGATGGTCAATTGTAAACAAAATAAAAACAATAAGGTACAATAAAATAATTCATACAAAAACTAGAAATCAGAAATCCAATAATACAATCAAGAAACAAATGTCAAATAATTACAAACAATAAAATATTAAGATAAAATTAATACAAAATGGTACAAATACAAAGTACAAATGAATCATTCAGTGTCAGGAAAAAAACATTTCACTATACTCTTTTACAGAGTACAATGATTTGTCCAAAAGAAGTTTCTTTAATCGGCGCCATTCATTTTTCAGCTCATTATGTACTTGTTTACAAAATATTTCTTCAATGCTGGTCTGGTAGCAAAGAAAAAACACAGAATGTACCAGTTGCTTCTCTTCCCGCGCAGATGGTAAGAGCCCATCGAGGGAATGGGGGAAAATCTTAGGAATCATGTTATAGGCGATGTGGCTAGCGAAGCATCACTATTTAGATTCCCCTTTCCATCCATACACCCACGATAATGCTAAACGTGGTCTTTAGGTCTTGTTACCTTAAGTTTGACGTCGATCTCTCTCTCTCTCTCTCTCTCTGTCTTTCATTATTCTCTTATGTTTTCTTATTTTTATAATACGAGCTTTTTATGCGGACTAGATTTGTGGTTGACTGTACTTGCATTGTCGTCTATTCTGCATAAGTGTACCAAATTTCAAGGCAATGCAACTACTAGGAGTGGGTCAAATTGGACTTGCGAAATTTGACCCGAACAACCAATTATGAGCGGCACTAGTGCCATCTATTGTGGAGTGGCAAACAACTTTGGCTATGGATTTTTGCCTAACCACAGATCGTAGGCAAGTTATTTTTTTTATTATTTATAATTTGTCATTGTTGGTAAATAGTCCCGAAATAATGATGCACATCGATCTAGCTCGTCTTCTGTTTCACACTTTACACGGTGCTCATTTACTGTTAATCTGTGCTGCCATCTATTGTAGAGTAGCAGTAGCTTAATTTTTAAACACTTTTTGGGGGAAATGAGTATTTTCGGCTCAAGCAAAGCACCTATGGGCGCGTTCCACTAAGCGCCCACAACGATCAAAATGCTCCTTTAGTCGTTCCACATAGCGACCGCGGTCGTTATGGTCGCGGCGAAAACGTCACTTTTGACGTCTTGAATTACGCTCACGCGAAGCTCACGACGACCCATTTAAAAAGGTGGGTCGAAGTGATCGTTGAGAAAATTAGCGGTATTTTCAAAAGTCAAAGTATCAAAAATGGCGACAGTGAAACTGATGTTATTTCATGCGGAACGAGATATTTTAGTAGAAGTGAATTATATTATTATTTAGACATTTTAATAACATTTGAACGTAAATTAATTAAACACACCACTGATATTAAATATAAAAAATTAAATTATATTTTTTTTCAATATAAATCGATTTAAACAATAATTAATTAAGTTTATTTTCAAGGCTTACAGGTTATAACCTAACCTCTTAAATCTTTTGCTTTCTTTTTACTAATTCGCCATTTGTATTATTTACCTCCACGCTCAAAACGCTCTATAATCCATTCCACTTGAGTTTACGACAGTAACGCTCACAAGCAAGTGGAACGGGAAAAACTGCGGTCGTGAGCGTGAACGTTGTGAACGCTTAGTGGAACGCACTGTATGTTGTTTGATTGGTGGTGTCAAATAGTAGTTTAATGCCGAGGCCTGGGAAGTAGCCAATTGCTGGATGAGTAACTTGTTTAAAAACACGAACCGCAGGGGAGTGTAGCTGAGGCAGATATAATGTTTTTCTCAAACATTGAGAGGACATAAAATAAAATTTTGCACTAACCTTCCCCACAACAGGTGGTTTTCACGTTCTCGCCTTTTTTCTTAAGTTTTTTTATGTCTCCTGCCACCTTAAGCTATTTGAAACATTGATAAAAACGTTAGACTCGAACAAAACGCGCACTCCTCGCTCATCGACTTGGCTGTATGACATTGTTGTTCATTATTCCATGACTTTAAAAAGCTAAAAACAAATGAAAAACAGTCCAGCAATCCGATTTGTGGTCATAAAATCGCGCCTGCAATGTAATTCGGCCGTCAACTTCCCTTCGTGTTGTTACTTAGAATACAATGACGACATTCACAACAATGTATGAGAAACTATCTTTATTTATGATATTTATGATTTGTTTCAGCGGACGGCTCTGATGGGGAACGCCAAGAAAGTACGCCCATGGAAATACTACGGTTGAGAGAAGAGAGTCATGCTTGGACGCAGTGGCAAGAAGTGTTGGCGCAATGTGCTGCCGTGAGTATACTCACTCATATATGTTTGTTTTTATATACAAGGAACGTAAACGCTTAGCACCACCAACCATGGACACCTGTAACACAAGAAGACTGCTAATCCGTTGCTAGCACAGAACAAAGAGACAATAGAAATGCGATAAGTCACATTCTTGAAATCTTTTTCTATTATAAATCTGATCTCATATGATTCGGTATTATAATTTGAACTTTCCACCCACTAATATTGCAAAGTCCATTGTACCAGTATGTAAACGCCATCTAGCGTGAAGTAGCCAAAAGATTACAGTTTGAAAATGTCAGTTGTCTAAATAATAGTTTTGCCATTGCACAACAGATGGTGCGAGGGGGTCGCGAACTCCTTAGATTTGGTACTTTTTTATATTTTTTCTCAACCATACCCATATATATTTTTTACCAGATTTTGGAAATTTTTGAGTTATCAACAGAATCAACAACGCTACTGAATGTTATATGAGAAATTAATGTTAATGTTTAATGAAATTCCCCATGTATGGTTTAGTAACACCAACAATTCACAGATGGCGCCACTTAGCCGTTGCTTTTTTAGCTACTTTTGTCATTATGTACCACTGATTCAAGCAGCCTTTTTTTATATTTGTTATGTTATGGACGTACTGCTTATCAGCCGTATGGGGGCCGCCGAGTGACTGAGTAACACGTTTTAATTTTTTTATATAAAATATATGACTCGATGGAAAAATCTGTAACTTTTTTCTGTAGCTAAGGATGGTTATACCTATCAATAGAAAATCATCAAGCACTTCATCATCAATCAATCAATACATAGTATCATCATCAATACATAGTAGTTATAGTAGTACATAGTATAAAATAAAGTCGCTTTTTCTGTCCCCATGTCCCTATGTATGCTTATATCTTCAAAACTACACAACGGATTTGGATGCGGTTTTTTTTAATAGATAAGGTGATTCAAGAGGGAGGTTTATATGTATAATACATGCATAATATACCGTGCGAAGCCTGGGCGGGTCGCTAGTTTTAAATAATTAATTCCCAATTGTTACAATTCCAGACCGGCGAGCCGTACGTGGACGAATCGTTCCCGGCGCACCCGCGCTCGCTGTACTACAACGGCAGCGGCGAGGCGGGCGCGGCCGCGCGCTGGCTGCGCCCGCACCAGATACACGTGGACGCCAGCCACCGCCTGCCCTGGCGCGTGTACCGCGACCCCCGGCCCTCCGACATCTCGCAAGGTCAGCCCCTGCGTGGAGTGCAATCAGTAGGCTTATAGACTACAAGCCCATGGCAAAAAAACAGAAATGAACCAGCGTGAATGAAGCTTAGAAGGCTGTTGCTATATCATAAATTAACTCTGAGCTATGCCGTCATTTCTGAGCGACGCGCTTGAACGACGCGCGCCGTGGAACATCCCTGTTTAGATCGACATAAAATATCATGTCAATTGGAAGATGTTATATGTGATACTGTTATCGAGGGAATGGGCGAAAATCATAGGAATCATGTTATGCCTGTATGTCTTGTTACCTTAGGCTCAGTCTACCCCGTAAGGGATAAAGACGTGGTATGTGTATGGTATATGTAATACTATGTGGTTGCCCGCGACGCCGTCTACGCAAAATTCGCTTATCGCTGTCCCGCGGGAACTATACAATTTTCCGGGATAAAGACTATCCTATGTCCTTTCCCGGAGCTAAAACTATCTTCCTACCAAATTTCATTGAAATCGGTTTAGTGTTTTGGGCGTGAATGCGTAACAGATAGACATTTACTTTCGCATTTATAATTAGTAGGGATAAAGTAAAATTTACAGAAAAATCTGTGCACCTGACTATTTCACTTTATAGAAAGTGGACGGTACACACATAAATTACGTCTTTATCCCAAATCCCATGGCCTTTTACCATCAACATGGGAAGAGAAGCAACTGGTACATTCTATGTTTTGTCTTTGCTCCCAAACCAGCATGGAAGTAAAAAGTAGTACTTTAAAAATCTTCCATGCTGGTCTGGGAGCAAAGAAAAAACATAGAATGTACCAGTTTCTTCTCTACCCGCGCAGATGGTAAAAGACCATCGAGGGAATGGGCGAAACTTATAGGAATCATGTTATAGGCGATGAGGATAGCAACCCATCACTATTTTGATTCCATTTTCCACCTATACTATACACCCTCAATCTTGCTAATTGTGGCCTTTAGGTACCTGTTACCTTAAGCTCTGTCTACCCCGTAAGTCATAAAGATGTGATTTGTGTAAGTTAAAAATCTTGCTAAAGCTAAGCAACACACGACAGCGTTCCATGATTGGCTCAATAATTAAAGTTGTTGACCATATCTCTCCAGGTGTCCTAGGCAACTGCTGGCTGCTGTCAGCGCTGGCGGTGCTGGCGGAGCGTTCGTCGCTAGTGCGGGGCGTGGTGGTCCGTGGGGAGCCCAGCGTTGGGGCGTACCAGTTGCGGCTGTGCAAAGATGGCCGCTGGCTCACTGTCACTGTCGACGACTTGCTGCCCTGTAATAAGAAGGGGCACCTTGTCTACTCGCAGGTCAGTTATTAATAGTTTAAATTTCATTGGTCGTTGTTCCTTAGGGATTTTTTGGGGAGAGGCCACATTAGAGAGATCTCTGTCCCGGCAGATGTTATGCCTGGGGACCGAAGCCCGAAGGGAGTTGGAAGTTGTGTTTATGCACAATGGTGATAGCTGTCATTAGAACTGGCGCTAGCTACTCGTGCGTCGTAGTAGTTATGTAGTCGACAACTAGGTGGCGCTAGTGTCGCAACATTTTTTTTCATAACTCATAATCATAACACATGAAATCGTGCATTTTTCAGAAATTTTGGCAAAGCCATTAAAATGTTAGTTAAAAGGTTAGGTTGGGTCCGTTTACTGTAATTAAAAAAAAATACTGTTTTAGAAATAACCCGCTATATGACTAACGAAAAATGTGAAAACGAGAATTGTTAAATTGAGGATGGAAAAGAGTATCTTTGTATTTTTCTACAGGCTAAGAGAAAACAGCTGTGGGTGCCTTTGATAGAAAAGGCAGTAGCTAAACTACACGGATGTTATGAAGCACTAGTTTCCGGAAGAGCTATTGAAGGTAAGACGACTAGTTGTAGATTTCACGATTAAGCCAGTATGACATCTTGTTTCTCCACTTTTTGGCGGATCATGGGAAACTACTGTTAAAGTGATTAAATGTTTTCGATAGAAAAGGCAGTAGCTAAACTACACGGATCTTATGAAGCACTAGTTTCCGAAAGAGCTATTGAAGGTGAGACGGCTAGTTGAAGATTTCACGATTAAGCCAGTATAACATCTTTTTTCTCCACTTTTTGGCGGATCATGGGAAACTACTGTTAAAGTGATTAAATGCCTTAGATAGAAAAGGCAGTAGCTGAACTACACGGATGTTATGAAGCACTAGTTTCCGAAAAAGCTATTGAAGGTGAGACGGCTAGTTGAAGATTTCACGTTTAAGCCAGTATGACGTCTTTTTTCTCCACTTTTTGGCGGATCATAGGAAACTTCTGTAAAAGTGATTTAATTTTTCGTAACAAATTTTAAATTGCAGCTTGACCATAAAAGCATCATTAAGTGTGTTTTAGGCATAAAAGTAATGTTGAGGGCATTGTTTTCGTATTTTACTTCGTGTTTATCTTGCTACTCGGATACTACTTCAATTAAATTCTCAAACGTATAGTATAGTAGTAGAAAAAATGTTAGGAAAAAACTTGCGGCCAAAAGTAGCAAATAATGAACACAAAATTTACAAAAAAGTTAGTCAAGGCGACGGAGCGTTGCGCGGAGCTCCTATGTTGCGCAGTTTCCGGGTTTAATTAACTTGAGGCTCGATTTAACTCAGACTATGAAATTGGGATGAATTTGACCTGCATTTCAAATGCCCCAACTTGTGATTTCTTGATGGAAGAGCTTAGCATCTTAAATAATTTTTTGGTGGTGTATTAGCAAGTATAGACGGTTAATATTATCTTGTGATATTACGAAAGTGGTGTCTACGTGTCTTTGTGTAGGTACATCCGTTTTTCTAACATGCTGTAGATTGAAACAGGCTCTCAATATCGCCTGGTGGTTTGACCAGGTCTGTGCACGCTGACGGGGGCGCCGTGCGAGTCGGTGTCCTTGCAGGCGGGCGGCGCGGGCGGCGCGGGGGGAGGCGCGCCGCTGGAGCAGCTGGACCGCGACCTGGTGTGGGCGCAGCTGCTGTCCTCGCGCCAGGCCAGCTTCCTCATGGGCGCCAGCTGCGGGGGCGGCAACATGAAGGTACGCCGGCACCTGGCGCCGCGCGCCGCTGGAGCAGCTGGACCGCGACCTGGTGTGGGCGCAGCTGCTGTCCTCGCGCCAGGCCAGCTTCCTCATGGGCGCCAGCTGCGGGGGCGGCAACATGAAGGTACGCCGGCACCTGGCGCCGCGCGCCGCTGGAGCAGCTGGACCGCGACCTGGTGTGGGCGCAGCTGCTGTCCTCGCGCCAGGCCAGCTTCCTCATGGGCGCCAGCTGCGGGGGCGGCAACATGAAGGTACGCCGGCACCTGGCGCCGCGCGCCGCTGGAGCAGCTGGACCGCGACCTGGTGTGGGCGCAGCTGCTGTCCTCGCGCCAGGCCAGCTTCCTCATGGGCGCCAGCTGCGGGGGCGGCAACATGAAGGTACACCGGCACCTGGCGAAATTTGAGGTGGCCTCGGGTCCTCCATGCTGGTCTGGGAGCTTAGAAAAAACATAGAACGTACCAGCTGTTTCTTTTCCCGCGTAGATGGTAAAAGCTTACGGAGGGAATCGGCGAACATCTTAAGAAACACGTCACAGGCGGTGGGCTAGCAATTGGCATTGTTCATTTTTTTAGTATGCTCCAATTCGAAAACCATTTCGAGGAAAACCATCATTTATCCGATTTATCTTGTCCGATTTCAAAAATACTTTATGATTGCAGATATTTTTGTAAAAGTACTTTGAACATTTGTTTGACCGAACGGCCCGGTTTTTAGACAGAATCCAGCATCGAACGTTTGCCACAAAAATGAAAAAAAAAAGTTTAGCTATGGCAACTGTCACGTGTCACTGTCAAATCGACAAAACCATAGACAAAGCCGTTTTCTTTATAGCCAGTCGAACGAAGGCGATTGGGATTCTGTCTAAATTCACGAATTATCAAACAGCGAAAAAATATTTATTATTAATTAACAAAGCTACGTAAAAGCATAATATTCAAATTAGTTGCTTGAAATAGTCCATTTTATCAAATAAAGGTGTTAAAAGCACAGCTTAAAAAAATGAACAATGCCAATTCATCAATATTTTGATTTCCCTTTACACTTGTACATTTACGATCATGCTAAACGTGGCCTTCAGGTCTAGCCACCTTAGGCTCCGTCCACCCCGTAACGAATAAAGACGCGATCGATATATGTGTGAATGTAACCCATGGTGCAGGTGGACGAGGAGGAGTACCAGCGTCTGGGGCTGCGGCCGCGGCACGCGTACAGCGTGCTGGACGTGGCGGAGGCGGCGGGCCCGCTGCGGCTGCTGCGCCTGCGCAACCCGTGGGGGCACTACACGTGGCGCGGCGCCTGGGCCGCCGCCTGCCCGCGCTGGACGCCCGCGCTGCGCAAGGCGCTGCAGCCGCCCGACCAGCCGGTGGACCACGCCGTCTTCTGGATCAGCTTCGAGGATGTGCTCAAGTCAGTACCTGAAGTAATCCAGAAAGTCCTTAACTTGCTGGTTTGTATCCGGTTCGAAGGACCGATAACGAATTTCGCGCGCTGCAGCCACCGTCTTCTGGATCTAGCTCACAATCCAGAACATCCCATAGGTCGCTGGTTCATACGCAGTTCAGCGCATTCTATGCTTCACGACTGTGGATTCTGTGGAACGTGCCGTGTTCTGGATATTTTTATATGGCTCAAAGGACTAGGAACGAATGCTGAACGTATGCCGCGCTGCTGCCGCTACTGTGCTCATATCAGTTCCTATCTACAACGTGAGAACGGAGAAAAAGAAACATAAAAAAAATGGAATCCTTCTTCCATGCTGATCTCGAAGTAAAGAAAAAACATAGAAATTACCAGTTGCTTCTCTTCCCGTGTAGATGGTAAAAGCCCATCGAGGGAATAGGCGAAAATCTATTTTGATTCCATTTTCCACCTATACGCCCACAATCTTGCTAAATGTGGCCTATTTGATTTCCTTAAACCTACCCCTCTTACCTATCCAATCCAATATATCTAGATAGATGGCGCTGATCTCAAAAAACTTAATTATTTCGTTCCATTTTCTATCGCATGCCAAGGATATAATAGAAACATGTATGAGAGATTAGATCGTTTCCCCAAACTCGTTAATTCCGCGTAGCAATATTTCCATTAGCATTGTTCCCCACTCGAATTTCTACCCATTCGACTTTTTTATCCTTCATAAGTATTGCCAATAGTCATAATTATTCAATTGCATATTTACTCAATCAGTTTTTTTATTATTCGCGAATTTTACCAGGGTCCTGATTTCCTAATACCGAATTTACTCAATCAGTTTTTTTATTATGCGCGAATTTTACCAGGGTCCTGATTACTTACCTAATAGTGAATCGATTATAATTTCAAACCCGGTACAACGATAGATACTTTCGAATATAGGTATCGGTATCGTGTCGGCAAAAATACGTATCGATGCATTCCGAATCCGAATTCCGAACAATGTCGCGTAAGAAATTAGAATGTTGCAAAAAATAACGACAGGGAAACTTTTAGTATGGGAAAAATATCGCGTAAGAAATTAAAAATATTGTGCGAAATGTCGGTTAGGCATGTTTGAGAATAGGAATGCAAGCGAATGATAAAAAAAGGTGAATGATGAGAAATTCGAGTGGGGAAAAATGCGAATGGAAATATTGCTACGCGGAATTAACAAGTTTGGGGAAACCACCTAATCTCTCTTCTGAAGAGCTAAATCCACGAAGAAACATTCTCTGTCTACCCAGTAAGGAATAAAAAGTGATTTATGTATATGTACGTATGTGTAAAGAGTGTCTGTTACACAGGTACTTCGACTGCATCGACATCTGCAAGGTGCGCGTGGGCTGGCACGAGGTGCGGCTGGCGGGCGTGCTGCCGCCGATGTCCTCGACGCGCCACCTGACGTGCCTGCTGCTGACCGCGGCGCAGCCCACCGAAGTGGATTTCACGCTGTTCCAAGAAGGCCAGAGGTAAGCTGTTTCATGGCCATTTTTCTGAACCGATCACTTTTGATTCCCCATTCAACCTATGCGCCCACAATCATGCGAAACGTGCTAAACGGTCTTCAGGTTCACCTTAGGCTCTGTCTACCCCGTAAGGGATAAAGAAGTGATTTATGTACGAGGGCGACACTGAAAGTTTTTAGAACTGGCCATTTTTAAACAATACAGGGTGTTTGGTAGCTAGATGCAAAGCTTTAAGGGGACGATAGCCGAGGTATTTTTGAACATTTTTATCCATATATGTCTTAGCCGAAATTGGATATTTTTTTTTTTAATTGAAGACTTAGAAATTTTAGGAAAATACCCAAAATTTGATAGTCACAAGTCAATATTGCCCCAATGAGCGTTAATTTGGAATCAAAATGTTTTATTTCGGATAGTTTAATGTGTATTGGACCAAATGAAATAATTTTTAAGTGTCTTTCTTGCCAAAAAAACAAAATGGAGGCATTCGAAATTACTAAAAATGTCTTAGGTTGGAACAGAGTCATTTTTCTGTGCCATAAAAAAAAATAAAAAAAAATCCTTGTAATGTTCAAACATTTTTAAAAACATGCCTGTTTATCGTTCTTTCTTTTAAGGTATCACTCATTCGCATTGCTTGCTAAATCTGAGATAAAAAGCAAAAACCAAATTCAGGGAACACTCGCTAAGAGAATGTACTAGTCTTGGAACTTCACGTTAAAGGTACTTAACTAGTAAATTACATAAAAAAAAGATTAAAATTAAATCATTAATCTTCGGTTTGTTGTGATTTGAATACTAAATTAATTAATTTTACAATTTTTTTTTACATTAAAAATCAAATGTCTTTTTCACACATTATTTACTAGTAAAATTTCAAGACTAGTGCATTCTAAGCGAGTGCTCCCTGAGTTTGGTTTTTACTTTTTATCTCAGATTTAGCAAGCAATGTGAATGAGTGATACCTTAAAAGAAAGAACAATAAACAGGCATGTTTCTAAAAATGTTTGAACATTTCAAGGTTTTTTTTTAAATTTTTTTTATAGCACAGAAAAATGATTCTGTTCCAACCTAAGACATTTTTAGTAATTTCGAATGCCTCCATTTTGTTTTTCTGGCAAGAAAGACACTTAAAAATTATTTCATTTGGTCCAATACACATTAAACTATCCGAAATAAAACATTTTGATTCCAAATTAACGCTCATTGGGGCAATATTGACTTGTGACTATCAAATTTTGGGTATTTTCCTAAAATTTCTAAGTCTTCAATTTAAAAAAAAATATCCAATTTCGGCTAAGACATATGTGGCTAAAAATGTTCAAAAATACCTCGGCTATCGTCCCCTTAAAGCTTTGCATCTAGCTACCAAACACCCTGTATAATAAAAAAGTTAGTTTAAATTTTGAAAATGGAACTCTTTGCCAATATTATTGAGTATATATTTCATTCATTTGTCATTTGTTTTACGATTTGGCGGCAAATTGAAAATTGTCTGTGTCACGTCAACATGAATGTAACGCGAGAAAATTTTCGTGCAATGATTTTTTAAGACTTTCGATGTCATTTAAGTCAACAAGAAAGCTATGATAGACTTCGATTGGCCTTTCGTGATGAAGCCCCATCTCGTGCGACTATTTACAACTGGTTTAGTGAGTTTAAACGTGGTCGCACTAATCTCACCGATGATCTGCGTGAGGGACGGCCTTCTACGGCGACGACTGAAAATAACATCAGTGTTGTGCGGCGTATGATAGAGACTGACAAAAGAGTGACGTACCAGCAGATTCGGACAAGCTTAGGCATCGGTATGAGTCAAGTGCATAAAATCCTCCATGAACATTTAGCGGTCAGGAAGCTTTGTGCCCGATGGATACCTCATAATTTGACCGAGGCCCAAAAACTCCGTCGGGTTGATTGGTGCCGTGAAATGATTCAAAGATTTAACGGAGGTGACTCAAATGCTGTGTTCGACATACTTACGGGTGATGAAAGCTGGGTTTACTGTTATGATCCAGAAACCAAGAGACAGTCTGCTCAATGGGTGTTTCCTTTCGAGGAGTTGCCAACTAAAGTGAAGAGAGGTCGAAGCGTGGGAAAAAAGATGGTGGCCTCGTTCTTCGGAAGGACAGGTCACTATGCGACAATTGTTTTAGAGGATCAAAAAACAGTTACTGCCGAGTGGTACAGTAACAATTGTTTGCCACTTGTATTGGAAAAAGTTCGGGAGAAACGACCTCGAAGTAGGATCCTTCTTCACCACGACAACGCCTCGTCGCACACCGCCAGGCGAACGATCGACTATTTAGTGACGTCAGACGTGGAATTACTGGGTCACCCGCCGTATAGCCCCGACCTCGCACCTTGCGATTTTTATTTATTCCCGAAAATAAAAGAAAAACTTCGAGGAAAACTTTTTATGAACACCGAGGAAGCAGTGGGTGCGTTTCAAAAGGCCGTCGAAGAGACCCCTAAGGACGAGTGGGCTAAGTGCTTTTCTCAGTGGTTCCATCGGATGCAGCGGTGTATTGATGTGAATGGACACTATTTTGAAAAGATATAATAAAACTAATAACTTGCTAGTTTGCTCAGTTTTTGATTTTCTAAGAACTTTCAGTTTGACCCTCGTATGTACCAGCTTTTGCCGGCGACTTTTTTTATTTTAATTTTTATTTTTTAGTAAAAAGTATCCTATGTTACTTCTAATACCTCCAAGAACATGTGTACAAAATTTCATGATGATCGGTTGAGTAGTTTTCGCGTGAAAGCGTAACAAATCAACTTACATTCGCTTTTATAATGTTAGTAGGATGTAAGTATTATTCTGAAAAAAAAAATCTCACACCTTTTTTTCTCGAATTATAAAACTTCAATGATGGTTCTAAACCAAAACTCCACTACCAGATTATTGTATTGTCATCCGACTTACACAAGTATGAAAAATTTCAGCTCAATCGGTTGAGATCATCAAGCGAAAATTTTAGGAATCAGGCGATGTGGACCAACCCATTACTATTTTTATTCCCCTTTCCACCTATACGCCCGCAATCATTCTAAACGTGGCCTTCAGGTCTTGTTACCTTAAGCTCTGTCTAACCCGTAAGAGATAAAGACGAGATATATGTATGTATAAAAAATGTTACACTGCTGTTTGGATTGTTGCAGAAATTCGGCCAAAAGTCAGCGCTCTCAGTTGGATCTGTGCGTGGTTGTCTTCCGAACGAAGTCGGGCCCCAACGCTCAGGTCGGGAAGCTGGTCGCGCACAGCAAACGACAGGTCAGTTCTTCTTCTTTAATATGGCCCCATCGATCGATGCGATGATTTCGCCAATGTCAAAGTAATAAATACAGTATTCAAAAATCTTGTAACAAAAATGTCGGCAGCGTTGAAAATGAAAATGAAATGAAAATGAAAATTTATTTTTGCAAATTAGCCGCCAAGGGCTCTTTTATATGTATTTTTGAAACTACCAGCACATTCGGAAAGACCGTCATTGCCAAGAAGAATGCGCCGCAAGAAACTTGGCAGAAAGTCATTTTTTCAAAAATAAAATACAGTAAGAATACTTAAATTCTACTTAAATTAAATACATTTATAAAAGGGATGTATAAGGTCCCCGAGCCTTAAATTATATTAATCTATAAATAGTAGAGATGTATAAAGTCTCTACTAGTCAAAATAAAAAACAAAAAAATAATAATAATAGTAAGTTCAGTGGAGGTGTAAAACGCCTCCACCGTCAAATAAACTAAATAGTTGTACGGTAGAACACGGTCAGGTTGGTTATATTATTACAGTGGTTTTACTGTCAAGTTAATTTAAGTTTCTAGAAAATCAAGTCTGCCAAATCTAAACGTTACCATAGCTCAGACTCGTTGGACTCGCAAATTGTAATTAGAAATGTTTAAGTAACTTTTTTATATTAGGTACCTGTGGTTTCCCATGAGGCTGACATAGTCACCATTGGTGCACTGAAGCCTCGTTAAAATGTTAGATTTAAAAAAAAAAAAAAAAAACTTTTTTATTAATAAAAAAAAACTATACAACACTGAAATGAAAATACGAATAGCAAAGGTATGGCCGGGAATCGAACCCGGATACACCACCCACAGCAGGTTTTTAGTAACGTAGATAATAGAGAGGGAATGGACATAGGAATCATGACTTTTTTAGCCAATGCGGCTAGCAACCCATCATTATTTTGATTCCCCTTTCCACCTATACGCCCACAATCATGCTAAACGTGGCCTTTAGGTCTTGTTACTTTAGGTTCTGCCTACTGATTTGTGTGTGTGCGCGTGTGTGTGTAGATAATCGACATCGCTTGCGAAATTATGGCGCGTATGACACTGAAATTGATTAATAAGTTTGACACGTAATTAAATAATTATAAATTTAATTGATCACTATATCAGGTCCGCGGTTTCGTGGGCTGCCACAAGATGTTAGAGAAAGGCTTCTACCTGGTCGTGTGTCTGGCGTTCAACCACTGGCACACTGGGCTAGAACTGGGCTCGAGCTCCGGCTGGCCGCGGCACGTGCTGGCCGCGCACTCCAGCAAGCCGCTGCTGGTCGAGCGGCCGTCGCTGCACCCGCATATACTGGCCGACGCCATCATAGGGCTGACGCTGGCGAGGGGACAGCGGCATGAAGGGCGGCAGGGGATGACCGCCTACTACTTGACTAAGGTAAGTCAACTACACCTAGAAAAATTCAGGCACCTATGGTTAATCTTATCTTATCTTATTATTATCTTATGGTTATTTTATCTTAAGTATTATGTTATGTATATATGTATGTATTATTTTATTTTATTTACTTAGCTATGTATTATATTTATGTTGATATTGTTGTTTTTATTATCCCTGCGTTTATACTGTCTATTTGTTTCCGCCACCTACTTAAACTGTCTCCAACTTATTTCTTGCATTGGTTGTCTGGAAGAGATCGCTATTAAGCGATAAGACCGCCTATTGTCTACTTTGTTCTTTGTTTCTGTATTGTTTTGTACTGATTTGTGGTGTTCAATAAAGAGTATTTGTATTGTATTGTATTGTATTGTTAATTCATAATTCATTTATTGCATAGTAATCATGTCGTACATTTAGGTCTTACATAGTATAATAATTAGTTACAAAACATGAACCCTTTTAGGGCACAGCAATTTATACATAAATTTAATAGGAATTGAAATGTAAATTATGTAAATACATTATCAAATTATCACATTATTATCATTATTAAAGTCAAAGTAAATTGGTTGCTTCTTATTTCATATACATACTTTATTGTACCTATCTTAACAAATTAATTGAATTTATTTTCTTTACAAAATTACAATTATAAGCTCAATGATCCATCCTTCAAGAACTCTTCTATCGAATAATAGCACCCATCAATTAACAATTCTCTTAACTTTCGTTTGAATACTTCATCTCTCATTTCCTCTCTTATATGCTGTGGTACTTTGTTAAATACCATTATACAAAAGTTAAAGCTTAGAAAGTAAGCTTTTATGCACATAAAATACAAAAACCATGGGTGCCCGTTTTTTTTGCAAGGGGGTGTATATTTGTGTCTAGCATTCAACCACCTGACACTAAGCTAGAACTGGTCCCTAGCTCCGGCTGGTCGCTCATTTTAGCAAGCCACTGCTGGTCAAATGGTTATCACTGTATATGCGGTGTCAATTTGTGTCTAGCATGATAATCATAGACAATTTAAATATGGCGGTTCGATCACGAAATTAATAAATTCTATCTGTATTTCAACTTACAACAGCATATGTTTTTCAGGGCTGGGCTGGTTTAGTGGTTATGGTAGAGAACAGACACACAGACAAGTGGATACACGTGAAATGCGACTGCCAGGAGAGCTACAACGTGGTGTCGACCCGAGGCGAGCTCAAGACCATAGATTCTGTACCTCCTCTGCATAGGTAAGTGTTAGCGTGAAGAAAATATTTAATGTTGACTCCAACAGCTTCCATGCTAGTCTGGGAGTAAAGAAAAAAAACATAGAATGTACCAGTTGCTTCATATCGCGACGCATCGCCTATGACATGATTCCTACGGTTTTCGCAGATTCCCCTCGATTTTTTAGTATACCAATTGCGCGGGAAGAGAAGCAACTGGTACATTCTATCCCCCTTATTCATAAACGCTCCGTAGGCTTCTGCTAACTTAGCAATCGTTTGTCCTTATCTGTCATTTTGACATTTACCTTTCATAGATAAGTACAAACGATTGCTAAGTTAGCAGAGGCCTATAGAATGTTTATGAATAACCCCTTACGTGCTCTAAGACGGGGGTTTCCGAATTTCCCACGGGATAGGAAATGAAAACCTTATACTTGGAGACATGAGTGGATGTATGGGGTATGTCGTCACTCTGACGTTATCTGCGCGGACGAAGTCGAATACTTCCACGCTGGTCTGGGAGCAAAGGAAAAACATAGAATGCACCAGTTGCTTCTCGTCCCGCGCAGATGGTAAAAGCCCATCGAGGGAATGGCCGCAATTCTTAGGAATTATGTTATAGGCGATGCGGCTAACAACCCATCACTATTTTGATTCCTTTTTCCATCTATACGCCCACAATTTTGCTAAAGGTGGCCTGTAGGTCTTGTTACCTTAGGCTCCGTCTACCCCGTAAGGGATAAAGACGTGATTTGTGTATGTGTATGTACGAAGTCGCGGGCTAAAGCTAGTGTGTGTTAAAAAAAAGTATTTGTTTCAGGCAAGTGATAATAGTTCTGACGCAACTGGAAGGTAGCGGAGGCTTCAGCATAGCGCACCGCCTGACGCACCGGCTGGCGGCGGGCGCGCGCCTGCAGGACTGGGCGCCGCCGGCAGACCACGAGCCGCGGCACCGCCCGCCGCTGCCCCGGCGCCTCACCGGCCTGCACGCCCCGCGACTCATCACGTAGACGAAAGAACACCCACTGTTAACTGTGGCCACGTTTCAGCTCTAAGAACTTGTATGACACCTACGAATAATAATGCCAAGAAGCGTAAAGCCCGAATAATCATTCCACGCGAAGTGAACCGCAGGGGGCGGGGCTTAAAATATGTACCGCGCGGCGAATTAGTTCGGCCGGGACGCTCGAGCCGTTATCGTGACGTTATCATTGTATTTTTGCGCTAATACATTAGAAAAATATGCTATCGTGTTGTGTGAAGTGGTGTAGAAGCCATTCAGATATGAATAAATAAATAAATAAATGAAAAATAGAGGACTCACCTTTCATATGTCTGTAAATGATTTTTTTAGGACACCATACTTGACGACTCTGGATGCATGCGATCCACGCACCCTTCCCTTACCGCGGACTAATCGCGTGCAAGTATTGTCTGTCTGAGTGACAGGTGTTACGTTTGCATTGCTGTTAGTTTGTGTGCGTAAGTGGAATGACAATCGAAGCAGCAACTGTTAGGGAATTACGCTTCTTGACTTATTATTATTCGTAGTATGAAACAAAATCAAAAGTTGAAAATTGTATTTTCGCGCCGGTGTGGTCGGACCTTTGCTGTAACACTGCTTTAGTTTCTAAACACTGAAAATTAGAACACAGAATCCGAAAAGTAAAGCTATGACCGGGAATCGAAGCCGGATCCTCGTCACTCCGTGACGCGTGCTACACCCGTAGCAGGTGGGTAAGCCTTCGAATTTTTCTTTTACCAGCTGTCACGTGACCTTGTTGCTATGCGATTTTTTGTCGCCAAGCGCCAGTGAAAGTGTCGCGATGTGTCTGTACGACGCAATTACAAAGAAAAAAATCAAGAAGTTAAAATTCTTGATTCATTTCATAGTACGGCTTTAATGTCAGAAAAATGTTTATTGCCGAAACAACTTAGTGTTTTTGCTTCTAAACTGTATTAAAACTACTTTTTTGTGACGATGTTACTGAGTGTGTATGTTTGTTCCTTCTTCACGCTAAAACGACTGGACGGATTGCGATCTAATTTGGCCCGGGGATAGCTGGTACCCTAGATTAAAACATAGGCTACTTTTTATCCCGGAAAATTGCATAGTTCCCGCGGGATGGCGATAAACATGTCACAAGTCGTAGCTGTCTAGAGTCGCAACGTTAACAAATATTGTGGAATATACTATTGATATCAGCCTAATTCTATGCGGACGAAGTCGTGGGGAGAAGCTAGTATGTTTATAATGCGTAAAAGTATTACAAACATGAGGTTTGTTGAATAGTTGGAAAATAATGAAACGATCAGGTTTGCAAAACTGCCTTCACCTAAAACGCGGATATGTAGGATTGTGAACTTAGAACATACACGGGCGGACAAAGATATGTGTACATTTTTTTCGCTCTATATACTATTTTGAGCACGCCTGTGTTTTTTTTGACAGAACTAGATTAAGATTATTATTTATAACAATATCATACGTAGTCTATCATTATTGTATAAAAAACATTGTATTGATTCATTAGAATTAAGGTAAATAGTTGTTGTATGTAGTATTCGGAATCAGTGCTGAAATCACTTTAGATCTGTCTATAACTTTCGTTTAAAATATAAATTTTGGAATAAAGCAAACTTTTGTAACTTTGCCATCTACAACATTGCCTGAAATGGTTTAGACATACTGAAAAAATTACATGAAAATATGAAAGACGATAAACTTTTATGAAAGCTCATGAATTGCAGCTCATGAATGGCAATGATGGTCTTACCGAATGTGCTGGTAGTTTCAAAAAGATATGTAAAGAGCCCTTGGCGGCCAATTTGCAAAAATAAATTTTCATTTTCATTTTTCATTTCATTTTTCATTTTCATTTTCATTGGCCCTGAACCAGTCAGGGCAATGTTGGAGCTATATGGCAAAGTTGCAGTGTAATAAATGGACGAGAAAAATATAAACATAAGACTGTGTATAAATTTAGGTTACATCAAGTGGCTATTTTTTTCATTTAGTTATAACTTATAAAACGCACGAATGCCTTTTATACATACACCACGTCTTCATCCCTCACGGGGTGGACAGGGCCTAAGGTAACAAGATCTAAAGGCCACGTTTGGCATGATTCATGCCTTTTATAATCTCAGTAATGTTATGTTTGCAACCACCGATTACAATCCTATACGCAAAATGTATGAAATATCACGTAAATGTAAATAGTTAAATATATCGCTTAAAAGTAACCCGTAGAATTAATGTATAATTATATTTTCATTTGCACCATTTTAGTGCAATCACGCGTAAAAGACATTTTAATTTTTTATTTAAGTATTTTTTTATTTGAAAACTCGCGTTTTCGTTCCATTAAATACTCATTATTTTTGTATTATTTATTAAGTGTTATTTTTTAGTATAATTTTGAAGTGATGTAACATTCTTGCCATTTGTGTTTGACAACGATTTTAGATGAATGTTTATGAACGTTTCACGGCCTACAAACAACTGTGCAATATATTTAAGCGTATTTAATAAAATGAAACGTTACAATTACCATTAATTACTTTATAATTATCATAATAATCCGATTGTTATAAACGTAATCTGCTACTCTGCGAAATATTGACATATCCTCCATTTCTGTCTTAGAAAAGGATACAAACAAATATAACCAAAATCACCACAATTCACTATATGGACATTTTAAACTCACTTTTTGTCGGTCTCTCGCTTAATGCTCCTCTCATTTACTCAAAGGTTAACTGGTTGAGACCCCTTATAGGGATAAGCACGCCTTTGTGCATATATTTGAGGTATTTTTTTGTTATTTGTCTGTTTCTTTATATTTGTACAATAAAGTATTTACTTATTTATAATTAATTATATGCACATGGTTTACACCGCTCTCCAAGGCATTATTAGCACTTGTATTAATATAATGACTTGACCTCATTATTTCGCGGAGTAGCAAAGCTACATCCTTTTAGTTGAACATAGACCTCCGTAAAATAACACCTGAGTTCATTACCTACCGAATATTCTAACCAGTTAGTCAAGTTTCCCATGAACGAAATTATTTACCTTGCTATTCTCAGCGCTAGTTTTGTGTAGCGGAGTAGGAAAGTAAATATTTTTTTGGTTCATTGAAATGGATTTTACATCCATGCCTGGTTCAATAAAGAAGTTCATTCCCCATAGTCGTAATTTAACTCTTAAAAAGAAAAGCTGTATAGATGTGCCCTAACGTTGTTTACAAGGAATGCTATTTCTATTGATTACCTTGGGATATTATTTACTTCGGGGGAAAAACAGCAGTCGTAACGGAAGCTATAGAAAAACAGATTTTCAGTTTCAAATTAAAAATTGTGACAAATGCATTACTGAATCTTATAGCTTCACAAAATCCCTCGGCCTGGAGATCAGTAAATCTTTTTTTTTCCTAATTATCAGACCGACATTGACTGATGAGCGATCTTTAATGATCAATCGAGAGCAATCCAACAGAGGCCTCGTTTCTTTTTTAACCGACTTCATAAAATAAGGATTACTATATAAAGGTTTTCCGACTTACTTATGATACCCAATATCTAATGTTTTCTTACTAAACCGTGCAACCTACCGCATTTTTCATAATCAATTTATCCTCAAACATGGTATCATTCTATCTTGCCATGGACTACTGAGCGATGGTTCCCTTTCTGTTTTTTTTTATATACGTATATTCAATGTATTTTTACTAACAACTTTGACAATTGTGATACCTTTTTTTAGTTTAAAATGTCTCGTGCTGCTCCCACATAAAAATCGGTTCGACAATTATATTTCGAGTCCTGTAGTTTAAAAAAACTGATTAGTAAGCTATGAAATTTATCAATTTTTGAAACGGTTATTAAGTTTAAGTTAATCTATATTAGATTAAAACGCGACAAACTAAATTTTGCGGTGTTTCTCATACGGTGCTTATCCCAGCGGCTACGTAATTAAATTTGTATTGTCATTGCGAGGCTATACATTTTTGGAGCACAAAAAAGAGCATACTTAGTATGTACCTATTGTACAATAGTAGATTATTACTAGAAATTGTAATAGGATTTTTCGAAAACATTTGTAACATGTGGACACTTCGGTCAATCGATTTTAGAACTAAAAAGACACTATGTAAAGTAGATTTTCACTTAGACATTTTGGCGAGTTGCGACGTTTCTCTTGTATAAAAATTACACTTCGTTTTGTATCGATATTGAACCTTGCGACGTTGTTGTTAAGTACCATAATCGTTCGTAGCACGTACTGTTTGTATTTGTACACTGGACAATTGGCTTTTTATATAAAATTGTGAATTTTTGAGATCTTGTAGCCGTTAAGATTGTTTTTCTGGTTTGTGCCATACTCTAATAAATTTCTGTTCCTTATTCAAAATGTATGTTAGTCAAATATTTTTCATCAAAGATTAAAAAGTAAATTAAAAAAAAACTAGTATAACTATTGTGCGTTTACAAATGAAGTATTTTTTGCTTGAAAAGTATAAGAGGTCGGCCATTTTGGCTTTAAATTTTATCGTGCCAACTTTGCCAGCGTTTTGGCAAAGTTGTTTAAATTTTTCTAGGTATTATAAGATTTGTGCTTTTAATGTAGACTTTCTTTATATAGAGTCAAACTGAACCTTTTTTTCTAGAAGCACGACAGACAGTTGATGCAAAAAAACTTGCTTAATATAAGGCGCATGGGGGTAAATTCGGAATTGGGGGAATTTCGAAAATCGTGGATATCCACTAAACGGGGAACAATTCCAGAATCTGGCAACGCTTATCTAGAAGCCGAAGACATTGGAGCTTCTAGGTAAGCGTTGCTAGATTATGTAATTGTTCCCCGTTTAGTGGATATCCACGATTTTCGAATTTACCCCAATGCACTATATAGTCCGTTAAACATTAAACGTTACTGCCACGAAATAAGGTGTTAATTTGAACGTATATGCTAATGTTATCTATGTCGGACGTTTCTTGAGGAACTTTAGTTTATTGTACGTCAATGTATCTACTTATTGGAAAATTTGTATAAGGAACAGAAAACCAAACTCGATGTATTTTGATATCACTAGACTGGGGCGTTATGTAGCAATGAACGCTTGGTTAAATGTTAGGTTATGTGGATGCATGTTATATTTATGATATGTTAGGCTAAGGAAATAAATTTATTATTTAAATGTGTTTTTTTGATTACTACCCTTTTGTTTCCATGGGAATGAATGAGGGAATGGGCGCAATTCTTAGGAATCATGTTATAGGCGATGCGGCTAGCGAACCATCGCTATTTTGATTACTTTTTCCACCTATACGCCTACAATCATGCTAAACGTGGCCTTTAGATTTTGTTACCTCAGGCTCCGTCTACCCCGTAAGGGATATAGACGTGATTTATGTATGTATGTATGGATGTTTCCACGGGCAACTAGGGTGATAACACTAGTGTTGGACACTTTAAGCTGACAAGCACCAGTAATAAGTATTACATTCTTAATTCTTTGTTTAAGTGATCCTTCAGCATGCGATTGAAGGTGTAACTACTTGACGCTCCTTGGATAGGGGGAGGAATATCATTCCAGCACTAGGACGCCGCAAAGAAAATAAGATTGATGGTATAATAGCCGACTTCCAATACAAAACTACTTACATCGTACCTGTACGAATTTACAAAATTTCACGAGGATCGATTGAGCCCGTGCTGGTTTGGGAGCAAAAAAAACAATGTACCGATGTACCAGAGGCTTTTACCCGTGCAGATGGCAAAAGCCCATCGAGGGAATTGGCGAAAATCTTAGGACCCATGTTATAGGCGATGCGGCGAGCAACCTATATGTATAGCCTTGTTCCCCGTACATAACCAAGTTACACAACCGGCACTGGTAAAATCAATGTAGGATGATTATTTTGGATTAATTTAGGTTTAGGTGCGGCGGGTGGGCCACTCCTAAGCCGCGAACATGTTAGTTTTAATTTGGAAATAGTAAGCAAGTAAGTAAGTAAATGCTTTATTTTACAAATATAAAGAAGCAGAGACAAATCACAAAAAAAAATACCTTAAATATACTAGGTACATGCACAAAGGCGAACTATAAGGGATCTCTCTAGTCTTTATTTTACCTTAGAATGTCCTGGTTATGTATGTACGGGGAACAAGCGATAACAATTTGATTCCCTTTTCCATTTCCTTCCATAATCATGCTAAACGTGGCATTTTGGTATTGTTACCCTAGTCTGTCTACCCCGTAAGGGATAAAGTATGTGTGTATGAAGCAAGCTTTGCACTCGCTCGGTCTGAAATCTCTCGCTGCGCCGCAGTTCGCAGAGTCGTAACTGGGCATAAGATCCAATTCCAGAGCTTAATAGAGTTTTATAAATAGCTAGATTATGAACGTCAGTGCATAGTAAAAGCGGAAGTAGGCAGCCAAGATGGCAGCGCTATCAGAGGGTCATTTCCGGTAGCTTCTGTCGGTCCTTTCGCTGTATTATGGCGGACTGGGATTAAGTTGGTCTAGAAATGGCTTTGTTTCGGCCTAAGAGCGCTTGTAGACGTCCGTTTTTTTCACCGGATAACGGACCGTGTTTTTTTGCCGGATTCACGGTGGTGTATGAATTATAATGAATGTGTGTACATGCACCGGACATCGGTCCGGCGAACAATTTACGCCGGATGCACCACCGCTTCCCCTCGGCGCGACGGACACCGGTCCGGTGTAAGAAAAAAACGGACGTCTACAAGCGCTCTTACATTGCAGTGTGGAAATAATTAAGAGCTATCTACGAGTGCACTAAATATAATAATGGAGATATGATAATTGATTCGACGATCAGTGTCGTTTCGGCGAACGGTCTAATAGCGAAGAGCCTTGAGCATCACCTTAAATCAGTGGTTCCTAACCTTTTCAATGTCACTACCCCTGTGAACAAGTATGGGAATTAAGTTTTACCCCTAGCTAATTTAAAATAATTAAAACCACACAAATTCGAACGAAATGTTTATTATGTAAGAAATTGCACTTTTAGCTAACTAGTAAGTAAAGTAATATATAAATCTCGGAGTTAACTAGTGTGATGGTTGAAAATATTATTTTGTTTATTGCTATTTTAATACTATTTCGTGCCATCCCGTGTTACCCCCCTAGAATCTCCGTTTTACCCCAGCGGGGGTAATTACCCCCAGGTTAGGAACCACTGCCTTAAAAGGTTCTCGCTAGGTGGTTGGGTCAAGGGTCAGATACAGAAGGCGATACTCCCAGGAGGCGAGGCAGGGCCTAAGCTACCGGTGGTCAGGGCGACAGAGAGAGGAACCTGACTATTCGAGCCGTGTTCAGGATTGCCATATTATATACATAAACAAATCACGTCTATATCCCTTACGGGGTAGACAGGCCTGAGGTATCAAAACCTATAGGCCACGTTAAGCATGATTGTAGGCGTATAGGTGGAAAAAGGAATCAAAATAGTGGTGGGTTGCTAGCCGCATCGCCTCTAACTTGATTCCTAAGAATTTCGCCCATTCCCTCGATGGGCTTTTACTATATGCGCGGGACGAGAAGCAACTGGTGCATTCTATGCTTTTCCTTTGCTCCCTGACCAGCATGGAAGTAACTGTGTCCCATTGTCACAAATATACAATAATAATGGAGATAGCAAAAATTATCGTTAATAAAGGGAGATGCTGCCTTCCTCGGGATTGGAAAATTCCGAAATGTTGTACTAATAAAGCTACAGACATTAAATTTAGCATGCCTACACATTATTCTTTGATTAGTATACAGATGCACTTACAAAGAAGTTTTTCAAATTTCCTACGGGATAAAAATACGACTATTTATAACTCAAGAACGGCTTAACCGATTTGGCTGAAAATTGGTAGAGAGATAGCTTAGAACCAGGAGACGAGGAGACTTTTTATCCCGATTTTCCCACGGGATTGGAAAATTCCGAAATGTTGTACTAATAAAGCTACAGACATTAAATTTAGCATGCCTACACATTATTCCTTGATTAGCATAAAGATGCACTTACGAAGGAATTTTTCAAATTTAAGGCGGAACAAAGTTCGCCGGGTCAGCTAGTTTTAGATAATATTAAGGAATCTAAACGGTTTATATTTACAGTCAATATGAGAGCTACTCGTGTTAATTTTCTTGGTAAAGTCAAAACTGAATCCACTTAACTAAATAGGCAATCTTACTTATTTGCTAACTACTTCCCGAAATAGTGAGGTTAAGTGCCGCGTTCGCTTTGAATAATTTAATAGGTAGGTACGTACGATCAACCAGTCTTCTCTGTTCAGAAAATGAAGCAATAAACGCAAACGCAACAAAACCACTACACAAACAGTACTCCGCACGTGTTTTATTGTCACTCTTCAAAGCCTTCGCTATTTTCAACATGAAACTACCGTGAGACTCAATCATAATTACACATAAACGGATAACTCACGTATAAAAGTCGAGTGGTGCTCGACATTTTTCGGACTATTTCGAAGTCCTTTTTCCTGCCCGACATTTGACAATAATAAAAATGACGATGAAAACGAGGGTAGTTGTGCGCCGCTGTCAGTTGCGTCGAACAGCCGCGCGAGCAGAGCGCTGGCGCGCAGTGTTCCTTCGCTATTGTTGCCGCTCTAACTGTTCGTCGAAGAAACGGGTTAAGACCCACCATGCCCCTTTTTTATGGTGTGAAAAATGCGCCTTACGCATCCGCCCAGTACGGCTTTACCGGGGGTATGTGGGGCTCTCCCGCGACGGCAGGCATACCCACTAAAAACCACACGGATACCCTACTCGGTCGTATGTGAGGCGTTACGGGAGCGCTCGGTGTCACCGCGACCCACGACCACCCCGGGATGGGGTTCCCTCTTCGCGGCACTGTGCAATGCAGGTTTGGGAAATACCCACCAAACCCCTGGCTAAACCCTGGGGGTAGGGTGGGACTGAACTATACCACCATAGTAGTGCTGGGATTTGAGAAATTAAAAAAAAACCAGTGAAAACCCATAAAAGTGAATGTTATTGGACCTCACGCGACACTAGCGCCTTTAGTGGCAAACTCATACGCGATAGCTCTCATTCGAAACTTTTTTTTAAAATTACGCAGAGGCTCAGTATTTGATGCTGTATCCAGCCAAACCACATCTTTGGTCTCACCTTCCATCATTATACGTTAGGAATTCATTCCACCAGGGAAATTGTATTGTTATAACGCAAAACTTTTTACCAAAAAGCAAAGTGTGTGTAGCCTTTGAGATTACCAACTCCGAAGGCAAATTAATTTTGCGGCGAAAGATAAATAAAAATCAAGTTTAACAATATTAGTTCGCTAAGTTTGAGTCGTGGGTTTGACGTTTATGGCTGAAAGCGAGTGTGCTTAGGGCTTTGTGTTTTAATAAGATAAAAGAACAAAGTTTTCCAAATTCAAATTCGATTGAACGTGACCGGTTGGCTGTCCTAGGTATCGTTGAAGCGACTTGTTTTTTTTTTTTTTTTATATAAATAGGGAGGCAAACGTGCAAGTGAGTCACTTGATGGTAAGTGATCACCACTGCCCATAGACACCCGCAACCCCGGAGGGATTGCAGATGCGTTGCCAACCTACAGGACTAAGATGAAATGCCTCTTGTGCCCGTAATTTCCCCAGCTGTCTTACTCTCCACACCGGAACACAGCAGTGCAAGCACTGCTACTTAGCGGCAGGATTAGCGAGTAAGATGGTGGTAGCGATCCGGACGGACCTTACACAAGGCCCTACCACCCGCAAAAGTTACAAAGTTGGTACAAAGGGATCTCTCAGATCTCGGGATCAGTGACATTGGCAAGGTGTTAACTGAGAGGGTTACGGAAACGGGGACGTCTGTGACCCCAAAGAGTAAGGTCCTCGAAGAATGGCGTGTCAAGTGCTCCTGACACGCCATTGCTGGGAAAATGAGACCAAGCATGCCCTTCCAGCAATGCAATGCAATGCAGCAGGAGCGCAATGGTTCTCGTACCTAAGCACCGGACTGCGGCATTTCGAGGCAATTTCAAGTTTGCGGAGTCCAAGTGCTGGCATGATATCCCTCCCCCTATCCAAGGAGCGTCAAGTAGTTACACCTGCAAGCGATAGCTGAAGGATCACTTATTGACGCTCCAAAAATCCTTACAATAGTCCTCCAGCACTTAGCACTGTGATATGCCAGCCTGTTTGTTGTTTTTGAACAATTTAGTTTCCCCTTCCTATTCGGTCGTATGTGAGGCGTTACGGCCTCAGGTTACGGCACTCGGTGTCACCGCGACGCCCCACCACCCCGGGATGGGGTTCCCTCTTCGCGGCACCTGTGCAATGCAGGTTTGGGAATACAAACTATATCTACTTAAGTACATAAAATTACAATTATATATAATGAAATAGGGTTATTGAGTTCGAATATAGTTTAATTACGATGTAATAACACGTTTGAGGTTTAAACTATCAATTTGTTTCGTAGTTTAGCCCGAAGTTTCTTACAAGTTGTTCGCACTCACCGCACGCTCAAGTTGTTACGTAGTTGAGTTTACACCCACCTTACAATTATGGTTACAATGTGGGTAGTACTTAAGTACTAATATCGCGATCTAGGTGTTTACCATGACGTCTTAATGCGATTCAGTTCCGATACAGTTTAGGTTCGCTCGCTGTCAGATCCATACTAGAATTGACAGCAACAAACCTGAACTGAGTCGCATTTGAATCGCATTAAGACGTCATGGTACCTAACGCCCCAGTTCATTTGTTCAAAACAATTTATATTTTCTACCTACAAAATACGAGTAATACTTACTTTACTTATTTTTGAAAAGTTTAAAATGGGTCTCCACATAAGTTACAAACGACATATACCTATGTGCACTATAAAATCATATTACCCACTCTGTCTTCCGTTGACTATGACAAAGACCTCAGTTGTTCTTTAGAACACCCAATAATCAGCCCAAACCTTTCCGAAACAAGATGTGTTTTCGTTCCTACAAAGTTTTACTTAGGACTTTATAACACCAAGAGAAAACAGCCGGGCAATGTGAGATTTATTATATCTTCCGTCAAATGCATAGCATTACGAGGACTGTTATTTCCTTAGGGACATATATTTGTATGCGAGACGCAAGACATGTTCGTCCCTTGTTCAACCCAAGATATTTTAAAAGCACGTACATTACAGCATTTCTAAACGCTTTCTCGTGGTAGGAGTTGAAGGGTCCGTCTGGATTGCTACCACCTTCTCACTTAGAAAGCTCGGAAGGTAAGAATAAGAATAACTTTATTTCACCACAGAAGTTACAAAGTGTGTGCAGGTATTTTGAATAATAATAATTTTAGGGTTTCAACCTTTTTGGCTGTTGGTGGCTGGCTGGCGCTAGTCCGTTGCCACGCGCCGCGGCACTAAATAAAAAGAACAATAAGGCGGCTGTCACTTGTTTCTAAATTGTCGGTGCACGGTCGGTGTTTTATGCGGATTTATTTTTAAATTATTTTAAATATTAATTAATGTGTGTAATGTTTGGTGTAAAAGTGTAGGTAATTAGTGTAAATAACATCACGGAGAGTCTTCGCGGGTGTGTAGACGTTTACTAAGCGGCGGCAATGGCTCTACACACGGACTCTACACAGCGTTGGTCGAAGCCGGCTTCAATTGCACGTTAAAAGGGTCCACATTTAATAAAAAAGTTGCTATCAATTTTGATACCGCTTGCATTTAAGGGATAAACTCATTTTTTAAATTAAAAAAAAACTATTTTGATTCTCCTTTACGCCCACAACCATGCTAAACGTGCCTTTTAGGTCTTTTTACCCCGTAAGGGATAAAGATGTGATTTATGTATATAAATAGGTGGAATGGAACGTAAGAGAGTGTGAAGGTGACGGATGATATTATGAGCGAGACGATGAATATTCGATTGGAAGAATGAGATGACGTATGTAAATATTTTCCGGCGACTAAATTAGTTTCTTTAGTAATTTAGTCCCACATATGTGTGTGTGTGTGTGTGTTTTAGAAAATAATCAATAAACCCGACTGCGGTTATTTTTATAATTTTGATGTGTGTCACTCTCTCGAATAAGACGAATCGAATGATACCTCTCAAGCTCAAATCCGACAAGCCGTTTAGACTCTAGAGCGTGCCAAAGATACGTACATACATACACTCGAAAAACATAACCCTGGCGCAGTCGGGTAAAAAAATGGGTCCCAGTTCCTTTCAAAATTGAGCTATCGCAAAATATGACAGATAAAGTTACTTGACAGACTTGGCGGGCCGGTTAATTCAAGTATTAAGTAAATTACGGCCTGCTTCCAAACTTTTCAGGCGGCTAAAACACGGTTCAAATTAAAACCGTATTCCACGAAAAATCGAAGGATCCTCATTTAATTGAGTTTCGGGTTCAGAAGTTAATTAGAGGTAACTTTGAGTCTCTAGCTCGTGACACAGTTACAAGGCCCGCGTTAGCCAGCTGGACTTTAACTCAATTATTTTGTTGCAAGATTATTACGTAGATATTATAAAACTATACGTGATTAGTTGATTGTTGATTGATTGTTGAATTGATGTTGGCCCTCCGGCCTTTTTAATTGAATGTGTCTGCTACGCTGTGGGAAGGGCGCAGGCTGAAAACCAGCGCTGCTAGTTTATTGGCAGCTCATGCTGAGCCTGAGCCAGTTGCCACCAGCTGTTGTGTATTGTTTTCGTGTAATTGTGTTATGTACATGTATTGTTGTTGTTTTTTTTTCAAAATTATTATTGTGTGCATCTTTTGGATAATTATGTAGGTATCATGTCTTTTTTGTGTTGTGGCAATAAATATCTTTATTGTTATTATTATTTATTATTATCGTCATATCAGCTATAACACGTCCACTGTTGGACATAGGCCTCCCCGCACCTACAGTTGCCGGTTGGAAGCGGCTTGCATCCGCGTGAACCTGCGACTTTAACATTCTCGACACATTTTCTTGGCTTTTGTGTAGGACAGTGTTTTAGTCTAAGTTTATGTACACCTTTATGGTAGATCACAGAGCAGCCAAATTGTATTCATTGTAGATCCTTCTTCTTCTTCTCTCCTTAATGGCCGCCGTAAGGCTTGGGCCAATGTCAGTGTGGTAAAAATATAATTCAAAAATCTTGTGACAAAAATGTCGGCAACGTTGTACGGTAATGGTCAAAGACCCCCCTCCCCCCCCCCCTGTCGGGCTCTTAGCCAACGGATAACGATATCCCTCGGAGACCGCCAGGAAATCATTAACCGGTGCCCAGGGTGCACCGGAACAAGCACTGCACTTCCCCTCGGACGGATCCAAAAACGAACCCCAGCTCTTGATCACACGCGGAGGTAACCTGACTCGCACCCCCATTGTAGATCCTATGTAATTTACCTGTGTGTCACAAATAAATGACTTACTGACTTACTTAACCAGTAAGCTTATTACCTAACTCGCTCGCAATCGCCATCGTGTTCATTTTGACAGTTCATGTATGGGCTGACAATTGGCATCGGAATCAGCAACCTGTCACATTCATACAAGAACGTGGCAATGAACTAGAGCAGCTAAACAGCCAAATAGGTTAAAAAATTGTGTCTCAAAACACTTGCATAATATTTTAGCGATTCAAATATCATTCGCGAGTCTTCAGACGTTCTAAAAATATCATGCATTCAATTTCAAAAAGGTTCCACCTACACGACTCTATTCAAGGGTATTCCTCGAACGCTTGGCAATGTGAAAGAGTCAAAGAGAGGCTTTATACTTAAGTACGTGTCTATAAGTATATGAGAATATTGTGGGAAAAACTTGATGCTATTAGGGAACGAGTTTTCTAAGAATACGTCGATTAAATCTACAGAAACTAACATTGATGAGTATTCTGGATGAAATTATCATGCAAACCATGTTTGCATGTGTAACAGTTGTGCTCATTAAACTTTGATAATGATCCCGTAGAGGGATCGAAACGCGTCAGTGTTTGTGTGGTGTAATTGATAATTAAGTTTGTGGGATTTATGTGTGTTTTATTGGGCTTGGTTATCTTGCACGTGAGTAGCGGAGTAGCAAGGTAATTTTTTTGTTCATTGAAATGGACCTCCGCAAAGTAACGCCTGATTCAATAAAACATTATCATCATGTCCACTGTTGGACATAGGCTTCCCCCATAGACCTGTTGCCTCGGTAGGAAGCGGTTTGTATCCACCGTGAAACACCATGGATGAAATATGAAAGATATATTTACTTTTTTATTTAATCGTTATGTACCGGGTAGAAATGTGAATTGAAAGAAAAAATAATAATTAGGTACATTGTACGAGTGTGGCGAGGGCATAAATTAAATGAGTTTTATGAACTGCTTTTTAGCTGTTAGTCATTGAACGTAAAATGAAAGCAACATTAAATCGCAACGCAAATATTACCAGAAAAAAAGAACTTCCCAATAGTGCCCAATTTCTTTTTTTTAATTACATTCATGCAAGAACTGTCAAAGTGAACACGATGGCGATTCCGAGCGAGAGGTAATAACCCTTGATTGTTACAGAATCCACCGCAGATAGGATATTCTGTTTCATTTACATAATTAATAATAAGTAATTCACCTGCATCACGGTAAGAGGATTTAATTTGGGCAACCCGTTGTGGTTACTGTAGAGAGGGTAGGGAAAGCAGGGTAGGTGTAATACGAGTACTTGTCAAGGAGTGACCAGATGTGGAGAGGGAAGGAAACTCAGGAGATGATGGTTATGGAGGAGGTTGTTTATTCGGATTATAAAATTAAAGGTAAAGATAAAGATAAAGGTAAAGATTAAGGCACCTGAAACAAGGTATAGCACAACTTAATATACAAATACAGTAATTTATAAAAAACAGTTAGCCCAATAAATATAAACTTACGAATAGTGCCTTTGGAAACAATGAAGAACAGTTAGCCTTACGGGGTAAAAACAAAATCGGAAAGAAATATTTCAGATACCTACCTACAGTAGGTATACTTTATTACTTCCATGCTGGTCTGGGAGCAAAAGAAAAACAGAATATACTAGTTGCTTCTCGTCCCGCGTAGATGGTAAAAGCCCATCGAGGGAATATGGCGAAATTCTTAGGAATCATGTTATATTATAGGCGATGCGGCTAGCAACCCAACACTATTTTGATTCCATTTTCCACCTATACGCCTAAAATCATGCTAAACGTGGCCTTTAGGTATTGTTACCTTAGGCTCTGTCTACCCCGTAAGGGATATAGACGTGATTTGTGTATGTATGTATGTGTATAATTAAAAAAAAGCTGGATAAATAAAAACAAAATCGGAAAGAAGATACGAACACGAAAGACCAATACGGAATACGGAATACCAGCGCTGGCTGTAAGGCCAGCAAATGCTGAGTTGGGACCATTTTGTGACAATTTATTTGTGATAACTTATTTTGTTTAATTCATTTTACTTGATGTTCTGTGATTGTCATAAATACACTTTTTTCTTTCTTTCTTTTCTTTATATCCTATCTTCCTTTAACAAGCGCATTTAACAATTTTTAAAGCGTTGTCTGCTACGGACGGGAAGCGTTGCCTCTATTATCGGGCAGTGTCGGGTTCCGTTAGTCTTCGTAACGGACACCTGGGTACTTCTAACTCACGATAGCAACCAGATAATCTACGTTGATTAGACATATTTTCTAATGCCTTCCCTGCCTGCGAAGCAAGCGCCCCGGGTTCGAATCCTGCGAAAATGGTAAAAGCCCATCGTGGCAATTGGCGAAAATCTTAGGAATTATGTTATATGCGGCAACTCTTTACTATTTTGGTTCCCCTTTCCACCTAAACGCCCACAATAATGCTAAGCCCGTAAACCATTATAAATTGACGTACGACACGTGCAAAACAAGTTAATAAGCGTGTATGTAAGTAATTTATGAGTGTGAATGTGTGTGGGACGCAATAAGCAGGGCTGATGACATCGCATTTGTTGCCAAATGTATACCTGTTTCGCCCCACGACTACATCGACTTAGAATTTACATTTTGCCGAAAAATCGGTGTTAATTCCAAAGTTTATTTTGACAATAGGCTGCGGAACAAAGTAGTCTCTGCTTACCCCTGTGGGAAAGAGCCGTGACTGTATGTATGTATATGTATGTGTCCATCTAACGGAAGACTCCATGTTATTTTGTGCAACTATTTTTCCGGTGTGACACATTCCAGTGTGTATTCCATTGTCCCACAGTGGCCTAAAAATTTGGTCCTTCTTGGTATATACTTATAAGCTACCTCAATTCTAAATTCCCTCCAAGCTTATGTAATGTATATTATGTTTTGTTTTGAATACACTTTTGGATACACCGCACTGGGGCCTCGAGCCCGATTCTTGAAAGAACATTATATGAAAATGGCAGTCGAAATTGCTGAAAATTGTGCATAATTAAAATACGAATAGATAAAAGAAAATTATACCTCTAATTAATCTAGTCAACTAGACGAAAATTTAATTTGAGCAGTAGTTTTGTGGCGATACACAAATTTACCACTTCGAGTGATGTGCTTACAAAAATCAGACTCCTGGGCCCGTGTGGGTACTAAGGTCCAAGTCACTCATTCCTGGTGCCCGATTTTTTAAAGCACGTGTGAAAATACCACTCGAAAGTGGTGAAAAATTGTGCTGAATGTTAAATACGAGTAGGTTAGAAGATACTTGCGGCTCTCATAAACTTGTGACCTAGTCAAAAATTGGATTAGAGCTGTAATTTTGAAGATATAAACTGATTTACACCACTTTCTAGTGGTACTTTCGATGTGCTTTCAAAAATCGGGCCCCTTAGTGGAGACTGGTGTCCAGTAATGAGACGTATATAGGCCGGAGAGGATGGTGATATCTAAATAAATGGCGATCATACTTGAAAGATATACGTGTGTGAAAATAGAAGTTTTCCGAAGTCGCCTGTGTTTCAGCGCTTCAAACAAAATAAAGTTGAATTATCGTTGTGTTTCATTTTATATCCAATAACGTATGAAACCACTGCTCTCTGCGCTATATTGTTTTCGAGATCAAAGTTATGGAATAAGACAAGTGCTCGAGTGAAATGCGATTTCTTTTAAAGCGCCAAGCTATTATTGTTTCCAGTTGTGTTATTTTTGATCTAGAAAGAAGAGGTATAAAGAACACTTGACAATCGGGTTATTTAGTTGCCAGCTTTGTAAGCCCAGCAAATGCTGGGTGGGCACCATTTTGTGGCAATTTGGGACGGTCCCTCATTAGGGATCCCACGTGCGTGGATTCCCTAGCACCGTCCCACTTGCCTTCGATATCATTGAGAGCGGGCGCGGCGGCTGCAACGGCCGAAACCGCAAAACGCCGCAAATACGCTAACTTGGCTGACATATTCGTATTTGCGGCTTTTACTGTGGAGACCCTGGGACCGTGGGGACCCGAAGTAATTTTTTTTTTGACCATAGAGCTGGCTCTTTCCTCGGGCAACGCATAGGCATTGCTATCCAACGAGGAAATGTAGCCAGCATTATGGACACCTTACCCCATGGCAACGATCTGGGCGATATTTGTAAATATAGGTATTTAGGATTAGATTAAGGTAGTTTAAGGTTATTTCGTATCAACTTTAAGATCTTGTAAATATGTTTGTTTGAATAAAAACTACTTTAAATGTAACCTCATTTATTTATCCGTTCTTTTTAACATGTGTTTATCTATTTGTTTTGTGATCCATCATGCCGAAAGACGTCCACTTAGGCCTCCCCTAAAGCTATTCACTCAGACCGGTCTTGTGCGCGATCCACCGCGATTCCGCGACTTTAAACAGGTCGTCGCTCCATCTTTGGAGGCCTACCGCTCGTCTCCCGGTCCGCGGGCGCCATTCGAGAACTTTCTGACCCCTGTTTGTGATTGTCTTAAGTAAGCTTTTTTCTTTCTTTCTTTCTTTCTTTGACAATGATGGTAGAGCCAGACGATTTACGCAAAGATTTTGGATAGCTACACGGAGAGAAATGAATTAGCCGTGATAGCTAAGCTCCCTTTGCTGAAATTTTCTTTGCTGTGGCATACAATTTGTTTGCAACTGTAACAAGGCCATGTCTATAGCAACTAAAACCAGTTAGCTACCACTGATAACGATATTTAGCTAAACGAATTTCAAATAATTTGCTAACAGTACTAATTGATTAGCAACTATAGCTAATTTATCAACAAAATAATTTAGTAATTGCTGTTAGTTGTAACCGTTAATAATTCTTAGTTATAGTGGATAAAAATTTCGTTACTATTACTAATTTTACATGTGTTAGACAGCAGATAATATCTTTGATACGTTTGATAAATACATTTTGCAATCACTAATAACATTTTTGCAACGGCTGCTAATTTTTTTCTGATTCATCTACTAATATATCCTTCGCTAATGTTGCTAAGAATCTTAGTCGCACCAACAAATTTACTTTGCAATGAACAGCAATATTATATTAGCAGTCGTAGCAAATCAGACTTATGTGTGGCAGCCAAGAACTTTTTGCAGCTTTGACTAACTTATTCACAAACTGTAGCTAATATTATTTGCTGCAACTGCTAAATATTTTTTTGCTAATGTTGCTAAGAATCTTAGTCGCACCAACAAATTTACTTTGCAATGAGCAGCAATATTATATTAGCAGTCGTAGCAAATCAGACTTAAGTGTGGCAGCCAAGAACTTTTTGCAGCTTTGACTAACTTATTCACAAACTGTAGCTAATATTCTTTGCTGCATCTGCTAAATAATTTTTTGCTAATGTTGCTATGAATCTTAGCCGCACCAAAAAATTTACTTTGCAATGAACAGCAATATTATATTAGCAGTCGTAGCAAATCAGACTTATGTGTGGCAGCCAAGAACTTTTTGCAGCTTTGACTAACTTATTCACAAACTGTAGCTAATATTATTTGCTGCAACTGCTAAATATTTTTTTGCTAATGTTGCTAAGAATCTTAGTCGCACCAACAAATTTACTTTGCAAAGAACAGCAATATATTATATTAGCAGTCGTAGCAAATCAGACTTAAGTGTTGCAGTCAAGAACTTTTTGCAGCTTTGACTAACTTATTCACAAACTGTAGCTAATATTATTTGCTGCAACTGCTAAATATTTTTTTGCTAATGTTGCTAAAAATCTTAGTCGCACCAACAAATTTACTTTGCAATGAACAGCAACTTGAAAGATATTTTGCACAAGAAGTTACCTTTATGTTACAAATGTAACTGCCATAACTAATTGTATGAAAGTTTCGTACAAATTACATGTGTAGCATGACGTCATTATTTATAAGATAACCCGCTAGAGGGCGCCGCGCGCAATAGAACGCGGTATCGTATGGCCGACACAGAAACGATAAGTATTAAGGCCAACAGCAACTGAGCTTACGAAATACGCCAACAGATGGCGCTGCGCGCAAGTTACATCGCGCTATCGTTTGGTTGACCGAGCGTCCATATATACCCGAGATGATTTTGAATGATTATCTTGTAACAGACACAGGAAGCGAGTCTGAGTAGCCTAGTGTGCACGTTACTGCTTCTAATTCGTTAGGACGTTAACGGGCCCGGTCTATCAGACTTTGCAGGTGTGTGCACGGGTTGCCGTATCGCAGTGGCGGTCGCTTCCTCGGGCCACAAATTGTACATCCCACAACTAAGACTCTTGGTAACTGTAACAAACTTAATTAGCAGCTCCAGCTAACCTGATTACATCTCACAACTAAGACTCTTAGTTACA
Source organism: Pandemis cinnamomeana (assembly GCA_932294345.1). Taxonomy (NCBI): domain Eukaryota; kingdom Metazoa; phylum Arthropoda; class Insecta; order Lepidoptera; family Tortricidae; genus Pandemis; species Pandemis cinnamomeana. Next base: position 1,686,549 of record OW028721.1, on the reverse strand, counting down.
GTAACAAACCCAATTAGCACTTATAGCTAAACAGATTACATCCCACAACTAAGACTCTTAGTTAAAGTAACAAACCCAATTAGAGGCTACAGCTAAATTGATTACATCCCACAACTATGACTCTTGGTTACAGTAATAAACCCAATTAGTACTTACAGCCAAACTGATTACATCCCACAACTAAGACTCTTAGTAACTGTAACAAACTTAATTAGCAGCTACAACTAACTTGATTACATCTCACAACTAAGTCTTTCTTATAGTAACAAACCCTTTTAGCAGCTGCAGCTAAACTCGTTGTCGAATACCGCTAAAGAAATGCGATAGAGTATCAAACTAACTTAGTTGCTACAGCCAACACTTTCGCCGATGCAACGAATTATTTTGATTGTCACATCTAAAGTAATTAGCAGCTACGGCAAATTTGTTTGCAGCTACCGCTAAATATTGCTAATTAAATTAGCTGTCACTGCTAAATATAGCTAATATACTTAGCAGCCACAACTAATTTTAGCTAATATGATTAGCAGTCACTGCTAAGTTTCCCAAACTTCAAAGTGATCACAACTAAGAATATTTGCTATCACAGCCAAGTTTCGGTAGCGAAAAACTCTTTGCAACGATAGCTAAATACTTCGATGTCCCTATAGTTTCGAAGGAATTTAGCTGCGCCAACTAATTCCTAGTTACCACAGCTAAGTTTTTTTTTCCGTGTAGTTAGTTTTCTATTTCTTTTCATTTTCATGTGATAAAGTTTGTATTTTCCGGGCCGATTCAAGCATCAACCCCATTATAATGAGCGAATGGCATTCCAAATGTCACGGACTGTATGTATTTATGAGTAAAATTTACTCAGAATATCGTAAAATTCGAAGTGTTCAAAGATGAATGCCAATGTTCGACTTATGTTCAATTAGACTAATTAGTCGATTTGGCAACGTTCGTCATTACGAACTCGATCTTCCTGTATTAATGAGGTCCCAATTCTCTTGTTCGGGTAAAAGCATGCGAAGCGGCCATTTCATTATTTTTGTTCATCCGTTTCCAATGCCAACGATTTCCCCTTTATTTCGCAAGTCGGACCAAGTGTACTCAACTCAAGCCTCATTAGATTAAAAATTCAAATTCAAAATTTATTTTTGCGAATTGGTGTCTTTTTTGAAACTACCAGCGCATTCGGAAAAACCATCATTTCATTGCCAAGAATGCGCCGCAATAAACTTGGCAAGTCATTTTTGCAAACTAAAATACATTAAACTACTACAGTACTTAAATTCTACTTAAATTAAATACATTTATAAAAGGGAAGTATAAGGTCCCCGAGCCTTAAATTATATTAGTATATAGTAGAGATGTATAAGGTCTCTACTAGTAAAACAAAGTAGTTATGCAAAAATAAAACAATAAAAATGATGTTGAACTAACAAAAATATACAAAAATACGAAATAAAAGGGTTAACCGACTTCGTTAAAAACTGGCCCAGTACAGATTGGGAACTTCACGCACACCATTGAATTGCTTCGCTTCGACTACGATGTTTCTTTCAACTATAAAGCTAAGTACATTTCAAAAGTAATTTCGCACAAAAATTCTGAAGGACGAGCGAGCTCGGGTTCGAACCCACGACCACCACGTCTAGCACGAAAGCGCACAAGAGATTACCCTTATTTCTCTTACTGTTTGTTCTAGAAAGAAAGTTTTCTCGCGTTAGTTATGCTAGGTTATGGCGATGTAACGGGTTATACTGTAGAACCTTTGTGTTGCCAGACAGGCGGCGAGTAAAGAACAATCCCACATAACCCCATCGCCTCCCCGTGGTAATGGGGTATCTGACTACAGCAGATTTCCACCAGTTGCGGGTGGTAGGGCCTTGTGCAAGGTCCGTCCGCATCGCTACCACCATCTTACTCGCTAATCCTGCCGCTAAGTAGCAGTGCTTGCACTGCTGTGTTCCGGTGTGGAGAGTAAGACAGCCGGGGAAATTACGGGCACAAGAGGCATTTCATCTTAGTCCTCTAGGTTGGCAACGCATCTGCAATCCCTCCGGGGTTGCGGGTGTCTATGGGCAGTGGTGATCACTTACCATCAGGGGCCTGATTTTTGGAAAGCACATGTATGAAAATACCACTCGAAAGTGGTATAAATCTGTTTATATCTTCAAAACTACAGCTCTAATCAAATTTTTGACTAGGTCACAAGATTAATGAGAGCCCTAAGTATTTTCTAAGCTACTCGTATCTCAAATTCAGCACAATTTTTCACCACTTTCGAGTGGTGTTTTCACACATGTGCTTTCCAAAAATCAGGCCCCAGGTGACCCACTTGCTCGTTTGCCTTCCTATTCATATAAAAAAAAAAAGGTTATGGTTACGAAATACGAACAAACCAACTGACCTGTATTCGATAAACGCCTGCCATAATAATACATTATTAACAGATAAACAGTATTAGTTGTCCGTGAGCATTATTTACTGCTTTTATCACTACGAGGCGATAACTGCAACCCGTGTATTAAACGTATTATCGGAACTTTAGGTCCGTTAACTACCGACAGATTACGCGGACAGGTTGAATTACAACTGGAAATTGATTCTACGAAGTGCTTTTATTGTTTTATTCGTTATTTAAAGAGGTTTTTACGGCTTTATTACAGTGTATTCGTGCCGAACACGAATATTCTTGTAATTATTCCATGCTGGTCTGGCTTTATTCTTTTTTGCAAGACACACAAATATAAGAGAATATACACAAAAAGAAACAAGAAAAAAAAACAGGCATGAAAAATAGATCATCAGCGTTGTGTGTCTTCGCAAAAGTGAAACGGTCGCTGGCTCAGCATTACGCTGAGGTGTTAGACACTAAACTTGCAGCGCTGATTTTCAGCCAGAACCGTCTGTGATGTACGAAACGATACACAGATAAAATATTCTACATAATCCATAAATAAATAGATAGAACCGGCCTTATGTGTAACTAAAAAAATACATAAATTAATTAATTGAATGTACCAGTTGCTTCTCTTCCCGCGCTACCAACGTGAAATTGTAAGGAACGAAAATAATAAAACTATGTCACCAGCCAATCTATTTCAAAATGTTCTCTATAGACTTGTGACAAAACTAATGTCCACAATTAGCTTAACGTAATAAATGTAATAATCATAGAATTACCGACAAAAAACGATACGATAGTGAAAGCATCGCCGCAAATCAATTGTTAATGCGATCTGTAATGGAGTCCGTTAGAAATAAATTGTTGTAAGCCAATAACCGTGAGATGGCACGTTATGGTCTATTAGCTGGGGTAACTGGGTTTGCTCATAAACTAACATTTATTTTGTGACGGTTGCAAATGAAAAAAAGCGTAGACTATCTCAATGCACTTTGCACATTGATATGCCAGCCTGTTTTTGAACAATTTAGTTTTCCCGTCTTTTTATTTTTTGTTTATCATAAACTATTTAATTAATTTATGTATTTTTTTTAGTTACACATAGTCGAGTTCTATTTATTTATTACTTTATTTAAGTAAAAGTGTATGGATTATGTAGTATATTTTATCTGTGTATCGTTTCGTGAGTCACAGACGGTTCTGGCTGGAAATCAGAGCTGCAGTCTAACACCTCAGCGTAATGCTGAGCCAGCGACCGTTTCACTTTTGTCAAGACTCACAACGCTGATGATAAATTGTGTATATTCTCTTATATTTGTATCTTGCAAAAATGATTAAATGTCTTCTTTCTTTCTTTCTTTCAATGAGAGTTCACAGTAACGTTCTTTAATTTACGACCCATTTCGTAAAAAATCCTTTGGGGTGTCGTTGCGACACAAGACAGTCATTCAACCTTAATTTGGTCCTAAATTAAAGAGCAGCTAATAAGTAATAGGTATTCAACCTATTTCTTCAAAGCTGGTCTGGGAGTAAAGAGAAAACAGAATGTACCAGTTGCTTCTCTTTCCGCGCAGATGGTATCAGCCCATCGAGGGAATGAGCGAAAATCTTAGGAATCATGTAATAGGTGATGCCATTTCCACCTATACGCCCACAACCATGCTAAACGTGGCCTTTAGCTCTTGTTACCTTAAACTCTGTCTACCCTGTACGGGCCCTCCTCTTCTTGGAGCGGTCCTGGCGGAAGCCACGGCCACCGGGGGGCGTTTGTGATGAAACCCCAGTGGCATCCCACTGCGTCCCCATCACACCGGATTGAGGCAACGCCGGAGAGTTTTTAGTTTGGGTATACCCCTTCGGGGGGGAATCCCATATAACCCTAGGCATCCCCGTGTCTAGGGTATCCATAATCCCGTAGACTCCAGTAGACGGCGTAGAGGTAAAGATGTGATTTATGTGTAGTTATGTGTGTGCGTGAATTGAGGACGAGAGATTGCCAATTATTGTCACTATCCTGTAGTGGTGTGCATGGATGACGGCCTTCTTGATTAAATGTTATTAACATGAATTTTAATTAACGTGCTGATAATTAACCGTCTTTCATACAGCCACGTAATGCAGCGCGAATTGAGTTTAATAAACTACGAAATTAATTTTGGGGATATTAATGAGGTTGCTGTTCCGTAAAGTTACGTTGTTTTTGAAGACAAAGTTGTTTTTTAACAAACCAATAATGAATAAAATATTTTCAGTCAATTTACCCTATCCCTTCCATACCCGGATACCCGTCACGGGGTAGACAGGGCTTAAGGTAACAAGAGCTAAAGGCCACGTTTAGCATGATTGTGAGCGTATTTGTCGAAAGGGGAATCGAAAGATCTGGCCTCGAAGCTAAAAAAACGTAGAATGTAGCTTCTCTTTCCGCGCAGACGGTAAAAGTCCGTTGAGGGAATGGGTGAAAATCTTAGGAATCATGTTGTAGACGATGCGGCTAGCAACCCGTCACTATTTTGATTCGCCTGACCACATTTGCGCCCACAATCATGGTAAACGTGGCCTTTAAGGTCCTGATAACAATTCGATAATAAAAGTGCGTATGCCAAAAAGGCTTACAATGGTAGTTTTAGATATTTTAACTGATTTTAGCTGTGCCGTTTATTTAATTTATTTAACTAAAAAGAGGTAAAAAGAGGTTTTATACAAAACACAGTCATGTTTTGTATAAAACCAACATAACTTTGTATAGTTTGTATGTGTTTGGTTTTGTAGAGTTAGCTTAAAAAAACACCGATTTATAAAACACAATGCTTTATTAAAACGTACAAAAAACGAAACTATTTACAATAAACTTAGAAATAATTTTATTTACATAAAATAATATTTACATTGATAAGATCATATGAATATTAGACAAAATGGCTTCGATCAAATATTATATTTAAAGGCAGTGAATGCATTAATTTGGTGTCTCACTCTTAATTAATAAAACTTGTATGTAAAAACTACAATACAACCCTAATCTTCCTAAAATTATACTTAACCTATGTTATTTTCTAATATAAGAAAATTTTATCAAAACAAAGTTTGAAAAATAATTTAATTCTGCAAAATCTTCATAATAGAAGCTGACGTTTTTTTTAGAAACAATGTGCGAAATCGAATACAATTTTATCTTTTTATTTTATTCTTAAACATTTTTTAATTAAGAACATATAGGCAAGTATGATCGTAACATAGGAACTATTTTTGGTAATTTCGTTATTTCATGACAATTATTTAGTACATTAAACAATAAAAAAAAAACTAAAATAAACGGATCAAATAAGTTAACATTAAGCATTTTGTTTTATTCATGTCATCTCGGTCACAAATATTTATTTCTTCCTTATTTTTCTGATTACTCTCATTGTGTCAAATTTTGCAGAGGGTCAAACTTACATTATAAAAACTTAAAGAAAACAACATTCTGGTAACGGCGATTGCAATGAGAATTAAAAAACCGCATAAAGCACAAATCAGGCAGTGTAAGCAACAATCAATAACGATACTTTAATTTAATCATTAATTGATCCTTTTCAGCTATATAAGAAGCAGAATCTAACATGAAATATAGCATAATTTAGCGTTTATCTATAACCTAATGAAAATATGAACAGAACCAAATTACAAACTTCCATTTTAACATTAACTATACCGGAACTTGCGCATTAAAAAATACGCTTCACAATATAACGAAATTTTTGTTTTTTTGCTTACGCAGTGCAGAATAAAATAAATGTATATTAACCTTTCCTTTGAAGAAACGAACAGAGGGTTCTCAAGACGTTACACAAAGACCAAATGAAGTAAATAAGGGCTTTGTGTTACACATTGCCCTGTACGTCTAGCACGAAAGCGTACAGAAGTCGCGTCGCGCGCGAGTCAGATTGCCCGTCTTTTTCTTACTATTCGTTTTAGAAAGAGATGGGTAATCTATCTCGCGTGCGACGCGACTTTTGTATGCTTTCGTGCTAGGCATACTGTTCCATGTAAATGAAACTACACCCCGCACAAACCGTTCAGAAATTTAGGTATCAAATGAATCGAGAATTTTCTTTCATGATTTTTTATATTTATTTTTACGGTTTAAATTAAATTTCTAAACGACTTTGAATATTGGAACACAGAAAAATCTGAAAAGTAAAGCCATGGCCGGGAATCGAAATCGGATCCTCATCATTCCGTACCTGCTATTGGGTGGCGTAGCGGTATAGCACACATCACGGAATGATGCGAGGATCCGGGTTCGATTCCCGGCCATAGCTTTACTTTTCGGATTTTTCTGTGTCGTTTAGAAAGTTCAGAAATTTGATAATTTTTATTTGGTTTTAAGTGATTACAAATCAAGACTTTATTCTTCTTGATTCGTCCATTGTTATCCTAGTTCTGTTCATATTTTTGTAATTGCGCAAGGCGTCATTTGACCGAAATACTTTTGGTCGAAGTATCAAACTTGAACTAAATTGACTCATTTCTAAACAAATTTCTAAAAAAGACAAACTACCACTAATCATTCTTTTTGTTAATAAAACAGCAATTTCCGTTTTCTACGAAACTATCATTCGGGCAAAGTGTAATTCGGTCAAGCAACACAATACCTCTAACTTGGTCTAGGTCTAACCGTAGTAATTTGGTCCATGGGCGAACTTGTCTGCCCTTCGGTCTATGACGACCAGATTGGCAGTCTTCGCTGGCGAGCCGTGGTGGTAGACCCACTTCTTACCGCTCTGGTGGCCGTCCGCCGCGTGATGGGACCCGCCGTGTTTCCCGTGGCTATCGTGCCCTCCGGACGCCTTGTGGCCCTGGAAATACGTCGTGATGATGACTTGGTCACAGTACGCGGATAATTATACACTGCGTCTTAGATGGTTGGATTAATTTGTCTGAAATCCCTGTAGATGCATGCCCTGGTGAGTAGTAGATGTTCCACGGGTGTAATTGTGTCGTACAGACACATCATTCAAACAGATGACGTTCAGCGACAAAAATTCGCATAGTAACAAGGTCACGTGTTACCTAGTAACAGATAGAAAAATTCGAAGGCTTACCCACCTGTTATGGGTGGTGTAGGGGTATAGGCCGCTGTCTTTTTCAAGACGGGGGCCACGAGGAGGCAACCTCTATAAAAAATCCAAGCGGCACCAGCGGGGGAGGGCGGGTGTTCCCAAACCAGCATTGTATACGGGGTGGTCGTGGGGCGCGGTGACACCGAGTGCCGTAACGCCTCACATACGACCGAACGGGGAATCCGTGTGGTTTTTAGTGGGTATGCCCCACATACCCTCTGTCACCCCGTACCGGGCGGATGCATAAAACGTATGACACCATAAAAAAGTTACCTTATGGCCATGGGAATGGCCTCCTTTGTCAAAGTGTCCCGACTCGCCCTTCTTGTGCTCGTGGTGGTCTGCTTGGAGGTTGCCCTTCTTGAAGTGGCCGCCCTGGGGAGAACAAAGAATGAAATATAAATGATTGTTACACGGGTCACTCAGGCAAGTTACTGCTCGACATGTTTTAGACTAATCCATATCTACAGCCCATGAGCTTCATTCTGCATTAGAGTTTGTCTAACTGTCCCACTTCCTCTTAGAGGTTTGATACTTGAATTGGTCGAGTGAGGGAGACAGAAAGACAAACTCGAATGGAATTCTAATAGCTTTCGCAGCAGCGATGGTAAAAGCCCACCGAGGGAATTGACGAAAATTTTAGGAATCATTTTATAAGCGATGCGGCAGGCAACTAACCACTATTTTCATTCCCCTTTCCTTTACTCCCACAGTCATGCTAAGCGTGGCCTTTGCGTCTTGTTACGCTAGGCTTTGTCTACCCCGTAAGGGGTACACGTGATTTTTGTGTGTGGCAAGAGTAATGCTCTTGACAAGGACGAGTGGCGGAAAGAAGAGGCCTTTGTGGGACACTATAGAAGGCTAAAAGGTATTGTTGAAAACAGCGCCATCTCTCGTCCTTGGTGAGCAGTTGTCGGATAGATATTTTTCTAATAGATGGCGCTAGGTGACAAAATTTAAAGTAAGGGATGAAGACGTGATTCACACACGTGTACGTATGTGAGAGTATCGAAAGCAATCTTCAATAACAATTAAATAATAAACAGAAACCTATCGGCTAAATTAGTTCTGCGTCAAAGATTTTCTTAGTCACGTGTGCAAAGCAAACGTTAATTCAAAAGTTAAATTAATGTTACAGTCAGCGTAAACAAACAGTAATAAGCCAGCGGTTTATTTAATAACGCGGTATCAGGTAGCAGGGAAGAACTAACAATGTAATTTTTAATTAACTTTCACGATAAGCTAAGAAACTAACCTACAGGAATGGCCGAGTCTTTGAAGTCCAAGTTGTGAGATTAAAAGTTGTTAAATTGAAAAATGAAACAGCCTGTAGCTAAATAAAATAGACTTTCGTTTTAAGTAAATATTTCGCTCTAATGGTAAATGGCGATTCGGAGAAAAATTATAAATAGCTAACACAAAACAGTTCACTATTTTGATTTCACTCATTTTCATTACCTACATATTTTGTGGAATTTGACCATAATAGAGAGATATTTACACCCACAATCACGCGGATCTTACCTTAGGCTCTGTCTGCGCCGTAAGGGATAAAGATGGCGATAACCGAATTCTTTGCAGAAGCCACGGCAGAGTTGGGCGTTATCTAGATAATTTCTTATCTAGATAGTTATTTCAAATAAATTTATTCGAAGATAAATTAAATCACAAATACTCTTTTTTATTTAGATGAATTATCTAGATGAAGATAACGGACCTCGTTTGTTATTGAAGTAAGCTTATAATAAAATAATAAATGTATACATAATGTCACGTCGGGTCAAACCGTCACACTGACATTCATCTTTTATTTAAAATTCCAACTAATTTATCTAGATAAAAATGAAACTGATCTAGATAAATTCAAAATAACAAATGCCGGATTATTTAGCTACTTCAAATAAAAGATGATTTAGTTATCTTCCCGGTTTTTCGTAAATAGATATTTTTTGCCCAACTCTGAGCCACGGGCAACAGCTAGTCTTGTTATACGACTCGACACTGGGTCACTGTCGTATGTTATTGTGACGTCATTGCACTGCTTTTGCTACTAAATCTACAATCACTGACTAAAGATAAGTTTTTTTAATATACCCTCGCGCTCGTAGCGATTTAAGCCAAACGGGGAGACGGAATTAAGATCGGAATACAAGAAAAGAATCGGAATTTGGAAAAAAGACACGTTTTTATAGTTATTTTTAGCATAGATATGTAGGTTTTTAGGATTAGTATTTGTATAAATATATATTCATCTAATACATTGAAAAACTGAAAAACTGAAGAAATAGCGTGCAAATAAAAAAGTGCATGTTTTTTAAGTATAAAAAGAGACAAAAACGATGCGACAGATAAACATTACTTAGGTATAATTTAATATTGTTATCTGATAGGAATGTAAGGTCTTGTTACCTTAGGCTCTGTCTGCCCCGTAAGGGATAAAGACGTGATTTATGTATGTATGTATAGGAATGTAAACAAAACTTTAAATGTATACAAAGACAAGAACACTTATGACAAGAAATGGGACAGATATGGGAAACAGAACGCCAATTGACAGTTGTTGTAAAGAAGGAATCACGATCATAAAGAGGGTGCACCCTGGGCATCGGTGAATGATTTCCTGGCAGATTCTAACCGTTGGCTAAGAGCCCCACGGGGGGAAGGGTATTTTGACCACGTTCTACCGTACAAAGTGGCCGACATTTTAGTCACAAGATTTTTGAATACTGTATTTATTACTTTGACATTGGCGAAGTCATCGCATCGATGGGGCCATATTAAAAAAAGAAGTTTATCGCTTGAAGCTTATACCTTAAGCGGCTTAGAAGAATAACACTAAGCTAGATTTGATACGTACAATTAGTACCCGCCCGCTCCGCCGCGGCGCCGTAGAGGTTCTGTCTAGTAGAACTGTACATTCAGCGAGTTAATGTCGTTTATTAACTCTGCCACTAAGACTTCTTTTAAGTCTAGACTTAAATTAAACAAAGAATACATACAACTATGCTCAGCGGCAAATGTATGAACAAAGGCCTCCCCTAGCACACCATAATAACATATGTGTCACTTAGTTACACGAAATAAATGGATTTTATTATTTATTATTATTATAATGAACGACAACTCGCCACCTGCATCCAGCGGTTTCCCACAACTCTTACGATGTCGGTCCACCTAGTGGGAGGTCTGCCAACACTTCGGGTTCTTTCCTCCCCAACGGTATATGCATTAAATATAGGTAATTTCGTCCATGCTGGTCTGGGAGTAAAGAAAAAATAAAATGCACCAGTTTCTTCTCACTGGGCAAAAATGTTAGGAATTATGTTATAGGCGATGCGACTAGCCCATCACTATTTTGGTTCCCCATTCCACCTATACGCCCACAATCATGCTAAACGTGGCCTTAAGGTTTTGTTAGTTTAGGCTCTGTCTACCCCGTAAGGGATAAGACGTGATGTATATCTATCTTCCATGCTGGTCTGGGAGTAAAGAAAAAACAGAATTTACCAGTTGCTTCTCTTCCCGCGCAAGCCCATCGAGGGAGTGGCCGAAAGTCTTAGAAATCATGTTATAGGCGATGCGGCTAGCAACCCCTATTTTGATTCCCCATTCCACCTATACGCCTACAATCATACTAAACGTGGCCTTTAAGTCTTGTTACCTTAGGCTCTGTCTACCCCGTATATATGGGCACTGGGCCAAATTATATGGTCACCAAAGCGTCTCGATGAGGCTCTCGTTATTAATATTTCCCTACCGACTGCGCCAATAAAGCTAGCGCAGTTACGCAAAATTACCCATAACCGCCTATTTCTAACTAGTTGCTTACTGTCAAAGTTTGTCAATGTCATGCGGAAACAATTGAATGTGGCTGTCATGGTTCGGCACGCTATTTAATCAAGACTGACAGTTCTTGCGTTATGTTGGCACGGTACTCATTAATCGGCGTGACGTTGGAGTTTGAGAACATCCTGTAAGTCGTTTTGACAAAACAGGACTAATGATTGTGTTACCTGTCATTTGGTTTAAGTAGATTAATTCGCTTGTTTCACATACACATACATACACAAATCACGTCTTTATCCCTTACGGGGTAGACAGAGTCTAAGATAACAAGACCTACAGGCCACGTTTAGCAAGATTGTGGGCGTTTAGGTGTAATATGAAATCAAAATAGTGATGGGTTGCTAGCCGCATCGTCTATAATATGACTTCTAAGATATTTGTAGCTATTTTAAAACTGCTACACTATAGTATAGGTGCTGATGTTGATATACTAAGTATAAATACATAGTGTACTAGCAGTTGCCTGCGGCTTTGCCTGTTCCTGATTTTTTGAAGTTTTCCCACCGTTTATACCTTCCCCGGACTTGCACAAATGTTTGAAAACCAAAATTATTCAAATCGCTACAGCCATTCTCGAGTTTTAGCGAAACAAACATATACCCATACATATAACCATACTTGTAGATACCACGTCTATCACCCTTTCCTATAGCCAGTTTAACACTCTTTCGCACAGGGGTAGGCAGAGACTACTTTGTTCCACTTGCCACGATCCTGACACCTCTTTCGCTTCATCCACATTCATCAATCTCTTCAATGCTCGTCGATTTCGGGTGCTCTTGACCTGACCTTTTTTCAAAACGTCCCCAGTTTGGTCACGGAACGTCCCTCTAGGCCTTCCCCTCACAACGCACTCATTCACAATAACATGCATGTTTAACCAGTTTAAAATAGCCATGATAACTTGATACTTCTACATACACTCTCCGCTCTCTAGCGCCTATATGTCTACGTACGTATATGGCACTTGTAAATACTTCTTCATATAACCTGTTCAATACCTAGGCGCTGGCGTAGGGTTAAGAGCTTCCTGAAATAAAGTATAGATGCCGTTAGTGGACCCTCTCAGCAAAACACGAGTGCAATAAAAACGCATTGAGAATTAACAATATTGAATCATAAAGAACTAACTATTGGGCATCTTGATATTGTTTGAAAATGTACTGTTTTAAAGCAAAAAAAGTACCGCATTCCAAACTCATCTGTTTTAATATCCACAAATTCTGCTGATTTCAATAAAAATGCAAAAAGATCGTCTTAAATTTGGCACAGATCTGTGTCTTAAGAGAAGTGAACTTGGTTTGTGAGTTCAAGTATGTAGGGGGTAATACGAAATTGATTCTAGACATTATTTCTCTATAGGTATCTGCGCTATCCATGTCTCACATAGACTGTTCTTTAATCCGGACAAAACCACAATTTTATTGAACGGGAACATTTAAAATGAAATAGTTGTGAAACATAAAATCATGATATTAGAAAAAAGGATTTTTTTTAAATTCTCAATTGTTTAAAAAAAAGTCAAAATTAAGACATTTATAGCTCCTACAATGTCCGGCAGATAAACTGATTGTGTTCTGTTTGAAGCGCAATACAAAAAGCAGGAGAATACTGGAGAAAAAACTATCAATTTCCTGGATAGAATTATTACATTTCAATTTGAAACGAACACCAGAATAACCGCAGTAACAAACCTAACAATTAACAATCACACGCTAAAATTACTTTAAAGAGCACGAATTAAGATAAAAGAAAGCAAACTCAGACGACCGCATAGCCTAGTGGTTAGTGACCCTGACTATGAAGCTAGAGGTGCAGGGTTCGAATCCCGGTAGGGGCAGACAGTTGTATGATGAATACGAATGTTTGTGCCCGAGTCATGGATGTTGTATGTATTTAAGTATGTATTTATCTACATTATATAAGTATGTTTATCCGTTGCCTGGTACCCATAGCACAAGCTTTGCTTAGTTTGGGGCTGGGTCAATTGGTGTAATTTGTCCCAAGATATTTATTATTATTTATATACTCGAAAGTGGTATAATCAGTTTATATCTCCAAAACTACAGCTCTAATCATAGTTTTGACTAGTTCACAAGATTAATGAGAGCTGTTATTATCTTATATGCTACTCGTATTTCAAATTCAGCACAATTTTTCACCACTTTCGAGTGCTTTCAAAAATCGGGCCTCAGGTAATGCATTTCGTATGCACTTTTAGTCGTAACATCTTCCGAGAGGTGGCGCTTGTACGGGGATGCAACACGGTAACGTTGGTCCGTTGCACCCGCATACAACCCCCGAGCCGTTGCAGCTTGCACATGCAAATGTATCTGTCTTTTCATCCATTGAGATGTGGCCTATCATTTATTTTTGGGACATACGACTCGCATTTTATTGAATGTGATCGTATCTTATACACATATACATACATATATCATGTCTTTATCCGTTAGGTACGGGGTAGACAGAGCTTAGGGTAATAACTAGACCCCGTTATCTTGTCGCACAGAAATTGTTTTTCAGTAGAGCGTGAACGTTTTTTTATCGACCTTCTTGATATCGATGTTTATATAATGTAATCGAATTTTCGCGTTTTAAGTCTATACTCAATTTTAATGAAACTTTTTGTTTACAAATAAGTAAGCCTTATTGGTCTTACGTAAAGTGATAAATAAATGATTTACCTACTTGCAATTGCATGTCACATAGACAGACGCAATCCCTTGCAGTTCTTTGGAACAGTGTAAGTTAGTAGGTAAATCTTAGTATGGTACAATGGAAGATTTGAAAACAATATTGTTGACGACGAAATTTAAAAACGTTTCCGCTATGGTTAAAATGGTTTAATAACAAAAACAAAGTAACTAGGTGCCTAATACGGAGCAGCTGTTTATGCTGGCAACCTGACAGAGCAACTGTCTTGAAAGTTGATGTCAGCACAAAACAAATGTATTTTAATATTGGAACTTAAGTAGTTAATATACAAACTATGTACTAAAAGGAGGCTCCAACCGAGCCAGTCGCCAACAAATATACACTAAAGATTTTAACTGTTTGATAAAAGTAGATAACGAATTGTTTTGTACATGGTGCAATTTTTATACAAAAGTAATAAGTACCCATTGACACTTCTTTGAAATTATCAGTGGCATACAGTATCGACATTTAGATAGTCGATAAAAACGTCATGCTCTACTAAAAACAATTTCTTTTCGACAAGATGTATGTATGTAAACTCTTTATTGCACATAAAAAAAAAACAGAAATACAGAGAAAATAGTACAAAGGCGAACTTATCCCTAAGAAGGGATCTCTTCGAGCTAACCTGATACAGAAAGGAAAAGTTACAACAAAAAGGCAAGCAGTCATTATTATGCGCAAATAAAGTAGTATTAATACTTAATAAATTAACAACTAAAGTACATTATAAAACCATAATAAAATAATATATAAATAACGGAATAAAATTTAACCAATAAACTTATAAGATAACGGGGTCTAGTAGTGAACTGAAGGCTACGTTTAGCGTGATTGAGGGCGTATTGATGGAAAGAAGAAAAAAAAATCTAAATGTCAGTGAAAATTAAAACACAGAAAAATCCAAAAAGTAAAGCTATGGCCGGGAATCGAATCCGGATCCTCGTCATTCCGTGACGCGTGCTATACCCCATTGCCGTTTCGATCCGCAAGTGGCGCTGCCAATTATTCCGTAGTAATTGAGACGTTTACGTGAACGCGTTCGAGACGTTTTTATATGCGGAAACTTACACTAGAGGCTCAGTATGCTTAGTGTAAGTTTTTAGTCACAAAATACGTCTCGTACGCGTTTGCGTTAAAATGACAAATACTATGAGAACAGTTTGTTGCCGTTTCGATACGCAAGTGGCGCTGCCAATTATTCCATAATAATTGAGACGTTTACGTGAACGCGTTCGAGACGTTTTTAATGCGACAACTTACACTCAGGCTCAGATGACTTCTACGCCATCATTCGCAAAAAATTGCTTCCTTTCTGCATCGACTATGACTTAGCTTCAACGACATTCTAAGACCATAGCTGGCATTTACTTTGGGTTTTAAATTACTGAGTCAAGGGAAACCTTAACAATTTAGTTTTTCTTCATAACAAAAGAACGGATAAAAATCGCGTTGTCTAGACACGGAGTAGGTGTTCAGTATGAACAATCCTCGATCTCGTGAAGCCATATTTCAAAAGTTATTCATTTGTTTATTAAAAATAAAACGTGGCTGGATGAAGCAACTCCGAGAATTATGATAGTCAGTTCGTTGAATGTATTGTAAACTTCTGTAGTACAGGTTAATCCAACAAGAATAATATAACGTTTAATTATACCGAAAGCTTCTATAATTTTGAATATTTTATGGAAATTGTCTTTAAATTGCATGCTGGTCTGGGAGCAAAGAAAAAACATAGAATGTACCAGTTGCTTTTCTTCCCAGGCAGAATGGGCGTAACTAAAACCATAGGAATCATGTTATAGTCGATGCGGCTAGCAACCTATTACTATTTTGATTCCATTTTCCATCTACACCTAGTCCCACAATCTTGGTAAACGTGGCCTGTAGGTCTTGTCACATCAAGCTCTGTCTACCCCGTGAAGGGTAAAGACGTGATTTGTGTATTGTGTCTTTAAAATAGTCGGTTTACCCTTGAAATGTTGTCAATTTTTTTTAATCGAATATCAGTGCAAAGTGACCATGAAGCTACCTGACTATGAAGCTAGAGGTCCTGGGGACCGATTTTTGAAAGCACTTTTTTGAAAGTATTTTCACACATTGTGTGAAAATACCACTCGAAAGTGGTGAAAAATTGTGCTGAATTTGAAATACGAGTAGCTTAGAAGATACCTGGGGCTCTCATTAATCTTGTGAACTAGTCAAAAATCTGATTAGAGCTGTAGTTTTGAAGATATAAACCGATTTATACCACTTTCGAGTGGTATTTTCACACATGTGCTTTCAAAAATCGGGCCCCTGGGTTCGAATCGCAATCGCCATCGTGTTCATTTAGGCAGTTCTTGTATGAATGTGACAGCTAGCTGATGCCGATGCCAATTGTCAGCCCATACATGAACTGTCAAAATGAACACGATGGCGATTGCGAGCGAGGTAGGTAATAAGCCTACTGGTTAAAGTCGCGGGTTGCGGGATGCAAGCCGGTTCCAACCGTGCCAACTGGAGGTCTATGGGGGAGGCCTATGATGATGATGATGGTTTGGTATTGATACAGATAGAACACCCGCAATTTGCCCAAATTAAATGTTAAGCCACGTTTAACTAGATGTATTGTTTGACAATTGGATTTCAACAGGAGTCATCTGAGCAAAGGTGAAAATATAAAGTGCAATGGGTCCGATGTGAAATCTGACTTAGTGGAAGATAACCGGTTTCGTTAACCGTGACCGTTGCGAAACCGGCTAACCGTTCCTCGTTATTGATACAGATGCAACTCTGTTTAATAAAGCTAATAACTACGTTTATAGAGGGCGTTAGTAACATAAAAACTTTTTTGTTTTTTATTGAGTGTAAATTCTTACTGGCCACTTAATTGCCACTTTTTTATGAATAAAAGAGTTCTTCTGCTGTTATAAGTCAAAGCATCTAAGTAGTTATATCTCGTATTATCATTTATTAAAATATGTATTTTGGCTACTTGTTTTGTTTTCGATTATTTTTTTCGCGTAAATAGTTTCCCTAGTTTTTAAAAATTAAAAAATAAAACTTGAAATATGGCAATGCATTCATGCGGGCCCAAGAAAAAAAAGTAGTGTTATTTTATAAAAGTAATAATATAATTAATGATGTTATAAACAGAGGGTTCATTGAGGGATTCGAAAGATACAGTCCGATTACAGACAAACTGGCCGACAGACATTGGAAGTTTAATGTGGGACCAAGACTCTAAAAAAGAAAGAACGGCATGTGAATTTAATCAGCTTCATTATTGAAGTGAAATAAAAATGCTTTAATTAATAAATAGTGTTTTTTTCATCTCAACTTTTTTAAGAAGCGAAATTGGCCCCTAGGTCGCTATTCACGTTTAGTAAGAACCAGTCTGCATAAATTACGGTATGAATGATTCTATTTCTGTAATTCAAAAGATTGAATAATGCTTTCTTTCGCTCCCCTATCGTGTTGTCATAAAGCATTTATTCCAGGAGTCGCCTTTAGTTCATATCTGGAAGTAATTTTTCTACAAACACATACGAAACAAAAAACTGCCAGCCACTATACGGTTGCCACAAAATCGATCTATCGATAGTGTTAGTCGAAAAATAGTAACGATCTTTTATTTACAGCAATACCATTGATATTATCGATAGTATTATACAGAAAATTACAGAAACTATCGATACTTTTGATACTATCGATACTGAAATAAAGGTAACAATCGATTATTCAAAACTATCGATAGTATCAATAGTTCATGTAATATTGAAAAGCAATTGTACCGATACTATGCATACTATTTGTAGTATTGTAGTTCACCAATAGTACCGTTACCCAGGGTGACTGATAATTTTAGGGCTAATTGATCGTTTTAAATTGCTATTAAATCGATATTGTCTACATGCGGTGAATGTTTGGAATTTCGATTCCATTTTTTCCATCTATACGCCCACAATCTTGCTAATCGTGGCCTAGGTCTTGCCACCTTAGGCTCTGTCTACCCCGTAAGGGATAAAGACGTGATTTGTGTATGTGTGTGTATGTGTATAAGTGTAGACGCAAAGGCGATCGATGAAGACATTGATTGGAAGAAGTAAACGCAAATAAAAATTAATGATTTCGTCATTATAACTGCTTTTCAAAGTCACCCCGGTTTACGGTATTGCTCAGAAAGACTTATCAATACTATCTATCGATAGTGGAGTATCGAGTGGCAACACTAAACGAAATGTTTATTCACTTACCGACTTATGTTCTTTCTCCTGGTTATACCCGCCATGTTTCTCCTCATCCGCCGAGTCGCCTTCTTCTTCGAAGAACTCTACGTTCTTTTCGTACTCTTCTTTCTTGTGGATGTCATGGCTGCCTTTCGTGCTGTGTCCTTTGGAGTGTTTCCCTGACTCTTCGTACTAGAATAGTGTATTGGGAGAGATTATAAGAGTAAATGGAAATGTTTTAAGACCTAAGAAAGGCCACAAACGGCAACGAGTAAGCGGTAAGAGAGCACCACCTGCAGATGCGTTGTCATCCCTTGAGTTATAAGAATGGTCTAAGAATACCTCTGCAGTAATTTCACCAGCTAATTTACTCCCCACAGCGCACCCACAGACCCGGACAGAGCGCAAGCACTGCTGCTTGGCGGTGAGATTAGCGAATAAGATGCTGCTAGGGACTTGGAATGTCACTCTAAGCAATCGATAGTAATCTAAGTTCAAAATTTATGAGAAAGAAAAGCGGGCAATACTTTCAAAAAAATTATGAGTCTTTTCCCTTCTCAGACCCAGATGCATATGCGATGATAACTCCTTATCATTTTGCCGCTTTCTCTAAAGAACAAGTTCCATCTGTGTCAATCTTGGTCACTTACTCAAACTCCCATTGTCTCTTTTAACTATACCTTAGCATGTTTCTTCCCATGTTCCTCGTGGTGGTGAGCTCCATAATGCTCTTTCTCATCATGGTGTTCTTTGTTGAAGCCGCCATGATCCTCGTACTTGCCTTCATGGTCTTCTTTGTCGTGGTGTCCCTTCTTAGTCTTGGAGTCTTTATGCAAGCCCTGAGGAATCGAAACGGTAATTTAGCGGTTTGATATGTTTATGTTGACGACATGGTGATTTTTTAAAGGAAACAAAAAGTTATGTCCGGTTAACGAATGATTGGTTACAAAGATGTTAAATGGTATTAATTATATAGTAAAACATTGAAATATTAATTGACATTGAAATTTTCTGGAATTAATACGTTTTTTTTGGTTCTATCAAATTTGAGGAGAGTTTAGGAGGAAATCGAGTGATTTTTTTCCATACGTACCAAGTCCCATTTTTTCTAAATAATAATACTTTTCTTCTATGCTGGTCTGGGAGTAAAGGAAAAACATGGAATTTAACAGTTGCTTCTCCCGCGCAGATGACGAAAGCCTTAGGAATCATGTTATAAGCGATGCGGTTAGCAACGCATCACTATTTTGTTTCCCCTTTCCACCTATACTCCCATCATCATGCTAAACGTGGCCTTTCGGTCTTTGCTTTAGGCTTTGGTAAATTCAATGCTTTTTCTTCACTCTCAGACCAGCATGGAAGAATCAAGCAATCACAAAAATCATAGGACCATGTGATACTATGCGGCTGCATATTTCTGATCCCGGCCCATAATTAGACGCATTGTTCGAATAACTATGAATTATGAAGACGCATGAGAACCATGGATTTCGTAGACGTATTAGTTCTGTACTATTCCTGTCTTAAAAGGCCTTTGGAATGTATAATTTATGCATATTCGGGTCTGTTTAATAATTGCCTGGGATTCAGTACAACCGTACAATTTTGGAGACGTAATTGACTTCTGAAGTTCTTGTGGCGCTACTACGTGTTTCAGTAACGCCATCTGTGAGTTGGAATGGACAAAAAACGTTTTTATCCTCATAGGTTTTATAACTAACAGGCAGAGTTGGGCGTTATCTAGATAATTTCTTATCTAGATAATTATTTCAAATAAAGTCATTTCAAATAAATTTATTCGAAGATAAATTCAACCACAAATAGTGCGTTGACAACTTTTTTATTTAGATAAATTATCTAGATGAAGATAACCGACCTCGTTTGTTATTGAAGTAAGCTTATAATAATAAATGTATACAGAATGTCACGTCGGGTCAAACCGTCACACTGACATTCATCTTTTATTTAAAATCCCAACTAATTTATCTAGATAAAAATGAAACTGATCTAGATAAATTCAAAATAACAAATGACCGATTATTTAGTTACCTACTTCAAATAAAAGATGATTTAGTTATCTTCCCGGTTTTCCGTAAATAGATAATTTTTGCCCAACTCTGCTAACAGGTATCTATAGTGCTAACCAAGTCTCAGCTTTGTGATTTCCTTTTCAAAATTTATTTCATATACAAGGGGATTTAAAACAAATTAAACTATTAATTTAAAAACGAATTAAAAACTAAACTAAAACTAATCTTAAAATAAAATAATTAAAAAAGGAGAGCCCCCCGTGGCATAGTTCTGTAGACGCTGGCAGCAACCCATTACCATTTTGATTCCCCTTTCCACCTATACGCCTGCAATCACGCTAAACGTGGCCTTGTAAGCTAATTATTTATAATTTACTATAGCTTATTATAGTATGTACATCACTATATATACAGATAGAGCAAACAATAACCAATTATCCTATTTAATATTATAAATGTAAAAGTTCGTGTGTTTGTTACTCTTTTATTCTAAAACGGCTGGACGGATTTGGATGAAATTTCAAATGTAGATAGCTGTTTGCCTGAAATAACACAAAGGCTACTTTTTATCTCGAAAAGTAAAGTTATGGCTGGGAATTGAACCCGGATCCTCATCACTCCGTGACGCGTGCTACCGCTACACCACCCATAGCAGGTAAGTAAGACATAGTAGGTTTTTTTAGCTTTACTTTTCGGATTTTTCTGTGTTCTCTTTTTTGAGTGTCGTTTAGAAATTTATATTTAGTCTATTTGATATTGAATTCGAGAACTCATAGTATTTCAAAGTCCAACTCCTAGTTGCCTAATTTAATTAAACATAATTGAAATGAAACTCTTCAAAGTGAATTAAGAACACCGCAAATACCTACACTGAGGTAATTTATTTGAAAAACCATTTCTTTTTAGACCTGTTGTCTGTTTGTTCGTGATAAATGCAAAACTACTAAACGGATTTTAAAATAATAAATAGATAGAATGATTCACGAGAATGGTTTAAGTATTATAATTTGTTGAGGTTTTGTGTAAATTGGTTGAAATATAAAGTTAATTGTTGGTTGTGTCGAGAAAAGTCGAGCTTCCTGGGATACAAACTTTAATTCTGGGGCCTGATTTTTGAAAGCATATACATACATACATCACGTCTTTATCCCTTACGGGGTAGACAGAGCCTAAGGTAACAAGACCTAAAGGCCACGTTTAGCATAATTGTGGGCGAATAGTTGGAAAGGGGAATCAAAATAGTGATGGATTGCTAGCCGCATTGCCATAACATGATTCTTAAGATTTTCGCCTATTCCTTTGATGGGCTTTTACCACCGAGGGAAGAGAAGCAACGGGTACATTCTATGTTTTTTCTTGTCTCTCAGACCAGTATGGAAGAATAGAAAGCATAATAATACGTGAAAATGCCACTCGAAATTGGTGAAATATTATGCTGAATTTGAAATATGAGCAGTTTAAGAAAATAACAGCTCTAACTAAATTATTCAAGTGGTCAACATTTCAATTTTAGTTGCATTTTTGTAACTGTGGCAGCGTGACTACCGTAGTTTAGTTAAGTTAGTTTAGTTTGGTTGGAGACTGAAAAACAGCGACCTCGCTGAGTCTCCCTTCCATTTTACCTTCGCATCTAATTCTACTTTGTAATTTTTGAATTTTTGTGATTTTTTTTTGTGTTGGTAAATAAAAATTTCTTCTATTCTATTCTTCTATTCTATTCTATTCTATTCTATTCAATACACAATGTTTTCCACTTTCGGCTGGTACTTTCGATTGAAATGCTTTCAGTATGCTTAGTGTAGTTTTTCGGTCACAAAATACATCTCGAACGCTTTTGCGCTAAAATGTCAAATACTATGAGAACAGTGTTGCCGTTTCTATCCGCAAGTGGCGCTGCTTTCCATAGTAATTGAGACGTTTACGTGAACGCGTTCGAGACGTTATTATGCAAAAACTTACACTAGAGGCTCTCGGACCCCTGGGGCCTGATTTTTGAAAGCACATGTGTGAGAATACCAATCGAAAGTGGTGAAAAATTGTGCTGAATTTGAAATGCGAGTCGCTTCGAAGATACTTATGGCTCTCATTCATCTTGTGACATAGTTTGATTAGAGCTGTAGTTTTGAAGATATAAACAGATTTATACCACTTGTGGTACTTTCGAGTAATGAAAAACAGCTAGTTTTAAATAGTTTAACGAACGAAATAATATAGGAAGTGAAACTCGATACGATCACAATTGAAAACAGGATTACAATAACAATGATAACATAGTCGAACAAAGAAAGCGATCCTAAATTATTATTCATCTGTTATGACAATATTGTACTACAGTGACTAATATAAACTTCCCTTAGCAATAACAGCCGGTTGTTTTAAAAACAGATATTCGTTAGACCAAATTGTTTATTATATAAACAACGAAATTACTAATACTTTCTTCACAACAATTATATCATTGTGTATCCTAAGATATCATATTCATTCAGAGTTTTGAATCTCTTGTTTAAGATATTTGTTAGATAATTATTAGTACGTATTTATTGTTTTTATACTCGTTGTAGGCGACGCGCCTATTAAGGCAGCTACGTGTTACATACATACATACATACATACATAAATCACGTCTTTCTCCCTTACGGGGTAGACAGAGCCTAAGGTGACAAGACCCAAAGGCCACGCTTAGCACGATTGTGGGCGTACAGGTGGAAAGGGGAATCAAAATAGTGATGGGTAGCTAGCCGCATCGCCTATATGATTCCTATGCCCATTCCCTCGATGGACTTTTACCATCTGCGCGGGAGGAGAAGCAACTGGTACATTCTATGTTTTTTCTTTACTCCCAAACCAGCATGGAAGCACGTGTTACAACCTTTTTATAAAATTATCCTATTTTGGCACTGGCTGCAAATAAACTAAATCGCACGCAGCGTTGAAAGAAAAAACAAAAGAAAGTAGACATGTCATTGCAAGAAAGTAGTCTTGTCAGCGCTGCGTGTTGAATTTTCAGTATAATTTAAATTGTTTTATTTTATTAGTTTCTACAATCTACATACATACATACATACATCACGTCTTTAACTCTTACGGGGTAGACAGAGCCTAAGGTAACAAAACCTCAAGACCACGTTTAGCATAGCGTTTAGCATAGGTGGAAAGGGGAATTAAAATAGTGATGGGTTGCTAGCCGCATCGCCTATAACATGATTCCTATGACTTTCGCCCATTCCCTTGATGGGCTTTTAGAAGAAAAGCAACTGGTATTTTCTATGTTTTTTCTTTACTCCCAGACCAGCATGGAAGGAACAACAACAACAATCTACACTCGTAATTAATATCAATAATAATATAAAGGCTGTCTTTCTCCTTCAAAAACTGCGTGGAAAAGCGCTTTCCCCCCTTAGGTTACTTTATGGGACCAATTGACACTATAATGAATCTAGTAATTCCCAAACTATGCCTTCTGGATTAACATAATAACTTTGGTAATTACTAATTACATACTTAAACACAAATTAAACACTGAAATCGCTAGAACAAACATGCGTATTATTCATTAACTTTTGTAGTCAGGTTTTCTATCCAATAAGCTATTCGATCATCGATGTATAGGTACGCAATGCTCTACCTACATGAGTTAATATCATGCCTTTCACAAAAAATGACAGAAAACATGTAACGAAAATAATAAACTAGGTACAATTTTATACAAATGGAACGTCAATTACAAAAACTAGGTATAAATACTTTAGTATATTTCGTACGGTTACAAATTATTGATCAACAGTTACGCAGTGTCCTTTTTTGGTCACAAAATACGTGTCGAACGCGTTTGAGTTTAAATGTCAAATAATGAGAGCAGTTTGTTGCCGTTTTGGTCCGCAAGTGGCGCTGGCAACTTTTTCATAGTAATTGACAATACTTCAATTTTTTAGTGCTACTTTTTATTGTGTAGCTCTCTAGCTCGAAAGAACACAGTTTTAAGACACGTATTTTTTATATTTGTTGAAGTCTTGTATTTTATTGGAAACAACAATTTAAATTGTTACAAAAAGTTTAAATATTTTATTGAATCAGGCGTTACTTTGCGGAGGTCCATTTCAATGAATTTTTTGTTCACAAAAAGTTTAAGTTGAAGATTTTTTTATAATTGCACTATTGGACCAGCAGTGCGTCATTTCCCGTTTTACATGTTTTGCAAATTTTCCTAAAAATACTGTGTAAAAAAATAATTTTTTTTTGTATTCTGCAAGCGTTTCTCTCGAAATGGTTTTTGATTAATGAAAAAAAAATTAAATTAAAATTTTTGAAATATTGTCAATTGAGACATTCACACGAACGCGTTCAAGACGTTTTTCTTGGCAAAAACTTACACTAGAGGCTCAGGTTTAGTTACGTAGTTAGACGAACTGACATACAACTTACGTCGACCTCATACCGGTAGTACCATGGCTTTTCGTATGGTGCTATCATCTTTGATAGACACTTATGGGAATCAGTGCTGTGGACTCTTGTCGGGGCAGGAGGAGAGTCAGTTCTCTTTGGCTACGCAAAATTATATACTTTATAAAACTTTCAACATGAAACTACCGTGAGACTCAATCATAATTACACAAACGGATAACTCACGTACAAAAGTCGAGTGATGCTCGACATGTTTCATTTCACCCTTTACGAAATTTTGTTCGTATTTTTGATCCGACGTTTCGAGTCTTTTATAAAAAAATTACGTACATACTTTTGAAGATAATTATGTGTCCATATAATGAAAATTTGAGCATTTTTCATACATACATACATACCGTCACGCCTCTTTCCCACAGGGGTAGGCAGATACTACTTTGTTCCACTTGCTGCGATCCTGACACTTCTTTCGCTTCATCCACATTCATCAATCTCTTCATACATGTTTCGGTTCCTGACCTGTGGCCCGATTTTTGAAAGCGCATGTGTGAAAATACCACTCGAAAGTGGTGAAAAAGCGTGCTGAATTTGAAATACCAGTAGCATAGAAGACAATCACAGCTCTCATTAATCTTGTGAACTAGTCAAAACTTTGATTATAGCCGTAGTTTTGGTGATATAAGCTGATTTATACCACTTTCGAGTGGTACTTTCGTGTGATGTGCTTTCAAAAATCGGGGCCCTGACCTTTTTCCAAAACTCCTATTTGGTCTCGGAACGTCCGTAGGCCTTCCCCTCCCACCGTAACCATTGAGCATTTTGGAATAATTTAAAAGCTAATCATTATGTATCTTTCTCTCACCTCGTAAGCCTTCTTGCCGTGCTCTTCGTGCTCCTCTTCGTGCTCGGAATGGTGCTCGTGACCGCCACCTGGAAACATAAAAAAAAAATAACTTATCATACTTACGATTAGCGAGTACACAAAATTTGTCCCAGTCTCGTTGTAGAATTAAGTATATTGCATACATAGAAGGACCACGTCTTACCGATCCTTATAATATACTAGCTTCTGCCCGCGACTTCGTCTGCGTAGAATGATACATAAAAACCTTCCTCTTGAATAACTCTACCTATTAAAAAAACCGCATCAAAATCCGTTGTGTAGTTTTGAAGATATAAGCATACATAGGGACATAGGGACAGAGAAAGCGACTTCATTTTACACTATGTAGTGAAGAAAAAATGTGTCCTAAAACTGCCATTTCAGTAAGTCACTTTTTTGTTTGTCATTTTGCATGGAACGTAAGAAAAGCCCAAAATAGTTAAATTCTGGAAAAAAAATATGTGTAGTTCTTTGCTACTCCGCTACTTATGTGTAATATAGCCAAGCCTGTGCGAAATATATATGTTTTTACATGTAATCCGTCCCTTTATTACTGCCACATAAAAGACATATAAATCCCACAAATTTAAGTATCCCCTAGACCACACAAAACACATACATAAATACGTAAAATACTTACCTTGCTACTCCGCCACTCACCGTGATAATGACACCGTGAGTAGCGGAGTAGCAAGGTAAATATTTTTTGTTCATTTATATAAAGATGTATAATTCAAAAACTGTTTGTATAACCCCTATATTTCTACTCAATAGTGATGCAAATACAATTTTATAATAAAATCTAGGACCGTCATAAACTAGGCGACAGGGTGTCGGGTAATTGCATCTCTAGCTGTCATGTGGACCACGGAGACGGCGTGAGGCAAAGGACGCTATTAACGTCTAGCTACCGAGGAGATATTATCTAGATTAAGAATTTATATAAAGTGTAGCATTTTGCTTGGAATAAATATTGAAACACTGTTTGTTCATTCGCTTGTGGTGCCGTTCCTGTGCTTAATATCTGCAAATGTTTCAGATGACTGGAAATAATGGAAAATTATTCGGTACTAGCTGTTGCCCGCAACTTCGTCTGCAAAGAATTTGTTTATCGCTCTCCCGCAGAAATTACGCAATTTTGCGGGATAAAACGTAGCCTACGTATTATTCCAGACTATAATCTATCTATGTTCCAAATTTCATCCAGATCTGTCCAGCCAGCCAGTCTGGAAATGCTGGGCACGATGCTACCGTTTCATCCCGTGTGAGGGTGGGGCCAGACGAGCGATTTATGTATCTATGCAAGGCCAGGTTAGTCAGAGAATCTGTCAAATTCAACAGCCGTGACAGCTGTCATCTCCGTGACAACTCTGCCCTTCAAGCCGACCTGACGCTTACGTAAACAAATCATTATTTACGTAATCATAATTAGATTCATTCCTCGCGATAATTTAATCATATCCGAATGAAAGTGTGAAAATGGAAAGTGCGGCTTAAATCAGCTTCAAGTACGAAGGGAAAGCATTCATTTTAACCTTTTGAATGCCCTTATCTGGGGGCACGGTAGTGCCGCCGCCATGCTCTAAACTAAGGCACGGTACCATCCTTTTCTCGAATATATTCAGACCAATTTGAACCTCCTGTAAATTCTTCCATGCTGGTCTGGGAGTAAAGAAAAAACAGAATTCACCAGTTGCTTCTCTTCCCGCGCAGTTAAAAGCCCATCGAGGGAATGGGCGAGTCTTAGAAATCATGTTATAGGCGATGCGGCTAGCAACCCATCACTATTTTGATTTCCCTTTCCACTTATACGCCCTTAATCATGCTAATCCTGGCCTTAAGGATTTGTTACCTTAGGCTCTGTCTACCCCGTAAGGGGTAAAGACGTTATATATGTATGTATGTAAATTTGTGCTGGATAAATAGAAAATCCTGAATTTTTTGTTAGTAATTATCTGTACTTGTAATTAACTAACTGAATTACACTGTACCTTGAGCAGATGCTTTCGCTTGTTTGACTTAACCTGTGTTTCTTTTCATGCAACAAAGAAAGAAGGAAAGAAGACGAGACTATACGACGAAATATAAGATAATATAAATTTTATAGAAAATAAACAAGGTAAAACAAAAAAAAACATAGACATGAAAAATAGATCATCAGCGTTGTGTGTCTTCGCAAAAGTGAAACGGTCGCTGGCTCAGCATTAAAGAGAGCCAATAAGCTACTTACGGGGTGACCTGGTAGGTGAACTGGGCACCATTCACGGACATCCGTAACACTAGAGGATGATAGCCTTTCCGAATGCGCTGGTAGTTTCAGACATGTAAAAGAGCCCTTGGCGGCCAATTTGCAAAATAAATTTTTGAATTGTAGATGCATTGCACAGCTTGGAGGGCCAAGGTCGAATACAATTGTGGTACAAAATCATTTCCCATCGTAAACATATAATTACTTCCGAATGATGCTGACGTGTGTATGAATCTGACTGAAGTAGCGTGACAATTACCATACATACATTTCCGATAATACGATGGGAAAGCATTTTACACGACATCTGTACCTCATGTTCCTTAAAGAGTTCATTTTTTTCTTTAGTAGCACTTAACCCTGAAAAGGATGTACTGTCAAGTGTAATAATATTATTATGTATCTAGTCAAAGTTTCAAAAATAAGTACCATACACTCTTACACCGGCGTAATAAGGTCGTGGGACATATTTTTGAGAAGTTCGTATCGATACTTATTTTTGCACTTGACCGTACAAAAAATTTTTACTGAAAATCAGTTACTCCACTTTTTGCTTCTGCAGATCCGTGACCTTGGCTCTCATTTGCATAAAAAGCTAATATTTAGAAACTCATCGAACAAAAAGTGAGAACACAAAATATCTGATTCGAACCGCGAAGAACTTATTTGTGAAAACCACAAGTGAAGCGAATGCGTTTCAAGCACCGCTGCACCCTTTGAAAATCGATTAAAGAGGATTGAGAGCTGGTTAAAGTTTAAAAACTCGTTTGTTGATCCGTTACTTGTCTTTTTACTGTGGCTTAGCCAGTAAAAAAAAAATCGTTTCTGCTTAAAAACATCTCATTAACGGCGAACTCTACTTGATGTTCAGTTTAGTACTCACTTGAGTTAGTACCTTTTTTAAGATAGAATAAAATCAAAAACTTCCATGCTGGTCTGGGAGCACATAAAAAAATATAGTCCCCAGACTGATAAAAAAGCCCATGGGCAAAAATCTTAAGAATCATGTTACAGGCGATGCGGCTGGCTACTCATCACTGTTTTGATTCTCCTTTCCACCTATACGCCCACAATCATGCTAAACGTGGCCTTTAGGTCTTGTTACCTTAGGCTCTCTCTCACGGGATATTTAGGTGATTTGTGTATGTGTACCTATGTATTTGTATACAACAGACTTTCGACGGCCAGACATGGGTACATATTAAGATAGATACATTACACACTTGGTAATACTATGTAATATAAAAGCAAATGGAGGTGGCATACGATACGCCTCGATTACCATCACTGATGTCGCAAAAACTTGAACTAACCGATGCAACGGAACACCGTACGAGCTAAGTTTTCATTCTGGTGTTATCTAGTGCATCTCAAAATGGCGCAAATTGGTACATACATTGCTTTCTTTTAGTGTAAAGCTCTCGCAAACATTAATCCAGATCTGTCCAGAGGTTCTGGCTTGAAAGAGTAACAAACATCCATCCATACTTACAAACTTTTGCGTTTAAAATATTAGTATGATTTATCAATTTAAGTATGTTTAACAGTCGTATGGTACACATATTACAAGTAAAGTTAATTGGTGTAAATTGTCCCATTCGTATATTTACTTTATTATCTAGATATTCTAGATAGTTAATGGGTTAAAGCCACGAAAACGTTTCAGTCGTCGTATCTTCTTACCAAATTATTTTACCGGTTCAACGACCCGAAATTTGTCTTGGCTCACACTATAGACTCCTTCACTCGTTCCTATCTGTAAAGCCTACGATTGCAAAGAGTCAAGTCTCTCTCGCATCGATCACTTCACAAGTGACACAGCACGTCTTCTTCTTCTACATCTGTATCTTCTGCTTTACCAAAATCGAAAAATGTACAGATGTGTGTTGTGAAAACTGAAGTGGCCTTGGGCTGGCCATAGCCAAAGAACTGACAACCGGTTTGGTAAACGGTTTCTTGAGTGGATACCACGGATCAGCAAGCGTAAATCGCCCTCTGACTAGGTGGCGCGATAATCTTCGCAAGGTGACTGGCAGGAGTTGGATGAGAGTAGCCAAGGATCTTGCACAATAGCGTGTTAAAGAGAGTGAAGGCTGATGATGATGTCTCTGTTGCAAGGTTTAGATCACGGACAAATCCTTAAAACGCTTCACATACATACATATATCACGTCTTTATCCCTTACGGGGTAGACAGAGCCCAAGGCAAAAACCTTAAGGCCACGTTTAGCATGATTAAGGGCGCATAGCTGGAAAGGGAAATAAAATAGTGATGGGTTGCTGGCAATCGTCCACAACATGATTCCTAAAACTGTCGCCCATTCCCTCGATGGGCTTTCACCATCTGCGTGGGAAGAGAAACTGGTAAATTCTATGTTTTTTCTTTAAAACGTTTCGCAGCCTTTTTTTAAAGAAAATGAAGAATTTGTACACCTAATAATTTCAAAATATGACCACAGATTACCGCAAGAGGAAAGACTTAATGCTGAATAAACTCCAATAAAAAGTGGATGAGATCAAGCGCATGCTTAGCAAGACCTAGCGCAACCAGTCGAAAAATCTAGACTAGTGAAGTAATCTCATCAACACACCAAATCATACCAAGGCCTTGACGGAGTGTCGCAAACTGCAACTCCGACGTATCTAAAGCTGCTTGCAAATCAATATTAACCTATTCCAAAACCGAACCCTGAGGTAATCTGGCACTAATTGGTGCTGGCAGATTGATTTTTTTGCCGACACTTGGCCTTTGTTAGGGGTCTCGTTGTGAAGGGCCAAGTTGTTAATTAAGCACGCTTTTCTTTGGTAATGAGATGTTACGACAGTACGGGGGATCGGTGTCGGCCGTTTGTGGTTAATAGGAGTGATAAAGAGCGGTAAGGAAGCTGTGTCTTTAGATTTTGTTCTCAAGAGAACTTAGTTATAGACAAAGGATTGTAGAAATCAAACGAATGCGCCAGTTTCTTTGCTTTTTGCCATAAAATGCTTGAAATTTTGTTGGTACATAAAAAGAAAATGAAGAGAGAGTATTTTAGGAATCATGTTATAGGCGAAGCGGCTGGCAACCCATCGATATTTTGATTCCCCTTTCCACCTATACGCCTACAATCATGCTAAGCGTGGCCTTTAGGTATTGTTTCTTCAGCCTTCAGCTTTGTTTATCCCGTAAGGTATATAGACGTGATTTTTGTATGTATGTATAATTTTTTACTTTGTTTTAGTAGTTAGTTGCCTTACTCAAGAATTTAAGAAGTTAGAGCTATAGTCAGAGTTGATGTGTGACATAGATTATAATACACTACTACTTGAGTAAGAGCGATGCTGGGTTATGACGACTTAGATAAATAGTGTGGACCATTTAATTGAAATTTTTGGTAGTGTTGATCTTTTTTCCTCTATTTATCTAATTTTTTTTTGTCAAATTACTAAGTAAATAACGATGGTCAGGTATTAAAAACATATTTTATATGCATATCTTGTGTCATTACACCATTAAAATAAAAGATACGAATGAATATTGAAGATTTTTTTTTCACAAAAAAACTATAGAATGCAATTTGAAATATACGTTTCCTATTACGAGCATTCATTAGAACTTAATAAAATCTACCAAATGCGCTGTAAACTAGTAGCGGAAAATAATAATATAGAAAAGACTTGGCGCAGCTCTACCGTGCCCGCTCATACGGAAATTGACTTCGCTCGGCTTTGCAGGTTAAAAACAGCGTATCTTAATTGGTAGAAAATGACAAGCGGCGAAATAACGAGAGTTTTCTTAAACCTCTTGTTTTTGCCGTGACCTGACTTGACCCCGATGGGTTATTTCCACGTGGAGACTGAATCTTCCATGCTGGTCTGGGAGTATAGAAGAAACATAGAATTTGCCAGTTGCTTCTCTTCCCGCGCATGGTAAAAGCCCAACGAGAGAATGGGCGAAAGTCTTAGGAATCATGTTATAGGCGGTGCGGCTAGTAACCCATCATTATTTGGATTTCCCTTTCCACCTATACGCCCTTAATCATGCAAAACGTGGCCTTAAGGTTTTGTTACTTTAGGCTCTGTCTACCTCGTAAGGGATAAAGACGTGATATATGTGTGTGTGTGTGTGTGTGTGGAGACTGAATGAAAGGTTTTAAATTACATAAAGATATTTAAATAAGATGGCAAATAAGCGAGTTTGGTTAATGATAATGGGACCACGTGGAAGACTAGCATCATCATCATCAGCCAGAAGACGTTCACTGTTGAACAGCCCCCCCTAGCACACCAAGAACGACAACTCGCCACCTGCATCGGGCTTCCCGCAACTTTCACGATGTCGGTCCACCTAGTGGGAGGCCTGCCAACACTGCGTCTTCCGGTTCGTCACCTTACAAAATTGCCTGAGAAATTTTGAAGAGCTGCAAATTTTTTTTTTCGACAGAACGTCTTAATAATCGAGGAACTGCAGCTCTTTTATTTTTATTTCCTATTATTAATTAGATTTTTTTTAATTGTCGATGTGACATTTGTGAGATTTAATGGCTGATAAGCTTCGTGCCTAGAACTAGCTTAGAATTAAAAAAAAAACGTCTACTGGCGCCTTTGTCAAAAAATAACTGCGGTTCTGTTTATTTGCGTTTCCGTTTATAGTCAATTGCCTATATAGCATGCATAATATATAATTATGAGGGCCACATTTTTTCCACGGAGTACAGAATACCTCATGTTCTAGAAATTTCGCAGGTAACTTAGTGCCTACTTTTAATGAAGTTACAAGGCAAAGAGAGGACTTTTTGTTCCAGAGGTTACTCGATTTTTTAAGTTAACGCCGTACTAAGCTAGCGGAAGTTTCCACTTCCTGGACGAAGACAGCAGAGGAAGACGTAAAATAGATATACACCTCGGGCGGTGACATAGAATGCCTCAGGTCGCATATGTATCGCCCTCGCTTTTGGCTCATGTGGCAAGTGCCTGCGATCTGAGACATTCTTTATTACACCCTCGGGGGTGTAATGTATTATTATTTTCTTACAGAAATGCTGTAAAAACTTTGACAAATTAATAAAAAAAAAACATTTCAACGGTTTTCTTAATCTCCAAGCCGAAACACAGCAGTGACTGCGTAGCTTATTGCTGCATTAATTTTCTCTATCACTTACCACCTCTTCACTATCACCATCACTACATAGTACCTATAAAATAAAGTCGATTTCTCTGTCCCAATGTCCCTATGTCCCTATGCGTAGGGACTCAGCTCTGCTCAGCATTTACATATGCTTATATCTTCAAAACTACACAACATATTTTGATGCAATTTTTTTAAAAGATAGAGTGATTCAAGAGGAAGGTTTTTATGTATAATTCTACGCAGACGATGTCGCGGGCAGAAGCTAGTATAAAATAAAGTCGCGTTCTCTGTCCCTATGTCCCTATGTATGCTTATATCTTCAAAACTACACAACGGATTTTGATACGGTTTTTTTAATAGATAGAGTGATTCAAGAGGAAGATTTTTATGTATAATTCTACGCAGACGAAGTCGCCGGCAGAAACTAGTAAATATATAAAAAAAGCCGTAGTAAGTGCACCGTAATCACGGATTACGAGTCCAAAGCCAATTTTGTGTGTTAATTCTTTATTTGCTTTACGAACAATACGTTACGCGTTCACTTGTGAATCAATCGTATTGAAAGTGTCAAAATAGTAAATTTGTTTCCAATTCGCTTTCGAAATAGATTAGTTTTGAGATCATGTGGTTGCAATGTGCCCGGTGAACCGAAGCGATCAATAGATGTAGGAAGTTAGATTAGAGTTGCGAGGAAGCTGTTTCAATTGATTTTGTTAGATTGTCATCGCATGGATCAAATCTGTGCAGTTATACCACGAAACATTATAGAAATCTAGCTGGTGCCCGCGACTCCGTCTTAGCAGAATTTTCTTAGCGCTATACCGCGGAATCTATGCAATTTTCCGAGATAAAAACTATCCTATGTCCTACCCCGGGACTGAAACTGTATACCAAATCGGTTCAGCGGTTTAAGCGTGAAAAGGTAATAGACAGACACACACTTTTTACACTTAGATATAATTTTGGTAGGGGTAGGCGATGCGTCTAGTAACGGTAACCCATCAAAAATTCAAAAATTCAAACTTTCAAAATTCATTTTGCAAATTGGCCGCCAAGGGCTCTTTTACATGTCTTTTTTGAAACTACCAGCGCATTCGGAAAGACCATCATTGCCAAGAATGCGCCGCAAGAAACTTGGCAGAAAGTATTTTTTTCAAAACAAAATACATTAAGCTACAATACTTAAATTCTACTTAATTTTTTTTCCGGAAAACAGCATAGTTCCCGCAGGATAGCGATAAGCGAATTCTGGTCAAACGGAGTCCGGGAAACGGCTAGCAACCTATATTTGTTTTAGTACAAACAGTAGCTATCAAAAAAGTCCAATAACTCTTAGCCAAGGTTATATAAATATCCCAGAGCGGCAATAAAAACGTTTATCTAATATAACATAACATGTAACTGTACGCTATTTAATATAAATAATGTTAGATTAACCCTTCACTGAGAATGGTTACGCTATTAATTTCGTTTTCGTATTTTGATACATACATAAATCACGTTTTTATCCCTCACGGGATAGACAGAGCCTAATGTAACAAGAAGGTAAGGAAATTAAGAAGTTACATTGTTATTTTATAAACAACTAGCTTCTGCCCGCGACTTCGTCTGCGTAGAATTACATAAAAACCTTCCTCTTGAATCACTCTATCTATAAAAAACAGATCAAAATCCGTTGTGTAGTTTTGAAGATATAAGCATATCTACATAGGGACAGAGAAAGCGACTTTATTTTATACTATGTAAAGATTTGTAAAGTGAGAAGATTTCGATTTTTAAAGTGTATAGAATGTACCAGTTGCTTCTCTTCGCGCGCAGATGGTAAAATCCCATCGCGGGATTGGGCGAAAATCTTAGGGATCATGTTATATAGGTGATGTGGCTAGCAACCCATCACTGTTTTGATTCCCCTTTCCATCCATACGCCCATAATCATGCTAAACTTGGTATTTAGGTCTTGCTACCTTAGGATCTGTCTACCCCGTAAGGGATAAAGACGTGATTTATGTATGTATGTATGTATATTTCAATAAAAAAATATGTCAAGATGTTTATATCTATCTATCTACAGCCATTGTCCGTCTACTGCTGGACGTAGGGTGATGAAGGAAGCAAGATTGTTTACATACATACATACACAAATCACGTCTATATCCCTTACGGGGCAGACAGGGCCCGAGGCAACAATACCTAAAGACCACATTTAGCATGATTGTAGGCGTATAGGTGGAAAAAGGAAACAAAATAGTGATGGGTTGCCAGCCGCATCGCCTATAACATGATTCCTAAGAATCTCGCCCATTCCCTCGATGGGCTTCTACCATCTGCGCGGGACGAGAAGCAACTGATACATTCTATGTTTACATTTATAACAGATTTACATGATTGTTTACATTTAGTAAATTATCTAAGCCTTTCTAATATAAGCAATGTTACATTGGATCATGTAAAAATTAATTCCAATAGCTGCACTCAGAAATGTCAATAAAATGAATATCCAATTTACATCCTTCCTTACAATAATTTGAAAAGAGAACGAATTTAAGATCGCAATTCCGTTTGACGTATCGTGAAAAATAAAAGACGATGGATAAAACGAAAATGAATCATTTTCGACGCAACATAGAATTGCTCCTACGCGGGGTGTCCCAAGAAGTATCTTTACACTAGCTGTTGCCTGTGACTACGTCTGCAAAAAATTAACGAATAATAATTAACTGCAAAAACGTAACTATAACGTCTGGGGCCCGTGGCAAATTCGTCAGATCCCTCCTTCCTCAATATAAAGAAGTGCATCAGCATCCCTTCTGTGCTCTAAAACAACTCAGTTCGGGGCCCCGTAGAGCTAGGGGCCCCTGGTATTTTGCCACCCCTGCCACCCTATAGTTACGCTACTGCTTTTAACTCTGCGTTTACGAAGGTGTGGGCAACAGAGTCCGTACTAAAGTTTTACGCTTTGTCAGAGGTGCCTTCTTCATTAAATTTTGAGCAAAAAGATTTCACAAAAATCTCCAATTCGTTCACGCACGGAACAATTACCATGGAAAAATCGGCAGCGCCACTTGCGGGTCGCAACGGCAACAAACCGGGAACTGACTGACCATGACGACTTAATGCGATTGGAGTCCGACTCGAGGTTTTAGCTGTCATTTTTAGTACCTATGGATGACAGCGAGCAAACTTAAACTGCATCGGAATTGAATTTACGTTCGACGTCTTATCCGTCCATCGTGACGAGAGTGTGAATAAAGTTGTCTTAATCTAACACGAACCGCCTACGCAAGAATGTAAAAACAGTGACCCTCATTATCACTACCATTAGGCAGCGAGCAGATAACAAGATGTAATCCCAGTTTTATGTCCTAGCCAGACAAAGATCACGTCCGCCTAAGTATAGCCTAAATAAATCACAGTCAGCATTGGCCTGAAATGAGAATTGTTCTGGTTTTAGCTGTCAATTTTAGTATGAATCTGACAGCGAGCGAAAATTTCATCTTCTTTTTGTAATACGCCCCCATCGATGCGATGCTTGTGACAAAAATGTCGGCAATGTTGTACAGTAGACAGAGTCAAAAGACTCCTCCCCCCCTGTTAGCTCTTAGCTAACGGATAATTATATCCCTCAGAATTTGCCAGGAAATTACCGATGCCCAGGCTGCACCGGACCAAGCACTGCTCTTTCCCACGGACGGATCCAAAAACATGCGGATACCCGACTCGCACCCCGCGAGCGAACCTAAGCTGATCGGCATTGAATCGCATTAAGACAACATGGTAACCTCCATGGACATGACACATTGCATATTTGACCTTAGAATGGCAAAGGAATTTCGTGGTCGACAACGAAAGAAAAAAACATACCTACACATGAATCGCATCTTTATCCGTAACGGAGTAGACATAGCCCAGGGTAACAAGAACTAAAGGCTACGTCAGCGAGATTGTGGGCGTAATAGGTGGAAAGGGGAATCAAAATAGTGATGGGTTGTTAGCCGCATCGCCTATAACAACAGCAAGAGAAGAAGCTGGTACATTCTGTTTTTTCTTTGCTCCCAGACCAGCGTGCAAGCAAAAAAAAATTGAGTATTAGCTAGTTCTTTCACTTGTTCTTGTGACTACCAGTTTCTCTCTTTTTACACTGCCTAGCAAAATAACGTTTTACTCCTCATAAAACTTGATATTTAAAGCGACCCCAACGGCTTTGGCTGGTACATTTTCAACGGTATCTTTGAACTTAAACGTCTACAAACGTATTATAAAACTCATTACAAGTCTGTTTTATACGGAAACCTCGCTTTTTGCAAAATATGTATCTGCGGATGATCGAAATTTAATTAATTTTGGGGTATTTTCCTGCACATACAAAATATTAAATTGTTAATTCGTGTTGAATAGAATCAACGTTGTGTAGATGAGGTTACACGCACACACTTGGCCGTTCGTGGAACTCTGTCTTGACTTTTCATTAGTCTGGTGGAGATTTAAGTAGTCAAGTGTAATAGTAAAATTTTCAATATGAAATCTTTTCTTATTTATTTTGAATCCCTTTTCCAACTACACGCCTACAATCATGCTACGTGGCCTTTAGGTCTTGTTGCCTTAGGCTATGTCTACCCTGTAAGGGATAAATAAATACGTGGTTTATGTATGTACGCACGTATTTATATTTTCTTTAACAGCTTTGTTTGTTTTTGATCGGCATAACTGTAAAGCCAGAATTGTTTTAACTATTAAGTCATATTACACTTGTTATATTTCAAATAATCTGCCGGAGTTAAAGAATGTAAACAAATAAATACCTACCTTGAATTGATATCATTTCTTCTTAAATGAGAAAAAAAAGACTTTGTTAATAACGAGATTGCGATGCAATTGCAAATCCTTAACAGATTTTTGTCACATTCTTTTAGACAAAAAAATGAAATCAGATCACAATTTGACGATTTTATCGGCGAAAATCCACAAACAACATTTAAATACATGAAAATAGATCATCTTACTAGAGATTTCTACAGTATCGGAGGTGAACTGAGCATGCAATAAAAGTCACTTACCTTTTTCAACGTGGTATTCCTTAGGCTCTTCCTTTTTGTGGTCACTGGCAGCTGTCAGCGCGTCGGTGACAGCATCACTGTTGGTCGATGCAGTGGCTGATGAACCAGTGGTCTCATAACCCTCATTACCAGCGGCGGTTGTTCTATAGTCCTCATTACCAGCAGCGGTAGTTTTATAATCCTCATTACCACTAGCAGTAGTTTTATAATCTTCATTACCGTTAGCTGTAGTCTTGTAATCTGCATTAGCAGTTGTTCTATAGTCTTCTGTCGTGCCTGTACTAGAATATACGTCGAGCGCAGCTGTAGTTAGCTTCTTGGCTGCTTTGTCTTCAACGGTTTCGGCGACATACGAATCTGGAGCAGCCGTAGTCGGTTTTAGTTTACGCTTGCGTTTGTTTTTTAGTTTAGGGAAGAATAAGACTGGTTTACCTTCGTTCAAATCAGTTGGTTTGCTCAAAGATATAAGTAAGGGATCGTCGGCAGGTGCAGTACTTTCAGTGGTAGTTAAGGAGTATCTAGATGAAAAACGGCGCGTTTCTGGTGTCGTTGTCGCAACAGTTGTATCGCTTTCGTTCTCATCGATCACGTATAGGTTCGGATTTCTGAACACTGAAAGCTTTCCTGGCTCCATGTACTTAATTTTCCTAAGTTTCTTCGATGTCTGTCTAGGAGCCGAAACCGTTGGTGATATTGGCGTAGTAGTTTTTCCTACTTTTATGTTGTATTTATCTCTCCATGATCCGCTTTCTTCATACTCATCGTAGTCGGGGGGTGTAATTTTGCCGCGTCGCCTACTACGCTCTGCGTATTTGTCATTATTCTTTTTAAATTGAATAAGTTCCCTCTCATGTTCTTCTTGATCCAATTCGTCTTCTTTCACTTTCTCAGATATAACTCGTTGTTCCTGTGCATGCCGTTCTTTCAACTCATCAACACTGTCTAAAATAATTTTCTTTTTAGCTTCATTTTCTAAGCGTTCTTCTTCCGATATTTCAGGTTTTTTAGGTTGCTCCTGGGTAGGGCTTTCTTCATATTCAACATCATCCTCATACTTATGAACTTTAGGCTTCTCTTTCGGTTTCTCATCCTCCACTTTTCCTTCATAATCATCTTCTTTTGGTGCTTCTGTTGTTGCTTCCTCTTCTCTTGATTCCCTGTACTCTTCTTCACCACGCTTTACAGGTCTAGAATTATTGATAGCATCAGCCAAAGACGGCCTCTCTTGCGTAATTATATCTAAAACTCCATCAATGTCGGTCAAATTATCCAAATTTTTAGCAGCTTTCTCTACTTCCACATCATTAACTGGCCTTTGCAAATCGGACCATTCTCGTTTCTCGAAATATTCGTCACCGCCGTCGCTCTCGCCTTGCCCTTTTTCGTAGTAATCATCCCCATCGGGTGCTGCTACCGCTCTTAAAATAAAATTAATAGGGGGTGCTAGTCGCTTTTTCACTTTCGCTTTAGGGTTTACATCTATGAACTCGCCTAGTTCTTCGCCGTGCTTGTTTTTGAAGGGCACCCAGTCGGGGTAGAACTCTAGAACTTCGCGTTTGGTAACGTTGTTGTCACTGACGCCTACGCTGGCGGCGGCGCAGGCGTGGATGAAGAGAAGTGTAACGGCAAGCATTGTGTCCGCTTGAACGGATCGCGGCGCACTGACTGTTTGCTTTCACGGTTGGTACTATTATTTATATTGTTTGGGTTTCGATCGAGCGCGGTGCCGTCTGCGCCCGCGGCTCGCTGCTGTGGATAAGACCAGATCTAGATTATTGATGCGTTTTTGCTGTTGGGTTGAATGAATAATTTTTTATGTATGTCTTGGCCGAATTAGCTATTGCTAATTGTAAATCGTGATACGATTTAGATGTTGCTTTTTCGTCTTTCACAAAGGCATGATTTTGGTAATATTTTTGTTGTTGTTGTCCCGTATTGATGTTATGGTATTTTTGCCGTTAAGCAGAGCTTTTGAAGGTGCATTTTACAGTGAATGAACTAACTTCTCCTTCTTGAAGTGGGGAAGACAACGGGACTGATCTTGAAAATAGCCTTTCTAAAAGGCTGAATCAAGTCGTATTTTTCCGACTTGTAATCGTAACTTAATATTTTTTTAAATACAAACGTTTTTTAGTACATCTATAACTAGCCAACAGAATAAACCATAGCAGATGGTATCCACTCTTTGTTAATTTAAACGACAATGTTTTTATAACAAGATTGTCTCTTTTTGTGTGTTTTGATAATAATATATTCTCGGTTTAATTTGTGTTATGGAATAGCCGCCATTTTTTTATTTACATATTCCTTCCAGCTTTTATTTTTTCAGTAAATAAACAATTATTTCTTCAAAAACAACTATTACAAGAATAAGAAATTAGGATAAGAATCATTCCTATAATAGTAGTTTGTTTTTCATATTTTCAGTGTCTTATCCACGTTATGCTTCGTGATGGATCGACGAGACGGCGTGAAATCTAAACGGTTCCAGCACAAGCGCCGGCGCAGCGTCTATGTTTTCAATTAACGATCACCTTTACAAAGTTAAGGGGTGGATCGTTTAAGTATGTTTCGGATGGCTTAGAGGGTCAATATTATCGTGATACTGGTATGTCAATATAGGATCGTGGATTTCAGAAGAACCGGATTCGCTGCGGTACTCTTTAATATTTCGTGATATGGATCGCAATACGCGTGAATAATACTGACCGTGATCCATGCTTAGTGTGTACTGTAGGTATGTTTTTTTTACACATTTTGCTTACATACACATACACAAATCACGTCTTTATCCCTTGAGGAGTAGAGCCTGAGGTATCAATACTAAAGGCCACTTTTACCACGATTTTAGGCGTATAGGTGGAAATGGGAATCAAAATAGTGATGGGTTGCTAGCCGCATCGCCTGTAACATGATTCCTAAGACTCGCCCATTCCCTCGATGGGCTTTTACCATGCGCGGGAAGAGAAGCAACTGGTAAATTCTATGTTTTTTCTTTACTCCCAGACCAGCATGGAAGAATAAATAATTTAAAAAATATATTTTATATTTGTCGTTTAAACGGCTTGTTCCACCGGCTATTCGACTCAAGGCCTTTCTGTTTGGATACTGTAGTAACGTAAACTACTGAACCGATTCGCGTATCTAAGTAACAAGGGTCAACGACCTTAGGCCGTTGCATCTCTTTCGTAGCATCCATCAGGTCATAGGTTAGACAGTAACTGTAACATTTGTGAAATTAACTGGTTTTCCTGTTATTTAGTTTCGATTACAGACGGTGGTAAGTCAGGGGAATGTGGATGCGACTTAGTATCCATACATACATACATGTAGTATTTAAAATAAAACCCCAGAATTAACACCGACTGCTTTTAATTATTTTAAAACACATAGAAAACATTACAACAAGATTAGTCTTTTCAAGTTCTCCGCCATCATTCTCGAATCCCCTCTCCCCGCTACTCCCATAGACTAAAACATAACTTCTTTTTAAAATTATAATCCTACATACATACATACATACATACATACATACATTATATCACGTCTGTTGGCGACTGGCTGGGTTGGAGCCTCCTTTTAGTTCATAGTTTTTATTTAAATACTTCAATATTGTATATTGCTTAGGCTCTGTCTATCCCGCAAGGGATTAAGACGTAATGTATGTGGGCATTTTCAAAAAAACGTGTACCCTATTTTCCAACAAGATTACCTTAATTTCCCATACAACTTTTTCGTGTCAGTTTTGTGACGCCCCATATAAATCGTATGAAAATAGTGTCACAAAACTGTCAAAAAAACCGATGCACACTTTTTTCTTTACAAAAATAAATAGTGCTAATAATTCTGATTCAGGAAAACCCAAAATGTCATCATTTTGGAAAAAAAGTCAAGGGTACATGTCGATTGGCTTTCACCATCAGCGCGGAAAGAGAAGCAACTGATACATTCTATGTTTTTTCTTTCCCAGACCAGCATGGAAGAATCGAATAAATTTTATGATATCATGAATCGAATTCGTTTTTCCTCTAATTAAAACATACGAGTACCTTTTTACGTACAAAAATAAATAAACCTTCCATCCTTTCGTCTATATCTCAAGGAAAACAGGAAAAATCCATCGACCTATGTCACTCAGTTCTTGCGTTTGTCTTTTTGTATCTTCCTTCTAATGAGGTGGCAAAAAAAGTAAACATTTATTTCTCAGAATGAAGAACGTGCCCAAACAGTATACATTTATTTTGCTTGTACTTTGTAAATGTCTCATGTTAACGAAGGGAAAGGCCAATGGACCTTTGTAGTTTTTAACTATGCATAGAAAGTCTTATAGCTTTGCAAAGATTTTTTCACGCGGTACATACATACATACATACATAAATCACGTCTTTATCCCTTACGGGGACAGAGCCTAAGGTGACAAGACCTAAAGGCCATGTTTAGCATGATTGTGGGCGTATAGCTGGAAAGGTGAATCAAAATAGTGATGGGTTGCTAGCCGCATCGCCTATAAAATGATTCCTAAAATTTGTGCCCATTCCCTCGATGGGCTTTTACCATTTGCGCAGGAAGAGAAGCAACTGAAACATTCTATGTTTTTTCTTTGCTCCCAGACCAGCATGGAAGAATTTCATAATCACTTTTTCATAAAGGCATTAGACAAAGTACCTATTAATACAATCCTAAACTAAAATTAACATAATTATAACATTAGCAAAACAAAATAAAATAAAACTAAATCTAGAAATTAAAATAAATTTGTTTCTAATTTTTTTGTTAAACAATAGACAGGTACCTATCGCTTTTGCCGATTTACATACTAGTTTTACATAATACTTTTATAGGCGTAAGATGCGAATTTTGCCCGCATTTTTACACGAAACTGTTAGAAAAAGCGGCGTATTGTCATCGCTGTGGATGGAGTGATTGAAAAAGTTCATTCACCCTGTCTGTTGCGCATGAGTGGCGAATATGTCGAAAGAGCGAAGCCTGCAGTGTTAGTTATTGAAACAAAAAACGTCTACTACACTTTAACGGAAACTATTCTCGTTCTAAAAAGCCGAGCGCTTCCGAGCGCCGGCCGAGGACTTCCGAACTTGAAGATAGGCGCATATGCGGAATCAAACAGCGAGGGTCTGAGTCATTTACACCCTTCTGTGGACAGCCAGATGCGCCTTCTTCGACACCTTCTCACTGCTCACAAAGGCACGCAGCGCCCCATTGACCATGTTTCCTGGATTCACTCTTCTTTCAATATCACTTTCACACTTCCCATCTCAACCCCTAATATTTTATAGTATAATACAGATACCTAATTGGCATTGTTCATTTTTTTTAGTATGCTCCAATTCAAAAACCATTTCGGGGAAAACCATCATTTTTTGTAAAAGTACTTTGAACCTTTGTTTGACCGAACGACCCGGTTTTTAGACAGAATGTTTGCCACAAAAATGAAAAAAAAAGTTTAGCTATGGCAACTGTCACGTGTCACTGTCAAATCGACAAAACCATAGACAAAGCCGTTTTTTTTTATAGCCAGCCGAACGAAGGCGATTGGGATTCTGTCTAAATTCACGAATTATCAAACAGCGAAAAAATATTTATTATTAATTAACAAAGCTACGTAAAAGCATAATATTCAAATTAGTTGCTTTAAATAGTCCATTTTCTATACTAATATTATAAAGAGGAGAGATTTGATTGTTTGTTTGTTTGTTTGAATTGAATAGGCTGCGAAACTACTGGACCGATTTCAAAAATTCTTTTGCCGTTAGAAAGCTACATTATCACTGAGTGACATAGGCTACTTTTTACCGCGGGAAAATACCTTTTCCTACGGGAAAATTAATTTATCGCGGGCGAAGCTGCGGACGGAAGGCTAGTATAAAATAAACCTTATCATAAGTGACACATTCAGCCTCATTTTTGCGACTGAAATATTCGATTCTGCTTTGATTGGTAAATTTAAATTCATTTGTCTCATCGTTATTTTTATTTTTAGACTTGCTCATCTCCTTAATCTGTACTTTACTTGTGTATTTAGTATCAGTCTACTCTGCTGTTGCACTGTACTATTCCAGGTTGTTTCGACACAGAATATCGGATGAACTCAAGCCCCTAACACAGGTTTTATACCTAGTTTAGGGGTAGAAAGCTTCGACCACAATTTCATCAGACCTATTGTAGAACAGAATAATGTTTCTCTCTTTGTAACGCACTGAATTAATCAAGAATTTTTACTTCTTGATTTTGTGGTTAAATTAAATTTCTGAAAATTAGAACACACAAAAAATCCGAAAAGAAAAGTATGCCTTATCTCATCTGGTGAGCAGTAGATGTTCCACGGGAGTTTGTACTTGTGTCGTACAGACACATCATTCGAACAGATGACGCTCGCTTAGTAACAAGGTCAAGTGACAGCCGGTACAAATAGAAAAATTCGAAGGCTAACCCACCTGCTATGGATGGT
Organism: Pandemis cinnamomeana; assembly: GCA_932294345.1. Taxonomy (NCBI): domain Eukaryota; kingdom Metazoa; phylum Arthropoda; class Insecta; order Lepidoptera; family Tortricidae; genus Pandemis; species Pandemis cinnamomeana. The sequence goes on along the minus strand of OW028721.1, from coordinate 1,642,101 downwards.
GTAGGGTGTAGGTAGAGCACGCGTCACGAAATGACGAGGATCCGGGTTCGAATGCATGTTTGAAAAAAGCCCTATACAAGCCTTGGCCACCAACAGGGATTGTCGGCATCTCTCTGTACCCGGCCGGCAATCCCCCACTTCGCGGCCGCTACAGTAATGTACTATGGTTTCCAGCAAGGCCGGATACTAATTAATTAACCCAGCGGTTAAATCAAACCTGCCAAGTTGTGAAAACATTGCGTCTACAGATCCGGTGAAATATGAATTGAAATGATTTTACAGTTGGAGCTATGGAGGTTATAGATTGCAAGGAAGGCTAACGAGCTCGTGGGTTCATCATTGTCATTGTAAATGATGGATCTAGGCGCAGGATTGACGAGGACAAAGGGTAAAGGAAACTTTGATAAACTGCCAATGATGTGCTTAAGGTGCATGTAGGTACATGTACGCGTCGTTCGGCTGTTAAAGGGGAACTAACTGACTGACAGCGAGGCGACACACACCTAGACATGAGCCCGCGCGCATCGTTTTTATTTTCACACATACAAACAAGCAAACAGGTAAGTACCTTCAATTTTAACTATCACTACATAGTATAAAACAAAGTCGCTTTCTCTGTCCCTATATCCCTATGTATGCTTATATCTTCAAAACTACACAATGGATTTTGATGCAGTTTTTTTAATAGATAGAGTGATTCAAGAGAAAAGTTTTTATGTATAATTCTACGCAGACGAAGTCGCGGGCAGAAGCTAGTAAACTATAAACTAAATTTCTACCCTAATTATTTTTTTATCTTTTGTTTCAGGTCAGCACTGCGTGTCATCTACAATCATCGTCTCCAATCTATGCAGGTCCTCTGGGCTCAGGCGGGTTCTCAGAACGAGAGGGCTTGGGCAGATAGCAAGTGGGTTACATCATCTCCGGCTTATACTTCCCGCTGCTGCGCACACGCCTCTCAGAATGGAGGGCTTGGACTATAGTTCCCACGGCCCAGTGCGGATTGGGAACTTAACACACCATTGAATTTGCTTCGCAGTTGTATACAGGCTCTTACGTTTTCCTTCACCGAAAAGTTCATGGTAAATTTCAAATGAGATATCGCATGGGTCACCTAATGGTATTAAGTAATCACCAGTGCTCATGGACGCAACATCAGCGTTACAGATGCGTTGCCATCCTAGAGGGTTAACATTTGTCAACCATAATTCAAATGAAAATGAAAATTTTATTTTTGCAAATTGGCCGCCAGGTGCTCTTTTACGGTCTTTTTGAAACTACCAGTACCAAAAATCCTGAATAACATGCATGGCTTAGTCAAAGTAACCCCACCATCTGCTAAAATATTTCGGAACTATTCTGATCTAAACTATTCCGGAACAATTTCGAGACAGCCTGTATTAGTTTGCTAAAATATAGAAACTTTACAGAGGTGTTCAGTTAAACTGATCTAACCATCTAAAATATTCCGGAACAATGTTGTGACATCATTTATTGTTTTGCTAAAATATAGAAACTTTACAGAGGTGTTCAGTTAAACTGATCTAACCATCTAAAATATTCCGGAACTAATCTGACCTAAAATGTTCCGGAACAATTTTGAGACATCCTGAATTGGTTTGCTAAAATATAGAAACTTTACAGAGGCGTTCAGTTAAACTAATTTAACCATCTGCTAAAATATTCCGGAACAATTTTGAGACATCACGTATTAGTTTGCTAAAATGTTAAAACTTTACAGAGGTGTTCAGTTAAACTGTAACCATCTGCTAAAATATTCCGGAACAATTTTGAGACACCTGTATTGGTTTGCTAAAATAAAAAACTTACAGAGGTGTTCAGTTAAACTGATCTAACCATCTGCCAAAATTTTCCGGAACAATTTCGAGACATCGTATTGGTTTGCTAAAATATAGAAATTTTACAGAGTACAGAGGTGTTCAGATAAACTAATCTAACCATCAAAAATATTCAGAACTAATCTGACCTAAAATATTCCGGAACAAATTCGAGACATCATGTATTGGTTTGCTAAAATATAGAAACTTAACAGAAGTGTTCAGTTAAACTGATCTAACCATCTGCCAAAATATTCCGGAACTAATCTGACCTAAAATATTCCAGAGCAATTTTGAAACACCTGTACCTACCTATAATATTATAAGCAACTGAACCGGAACTATAAAGACGCGGAACCAGCACCTTATTAACTCTATCACATACAATATAAAAAGTTAACAAACTGTTAACTTTAAATAGGTATTGATAGTCAATAACTGTGCTAAATCGGCAGATTAAATGCAATGTCGGGTGTTGCGCCGGCGACGTTGCGACACGCGTTGCATCCGACACGGCCTTCTGCGACGTGCGGCGACTTGCCTGACGCAGGCTGCCACACAAATAAGTCTCATGTACAAAAAGAAAAGCAAAGAGCCAAGCTTGTGCGAAATAAACCCGTTGCAAGAAAATAGGCGCTTTTGCTTTATTTTACATACATACCACAAATTACGTCTATATCCCTTACGGGTTAGACAGAGCCTGAGGTAACAAGACCTAAAGGCCACATTTAGCATGATTGGAGGCGTATAGGTGGAAAGGGCGCCCATAACTTAACTCGCCTATGCTTTATATTAATTTGTAGGAAATCACTCATTAATTATGCTTCCATACTGGTCTGGGAGCAAAGGAAAAACATAGAATGCACCAGATGCTTCTCGTCCCGCGCAGATAGTAAAAGCCCATCAAGGGAATGGGCGAAATCCTTAGGAATCATGTTATAGGTATGCGGCTAGCAACCCTACAACACCTATTTTCATATAAAAGAAAAACCTATACGCCTACGATGCTAAACGTGGCCTTTAGGTCTTGTTACCTCAGGCTTTGTTTACCCCGCAAGGGATAAAGACGTGATTTGGGTATGTGTGTGTATGTATGTACTGTTCTCAATTCAGTTGGTTTTTCAAAAAATAAGGTAGCTTCAATTGACTCTCCTTTATTTAGTAAAAGTTACAAGCAAAAAAAAAATACCGAATGTGGTCTTCGCTTACAGTCCAGTAGGCTTATTACCTAACTCGCTCGCAATCGCCATCGTATTCATTTTGACAGTTCTTGTATGAATGCGTGTACGCGGCAGTGCGGCGCGAAGCATTCGGGAGCGACGAACTGGAGGAGGACGAGCTTAGAGACATCGAACTAAAAGATGTCCTTATGTTCGGCAGGAAGACACGAAGATTTGGGGAGAGTTGCTGTGTGGGAGCGCTGCTGGGACAGTAACCGGCGGCTCCAGCCAAGGGGAACTGAGCAGATCGACAGCCCGCCTGATCCAGCTAGGCGTCCCCACAACATCATCATCATGAATGTGACAGCTAGCTGATTCCGATGCCAAATGTCAGCCCATATATGAACTGTCAAAATGAACACGATGGCGATTGCGAGCGAGTTAGGTTAGCATGGAAATACAAGTTACAGACAGTGCTAATTATAAAAAAAACTTGCAAGAACACGCTCTGAAGCGGATAAAAGTAAGTGGACTGTAGTTAAAAATGTATGTGAATGAAAATGCAGTTTTTCAGCTCAAGACTTCGTGTAATACCGACAAGCAAAATACTACAACTGACAAAAGTCACCAAAATCAAAATCAAATTAGAAAAATAAATGTCATAGAAAAGGCAAAGAGTTCGCAACACGCTTAAACAGTTTACCATTACAAAAACTCAGATTGTTTCCCTATTCAGATACCACTTAGAAAAGTTGGCAACGAACGCTATCAAATCACCATTTGTCACCGTCTGTTCAAAGGCACACATTTTGCAAAAAAGTTATAATTAAATAAGGATTTTTTAAAAATTGTATCACGGTTTTCTTCGAAAGTTGTCATCGTGACGAATCGCTTGATGAGATTCTGCATAGTACCGGCAGCCCCACAACGGATATCTATACAAATAAATAAAATTGAGGTGTCTGTTTGCAATTTCAGATTAACAGCTTTACAATAAATTCAAATTCAAATTCAAAATATCTTTATTCCGTTTAGGCTGTACAAGCACCCCTGTTGAGAAGAATCCGGCGAGAACTAGATTTTTTAACACCGTAGATACGCTATTTGATTTGCAGGGATCGCCAACTACAATATTATAATGAACTAGCTTCAGCCCGCGACTTTGTCTGCGTAGAATTATACGTAAAAACCTTCCTCTTGAATCACTTTCTCTATTTAAAAAATCCGTTGCGTAGTTTTAAAGATTTAAGCATACATAGGGATATAGGGACAGAGAAAGCGAGTTTGTTTTATACTATGTAGTGAAGTGTATACGATGAGTGAATCTTAGGGATCATGTTATATAGGCGATGTGACTAGCAACCCATCACTGTTTTGATTCCCCTTTCCACCCATACGCCCACAATCGTGCTAAACGTGGTCTTTCGGTCTTGTTACCTTAGGCTCTGTCTACCCCGTAAGGGATAAAGACGTGATTTATGTATGTGTAAGTAAGTAAGTTTCATACCGTCTCTCTCACTGTAATAATTAACACTATTGTAGACCGATCGCTTAAATGAGTCTTCGCCCGCGCGGCACAGGGGCGCGGGGTAGGACGACAAAGGGGACCGAGAGAGCTGCGGGCGGGTAGTGCGCCCGCCGCCCGCACGTGTCTCGGCCCCCGCGCGTCTGCACCGCGGGGAGCTCTCTCGGTGCGGGCGGGTAGTGCGCCTGCCGCCCGCACGTCTCTCGGCCCCCGCGGTCGTCCCACCCCGCGCGTCTGCACCGCGGGGAGCTCTCTCGGTGCAGGCGGGTAGTGCGCCTGCCGCCCGCACCTCTCTCGGCCCCCGCGGTCGTCCTACCCCGAGCGTCTGCACCGCGGGGAGCTCTCTCGGTGCAGTCGGGTACAGCGCCTGTCGCCCGCACCTCTCTCGGCCCCCGCGGTCGTCCTACCCCGAGCGTCTGCACCGCGGGGAGCTCTCTCGGTGCAGGCGGGTAGTGCGCCTGCCGCCCGCACCTCTCTCGGCCCCCGCGGTCGTCCTACCCCGAGCGTCTGCACCGCGGGGAGCTCTCTCGGTGCAGTCGGGTACAGCGCCTGTCGCCCGCACCTCTCTCGGCCCCCGCGGTCGTCCTACCCCGAGCGTCTGCACCGCGGGGAGCTCTCTCGGTGCAGGCGGGTAGTGCGCCTGCCGCCCGCACCTCTCTCGGCCCCCGCGGTCGTCCTACCCCGAGCGTCTGCACCGCGGGGAGCTCTCTCGGTGCGGGCGGGTATTGCGCCTGCCACCCGCACCTCTCTCGGCCCCCGCGGTCGTCCTACCCCGAGCGTCTGCACCGCGGGGAGCTCTCTCTGTGCAGGCGGGTACAGCGCCTGCCACCCGCACCTCTCTCGGCCCCCGCGGTCGTCCTACCCCGAGCGTCTGCACCGCGGGGAGCTCTCTCGGTGCGGGCGGGTAGTGCGCCTGCCGCCCGCACCTCTCTCGGCCCCCGCGGTCGTCCCACCCCGCGCGTCTGCACCGCGGGGAGCTCTCTCGGTGCGGGCGGGTATTGCGCCTGCCACCCGCACCTCTCTCGGCCCCCGCGGTCGTCCTACCCCGAGCGTCTGCACCGCGGGGAGCTCTCTCGGTGCGGGCGGGTATTGCGCCTGCCACCCGCACCTCTCTCGGCCCCCGCGGTCGTCCTACCCCGAGCGTCTGCACCGCGGGGAGCTCTCTCTGTGCAGGCGGGTACAGCGCCTGCCACCCGCACCTCTCTCAGCCCCCGCGGTCATCCTACCCCGCGCGTCTGCACCGCGGGGAGCTCGTTCGGCCCCCGCGGTCGTCCCACCCCGCGCCCTGCACCCGGGCGAGGACTCATTTAAGCGGTCGTTCTAGAGTGTGAGAAGACCATTATTACTCTACTTTGTCCTACTATGTCCACAGACTGAATTGTCGCAAAACCTATTCTTTTACGTCTCAACGAAAGCGAGTATCGAATTTTATATCAATTTCATACATTACGCTAATGTGCTCGAGACATCCCGTTTACAATGTAACGTGATAGTATAAGTGGCGTTTTATGTACTACTTTATACGAAAAACAATTTCTTCTCGACTGCGGTATAAGTCGACCCTGCAAAGACAAAGTAATATCGATCATGATTATTTCGTTCCTTAGGTCCCTACTAACTTATATTCGGATAGGTATTGAGATATGGAGGCCTATGCCATGAGGCACGTAAAAATACGTGATAATTTATAAAAAACTAGCTTCTGCCCGCGACTTCGTCTGCGTAGAATTATACATAAAAACCTTCCTCTTGAATCACTCTGTTAAAGAAAACCGTATCAAAATCCGTTGTGTTGTTTTGAAGATATAAGCATACATAGGGACATAGGGATAAAGAAAGCGACTTTATTTTATACTAGCGACCCGCCCCGGCTTCGCACGCTATATTATGCATGTGTTATACATATAAATTAAGCTTCCTCTTGAATCACTCTATCTATTAAAAAAAACCGCATCAAAATCCGTTTTGTGGTTTTGAAGATATAAGCATACATAGGGACATAGAATTCATAGAAAGCGACTTTATTTTATACTATGTAGTGATATGTTAGTGATGATGTAGTGAAAAGACTACACAATTTACTGAAATTGTAGCGAAATGGCAGTCAAGTCTAGTTTAGCATGATTCCTGGTCTGGGAGAAAACAAATACCATAGTACCAGTTGTTCCCGCGCAGATGGTAAAAGCCCATCGAAAGAATGGGCCACCTTCCCCTTTCCACCCATACGCCCACAATCATGCTAAACGTGGCCTTTAGGCACTGTCTGTATGTATTAGCATGATTATACATACATAGGTACATATATATATCACGCCTTTATCCCTTGCGGGGTAGACAGAGCCTAAGGTAACAAAACTTTTAAGTATAGGTGGAAAGGGGAATCAAAATAACGAAGGGTTGCTAACCGCATCGCCTATAACATGATTCCTAAAATTTTCACCCTTTCCCTCGATGGATTTTTACCATCTGCGCGGGAAGAGTAGCAACTGGTGCATTCTATGTTTTTTCTTTGCTCCCAGACCAACTTGGAAGGCTTGGGTGGCTTTTATCGTACTACTCACGGGATCACTACATAGTATAAAACAAAGTCACTTTCCGTGGTCTGACTGTCCCTATGTACGCTTAGATCTTCAAAACTACGTAACGGACTTTGATGCGGTTATTTTTATTAGATAGAGCGATTCAAGAGGAAGGTTTATGTATATATATAAAACTCAAAGGTTACTGACATAGTGATCTATCAACGCACAGCCCAAACCACTGGACGGATCGGGCTGAAATTTGGCCTGCAGGTAGATGTTATGACGTAGGCATCCGCTAAGAAAGGATTTTTGGAAATTCCTACGGGATAAGGAAAAAACGGGAATTATATATTCAATTCCGAGTGACGCTATCTCAGTAGCTATAATAACTAGACTCTTCAAATTTGATACAGAAGTAGGTGATTAGAAAACTAAGAAACTAATTTCAGGATTTTTGGAAATTCCCACGGGATAAGGAAAAAAACGGGATTTATATATTCAGTTCTAACGGGATCGATTTTTCGTTTTACTGGTCGTATAAAACTGAAATTTGGCAAGTGGGTTCCTTGTCAAGTAGGTTTATTCGGGAGTGTAGGGGAACACTAAGAAAGGATTTTCCGAAACGCCCACAGGGACGAGAAAAACGGGATTTTACGTTTCCAGGCGAAACAGCGGAAGAAAGAGACTTAACATTTATAACGTGTGTTTCTTTAAAGGCTTTAAGTGTAAAGCACTCCCCAAAATTTCCACGGGAACGGGAAAAACTTATTTTTTCGTTTTACATCTTAGCGCGTACGAAGTCGCGGGCAAAAGCTAGTATATGTATAATTCTACGCAATATCCTATATAATGTACACCCCAAACAATGGCAAGACTAAATAAACAAAGAAAAGAAAAACAAAATCATGCACAGTGTTGAATTAATTGGAATCCGGAAACTTTTGATACGGGGTGCGTTAATCGGTTATGAAATCAGGGATGGGGGTCATACCTACGTAAAGTTTAATTTTACCTCCAAATTATGATTCTTCTGTTCCCAAAAGTTAGAGCGTGGGTGGTTTCAATTATTTTCTTAGGAGTCAGCCGTTACTATTAAATTAAACAAGAATTTTTACTTCTTGATTTTTTATGTTTACAAAAATTCGCATATTAACAAGGTCACAGCTAGTAACAGATAGAAAAATTCAAAGGCTTACCCACCTGCTATGGGTGGTGTAGGGGTATACGCGTCACGGAATGTCGAGGATCCGGGTTCGATTCCCGGCCATAGCTTTATTTCGGATTTTTCTGTGTTCTTATTTTCAGTGACGTTTAGAAATTTAAATCAGCCGTTGTTTGCGTTTTTACTATTTTATTTTATCTCTATTTATTTTTGATTTTTGATAGCTCTAATATGGACTTAAATCTGGCAATAAAAACATTTCATTTCATTTCACTTCACTTCACTTCATTTCATTTCAATAGATTTTTAATAAAAAATTAAATTTTAACAACAAAAGCAACATAGTAAATACTTGTCGTCACGTACCTAATTCAGTTGAGTTTACAAAAACAATAAAACTGGAGTAGACCGGTGGTCCTAACTTTTAAAAAAGATCTCTGCCAGGCAACAATTTAAATTCAGAACCGAATGTAAACCTTTTTCTATTTATTCGACTACAACGTAGCCAAAAGAGTATCGAATCGCAGTGTATGTGAGAAGGTTTCTTCCCTACAGCCGAAACTACTGCACCGATTTTCGCAATTCAGGGGAGTTACCATGCCGTCTTCATGCGATTCAATTCCGACTCAGTTCAAGTTTTAGCTGTCATTTTTAGTGTTAGTCAATTGTATTTGTAAAAATAGTTTGTAAGGAATTAGTTCACCTATATCACAACAGATGGCGCTGTCTCGTGCGAGCGACAACCCTGCATCGCGCTGTTAAGATTTTTTAGCGAAAGTATAAAGTCTCGCAAATTTGTACGGAGTAGTGCAAAACTAAGTATCGATATGACCTTCTCAAAAATATGCCCACGACCTTATTACGCTTACGCTGGTTGGTGTAAGAGCGTGTGCCGTGTGCTACTTAATTTTGAAACTTTGACTACATACATACACTTGACTGTACATGCAGTATTTGTTTTATATTTATTTAGAACAATAAAGAGTTTACATGCATACATACTCCAGCAATACATAAATATAGAAACTCGTTATGTGAAACGTTCGAAAACTTGAGCGTACTTTGTCTAAGTAAGAAAACGGGACAAGTTCTTGACGTTTATTCATATTTAGTACAAGCTAGCAGTGAAGTTGCAATTGTTCTTTCACTGAAGTGCGTTAGATGCGGTAAGTTGAATTTAATTTCACAACTTAGCTGCTTTTTTGTCGACATAAAAAAACGAAATGCGTACAGAGCATTTCACAAACAAGAAAAAAAAAGTAAAGTAGTAAAAGTCTTCATTACATAGTATAAAACAAAAACAAAGTCGCTTTCCGCTGTCTGTCCGTCCCCATCTATGATGCTTAGATCTTTAAAACTAAGCAACGGATTTCGATGTGGTTTTTTTTAATAGATAGATTGATTCGATAGGAAGATTTATATGTATAATACGTAGACGAAGTTGTGAGCAGAAGCTAGTTATTTATAATATGTATTTCGATTCAGTTCATTGGATCGCATTAAGACGTCACGGTGAGGCACCTGAGCTAGTTTTCAGTCTGTTGATCCCTAAGATGCGGAACCCTAATATTTATAGTCCGTACTGTACTTATCCGGCAGTTGTAGCTAATAATACAGCCCGCTCCGATTCGAGTGTAAAAACAATGTTCCACTAACGCTTGCGACGGTACCGATAGCAAAAACAGGAACGGCACCTAGTTTAAATTGATACACACACATACATACATAAATCACGTTTTTGTCCCTTACGGGGTAGAGAAAATCCTGAAGAACAAAAAATTACCTTGCTACTCCGCTACTTACGTGCAAGATAACCAAGCCTGTGTGAAATATATGTTTGCATATGTAACAGTTGTGCTCATTAAACTTTGATAATGATCCCGTAGAGGGATCGAAACGCGTCAGTGTTTGTGTGGTGTAAGGGATAATTAAGCTTGTGGGATTAATGTGTATTTTATTGACAGTAGTTGAGTGGATTGCATGAAAACATATATTTCACACAGGCTTGGTTATCTTGCACGTGAGTAGCGGAGTAGCAAGGTAAAATTTATTGTTCATTGAAATGGACATCCGCAAACGCCTGATTCAATAAAATGGCTATATTTGATTCTGCGCGGACGAAGTTGCGGGCAACGCTAGTTGACGTATAATCTCCTTCGTGCTTTCTCATCTCGTCTATGGTCTTGACTTACTATTTGCCATATCAATGCCTGTCAATTTATTTAATAATAAATATAATAATAATAATAATATCTTGGGACAATTGACACCAATTGACCTAGCCCCAAACTAAGCAAAGCTTGTAATATGGGCACTAGACAACGGATAAACATACTTATATAGATAAATACGTATTAAACATCCAAGACTCGAGAACAAACATTCGTATTTTTCATACAAATATCTGCCCCGACCGGGGATCGAACCCGGGACCTCAAGCTTCATAGTCAGGTTCTCTAACCACTGGGCCATCCGGTCGTCAAATGGTCTTATGCTAGCTTCTAGTTAATTAAAGCCAAGTTTACTGTTGGTATTTAGTTTCTTATGTATCACTAGTGTTATTAGCGCGTGGCTGCTGACGCTACCGGCACAAATACCCGGGATTCGCAGCGTCCACCCTGCACTGGTTACAATTTTATTGTTTCACGTATCGCCCACATGCGGACGCTACCGACGGCAAACGAAACATCGCACTATCAATATTCATCATCATCATCTCAGCCATTACAAGTTCACTGCTGGACATAGGCCTCTCCTTTAGATCTCTAACAAGACCGGTTGGAAGCGGCTTGCATCCAGCGCGATCCTCCGATCTTAACACCAATATTAACACTTCATATTATATGAGTATGAATATACAAATTAATGTTAACATTAGCCTACTTAGAGTTACATACATACATACTTTTTCCCTTACGGGGTAGACAAAGCCTAACAAGACCTAAATCCCACGTTTAGCATGGTTGTGGGGGTATAAGTGAAAACGGGAACCAAAATAGTGATTGTTCAGCTTGTATAGTTTAAAGGATGGTGCAGCTATGCGCCGACAGATGGAGCTATACTAGTTTAAGACATCACTACATAGTATAAAATAAAGTCGTTTTCTATGTCCCTATATCCCTATCTATGCTTAAATCTTTAAAACTACGCAACAGATTTTAATGCGGGTTTTTTTAATAGATAGAGTGATTCAAGAGGTAGGTTTATATGTATAATACATGCATAATATACCGTGCGAAGCCGGGGCGGGTCGCTAGTAAAGGATAAAGGAATCATGTTATAGGCGATGAGTCTTGCTAGATGTGGCCTGTAGGTACTGTTACCTTAGGTTCTATCTACCCCGTAAGGGAAAAAGACGTGATTTGTGTATGGGTTGCTAGCCGCATCGCCTATAACATGATTCCTATGATTTTCGCCCATTCCCTCGATGGGCTTTTACCATTTGCACGGGTAAAGAAGCAACTGGTACATTCTATGTTTTTTCTTTGCTCCCAGACTAGCATGGAAAAAAGCAGCAACTCATCACTATTTTAATTTCCCTTTCCACCTATACGCCCTTAATTATGCTAAACGTGGCCTTTAGCTTTTGTTACCTCAGGCTCGGTCTACCCAGTAAGGGATATAGACGTGATATGTATGTGTGAGTTTCCCGCAACCGAATGTAAAGATTGCTATTTCGTATTGCCAGTGTGTCACCAAAGCTGGAGTGTCTCATTATTCCTGCCTCCACAATCCTGACATGCCGCTGCAAGCGATGTATCAAACGGATTCAGTCTCTGATATCGTCGGTAATACGCCCTTAAGGATAAAAAGGAAATTTGGCGTAACGACAGACATGTTTTGGAAAGGTAGTTAAAGTTACAGGAAAAGTTTTTTTGGCATCAGTGAAAACAGAATGTACCAGTTGCTTTTCTTCACGTGCAGGTAAAAGCCCATCGAGGGAATGGGTGAAAATCTAAGATATGGTATAGGCGATGCGCGATGTGGCTAGCAACCCGTCACTATTTTGATTCCCCTTTCCACCATGCTGAACGTGGCCTTTAGGTCTTGTTACCTTAGACTCTTGTCTACCCCGTAAGGGATAAAGACGTGATTTATGTATGTGTATCAAAATGTTTACTTCCCGATTATTAGGCCAATTGCAAATTGTTCCATGATTGTTTATTATTTACTAGCTTCTGCCCGCGACTTCGACTGCGTAGAATTATACATAAAACCTTCCTCTTGAATCACTCTATCTATTAAAAAAAACCGCATCAAAATCCGTTGTGTAGTTTTGAAGATATAAGCATACATAGGGACATAGGGACATACAGAGAAAGCGACTTTATTTTATACTATGTAGTGATTTATTACATTCAAGTGATGTGTTTTTAAACATCAGGCCGAACCATAGATAACACAAACATATTTATCGGTTCGTACATTTTCAACATGGCCGTAGTCGTCAACGGCGGAATCTGTAACGTTTCACGTGTAAATGTAATTCGTTTTCAATCTATCAAGCCGTCGTCGATATTGACCGTAGTTATAAATTAATCATTTTTTTTTCTTGTACAGACCGCCCATTGTCTACCTTGTATATTTCATAATTTTGTTTTATATTTTTTTTCCCGCGACATTGGAGACATCTCCAATTAGTTTATTTGACGGTGGAGGCGTTTTACACCTCCACTGAACTTACTATTATTATTATTATTTTTGTTTTTTATTTTGACTAGTAGAGACTTTATACATCTCTACTATTTATAGAATAATATAATTTAAGGCTCGGGGACCTTATACATCCCTTTTATAAATGTATTTAATTTAAGTAGAATTTAAGTAGGTATTCTTACTGTATTTTATTTTGAAAAAATGACTTTCTGCCAAGTTTCTTGCGGCGCATTCTTCTTGGCAATGATGGTCTTTTCGAATGCGCTGGTAGTTTCAAAAAGACATGTAAAAGAGCCCTCTGCGGCCAATTTGCAAAAATAAATATTATTATATATATAATATTTTTAAATAAATATTTTCATTTTCGTTCTTTGTTTTTGTATTGTCTTGTACTGATTTGAGGTGTTCGAAAATGAAAATGAAAATGAAAAAATGAAAATAAAGAATATTTGTATTGTAACTTAACTGGTATTTGTTACATTGAAAATAAAAAAAAAACATTTCCCATATATTCGCAGAGGGAATCAAAACCTAATCGTCCTAGAAATTGGCAATTTAGTATGAAGGTATCTCTTATATTGCAACTAACGAAACAAATCATAAATTCTAAATTTTCATGTCTCGGGATATATAAGTAACCAATATAAAATGACCTCGCTCTGCCTACATTTTGCTGAGGAGCAGAGCTCTGTTAAAACTGGATTACATGTTCACTTACCGAATTTCTACGGAACCATTACATTTTCGCGAAAAGCTTAAATATTTTGCTGGCGGTATTATCAACTATTGTATAGTAAGGGATGAACTCTGACTTATTGATACAGAAATATACTTACCAAAGTAATGTTTTGTACTAAGACGCTGTGCCGCTTAGAATTGGCATTGTTCATTTTTTTTTTAGTATGCTCCAATTCGAAAACGATTTCGAGGAAAACCATCATTTATCCGATTTATCTTGTCCGATTTCAAAAATACTTTATGATTGCAGATATTTTTGTAAAAGTACTTTGAACGTTTGTTTGACCAAACGACCCGGTTTTTAGACAGAATCCATCATCGAATGTTTGCCACAAAAATGAAAAAAAAAGTTTAGCTATGGCAACTGTCACGTGTCAAATCGACAAAACCATAGACAAAGCCGTTTTTTTTTTATAGCCAGCCAAACGAAGGCGATTGGGATTCTGTCTAAATTCACGAATTATCAAACAGCGAAAAAATATTAATTATTAATTAACAAAGCCACGTAGAAGCATAATATTCAAATTAGTTGCTTGAAATAGTCCATTTTATCAAATAAAGGTGTTAAAAGCACAGCTTAAAAAAAATGAACAATGCCAATTCTTTCATGAATCTTGGTCTAAGATCCACGTTAGAGCTTCACCGATCTGATAATGGATTATTGTGTTTTAACCCTTGACGCAAAAAGATGTGTTATAAGTTGCACGTCGGATGTCTCTGCGTGTGTGTGTGTCTGTCTTCACTGTCTCTATCTGTTTCTATCTGTCTCTATCAGTCTGTCATGACATCGTATCTCTCCAGATGGACTGATTAGGATGCGGTTTTTTTCATTGGATGCGATGGTTCTTAGCCATATTTGCTAATGTCCCACGCATGTTTTTTTTTTTATAATTGAATGTTAGTTAATACAAGGTGTCTTACAATTATTTTCTGGAATATATCAGCAGATGGATTAAGATTAAAGTTGGCCTACCCGAAACCGACGAGCATGTATGAAGAGATTGATGAATGTGGATGAAGCAAAAGAAGTATGTCAGGATCGTAGCAAGTGGAACAATGTAGTCTCTGCCTGCACCTGTGGGAAAGAGGCGTGACGGTATGTATGTATGTATGTATTAATCCGTAAATTTTGTACTTACCTTGGATTCATAAATAAACTAACCTAACTAAAAAAAATCATTTCTGATACAAGTTTTTGTTGACTGTACTTGCATTGTCATCCGTCCTACACCGAACTGGATCAATTTTAGGATACTGTAGCTATCTAATTCTAGCTAGTGCCAGGTCTGAAAAGCGGCATTTCCATTAGCCAATGGGAAGGCTGTATTTGGCGTGTGGGCGAGGGGCGCCCACGCAAAAATGCGTCATTGGTGACGCGTATTGCGGGCCCCGGGCCCCGGGCCCCGGCTGCCTTAGAAATGTGACGTCACTGTGACGTCACGGAAAAACAAAATTTAGGAGGATCGCAGTGATTTTAGTTACGTAGCATGGTAAGGAAAATGTAGTATGTATAACTCTTTATTGTAAATAAAACACAAGAAAATATGTATGTATAACTCTTTATTGTACTTACACTAGCTTCTGCCCGCGACTTCGTCTGCGTAGAATTATACATAAAAACCTTCCTCTTGAATCACTCTATCTATTAAAAAAACCGCATCAAAATCCGTTGTGTAGTTTTGAAGATACAAGCATACATAGGGACATAGGGACAGAGAAAGCGACTTTATTTTATAGTATGTAGTGATAAAACACAAGAAAAAGATGAATACAGGACAACACACATGCACAAAGGCGAACTTATCCCTAAGAGGGATCACTTCCAGTTAACCTTTGAACGATTGACAGGACATGAGTACTAAGCAAGAGTAGACACACAGAAAAAGCAAAAGAACCGACTGTAGTTGACATTTCGCGGATGTAAAATCACGTTGTTAGTTTTGTAACGTAAGCAGAATTGTCACTGGTCACCGACAGTTGTCGCGCTGGTGAAATACATACATAATCAACTGAAAGTAGCACCAAGGCGAACTTATCCCTAAAAAGGGATCTCTTCCACAAACCTAATTGCAAACCATGCCTATTATTAACTACCAATTCTAAGGATAAATTTAAATATCAATAAGTAAGTTAGTTTAAAAAAAGACGTGTAAAAGAGCCCTTGGTGGGCAATTTCTAAAAATACATTTTGAATATTTGAAGTGTTACCCTTATTATGTCAAAAAAAAAATATTTATATGTTTTGTTACCTCTTGGAAAAATAAAATACCCTCGATTTTCATTGTATGGCTACCGCTCGCATTAAACTAGACATAAGAGGCTTAACAGTTTATCCTAACCTAATTAATGGGGTATCTATGTTATTCTTGATATTTTCACCATACACATCCATTTAGCTAATAAATAAATAAACATCACGAGACAATTGGCACCAATTGACTTAGGCCCAACACTAAGCAAATCTTGTACTATGGCAATTCCGTACTGGTCTGGGAGTAATGAAAAAACATAGAATAATACCAGTTGCTTCTCTTCCCGCGCAGATGGTAAAAGCCCATCGAGGGAATGGGGGGTCTTGGGTGTCATGTTGTAGGCGATGCGACTGGCAACCCATCACCGTGTTGATTCCCCTTTCCACCTATACGCCCACAATCATGCTAAACGTGGCACGAACACTCCTCGCTGCTGCCGCCGGGGCGAGCGCTCTTGGAAAAAGGACTACGAAATAGTCCGAAACATGTCGAGCATCACTCGACTTTTTATACGTGAGTTATCCGTATATGTGTAATGATACTTTGAGCTTGTTCATAAGGCCCATAGTGAGGGACCACGTCGAAAGTATTCGATTAGTGTGTGTTACCAGTGATGACTTACGGCACTGAAACGTGGTCCCTCACTATGGGCCTTATGTAAAAATATTATAGAAAAGAAATCAACGTTATTGTGATCAGTGAATTTAATTTCAAAGGTCACAGGCAACTATTGACGACTAGCTTCGGGGCGGCTAATGTTTAAATCCAGCTCTGGTGATAGTTATATTATAACAGTTAAACTTAATTTTGCTAAAAGGTTAACTGGGTCAGTTTATCTTCACGTTTCGTCGTTAGAACACAGGGAGTCAATTACTGAGAATAAAATAATTAACTAACTGGCCCGCCCTTTTGCGATGCTTACCTTCACCTTGACTTTAATAACTTACTAGTTTACGCCTCTAGTTTTGCCCAAGTCATAGAGAATAATTTTTATAATAATTAAAATAATATTTGACATCAATAACCTAGTCCCGAACAAAGTAAAGCTTGTATGGGTACCTACCTATAAGTAGGTACTGAAAACGAATCTTTAATGACATTAAAAATATAAAATACATATAAACAATATCGATATTTAATACTAACTACTTAAATATAGATATATAAATGTATTACAAGATAAATTAATTATTTTATTGAAAAAGAAAAAGAAAACAATAAAGAACAGTCAAAACTTAAAAATAACTTAAACCTAGCTAAAACTATTATTAAAGACTAGCTTCTGCCCGCGACTTCGTCTGCGTAGAATTACACATAAAAACCTTCCTCTTGAATCACTCTATCTATTAAAAAAAACCGGATCAAAATCCGTTGTCTAGTTTTGAAGATATAAGCATACATAGGGACATAGGGACAGAGAAAGCGCCTTTGTTTTATACTATGTAGTGATAAAAAAAATCTCCCAAATCGCCGCCAATGGGGAGGGTGCCCAGAAGGCTGGCAGCATTGCCACGTCGTATGGCAATGCTTATTCGCTGAGGGAAATATTGGCCAGCCAGATAAATTAATTGAACTAAAACTAAAATAAATCTAAAAACGTTCCCCGCGGCATTGAGCCAAAGATGCTGGCAGCATTTCCCCGCTGTATTGCAATAGTAATTCGCTGTGCGAGGAAGCTGCCAGCTCTTTGGTCTCCGTCGCAGACTTTTATATTTTTATAATTAGTTGAATTGAATTTGAAGCATCGAAAACATGAGAAAAAAAAAGTTTTTTTTCTAAACGAGCGAGCAAAGCAAAGCAAGATGAGGCAAAATGCTTTTGTTTGGATATGCGTTCTCCGCTTTCAAGTCTCATTTCTCGTAAAAAAAAGTAACCGGTTTTTTTGACGATCCAATTTTTTGGATTTTTTCAAAAATGGCGAGGCCATTTTATCTCGCAACTTTAAAAATAATGCTATAGTCATTTCAAAGGTCACAAAACTTTGTTGCCTAAAGCCTTTTATTATCTTATTGATTTTGAAAAAGAACTATTATAACATCGTGCTTTACAAACAGACCGAAAGAAGCAACAACAATACACATTTAAAATATTTAGTAGTATTATAATCCTACCTTCATGTGACCCGCTGGCACCGGCTAACAGATTATAGCTACTTTGTTGAAAGTTATAGTCAACTAAAGCATAACAAACTTAAATAATTTCCTACTAAATGGTGGCTCAAAATCCCTTTAATATTATCTGGTACGTAACTTAATAAAAAAAAAACAAAATTTGTTTTTGCAAATTGGCTGCCAAGGGCTGTTTTACATGTCTTTTTTGAAACTACCAGCGCATACGGAAAGACCATCATTACCAAGAACTTTCAAGCGTTTTCCACAAAAAAGTCGACATGATATTTTATTCCAGAATTTAACTATTTTGGGTTTTTCTTACTCAGAATCGTTTACCCTACAAGAAAAATTGTGTCCCAAAATTTCCATTCCAGTTCGTCACTTTTTTATAGTTACGTGACGAACAGGAAAAAAAATATCCATATCAAAATCTGGGACATATGTTTTCTCGCATGAGAATAGGGTAAACGATTCTGAGTAAGAAAACCCAAAATATTTAAGCTCTAGAAAAAATGGACACGGATTTTTTTTTTGGAAAACGCACTTTCACTAAATTTGAATTACTTTAAATTTGAAATTCCGTAATCAAAAGTTACTAACGAAAAGACATTCCTTAACATCCGCTGTCATAGTTAGCGCCACATTTATTTTATTTCTGTTTATTTGGAATAGCCATACCGTCAAGTCTAACTGCTGATAGAATTCCCGGCAGTCAAATTTATTGCATTATTATACCTTTTCATGTGCCCGCGTTGACTGAAGTTTATTGTATGGAGTAAGTAACGGTTTCTTTACAGGGTTCTGTACTCAAAAAGGGCTGCAAACCCCATTAATACGGCACTAGACCGGTCTCAGCACCGAATATAACTTCGTCCCTTTCGGTGTTGACACCCTTGGTCCGTGGGGTCCTAGCGCTATTAGCCTCTTCAAAGATACGTGACCGCAGAGCTGGCAGCTTCCTTGGACAGCGTATTAGTATCGCTGTCCAAAGTGTGAATGCTGCCAGCCCCTGTCTCCTTTTTTAGTTTTTTTTTTAGATTTTCAATTCATTTTTAATTTAATCATAGTTTAATTTGTTTTTAATATTCCTTTTGTATTTTTTCCTTAACTACCTATATTGTATTTCTTCCTTTATTATATAACTAGACCGATTAAAAAACCGGCTAAGTGAGAGTCCGACTCGCCTACCGAGGTCCTGCTCCTAAGCAAAATGTAGGCAGTTTGAGATCATTTTATATCGGCCCTTAAATTGACAGGCAGGCAAGATTTTTTTTTTATTTTTAAATTTATTTTATTACTTGTGCTATTCTCACATCCTCATCCTTCTCTACGGCATTCTTTTTAATCCTGCAACTCCTCATTACCTCAAAGAGCGATTTAGTCACGTTACCTCTATAAGATGCTCTCATAATTTTCTCCTTGCTGTACATCTTTCTAATTCCAAATTCTATGTCTAGTATACTGTTCAGGCTTTACTGTTGTGGAATTCCTCCATATTTAAAACTATGTTGAAATAGCACTGTCATCTTGTGCATGCGTATCTTGTAGCTGGCTTTTTTAGGTAGATATGTGTGTTTTATTTATATCTCCATTTATTATAAATGTGTGTATTTTCACTACTTAGTATAAAATATTAATATAATAATCAGATCTGTAGGATAGTTCTTGTATGAATGTGACAGCTAGCTGATTCCGATGCCAATTGTCAGCCCATACATGAACTGTCAAAATGAACACGATGACGATTGCGACGAGTTAGGTAATAAGCCTACTGTTCTCTTTTTCCAGTCCATTATGGTTGCCTAGTAGAGATAGCTCGAATCTGTAGCGACGATTTTCGAAATTCCCCCAATTTCGAATTTACCCTGCACCCTATCTAGTTATCACAGTATAAGATTCAGAATTGTGACAGAAAGAAGGACAGTGTCTTGGTAATGGGTTCCCGTTTTCTGGATACGCAACCCTACAACAGTAGAAGTGAGATCAGTTTACTTCTACGGGAATAGAGTTTTGCCAGCGAATCGCGCGAATCTTCTCGACACCTCCTAAGTATACTGAGGCAAGTGACCATT
The DNA here is from genome assembly GCA_932294345.1 of Pandemis cinnamomeana. Taxonomy (NCBI): domain Eukaryota; kingdom Metazoa; phylum Arthropoda; class Insecta; order Lepidoptera; family Tortricidae; genus Pandemis; species Pandemis cinnamomeana. The sequence goes on along the minus strand of OW028721.1, from coordinate 1,622,065 downwards.
TTGACATTTTCGGTTTTTTACATAATTTTGACTAAAATACTAATATCTACTTGCCACAAAAATTTCATGGTAAAATTCCTGTTTGTTTCGAAAATAAAGTGACGTATATAAATGTATACAACACAATTTTGTAAATCAGTACGTTGTATACTGAGGCAAGTCGCTTGCACCAGTGTACGCGGCACAGATATTGCGGAGGGGCGGCATAAGTGTGGTGTAACTAGGGTTGCCAACTATACTGTTTTCAACAGTATTATACTGTTTTTCACTAAATTATACTTTTTACTGTTGAACAAAAAAAAAGTATACAAAATACTGTTTTCAGCATGCAAACACATTATTATGTGTTATACTTAAACGGTCACACAAGTTTGTTTTTATTTAGTCAGAGGGCGCTGTTCTACTGTTCTGTTACTGTTCATTTTTCTAAAATACTGTTTAATATTCTTCACAGACCTGAATATACTTTATTTCTTGTAAAAAAAGTTGGCAACCCTAGGTGTAACCTGAAGTTGCCTCAGTATACGCGAGAGACCAACGACTCGGCGTACGTCAAATATACCTTTTACGATAGAAATTAAATTATTTTGTCTAAGATACAACCACTTATTTTCTAATGCACTGTGATTTCCGTAAAATTAATGATTATTATACTTGTAACCTTGCAAAATGAAGCTTTTCTTGACAACTTAGTCAACTGACCTTAACAAATTGATACAAATTAAAAAAAACTGTCTTAATCGTTTCTCTCTTAATTATAATGGCACTAGAATATTTATCATTTTATATCAAAATCACAATTATGAGTAAAAGCCTTTATTCCAAATTGACAAGGTACTATTATTTTTCTTTAGTAATCGTTTTTTGTGACCAACCTGTTGTAAAATTCAGTGTGTTGAGATGGTATTATACCACTTCGACAAAGATTTATTTATTTATTTATTCATTGTCAAGTCATGTACATACATATGAAGATGGTAACGTTGTTCTAAGTCAGTCCATGACGCCCTGCAAGGGCACACAATAGTAGTTAATATCTAAATCTAGGATTGTAATATAACGTCAAAACATGCCTTCAAATTAATTAAGTACATTAAAGCTATACATTGATATTATCAAATTCATTAATGTTATTCTATTCTAGTTATCTATTATAGTTATCATTAATGATCTTAAGATCTTTAAATTTTTGTTTGTCAATTGGCAAACGTTCGTGGTACGCTACTTTAATGTTTCTTAAGCCAATTATGAGGTCATTGTTATGTACTTCCAACAAGCGTACATACATGTACATGAGAAATACAATCCGGTTACGGTTTTGCCCTCCACAATTGTGGTATAATATAATACCATCGCAACACACTGAATTTTACAACAGGTTGGTCACAAAAAACGATTACCTACTAAAGGAAATAGTACCTTGTCAATTCGGAATAAAGGCACTTAGGGAACATACCCAAACTACGTGACCCTTTTTTTCGTGTTTTTTGACCCCCTCCCCCCCCCTCGGTGACCAAGCGTAGTATATGCCCAGACCCCCTCCCCCCCCCCCCCTAGTTTTCACGTAGTATATTTTATCAATATTTTTTGCGTAAAGTTACAAAATAATGGCTTTTGTTTGTATTTTCTTATACGGCCCCTAAAAGTGCGTACTTTGAGAATGCGTACCTATAATTGCATACGGTTGTAATTGTGTTTAGTAAAAAATATATCAAGAAAAAATAGTACATTGCACAATGTATAAAAACGTGGCGTTCTTAAAAAAAAATTATTGACTACGTGACAAGAAACCAAACCCCCCCCCCCCCCCCCCCTCCCCCCGGTGACCATGAGTGGTACTTTGAAGACCCCCCTCCCCCCCCTAAATCGGTCACGTAGTTTGGGTATGTTCCCTTACTCGTAATTGTGATTTTGATATTAAATGATAAATATTCTGCGATAATAACTGTAATATTGCGATAAGTAGTTTTGCCAATTGAATTTTTGCCAAATAAAAATTTGGGAAACAAAATTTTCTTCTTTGGGGAACATTCTTTGCCAAACATTAGTAATCCCTCATATTGTAATTTTTAAATAAATATTTTTTAATTTTAGAAGTTATGAATAAAGGTGCAATGATAAATCCTACTAAGGCGTTAAAAATAAGGAATGAATCCTTGCTAATGATAAATCGAACCTTTAGAAGAAGCGACTTAAGTTTTTATATTTTTTATAAGTACTTAATAGTACAGTTTCAATATTTAAGAAAAGAAGACTATTTTGGATAGATTTATGTTGATTTTTAAACTAAAACGAATATTGCTCAAACTGTGGTTGTTGAATAAGTTACTTTTAGGAATGATGGAACTATGATTAAAATATTTACGAACATAATAGAAACAGATTTTATTTGAAATTTACGTTTGTTCATTAAAAAAAAACTTTTTTCTATTATCATTAATAAAAATATATATATAATTTCCCGTTTTAAACAGCAAAACATTAAATATGTTTAACAGTATACAGGTGTAAGCGACCTTAATTTAAGCGTATACTGGTGCAAGTGACTAATTATGTCGACCAAATAATGATAAAGGGCATTTGAGCATGAGCTAAGTATTTATTTTTAAACAGTATGGATTTATGTAACATATTTATCTAATTATTAAATGAAAAATAGAAAAAAATAACAATTAACTTAGTACGGTGTATACTGGATCAAGGGGTAGTTGCCTCAGTATACCACAAATCAGAACACGTAAAATACGCGTACACTAGTGTATCTACCATTTTCTCAAAAACTAACATTAATTTCAGAATTCCATATATGTAGTCTGAAAAGAGGTACTTTTGTTCCAGCGAATCCAAAGTTTTATGGAATTGCCTTTACAGATTAAAAAGTTACAAATGATTTTACCTTTGCACGGCTCTCCTGTAAAATCAAGATTTTGCAGTTGCCTCAGTATACTTAGGAGGTGTCGTTCTGTTATTTTTCATACAGCTAATTGGAAAGCTGTCACTTCGCTTTAGAAAACTACATAAGTGGAAAAATACCTAGCAATATTATAAATGCGAGTTTGTCTGTTTGTCTGTTACCTCTTCGCACCGCTGAACCGATTTAGTTGAAATTTGGTAGAGATAATATTAGTCCCGGGGAAGACATAAGATAGTTTTCATCCCAGAAAATGGATTTAGATTAGATTTATTTATTTATCAACAAAAACATTACATTGCCCATATATGGATACATGTCACACATATAAGTGTTTCTGTTGAGATCGTCAAAATTAATAATAACGAGAACATAATAAATCTTAAACAATTAAATAAAAATACAATGTCAAAATTAATACATACATACATACATACATACCGTCACGCCTCTTTCCCACAGGGGTAGGCAGAGACTACTTTATTCCACTTGCTACGATCCTGACATATTTCTTTCGCTTCCTCCACAGTCATCAGTCTCTTCATATATGCTCGTCGGTTTCGGGTACTCCTGACCTGACCTTTTTCCAAAACGTCTCCTATTTGGTCTCGGAACGTCCGTCTAGGCCTTCCCCTCCCAACGAAACCATTCACACTCCCCATATATATCTGTTTAGTTAGTCTACTTTCATCCATCCGCTCTACATGCCCAAACCAACTAAGCATACTTTTTTCTATCCTAGTCACTATATCCTCTTTCACACCAGCACGTTCCCTTATCACACTGTTCCTTATTCTATCTTTCAGTGATACACCTTCCATACTCCTTAACGCTCTCATTTCTACTGCATTTATTCTACTTTCATGCTTCTTTTGCCATACCCAAGTTTCGCTACCGTACATTAATGTTGGAACGAGCACCCCTCTGTGGACAGCCAGTCGCGCCTTCTTTGACACCTTCTCACTGCTCACAAAGGCGCGCAGCGCCCCATTGACCATATTTCCTGCATTCACTCTTCTTTCAATATCACTTTCACACTTCCCATCTTTCGTAAACGCCGATCCCAGATATACAAACTCTTTTACCTGTTCGACTTTCTTACCCGCAATCAAAATCTCACATTCAGTCATACTATCGTCTTTTTCAAACACCATAACTTTCGTCTTGCTTACATTAACATTCATACCTTTCGTTTCCAATGCACCACATAAAATGTTAGTCATCATCTGCAACTCCTCAAAATTAATTATGTTTAGAAAAATATGTCAATTTTACAATTCTAAAAACATTATGAATAAAATGTATCTCCAATAGGGATCGTCATAGCATATTAAATTACAATAAATAAATCATATCTAGCCAAATATTAAAAAACAATGTCAAAAAATTCTGTAACCGAATAAAGAGGGTTTTCCAACAAAAGGTTCTTCACCCGGCGACCAAATGTCTCTTCTCCTAGGTCTCTAAGTTCGGCAGGCAGCCGCTCGTAATATGTCGGCCCAACGACACGCGGGTTTTTTCCCGAAAGCGCCAAGCGGCGTGGGACTGCTCTAAGGCGCCCTGTGGTACGCAATTGCTTGCCTTTGACATTCACGTGTTCAAATGTATGTATGTTTTTTTTAACAAATGTCAGTAATTCATGCAAAGCTATAAGTGAATTCTGCGTAGACGGAGTCGCGGGCAACAGCTAGTTACTTAGTAATAATAATGTAATAACGTCTTCGTCCCTTACGGGATAGACAGAGCCTGAGGTAACAAGAAGCCACGTTTAGCATAATTGTGGGGTATAGGTGGTACTTCCATGCTGGTCTGGGAGCAAAGAAAAAACATAGAATGCACCAGTTGCTTCTCTTCCCGCGCAAATGGTAAAAACCCATCGAGGGAATGGGCGACAATCTTAGGAATCATGTTATAGGCAACCCATCACTATTTTGTTTTCACTTTCCACCTCTACGCCCTCAGTGCCTTGCTAAACGTGGCCTGTAGGTCTTGTTACCTTAAGCTCTGTCTACCCCGTAAGGGATAAAGACGTGATTTGTGTATGTGTATGTATAGATGGAAAGGGGAATCAAAATAATGATTGGTTGCTAGCCGCATCGCCTATTTCTAGTTTGTTGTCCTTCCTCTAGAAGCGCTCGCCCCGGCTCCGTGTTCGTTTCGCTGCCGCCGGGGCGAGCGTTCCAAGAGGAAGGACCACAAACTAGTCCGAAACATGTCGAGCATCACTCTACTTTTATACGCGAGTCACTCCTTTGACATAGTCACACTTTCAATATGAAATGCTGTACGGAAACAAACAACAATACAATACAAAATATTCTTTATAGAACACCACGAATCAATACAATGAGATCACAATAATAAAAATAGACAATAGACACGCTTATCGCTTACAAGCGATCTCTGCCAGACTATTTGTTAATTCACCCACAACAAATTAGAAACAACGACACAATCCAAAAATTACAATGTAAGGTACCAAAGTTAGTATAAAGGCAAGGTCATTAATGGACTTGGTGTTCCCTCCATGATGACGTTGATTGCGTAGGTTATCGGGCGAGGAGTTAAACAATGGGTTTTTTTTTTATATGAATAGGAAGGCAGACGAGCAAGTGGGTCACCTGATGGTAAGTGATCACCACTGCCCATAGACACCCGCAACCCCGGAGGGATTGCAGATGCGTTGCCAACCTAGAGGACTAAGATGAAATGCCTCTTGTGCCCGTAATTTCCCCGGCTGTCTTACTCTCCACACCGGAACACAGCAGTGCAGGCACTGCTACTTAGCGGCAGGATTAGCGAGTAAGATGGTGGTAGCGATCCGGACGGACCTTGCACAAGGCCCTACCACCCGCCAGGCCCGCAAGGCCATTAACAATAACATACATACATAAATCACGTCTTTTATCCCTTACAGTAGACAGAGCCTAAGGTAACAAGACCTAAAGGCCACGCATAGCATGATTGTGGGCGTACCTATAGGTGGAAAGGGGAATCAAAATTCTTAAATTTGATGTCAACTTGCCATTTTTGCAAATTTTTCTAATTTTGTATCTTGCTGACAATGATGCGCTTTAAGACTTTTATTTTTGAACGCACGCAATTAATTAAAATATACAAACACTAATCCTAAACCTGCATATCTATGCTAAAAACAACTATAAAAACCTATATTTCAAAAATAAGAAATTAAAAACAAAACAATGATAGTTTTAGCAGACATTTTATTTAGTTACCAGTTTTATTTATGCGCCCTTTAAAAAAAAAAACACCCGACGGTCATTTTTTGCTGAATAGTCGCCGATTGGATTGTAATACCGAAGACCGGTATTACTTTTCATTTAATTTTTTGACATCTTTTTTACGATATTTTCGTATTTTATTAAGAAACGAGATCATTTTTTTCTATTCCCTAATAAAACACCTTGTATTTAGATTTTTTTAATTTTTTTGTTTCTTTAAAAAAATGGACTTTTAATTACTTAGACGTTTAAAATGACCAACGTTTAAAGCTTTGCTAAGTTGAGTATTTGTACTGCTCATAATTAGTGCTCTTTAGTAGTTCTCAAGTGCATACTTATCACGAAGGCGCCCCCGCCCTACGTTTGTGGGGATATATAAGGGGCGGCGCGTACCGGCTCCCCAGTATAAGCGCGGCCATCCTAGCCGTGCAGTGTGTCCGGTGACCCTTACAGGTAAGCACGCAACTTTGACTAGTCTAGTTTTTAAACTTTGCCAATTTTCGTAGTTATATCTGTGTATTTTTGGTATTAGGAACGATGGCCGATTCTAATGAGTGCGGAGATACGCGAATAAAATGTTTCGTCAAAGTTTTATCGTGCGATAGACGAAAGTTTTCAGGAAAGTGATTTGTTTTTAAAAAGACGCGTAATATAAACATTTTTTAGAAAGTTTAGCTTAAAGTTTAACTTTTATGGAAGCTTTATTGTAAGAGAATCAATTTGATTAATTCTAGCAAATAACTTTGGAAAAGAAGAAAAGACGTAGTGCCGTTTTTGAAAACGACAAAAGGGTAAACTTTGTGTGTAACTATTTTTTCAGCCTTTTATTACGCTCAAAGTATTAACTTTTTACCCGTAAGTATATTTTACAAAACCCTAAACCATTATGATTATCACGATTTTGTGTTTAAATTATTTAATACACTCCGTAAAAGTGCACATTCAACAGGCTAGCCTGTTGCGCCTTTTTAAATTTCTACGGCAAACTGTGAGCCTGTGACTTAAATTATATAAATTGTATAACTATTATTGACATCATACACACACTGTTTTTAATCATTACTAGAACAACTTCGACTATTTTAGTAACTGTTCTGCCATTTCCAATTTTGAGTCGGTCTATAAAATTAAATCGGATGGTAAATGTACTTACTACTTAAAAACTAAGGCCTTGAGTTTCACTAATAAAAATAAAATGGAAAATAGTGTTTAAAAAATAAACGAGCAAAAATGGTGTCCGACATCGTTCATTAAACATTTCGAACTACCAAGTTAACCTTTAAAAATCATAAATATCATTTTTTAAGCTCTCGTGAAACGTAATTTTGTATTGATAAAAATTATAACAGTGTAATAAATAACACAAGATTATAAATCCTGAAGTAAATTCATTTCACCGAATGGAAAACATTTATCTTGCTACTACTCCGCTACTACAAATGAAATGGACCTCCGCAAAGTAACGCCTGATACAATAAATCAATAAAATTATACATTTAAAATTGTTTGTAACGTAATTGAGCGTTTAAAAAAAATCCACCGAATTATATTTTCCAGAATTTACAAATTTTGGGTTTTTCTTACTCAGGATCGTTTACTCTATCGATTTTCATACCAGAAAAAGTGTGTCCCAGATTTAACTATTTAATTTATTTTCCTGTTCGTCACGTTCCATACATTGTTAGGTATATTATGAAAAGTGACGAACTGGAATGGAAATTTCGGGACTCATTTTTCCTTGTGTAAGGATCGATAGGCTAAACAATTCTGAATAGAAAAGCCCAAAATATGTAGTTAAATTCTGGAAAAAATGTTCATCAATGGTTTACAAACTACGAATTTTCTGATATTCTCCAAATACTTAAAATTGGCGTTTTTGGCCTACAATGTACAGGCGAGGGTATAAATACCGATACACAGTCATCATGCCAAATAATATCACCTACCTATTGTTTGTGGCAAAGGTGTATAGATGTTTTTGACGTCTTGGTAACGCACATATATTTATGCCCTTAACTGTACATAATATACATGCACAATAATGTACATGCAACAGCCTTTCGCTGCCGGATTCCTAAACACATTCCTTAAACTTAATCATTTACCGCATTATTTCCGAAATATCCAAATTAACGGGTGATACCTATCTCTGAGAAAACAGATTATGAGGAAACTAATTAACTTCCTACACCAATACTATTTAGGAATATGTTATAAGTCAATTGTACCTTATCTTATTCTTTAGCAACTCGGCGGCTGAGCTTTGTTTAGTATAGAAAAAGAAATAAGCAAAAAAAAGAACGAAAACGATTATTTTACAAATAGGCCGCCGATGGCTTTCTTTTACATGTATTTTTTAAACTACCAGCGCTTTCGGAAAGACCATTGCCGGCCAAAGTCGTTTTATCAAAACAAATAAATACCTACATATACAATAATTAAATTCTACATTACAGCTTTTTTTCTGGAATGTAAGGTCCACAAATTTAACTACCTACCTTAAACATATTTAAGTCTTAGAGATGTATGATCTTCACTACATAGTATAAAATAAAGTCGCTTTCTCTGTCCCTATGTCCCTATGTATGCTTATATCTCCAAAACTACACAACGGATTTTGATGCGGTTTTTTTAATAGATAGAGTGATTCAAGAGGAAGGTTTTTATGTATAATTCTACGCAGACGAAGTCGCGGGCAGAAGCTAGTAATGTATAAACCTTCATTTGTAATTTTTTAAATGCAAGCCGTTTTTTTGCTGATTCCACATATTGTCATCCAACCTTACACATACTAAATTTCAAGTCGATCAGGGGAACCATGACATCTTATTTCTTCAATTCTTTGCGTCTTTGCTCCCGTCGGTGATACAATTTTATGCCGTTAAAGAACCTTCCACGAGCAGTGCTTGGTCCGGTGCACTCTGGGCATTGATTAATGATTTCCTGGCAGATTCTGAGGGATATCATTATCCGTTATCTAGGAGCATGCTCCTAAACAACGGATAATGCCATGCCATGGCATTGAGGGGGTTTTTTTGTCACAACATTTTTGATTATTACTTCGACATTGGAGAAATCCTCGCATCGACAGATGGGGAAAATAAAATGAATTATTCTTTAGCAAAAAATTATAAAAAAACATCTGAACGACACTGAAAATTAGAACACAGTAAAATCCGAAAAGTAAAGTGTAGCCTACACCACCCATAGCAGGTAACAAACAATTCAAACAGATGCTATGGGTGGTGTAAAGTATAGCACGCGTCACGGAATGACGAAGATCCGGGTTCGATTCCCGGCCATAGCTTTACATTTCTGATTTTTCTGTTATAATTTTCAGCGTCGTTTAGAAATTTAATTTCTAACGGTAAAACCGTAAAAGTGAACATTAAAAATCAAGAAGTACTAAAACTGGCTAAGTATTAAAAGGTAATTTTGTATGGAGACTGGGCCAAGTCTTGTCTCGCTGAGTACATCTGTGCCTGGGATGTTTCTTTCATTATTTACTATCTCCGACGTTTTGAGGATAAAACTGTCATAGATATATCTACACACATCTAACGACGCCTCGGGACCAATTTCGTCCAAATAACCTACGATCGCGTTTATTCTCTAGTACCCAGACATTTCAGAACATGGTTTAATAAACAACAAAAATATGGCCAATTCATCTCGAATCATCAGGTAGCAATAAGTTCGCCTATTGTCTACCTTGATCTTCGTATCTGTATTGTTTTGTACTGGTTTGTGGTGTTCAATAAATAGTTTTCTTCCAAGCTGGTCTGGGAGAAAAAAAAATGTCATTTGCTTCTCTTCCCGCGCAGATGGTAAAAGCCCATCGAGGGACTGGGCGACAATAATCTTAGGAACCATGTTATAGGCGATGCAGCTAGCAACCCATCACTATTTCGATTTCCCTTTCTAGCTTTACGCCCTTATCATGCTAAACGTGGCCTTAAGGTTTTGTTACTTTTGGTTCTGTCTACCCCATAAGGGATACACGTTATTATGTATGTTATAGCAAGTTGGAAAAACCTCGGGATGTATGTAAGAAACTCTTTCATTTGGAGATATTTTTCAATGTCCGAGGGCACATAAAATCAAGCTACAGAAAGTAACGCCTTTCGTTCCGCCTCCCGAACCATGTCTGATGCGTTCGCGGCTAAAATTTTAAATTCAAATAGGCACGTTCCATTAAAAAATGTAGAGGTTTAGGTCCGAACCCGGATCCCTCTGTTTTAGAAATGTAAGCCAAAACATCTATCTAACCAGCCCACATCCACCCACTGCTGATTAAAGACCTCTTAATTTTCACTTCAATTTTTTTTTTTTTATATAAGAGGGGGCAAACGAGCAGACGGGTTACCTGATGGAAAGCAGTCACCGTCGCCCAGGGACACCTGCAAGACCCGGGGATCACAAGTGCGTTGCCGGCCCTTTGAGGAACAGGAAGGCTCGCTTTTTAAAGATCCCTAAATTGTACCGCTCAGGGAATGCTGCAGCAGGAATTTGCCCGGTCCTGTGCCAGTCTCGGCCACAGCTTTCCAGGTTCCTTCCAGGGTCTTGATTAATTTGATGCGAAATGCAATGCGAATTAGCTCGTTGAAGCGGCAATGGGCGGGTCATACAGCCGGAGAACTGGTCGTTGGGGCCGAAAGGTCTCGAGTGGAGACCGCGGATCGGCAAGCGCGTAGGACGTCCACCAGCGAGGTAGACCCACAGTGGCGTAGCTACCTAGGGACCAGGCGGGGCAGTGCCCCGGGGCCCTCACGCTCAGAGGGCCCTCGAATCCTTACCAGAAAATCTCGATCGAACTATTATTATTAAAACGTAAACAGTTTAGATAGTAGTGGGGCCCCATTTTTTTATTTGCACCAGCTACGCCACTGTAGATCCATGACCTGTATCTAGGCATATTACCTAACTCGCTCGTAATCGGCATCGTGTTCATTTGACAGTTCATGTATGGGCTGACAATTGGCATCGGAACCAGCTAACTGTCACATTCATACAAGAACTGTCAAAATGAACACGATGGCGACTGCGAGCGAGTTAGGTAAATGCCTACAGGTTAAAGTCGCGGGCTCGCGGCGCTTGCCGTGCCCAACTGAGACAACTGGAGGTATATGGGGGAGGCCTATGGCCAGCCGTAGACGTCCTACGTTTCACCTGTCTTTGAGGCATTCTCAGCGGTTGTTGACGCTCCAACGGTTGGACAAATAAAAAGAGTCTTCTTCTTCTTCTTCTTATTTGTGGCGTTTCAAGTCGTTATAGCGACGACAACTTCGCCAATGTCAAAGTAACAAAAATATGATTAAAAAATCTTGTAACAAAATGTCGGCAACGTTGTACGGTAATGGTCAAAGACCCCCCTCCCCCCTGTCAGGCTCTTAGCCAACGGTCAATGATATCCCTCAGAAACTGCCAGGAAATCATTAGCCGAGGCCCAGGGTGCACCGGATCAAGCACTGCTCTTCCCCCATTATAAAAAGGAAGGAAGGTACTAGAGCGACGCAGCGTCATAGCTATGTTTATAGTATATTTTAAAATGTATTAATTTAAAGTTCCGATACTTGATAGCCGATCCTCTTCAGACTTACCAAGTTTCATCCTTCAACTTCAGATGAGATAAAAGTACCAGGGAATACTAAAGAATGCAAACAAGTGTGTTATATTCAGGTTATTAATAAAAATGCCTTTTAGAATTTAGCTAAATCAGTTTCATGAAAGTTGTATGCAACCGGCTTGTAAATTAAAATTATAGCTTTTAAGGAAATAAAAAGGCCCGCGGGTTTTATTTGGGGCATTGCAGCCAAGTTTTCAAGCTCTTTATGATATCGTTTACGTGCAAGTGTGATGAAAACGACATTAGCAGATTTTTAACACTTTCGAATCGTATGCTTTCAAAATCGGGCCCAAAATGATAGCTATTGAGTGGACTATATGAATGAAAGGCTAAAATGTAAGTAGAAACACGGGTTTAATATGTATTCATCTCTATAATTACATAGTATAAAATAAAGTCGCTTTCTCTGTCCCTGTGTCCCTATGTATGCTTATATCTTCAAAACTACACAACGGATTTTGATGCGGTTTTTTTAATAGGTAGAGTGATTCAAGAGGAAGGTTTTTATGTATAATTCTACGCAGACGAAGTCGCGGGCAGAAGCTAGTTTAACAATAAAGCGATACGACAGGATCAGCACAACTTGACAACTGACATTAAACGTAAAAACAAACATAGAGGAAGAAACGTGACAAAAAGATTATAAAAAGGCCACACTGCAGCCAGTTGCCAACATTCCGGAATCATATATACCGTTGCTTATATAGAGCTAACCATAATAATCCACTTCTTAATACCTACGCTACGTGACATCATTTTCTGAGTCTGAATAAATCGTCTTAAAATAAAATCGGCTTAATTTTAAAAAATCACCAGAAGCCGGGATCACCTTCAATTTCCGCAAACTGTAAAATTAATTCCAACCCCGATTTTTTGTGGAAAGCCAAAATTTTCAGGCGAATGGTTTCTGACACTTTCCTAACAGGATTTTCCGGTTACACCGAGCTTAAAAAATAAAAACATCGGCTCTGACAGTTGAGGATTCTCGCTAATTTATGAGATACCTAAAATATTCCTTGAATTTCGGGTAGCTAATAAATATGTACATACTAGTCTTGCTGTTGCCCGCGAGTCCGTTCGCGCATAATTCAAAATTGTATCCAAGGCAGCTTGGCTTATTCCGACATTTCCGAAGGAGGGCTTGTGGCAAGGAGGGTTTGGGGAAGATGTGGCTCAAACCATCTCCCTAAATATTGTATCCCTTATTGTGTGTGTTTAGTGGATCCGATCGTTTGATCGACAAACGTTTGACTAATGTATCGTTTGACCTAGGACAGAGAAAGCGACTTTATTTTACACTATGTAGTGATTTATATAGTGACTATGTGGTGAAGACTTTTTTACTTTCACTTTACAAACGATTGCTAAGTTAGCAGAAGCCTATAAAGCGTTTATGAATAACGGGGCTAGTGTATGCCTTCAGCAGTAACCTTTTCGCAGTCGGGTAACATCGTGGGAAGGATCAAATAAAAAGACGTGTAAATATGGTGATGCGGAGACAGGGAGGGTTCTTATGCGGAATCGACAAACTTGATACGGGTGAAGTGACGAACCGGTGACGTCACTCGTTTCTTTTTGTGATGTTTGATGTTTGTTTGCCCTTCCGTTGCAAAAGTTGCCTTAGTTTGTTTATAGAAATGTTAAATCTTGGTATCGGAAAACATTTTAATTCTTTTTTCGATTTTGTTAAAAAAAATTAGGCACTATCAAATGAATCGCGAATTTTACTTCTTGATTTTTTAATTTATTTTACGGTTTTACCCGTTAATTAAATTTCTAGAAAACTTCTTATTTGTGGTGAGATCTCGTTCTTATCTCAAATCATAACTTATTTGAATTTAATTAAATTTAAGTTAACATTTGCTGTTTCATTTCCAAGCAATTGAAGAACATTTCATAATATCCATTTATTCAACATACACAACCAACCTAACTGACCAAAGTATTTTTTATATTTATCAATCCTCACCTGTAAAACAGTTTTATGCTCTGTTATTTAATGTTCTATTTTTGAATCGGCAGCATTTAGCGCTGTGCTTTTAAGGAGAAAAGTAAGTGATTCTTTGTCAACGTACGCAAGCTAAGCCCGAACAAAATACTTGGTGGGCGAAAACAAACGGACCAAATGGCAAATATACTTTACACGGTCTCTGTTTTAGACGCACACAAACAAAGTAAACGATAGAGTGAAACGGAAATAGGAACCTGTGCCTGTGTGTGATAATCAAATCAGGTAAACATTATTGGTCAAAAGAGGAAAAATATTCAGCCACAGAGTAGAAGGCTTTTTCCACAAGCCATGCCTTGAGTTTCTGTTTAAATATTTTTAAAGGCAACTGCCTAATGTCACTGTTAAGCTTATTATAATTTTTTATCGCCATGCAAAAGGTGTAAGGTCGTAGCTGCCACTAAAATCTATATATATAAAACTCAAAGGTGACTGACTGACTGACATAGTGATCTATCAACGCACAGCCCAAACCACTAGACGGATCGGGCTGAAATTTGGCATGCAGGTAGATGTTATGACGTAGACATCCGCTAAGAAAGGATTTTTGGAAATTCTCACGGGATAAGGAAAAAACGGGAATTATATATTCGATTCCGAGTGACGGTATCTCAGTAACTATAATAACTAGACTCTTCAAATTTGATGCAAAAGTAGGTGATTACAAAACTAAGAAACTAATTTCAGGATTTTTGGAAATTCCCACGGGATAAGGAAAAAAACGGGATTTATATATTCAGTTCTACGGGATCGATGCAATTGCTGATTCTACGCGGACGAAGTCGCGGGGATAAGCTAGTAAATAATATAACTTAACTTGAAGTCACTGTCATACGTCATGAAACTATTGAGAGGTCACGAACTTGCAAGCTAATATAATTTGAGTCAATCAAGCGGATTGGTTGGACTTCCGCAAACTGGCCGCGGAACTACAATTGACGTTTCACGGAACCTTTGAACCTTCGTCCGGAAGCCAATTTAGAACCGAGCCGTTACGCGTCTTTCAAAAATGTAACTAAACGGTTAGCAAAATTAAATTTCTAAATACTACCCACCTATACGAATACGCGTTTCTTCCATACTGGTCTGGGAGCAAAGAAAAAACATAGGATGTACCAGTTGCTTCTCTTCCCGCGCAGATAGTAAAAGCCCGTCGAGGGATCGGGCGAAAAGCTGGGATCATGTTATATAGGCGATGTGGCTAGCAACCCATCACGGTTTTGATTCCCCTTTCCATCCGTACTCCCATAATCATGCTAAACGTGGCCTTAAGGTTTTGTTATCATAGGCTCTTTATCCCTTACGGGGTAGACAGAGCTCTAAGGCCACGTTTAGCATGATTGTGGGCGTATAGGTGGAATGGGGAATCAAAATAGCGACGGTGCCACATCGCCTATACGATGATTTCTAAGATTATCGCCCATTCCCTCGATGAGCTTATACGCTTTTTTCTATGTTTATTTCCCAGATCAGCATGGAAGGTCGGATGCTATCTGTTTACTGTCTCTGTCTGTAACAAAACATGTGAATAAATACGAAAATGATCCCCAAGTTATTCGTCTGTGTTTGACACACAATTCTTGGAAACGTACTTAAATGGAAAGATAAATCTCGCTACGAGTCTGCCTCCACGGCTTATCTGCTGAACTATTTGGAGCTGTCTTCCGCAGAACTATCGGATGAATAGAAAAAAATACGTTTTTGTATTACTTAGCTGTCCCCTGTTTCATTGGCAGAGTGCAAAGCGGGTGGAGGGGGTAGCCTAAATGATCACAGCGCTCGCTACGGCTAAAATTGTCATTTTTGTCGCTGACTTGAGCTGTCAAATCCATATTGCAGTAACCATTTTCTAATCGTTTTTGAGATAAAAATATGGTCCTGGTAAGATGTGTTGTTGTGAATTGTAATAACACCAAGAAGAATAGCGACTGTAAATTTTACCAATTTCCAAGACCATGGTGGAAACGAGACCAAAGAAATAAGTGGATATTTGCCGTAAGAAAAAAAAAGTAAGTTACCTAACCTCTAAAATTTCACTGAAAACAACAATTTTAATATTATTGGCAATAATGTTACTGACTACCATTGTCCAAAATTGTGTAATGTAGTAAAATAACACAAGATTTCATTAATATTTTTCACAATATTTACTTACTTCTTGTTTGACAGCGGTGACAATATTGTCCATAATGGCCGCCTGTCACGTGGCGCTGTCGTCGCGCTCGGTCCCAATTGCGATATCTGACAATTCGAAAGGCAATGCGCATTCAATATGAAGCCAACCAGTAGCTTCTCGTCGAGTTTGTAATGTGAACAGAGTTGTCAATTATCGCGTTGGTGTCTTTATTAATGCCCTAGGCACGGGGATGTCTAGGGTTATGTGGGACTCCCCCGAACTAAAAACTCTCCGGTGTTGCCTCAAACCGGTGTGACGGTGCAGTGGGATGCCGCTAGGGTGTCACAAACGCCTCCCCGGTGGCTCCGGCTTCTGCCAGGACCGCGCCAAGAAGGGGAGGGCCTGGACGCTGAGCCCGTCTTCCCTTAGACAATGAAACCTTGCAATGCAGGTAGGTAATGAGTGAAATAGTGGCCTGGTGGTTCACCAACTTGACAATTGTTGGCGACATGTGACAATTCGAAATGCTAGCCGTAGTCAATACGAAACCAACCGGCGTAGCCTCTTGTCGTGTTTGTATGTGAACATAATTGTCACTAGTCACCGCCAATTACCGTGTTGGTGAAATAGGGATTTGTAATATGTGAATTACCATTCAACACATTACGTGTATGAAAAATAGAAATGTATTACGAGATAAATTAATTGAACTAAAACTAAAACAAATCTAAAAACGTACGCCGCGACATTGAGCCAAAGATGCTGGCAGCATTTCCCCGCTGTATTGCCCAACTCTTTGGTCTCCGTTTCATTGACGTGAAATATCTGTCTGCTCCAATCTTACTCTCATTGCGGTTAAGTTATATTTTAAATCAGTAACCTTTTTTACGTGGATTATTTCTGATAATTTTTAAATTCCTAAACGACACTGAAAATTAGAACACATACAAAATCCGTAAATTAAAGCTATGGCCGAGAATCGCACCCGGATTCTCGTCATTCCGTGACGCGTGCTATACCCCTACACCACCCATAGCAGCTGAATAAGCCTTTTTCTATCTGTTACTAGTAGTCCCGTGACCTTGTTACTATGCGAATTTTTGTCGCCAAGCGTCATCTGTTTTAATGTGTCTGTTCGACACAATTACAAACTCCCGTGGAACATCTACTGCTCACCAGGGACAGAGAAGGCGCTGTTTTTCAAATGATTGACTTAATTTTACTTTTTGATTTTTTATGCTTACTTTTGTTGACTTTTTCCAAACATTAAGGCTTTTCACTCCAAATCGATTAGCTTGAAAATAAGGCGTCTTATTCAACAGTCATTTGGTAAATCTGGATCATTCAACGTTCAAAATTATGCTTTCAAGATTATCCCGGCGCTAAAATGAAAAACGCAAATTATATAACCCGATTTACTGGAAATTCCATTTGGTTTGCGCGCGACTGGAATAAATAATAGGGAATTACTTGTATTATTTACTTTACGGGTTTATCGAATTGTCGAGTTGTCAGGTAGTCAGGTAGCGTACAGGTTAATTGTCACGTAGCACTGCAAAAGAGTCCTAATGGAGTATTTAGTCTAGGTTTTTATAGAGTAACGACTAAAAGTTTGGGAGAGACAGAATGACGCTACATTGTAGACGGCAATTTCGTATAGGAGAAATACTTAAGTAAATGACTTGTTGTATGTGTGAGTAATGTGTGCGAATAGACAGATTGACGTTACAAAATAGAAAAATGACTTAAGTCCCGTATCAGTTCTGTACACTACTACATACAACAGGTCATTTACAGGTTATTTCAAGATAGTATTTTACCAATTGTACATACATACATAAATAAGTCACGTCTTTATCCCTTACGGGGTAGACAGAGCCTAAGGCAACAAGATCTAAAGGCCACGCTTAGCATGATTGTGGGCGTATATGTAGAAAGCGGAATCAAAATAGTGATGTGTTGCTAGCCGCATCGCCTATAACATGATTCCTATGCCCATTCCCATGGGGTTTTACCAGCTGCGCGGGAAGAGAAGCAACTGGTACATTCTATGTTTTTTCTTTACTCCCAGACCAGCATGGAAGCAATTTTACCAATTATATTTGTGATTATATATTTTATTTATTTATTAAATTGTATTAATTTTTATGACAATTCCTAAGCTACATCAGAATAAAACAACACGGCTGATTGTCATCATATCTTATTTAAATGTAAGTGAAAATAGTTTCTTCCATGCTGGTCTGGGAGCAAAGAAAAAACATAGGATGTACCAGTGATTTCTGTTTCCGCATAGATTGTAAAAGCCCGTTGAGGGAATATGCGAAAACCTTAGGAATCATGTCATCTATATAGGGGATGCTAGCAACCCATCACTATTCTCTCTTCCAGCGTCTTTCATCTTTTGAACCGTAATTGATAGACATGAAATTTTCACAGAATACGTATTACCTACTATGTCCGCTATACCAACAATTACCAAATACATAAATAAAGTTAAAAATCAAAAGTGTTGGGCACCCGTATTTTTTGGCCGTTTTTTCTTCATTTAATTAATGCCAATTTTATGGCTACAGAATCATTCGTGTAGAAATTTGACTCACACTTCGCCGTTTACATTTTTTAGATTAGATTATTTTTTAGATTTGCAGGTGGTAAGGCCTTGTGCAAGGTCCGTCCGGATCGCTACCACCATCTTACTCGCTAATCCTGCCGCTAAGTAGCAGTGCTTGCACTGCTGTGTTCCGGTGTGGAGAGTAAGACAGCCGGGGAAATTACGGTCACAAGAGGCATTTCATCTTAGTCCTCTAGGTTGGCATCGCATCTGCAATCCCTCCGGGGTTGCGGGTGTCTATGGGCAGTGGTGATCACTTACCATCACGTGACCCACTTGCTCGTTTCCCTTCCTATTCATAAAAAAAAAAAAAAAAAAAAAACTGGGAGCCCATATAAAACGACGACCGGATAGCCTAGTGGTTAGTGACCCTGACTATGAAGCTAGAGGTCCTGGATTCGAATCCCGGTAGGGGCAGACAGTTGTATGATGAATACGAATGTTTGTGCCCGAGTCACGGATGTTGTATGTATTTAAGTATGTATTTATCTACATTATATAAGTATGTTTATCCGTTGCCTGGTACCCATAGTACAAGCTTTGCTTAGTTTGGGGCTGGGTCAATTGGTGTAATTTGTCCCAAGATATTTATTTATTTATTATTTATTATTATAAAAATAAATGCCCAAAAAATTCTCAAACTTACAATACTTTTAACAATATCCAAATCTACTCCCAATCTAACTTCGCAAATATCTTTTTAAGACAACTTTTTCTATTACACCCTTATTATATGGACGGGTTTCAATATCTTCACTCGGTTTGCCCATGGCTCCTGTGAGAGTCAAGTTTGTAGGCAACTAAGAGACGTGGGCACGCTAACAATGTGGAATCCACTTATGATTCTGTTTTCCTTCCATATTGAGTAGGGTTTTGTAGGAGATAGTGACATTTTTATTAAAACTTTACAAGATGATCTATCAGTAAAATGTGGGTGATGAGTTTTTAGGCAAGTTTTCTTTCATATTTTTTACCTACCTACCTACATAAATCACATCTTTCTCCCTTACGGGGTAGACAGAGCCTAAGGTGACAAGACCCAAAGGCCAGGCTTAGCATTATTGTGGGCGTATAGGTGGAAAGGGGAATCAAAATAGAGATGGGTAGCTAGCCGCATCGCCTATATGATTCCTATGCCCATTCCCTCAATGGGCTTTTACCATCGCGAGAGGAGAAGCAACTGGTACATTCCATGTTTTTTCTTTACTCCCAGACCAGCATATTTTTTACTGTGTTACATTATAACGTCTGACACCGTGAAAGTTTTTTATAAATAAATTAATAAACCGAGTCACCCTAAAAAGTATCTATTCACACATTTGTATTAGTTACATTTTATTTTATTTTTATCGCTATCCCGCGGGAACTATGCAATTTACCGGGATAAAAACTAATGTCCTTCCCTGGGCCTGAAACTATCTCTGTATCAAACTCTAACAGAATCGGTTCAGTGGCTTAAGCGTGAAAAGGTAACAGACAGACAGACCTACTTCCTCATTTATAAGTTTAGTACGGATTTTATGACATTTTCATGTTGACAATTCTTTGTGCTGTATTTTATAAATGTTTTTGTTTTACTATTTTTATCAGATATTTTTAAAGTACCTAGTCTGCCTACCCTATTTTTCTGTACATATCCACCTCCACGAACGGCACGAACCTTTGTATCAATCAAGTAGTTATCAAAGGTAACCAGTAAACATTAAAACTAGTGTTGCTTCTCGATACTTCACTATCGATGTTTCGATAGACTGTCGATAGTTCGAGCAAAGGCAATTGTATCATCTCCAGCCTGTATAAGTACGTCCCACTGCTGGGCATTTCCATGCTGGTCTGGGAGTAAAGAAATAACATAGAATTTACAAGTTGCTTCTCTTCCCGCGCCGATGGTAAAAGCCCATCGGGGGAATGGGCGAAAGTCTTAAGAATCATGTTATAGGCGATGCGGCTAGCGACCCATCACTATTTTGATTTCCCTTTCCAGCTATACGCCCACAATCACGCTAAACGTGGCCTTAAGGTTTTGTTGCCTTAGGCTATGCCTACCCCGTAAGGCATAAAGACGTGATATGTGTATGTATGCATGTATTTTTTATGTGATTGGTGTCTGTTTCTTTCTGTTTGTACAATAAAGCATTTACTTACTTACTACGTCATTTTTCGATTTAAATTATCGAAAGGGAAACTATCGACTTTGGTGCAACACTACTTTGGATATGCCTCCACAACCTTGTGTCTATCAAGTACATCTCAAACGCAATTCAAACCTAACATGGCAGGCGGCGTGCCTTCGTCTCGAGTTAGTTCCTGTAATTAATTAGAAATGCAGGGGAAATTAATATTGATACAAGCGTATGAGAATGTAGACCGACCGCTTCAATCAGTCTTCGCCCGCGCGGCACAGGGGCGCGGGGTGGGACAAAGGGGAACGAGAGAGGTGCCCCCACACCGCGTGGGCGAGGACTCATTTAAGGCGTTGGTCTATAGGAGAGGTTTCTAAACTCTTTCGTTCCATAGACCACTTTCAAAATTTTGCTGGATCCGGTGGACCCCCTGCAGCTACATTACTACCAATTTCTAAATCTCAAAAAAAGTGAAGATTAGCTCTATCTATGGAAACTTGCGTTGTTGCTGAGTTTCAACGATAAATTAACAGTTTTCGAAAAAATTGGTTAGAATGTTGCTTGATAGGGTTAATTATTTGAACATAACGTCGACTAAACCAATTTTCAATTAAATTTTAGTTCTTCTATCGACCAAATTAATTTTCATGCACCCCCGCTTACGATTGTGGACCCCCATTTTTGGTCACGCCCAACGTAGACCCCCGTCGAGTCTTCCGTGGACCCCTGGGGGTCCACCTGGACCA
Organism: Pandemis cinnamomeana; assembly: GCA_932294345.1. Classification (NCBI taxonomy): domain Eukaryota; kingdom Metazoa; phylum Arthropoda; class Insecta; order Lepidoptera; family Tortricidae; genus Pandemis; species Pandemis cinnamomeana. The sequence goes on along the minus strand of OW028721.1, from coordinate 1,600,679 downwards.
CTTTGGGAATCACTACCATCTGCGCGGGAAGAGAAGCAACACAACAAACACTTATAATCCGATTTAACTTATTTAATCAATATAAAGGCAATTAAGCGAGAGCTCATTTACAGGTATGAAGCGTTAATTTATGCCTGATAAGTGAATTTCCAACTAATAACTTAACAACTTTACTAACGTGCCACGTTTTAACTCAATACAGATTTCGGAGTATAATTATGAATAACCAATAATAATCCTAGTAATATTATAAATGCGCAAGTTTGTGAGGACTTCGATGAAATTTGGCACAGAGATAGATTATAGTCTTGAATAACACATGGCTAGTTTCATCGCGGAGAATTGCAGTTTCCGATAAACAAATTATTTGCAGGCGAGACGGGCGTTCAGCGAGTTTGTACATCTAAATATATATCTATAACTCAAAGGTAAATGACTGACTGACTGACATAGTGATCTATCAACGCACAGCCCAAACCACTGGACGGATCAGGCTGAAATTTGGCATGCAGGTAGATGTTATGACGTAGGCATCCGCTAAGAAAGGATTTTGATCAATTCTACCCCCAAGGGGATAAAATAGGGGATTAAAGTTTGTATGAAACTTTGTCAATTTTAAACCGATCGGGCTGAGACTTTGCATGAGACTAGCGGGATAGTGATAAGCGAATTCTGCGCGGACGGAGTCGCGGGCAACAGCTAGTAATATATATATTAGTTGAATTTATAATTAGCTTACTGAAATGTAGAAAAAGTTTGGAATAACAAAATTACAATTATCTAATATCGAGTGTCTGAAATAACTCTGTCTGAAATAACTGCCACAATGAAAAGGAAAAAGAAATGTTTCCAGAACAGGTCCGTACCTACAATAATAAATTGGTTCAAAATTAAAATTAAATTAAAAATGAAATCAATTCATCCAATTAAATAAAAACACAATAAATAAATCAAAATTAAAAATTAGAATCGAAAATAAAATTATAATCCAAATCAAATTAACGTACAATAAATACCTATTAAATTTAAATTTAAAATAAAATCATAATCGACGATAAATTTAGATAAAATCGATAGATAACATACTAGGTCAGTCGGGCAACATAGCAATTCTTCGTGACATGAAAAGTTTTCCCGTTCCCTTTGCAAATGGGTTAACGTACTTGTCACCGTCTCGTTTTTTCCCTTTATTCTATTATACACTCGTATAAAGACGAGTTTATTAAACGCAATTCAAACGCAAACTAAAACAAACACATTTAAGTTGAAAAGGCAAATGTCTAGAAAACAAAGAATACGTAAATCCGGCATAACCCTAGGGCAGTGTAAACAGTCCCTTACAAGAACCTGTACAGCCTAACAAAACAAACCCAGTAGTCAACCCCTGCCTTTACACCTGTTGAACAAAAAGCAACAAGCCAAAATCAACCTCAACACAATTAGCGTAAAACTCTATTTCGAAACCCTATTGTGTTACAATTGCAATGCTAGAAATGAAACGTGGCTCCATTTCAAAATCAACTGTAGGTCGTCGGCGCAGAGTTGGATTTTAATTGATAATAGCTTTATAACGAAGTGATGAAAAACATTTGGCACAAACATTACCAGTCATGTGGTGTGGCCAACCTTTTATAAGTTTATTTGTTAAATAAATACTGCTAGATTTTACCTGAAGTTAATTCGGATTAAATTCATCAGGGAAGAGGAAACTTAAAACTGAATGATTAGGCCATTTTAATTAGTTTAAGCGCATTGATCCCGTGGGATTCAATAATTGGCGACCCGTGCAGCTCCCGTGGTTAGGGCCAACAAGGCTTTGAATTTAGTTTAATTTAATTAATCTCGTTTGTTTCTAAACTAGAATTAAAAAAGGTGGCCTTTAAGTCTTGGTACCCTAGGCTCTGCGTAATCCGTAAGGAAAAACGGCGTGGTCATTACGTATGTATGTAACAGTGGTTGGTGTTGTGGTGGAAAAATCACCCTGGTAACCTAGTGGTACGCCCTCTCAAGTATATGGTCGTGGGTTCGAACCCACACAATCCCAGGCTCGCGCTTAAGTTTTTCTGAATTCATGTGCGGAATTACCTTTGAAATTTATCAGCTTTTCGGTGAAGGTAACATCGTTAGGTAACCTGCAGACACCCTGCAAAGCAATTCAATGGTGTGTATAAAGTTCTCAATCCGCACTGGGCCAGCGTGGGAAGTATAGCTCAAGCCCTCTCACTCTGAGAGGAGCCCTTTGTCCAGCAATAGGACGTATACAGTTTGGAGATGAGACGAGAAAGATGATCCCAGTGAATATCCTTTTTTTGGGTCTACCTTATTTGCTATAAAATCAAAAGCTATAAATTTAAAATCTATAAGTTCATATGCTATAAAATCACTTGCTATAAACATTCATTTGCTATAAAAGTCACATGCTATAACATTCAAAATCTATAATTTCAAAATCTATAACATTCATAATCTATAACATTCAAAATCTATAATTTCATAATCTATAACATTCAAAATCTATAAAATTGTTTTCTATAATGATTATTTTCTATAACATTCATAATCTATAACATTCAAAATCTATAACATTCACATTCTATAAGCATCAAAATCTATAAAACAGAGCCAATTACCACAGCCCCTTAGATTTTCTCAGAGCCTTAGCATCAAATTTAAAATTAAAGTAAATAAGATTCATAAATATATTCTTTATTGTTATATTTGTTTTTTATTTCCTCTACTGATTCCTTAAATTCAGCCAGGCATCCTAATGCGAGGTCGAAAGAGCCCCGCTGCGCGGGGCTCCTATTTTCTGCTTTGAAGGACACAAGGTAACTAACAAACCTATCTGTCTTAAATTGGATGTTGGTAACGTGTTTTTCTAATGGCGGGGGCTGCGCCCCCGAGCCCCCCATGTGGGGGCCCCCCCCCCACCCCCTTTTCCGCGACTTTTCAGTTGTAGTACCGCTGCCTAAGTAAAGTTTAGAGATTTCAATAGTTATAGAAAACAAATGTTATACTATCTAATCCTTATAGCAAATGAGTGTTATAGCAAATGAATATTATAGCAAATGAATGTTATAGCAAATGAATATTATAGCAAATGAATGTTATAGATTTTGAATTTATAGAAAGTAACTTTAGAGAATTTAAGTGTTATAGCAAGTGAGCATTATAGCAAGCAATGATTATAGCATCTGAATTTATAGAAAGTGAATCATTATAGCAAATGGTTTTATAGAATGTGATTTTATAGCCATTGATTTTATAGCAAATAAGGGGATACCCCTTTTTTTACCAAATTTGTGAATGAAAAGTATCTTTTTTTTTATATGGTATTTCCCGATCACAATGTTTACAAGTTAAATACTATGTCATTAATTTAATTTTCATTTAAAACTGAAAACCATAGCATATCATATTAGCCGCCTTTCTGCGTCAGATATGTTATATTTAGCGAATATTATGATATCCACCAATAAGGATCGTTTATTTTCTTACACTTATCGTTTCCACTATCGTTAAGCTAATCTAAGCATAAAAATAAACAATCCATTAATTGATACACGCACAGCAAATCTGAAGGAAAAACAGCCTCAAATCCGGCACGAAGGACCATATGGTCCTCCGAACCGCATTTTAATCAAAATGGCGCGAACTAATCTCCAACTAAACTACCTAGGGCTTAATAAATATTAATTCCCAAGTTCACGGCAACGCGTATAATGTTTGAAGTTAATTACGAAGTTAAAAACGAAGCATTTCGCGCGAGTTGGGAACTTGAAACAATTAAGTACAGGCTAGGCGTTATCTAGCACTTATCTGGAAGGTAATTTATATCCAAACTGGAAGTTAATATACTGCAGTTTGTTACTTCTAGGAGTTTCTAACTTTTCTGCAGACATAGGTTACCTCTTGCTTTGAAATAAAACCATGGGATTACACTATATTTATTAATTTATAGTACGTCATATATATCACGTCTTTATCCAGAGCCTAGACAGAGCCTAGACAGAGCCTAAGGTAACAAAACCTTAAGTCCACGTTTAGCATGATTGTTGGGCGTGTAGGTGGAAAGGGGAATCAAAAGAGTGATAGGTTGCTAGCCACATCACCTATAACAAGATTCCTGAAATCGCCCATTCCCTCGATGGGTTTACCATCTGCGCGGGAAGAGAAGCAACTGGTACATTGTATTTTTTTTCTTTACTCCCAGTGAAAGTAATGCCTTATAATGACTGTAAACAGTTCCAACCACGTTCCCCGTCAAAAGCAACGCCCGTAAATGGAATTCCGAACGGCGAAGTAAAAATGCCATTTCACCGCATTCCCCTCAGTCCGGATGTCCGTTTAAACTTGCGGTTTCCGCGCTGGTTAACCCTGTTAGAACCGATAGTTGTGCTTGTTCATTGGCTATGGGAAGTGCAATGGCGCAAATGTTTTCTGTTTATCATGAAATTCCTCCATGCTGGTTTGTACCAGCACTGGTGTGTACACACACACACACACACACACACACACACACACACACACACACACACAAGCAAACATGCACATACACACTCATTAATATGTGTTGAATTATTTAAATTCGTACCTAGCAAATTCGTTCGTATTCGTTGTTCGTAGTTGTAACTAACCTCCTGTATATTTTTTTTTCATTTTAATTTTTTTCATTTTTTTTACTATAGAACTGATAAAAATGATAAAATATTCTGTGTGTTTCTGTATCAGCTAATAGAGTTTTCTTATTCTTATTCTTATTAAAAATATGCATGATAAAAATAGAGGTAGGGTACCAAATAATTCTCCTTATTGTGAATTGAAATCTACATACGCAACTGATTTTCCCGACCACCTTGCGATAAATTTTCGTGTTTATTGCTGAAACGTGAGAGCGCAAGCAATACTATTTGAGAATAGACACTTATTTGCGCTCCATTTGAGAATATTTTCAAAATTGGCGGTGCCCTTTATTTTTAGGTTTAAAAACCTCTAAACAAAATCTGAGAACATTAAATGTTACGTAACATGCGCAATGCTATAATATCGAATGAAATTACAAACGACTAATTCGATAATGACCACGATTATTTTGTTTTTAAGCTGTTCTGTTCGAAGTTTGAATGTAATTAAAGTATAGATATTGATAGGTACTCTAAAGTAAACATTACAACACAACCACAGATTACAGGATCGTAATGTAGGTCATTTGCTAATCGTTCCTGATCATCTTGTAGTATCTTGTAGGAAATATATGATTATGGATGCAGATAAAAGGTTTTATAGGTACTCTTAGGTACAGCTAGTTTGCTAATGATACAAATGAAACTGGTCACCTTTATGCTTTACAGGGCGACACTTCGCTACCACGCTAAAAAGTCGAACAGCGCCATCTGTCCAAGCATAGCGGAACTGTTTTATTTAGACTACAACAATTAAACATCCATTTTTTCCGGTGCGCCGCGTCAATAAAGTTATTTGTAAGAATTAACGTAATGGTTCTCGCAGTGGGTTGGAGGAAGCAAAATGGCTTTCTTTATATCTTATTAATTGTGGTGAATGGGGCATCAAGCGGGCCAAAGCCAGGATTAGTGTAACGATTATTTACGCCCACTACAGATCTCATAGAAATATGTCGTGGATAAGGGTATATGAGAACGGATGGAGCAGTAACTCCTAACTAATCTTCATCATCACTTCGCACCCTTCGTGGAAGAAAGACGTAAGTCCCATGGTAAGTCAATAGGACTTACGTCTTTCTTCCACGAAGGGTGCGACTTATCACTTCACTACATAGTATAAAATAAAGTCGCTTTTTCTGTCCCCGTGTCCCGATGTATGCTTATATCTTCAAAACCACACCACGGGTTTTAATGCGGTTTTTTTTAATAGATAGAGTGATTCAAGAGGAAGGTTTATATGTATAATACATGCATAATATACCGTGCGAAGCCGGGGCGGGTCGCTAGTCACTACATAGTATAAAATAAAGTCGCTTTCTCTGTCCCTATGTATGCTTATATCTTCAAAACTACACAACGGATTTTGATGCGGTTTTTTTTAATAGATAGAGTGATTCAAGAGGAAGGTTTTTATGTATAATTCTACGCAGACGAAGTCGCGGGCAGAACCTAGTCACTACATAGTATAAAATAAAGTCGCTTTCTCTGTCCCAATGTCCCTATGTATGCTTATATCTTCAAAACTACACAACGGATTATGATGCGTTTTTTTAATATAAATAGAGTGATTCAAGAGGAAGGTTTCTATGTATAATTCTACGCAGACGAAGTCGCGGGCAGAAGCTAGTTATATATAAAAATGAATCCCTATTCCCCTTGGTCACGGCATCACGCGTGAACGGCTGGACCGATCTCGCTGATACTTTTTTTTGTTGTGTTTGTAATTAGCAGGAGAAGGTTCTTGTGTAACTATATTTTGAAAAAAAAAACTGGTACGGAGGCGAAGCCGCGGGTAACAGCTAGTGTTATATAAAAGTTGGTATTCATGGCCGGATAGGCGCTACAGTATTTCGTTAGGTATCCTACACATACATACACATACACAAATCACGTCTTTATCTCTTACGGGGTGGACAAAGCCTAAGGTGACAAGACCTACAGGCCACGTTTAGCAAGATTATGGGCGTATAGATGAAAAATGGAGTCAAAACAGGGATGGGTTGTTAGCCGCATCGCCTATAACATATTTCCTATGTTTTTCGCCTAGTCCCTCTACGCGGGAAGAGAAGCAACTGGTACATTCTATGTTTTTTCTTTGCTTCCAGACCAGGGACCCCGATTTTTGAAAGCACATCACTCGAAAGTACCCCACTCGAAAGTGGTATAAATCTGTTTATATCATCAAAACTACGGCTCTAATCATATTTTTGACTAGATCACAAGATAAATGAGAGCATAGTATGTTCTAAGCTACTCGTATAATATAATTCAGTATAATTCAGCACAAATTTTCACCATTTTCGAGTGGTATTTTCACACATGTGCTTTCAAAAATCGGGCCCCAGCTCTAATCAAAGTTTTGACTAGTTCACAAGATCAACGAGAGCTGTGATTGTCTTTGCTACTCGTATTCCAAATTCAGCACAATTTGTCACCACTTTCGAGTGGTATTTTCACACTGTGCTTTCAAAAATCGGGCCCCAACTCTAATCAAAGTTTTGACTAGTTCACAAGATTAACGAGAGCTGTGGTTGTCTTTGCTACTCGTATTTCAAATTCAGCGCAATTTGTCACCACTTAAAAGTGGTATTTTCACACATGTGCTTTCAAAAATCGGGCGTCTGTCTTATTTACTAAACTTCCCTGATTTCCCATCTTGCCTCTGTTATTAATAGAACCCAAACCCGTGGCCACGTTCCTGCGGTTTATTCACAGCCTCAATTTGAGTGAGACGACTTCTCTAACTCAAACTCAATATTGAAGTGGGACAATGGGAAACTTTATCAAACGCGTTAATTATTTTCCTGATGCGTATCTGTCTATCTGTTGCTCCCAAACTCTCGCTTTGTTGAGCATCTTGGAATTTCGTCATTGTTTTTTGATTGTTAAAAATATTTGGCCCCAAAACTCGACACAATTACGTGTTCATTCTGTTGACTGTACTGAATTGAATTTTAACCTACATAGAACGGAAATAGCTGCTACGATTTAAACATACATACATAAGTAGTATAGAATTGGGGATGCTGGATCACAGGAGAATCCAGCACCCCCAATATCTATTCAAGAAGTAATTTTTACTTACATTTGAAAACCAACCTAACCATTTACTGTTCGATATAATTCAACAATTTCTATTCAAGAAGGAATTTTTACTTACATTTGAAAACCAACCTAACCATGTACTGTTCAATATATTCAACAATTTCTATTCAAGAAGTAATTTTTACTTATATTTGAAAACCAACCAAACGAGATGTGCCACAATTTCTATTCAAGAAGTTATTTGAAAATCAACCTAGTAAAGAGCATAGAGATACATACGCTAAGTTTTTACAAAAACTTTCTCATCAATATTTTAAGTATTTTCAAATATTTAGTAAACTTATCTTTTATAAATGTGTAGTAATTCATGCTATATCGAGTGGTGCTTAATATGGATGTTGGCCACATTCCTGCTTCAGCAAGCCGACACCTACTTATCAAACGAGATCCAGGATCCCCCAATTATACATTATAATGATTACTGATCATGAATCAATATATTTATACTATCAATCGAATTATCTGTTGAGCATATAATTACAGTACAATCCGATAATCAAATGCTAGTTCAATCAAAAACTACTTCAATTAAATTCTAGCTAGGATCCACTCAATTATACATTATAGTGATTACTAATCATGAATCAATATATTTATACTATCAATCGAATTATCTTTTGAGCATATAATTACAATACAATCCGATAATCAAATGCTAGTTCAATCAAAAACTGCTTCAATTAAATTCTAGTTCTAATAAACTCTGAGCCAGAACCGCCACAAACACCATCGATCACAAATACTAAGTCTTGTTTTATTTATGAAGTTTGAATAGCGAAATAAAACACTCTGTTAATAATTAAAATCATTTATTTAATTATTAATAAGATTGTTACACTCTATATACCACTGTCTAATATACTTTACATTTTTTAAAGCACATCTTTTTTTATGCTTCATAATACATTTAATAGACGAGTTACCAACGTCATTAAACATTTTATACAATTCTTCAAAGGCGGGACACCTCAATTCTTCGACATCAATAATATCACAATTAGAGCATAATTCTTTAACCCATTTAACATTTTCGGAACCTTTTACTAAAAGAGTCTTATTTTTTAGCAAATACTTCGCATATTCTTTGAAATCAGGGTAGTCATAATTTCCTTCACTCCATGTTATGCCGTAGTTTTTCCTCATGCACCGCACCTGTTCCCGCTCTTCATCTGTTAACTTAGAATACGGGAACGGCGATTTTATGTGACTATTTTGTACATATTTTTCTCCAGCGAGAGCAAATTCCTTTATTATAAAATTATTCTCATTCACCTTGAAGCCTTGCACGTCAATTACGAAAGTATTTGAATTCATATTAATTTCTTCGAAAACAAGAAGCAGTTCTAGACTATGGCGGTTGTGATAAGACTGTTGAAGTCTAGCGTATTGTTCGTATAATAAACCATAATTATTATGCTCGAATTTCGCAAACGATAATCAAATCAAATTATATCTTTAGGTTTATTCCTAACTTTAGGAAGAAAGTAAACAAGGATTAAGTATACATGATTTATTTATACAACATACATTATGATTGTTGATTTATTTACATAAAAATATTATTATCTACGCACCACTTATTTAAACAAGATACATTTTTTAAAGCACACGTTTTGGTATGGTAAATACAATTATAAATGTCGGAAGAAATCGAATATTTCTCACTAAGCGTTTTTAAATTAGGACAATTAAAGTCTACCTTGACTAACATGAAAAAAACTGTAAACAAATTTCACAGAAGTACAATTTGCCTTTATGATTTGAAACTTGTTTCCGTGCCAAACGAGCGAGGTCTTTGATCAGGCAGAAATGTCCATTATCACCGTTTTCAACATACAACAAATTTATATGGTTTACTTTTTTTCTTTCCGTCTTATAAATAGGTCCAATGACATTGTTCTTAGTATCTAAACCATAAATATTAATACTAACTTCATTATTGATTATTTCAAATATTTTAATGTCTTCGAATGATGGAGGAAACGACATTCCTTCTGTTTTAAATACTTTTGAATAATGTGGATAAGAGCTTGTTCTACACGGATTACTTTTAGATGGGAACAGGGCAGCAACTGCACTCCACAAGAAACAGTTATCATCAAAGTTTTTTTTCAAACAGCTTTTTGTATTTATTATACTATCAGGTAGTTCTATGTAGGAACCGCCCCTCAGTGGGCAGTATTTATTAACATTAATTTCTAAGTGACTAACTGACTCAAAGGACCAGCCGGATTCACAGTGCTCAAATTCAGATACTTCATTATTGCATTCATTAACCAAGCTCAGATAAAAATCGGATAGGTCAGTATTAGGAAACATCGTCTTGTATTTCATGTTAAACGATTTCAATTCTCTTTTACCAGTGTGAGGTAAAATAAAAAATGCAAACAATTCAAAATTCACTTTCACACAATTATGTTTCATTATGCACAACTTTAATAATTTTGTAACATTATTTTTGTTATTATGCAGGAATATTTCTGGGGTAGATCCTCACCTTCTTGCACAGCATTTAACCGATAAGTTACTAGTCTATTTTTAAATGCTGTTGCAACAATCTCTATATTCTTAAATTCTGTTGTTAATAAGCATTTAGATTTGTGCGCATTGGTTCTCAAATGAAATTTAAATTTATTATTTGGTATATCAATTTGACAGCTTTCACATCTAGTTAAATCATAATCCATTTCATGTTTATGATATGCGCTGGTAAGCCTTGGAGCTGAAAAGTAAAAAACGTTTGACCAGATTATTAAACTTTATTTATCATAATAGACGCTGTTTTAGTGTTATAAACATAGTAGGAACTATCATTATTTAATTGTTATAGATTATACGTTTCAATAATAGGACAATATAGATACTATCAAATAAATGTAGATAAAATGTTCACCGGTTAAAAATATGAATTTATGAAAGTTGGGGGGCAGCTTTTAAACTCCTTCCTAACTGCAGACATATAATCACTAATATGGCGCCAGGCCATTGTATCAGTATCACTTCTATTTTTTACAGTAACAACGGCCTGACGCCATCGGTTCATTGGTGGTACTCGCTCTATTTCATCACATTTATAAATTTTAAGTTCAATATAGTGTGTACCCGGTTTAGTTTCGTAAGATTGACGCGCATGACCATTTGCTACTCTTCTCGTAAGATAGCTTACTAATGGCGGCGGTTTTCTACTGACGTCTCGTTCCGCGTCCTGAACTTCGTCTTCACTATCGGTCCCGAAAATATCCTTCATGGTGACCTTTCGCTCATGCCGTGTCTTTTTCGAACTGGAACTGGAACTGCCGCTGGCACCAGCCTCCGGTTTCGATCTCTTCTTAGCCGTTTTCTTCTCAACTTTGGGTAACTCGTCGTCTGATGGAAATAGATTATCAGCATGTTCAGACCTGTTAAACAATAATAAATATCTCTTCAATAATATTATCTTCACATATACATGAACATGTATTTAGACCTATTAGTTAAAATAAAAATTAGTGAATCATAACGTTTTGCTAAGATCAGGATGATATATCAGTCTTTTAAAATGTCTCGTATTATAATCAATTATATCTACATAAGTATCTCCACAACATATGTAGTAAGAATAGTATTCATTTAAATTTAATTAGACACTCAAGTTAAAACACATTTGTTTTCATTAGGACTGATAAAAATAAATTGAGTATAGGAATACTTACATTATTCAGTAGATAGTTGAACTCGTCACTTGCGAAAATTAGGAACTCTGCTAGTACACTGTGTAGACCTCTGGATAGCAATTGATAACTTCAATCAGTCCAGACCAGGTTATATATTATTCTAATCCTAACTATGTGTGCATACATATGGAAATCGTCAAAATACAAGTGTGCGTGCAAAAAATATGTTTAAGCATTATGTCCAAAATTGATAAATTGTAAATTACTGCACTTCTGTCTTCAAATCAATAGTCTACTTAAATATAAATAGAAACAGAGATCAATATCCAACACTCAAATAATTATAAGGTGACCAGACGCGGGCGAAAATTATGTTTAAGCATTATGTCCAAATTTGAGAAATTGCAAATTAGTGCACTTGTTTCGTCAAATCAATAGGCTACTTAAATATAAGTAGAAACAAAGATCAATATTCGACACTAAGAGTTCTGCATAGATACACTCATTACAAGATGATCAGACGCTGGGTGCGAAACACTAGCTACAATGTAAATATCGATGCCTGAATGTGGAGGGACTCAACTTAAAACAGAGTATCGTTAAATTTTAATACTAAACATATAAGTTTAAAATTTAAAATCGAATGGAGTTTTGTTGTGACTTGTGTCCCTTTTCCATTCAGGGAACTGTATATGGATATCAACATAGACGGAATCATCTTACTTCCGGCGCCCAGCGCTCCATATAGTTTTCCTTTTACGGAATTTCAAATGAATAATCAATCAATGTCTGATTTTGAACTTTAATGACACTTTTTAATCATACATAAGTGCGTGCATTTTGCGGTTAATTATTTAGTAAGAAATATATTTTAAAAGTGGACGGTGCTCTCAACAAAATGTCGGTAAGTAATTGTTATTCTTAGAAAATAATAAATAGTCTATTCCATAAATCATCATCATAATCATCATTTAATTGCTCGGAATGGTGTATTGGTTAGCGTTAGCATATAATCCGATGTGTCAAGGAACCAGGTTCAATCCCTGGCCCTCGCAGCTATATTTTTCTGTTGGCTTCTATGTTTGTTCATATCTGCTGATATTTATTTAAATATAATTAGTCATCATCATTATCATCATCAAATAAACGTTCGTGTGATTCGGTAATACTAAGAATGGTAATGTGTAAATATTTATTCCTTACTCGTGTGACATTAAGTAGAAAACAAGGCAAGGGACACCATTTTCATATTATCAATTTTAAAATTTTAACATATTATCGATTAGTAGTCATGATTCCCCAAGTAATCTTTTTTATCTTTAATGAATGTAGCATACCCGTAGTAAGTACTATGAAGAATTCTGCGGCATACCTACAGACACTTTCAATAAAAGTATATTAATTTATTCATTCTTGTTTCAGGATACGTCAGATCAGTTGTTTAACTTCGTGCCATGCACATCGCAAAAAAGACCATCCAGCGAGAAACGGCTCAACTTAGGGCTTAAGAGAAGAGCAGAGCAGAGCAGTACAGTCTACTCATTCATCAAAAAGCCGCATAGGGATGGAGCAAAAAAAGTGATTAAAATCGAAATTTATGACGGTGAAAAAATAAATACGGGTGAAGAAATATGCAAGTGTAATGCCGTAATATGTGCACAATATGTGGTGAAAAGTACACTTCTCGACAATGTGTATGAGGCAACTCGCAACCTTATAGAAAAAATTGAAAGCGAACTAACATCCGAAACGTGTAATGGCTACACGATGTTATAAATTTAATGTAAATTAAAGAGATATTAAAATTAAATAGTTTTCCATATGTCTTATGTTTGTATTAATAAATTAAGCTAAGCCACTTATTTTTGTCTATCAATGCAGTTAAGTAATTATTCATAGCTTTCTTCTTATTATTTGTTTCAGATGTGTAAAGTCGTCGCAAAATAAAAGGCCCGTTTTGACATTTGTCTTCGCGACGTAACTAGTGATGTAACCATACGACTCGGTACTCGATACTCACGATAAATCGATTCAAGTTTGTATGAGTACTTGATCGATTTGAATATATATTGTAAAGTGCATTGGATTAAAGTTCTGTTTAGAAAATTTAACTTACACTGATGTTGTAGATTTTGAAATGATACAATGTTACAAGCTCATAATTTTCAGTAAAGATCACTACACAGCTGGTGAAAGTCAGTAATTAATTGATTGATGAACACTAGTATTTAATTAAATAAAACCGGCCAAGTGCGAGTCGGCCTTAAAAAAACATCTTGATCGATTTATTTTTTTCTTTAACCGATTATTATTAGTCTGTGGACAATATGAAAAAATCGTTATGCACAGCACTTAGCCGAGTGGGCGGTACCCATCAATGAAAAATATAATTACCTTCAGAACATTTCGTTCGGTAAAAAATAGAGAACTTCATAGGCGTGAACTGTCAAAACGGGCCTTTTATTTTGCGACGAGTTTAGTTATAAATAAAAACGTATTATAGCACAAACCATTTCTTATTTAATTGATATCCTCAATAAAGTACCCAAACTGTCTATTGACACGATTACTTATAATTATATTCACTAAAAGTAAGCTTATAGCATGACAAAAAACTGCAATGAAATAAATAACAGCTACAAAACAATCAATGCCATATGAATAATGATAATGTTTTAAAATTACCTGATACTTAAGTAGGTGTCGGCTTGCTGAAGCAGGAATGTGGCCAACATCCATATTAAGCACCACTCGATATAGCATGAATTACTACACATTTATAAAAGATAAGTTTACTAAATATTTGAAAATACTTAAAATATTGATGAGAAAGTAGTATAGAATCGAAACTACTTACATAAATCACGTCTTTATCCCTTACGGGGTACACAGAGCCTAAGGTAACAAAACCTTAAGGCCAGGTTTAGCATGATTATGATTAAGGGCGTGCTGGAAAGGGAAATCAAAATAGTGATGGGTTGGTAGCCGCATCGCCTATAACATGATTCCTAAGACTTTCGCCCGTTCCCTCGATGGGCTTTTACCATCTGCGCGGGAAGAGAAGCAACTGGTAAATTCTATGTTTTTTCTTTACTCCCAGACCAGCATGGAAGAATTTATTTACATGTCTGTTTTAACTTAAACTTCCAAGTACCTAACGAAAACAACATAATTGAATACAATTATTTCAGATACTAATTCCGATCCCAAGTTTCAATCCCGACAATCCAACAAGTTTGCTTCACAACACGAAGTCAAAATAACACATTGTTTGATCTAATTGGTTAAGTTTAACGATTTCCTCGTTAAAACTTTATGACTGTTTAAAGTCTCAATTTGTTGATTAAATATTTCAATTTAGAAAGTACTAGCTGTTGAGATAAAGAATAAATAAAAGAATAATTAAATCTAATGCCTAATGCCTTACGTTATTTTGGAAAAGACCTGATACTCTTCAAACCGCTTGACCGATTTTTACCCGTTGGCTAAGAACCACTGGTTCCGAATGAAAGAAACTGCGTCGATTTCGGTCCATCCGTTTGAGAGCTACTATGCCTAACTACCAACAGTTGTTACTATTTTTGTATGTAACTAACCTCACACACACAGTTACACACACACGCACAGACATTAACGTCAAACGTATAACACTCCTCTTTTTCAGCTATGTTTACAAAATTACAGTTAGTTTTCGGAATATAAAAGCCTATTTACAATATTTAAACATAGAGCTATTAATTTGTCCATTGAAATTGCTGTTAACGCAAACGCGTTCTAAACTTATGCATCATTGAATTAAAAAAGCTGTTTTCTTTAGAGCCTGTAACACCACTCTCTGTTAAGATCCAGTTATCTTAAGTGTCAGTTATCTATGATGACGTCTCTTTCTGTTTTGTAGTAATAAATAGAGACGGAATCATAGATTAGAGAGTGGTGAATCATGGCCTTAGAGAAGTGACTGTCTGATTTTTAAACCTACAAAGTAAAATCATAAACTTATTTATGAACGACCTCTTCGAATTCTGAGAAGACAATAGAATTTCAGCTGGTTAATGAAAAATAATACGGTGAACTATTCCAAGGGTCTCGTTCTTGGTAAATCGAACCGTAATACCCAATAATAAGTAAGCAAATGCTTTAAGTGGAACTTTGTCCAAAATGAAGGCTTCTAAAGGCAAAACAAGTCTCTTCTATAACGGTCTGGCCCTCCCACACTGGGGGAGCAAATAAAAAACATAGAATGTATATATGTATGATTATTGTTTATTACCTGAACTGGACCCTTTTAAGTATAATAGGTGTATTGTTTTCCAAATACAATTACAGCGCGGCTAACACTCGGGTAAAAATGTCTTATACCTACTATTAAAAAAATGTATAAAGTGATATTGACACAGTATATAATTATTATTTTAGAAATGCACGTCGTCTAGTGTGACACCGACCAGCAACATCAAAACTATCAAGATTGTTTGTTCACGGTATACTTTTAGCTAACGCTAATGGTTTTACAACCCCACTTGAAGTTAACAATTGAACAATAGACGTCGGTTTTAAGTACTTTTCGTCATTTTAAATGAAACAAACCATACCAGCTGCTTCTCTTCCCGCGCATATGGTAAAAGGCTATCAAGAAAATGGGCGAAAATCTTAAGGATCTTGTTATAGGCCAGGGCTAGCGAACCAATGGCACGCGTGCCACTGCTGGCACGCTTCAAAATAATTTGGGCACGCCAATAATAAAAAAGGTTTATTTTTGTCCATTAAATCACCAACTTAAGATTGTTTTATTATGAAACTAGCTTCTGCCCGCGACTTCGTCTGCGTAGAATTATACATAAAAATCTTCCTCTTGAATCACTCTATATATTAAAAACCGCATCAAAATCCGTTGTGTAGTTTTGAAGATATACGCATACATAGGGACATAGGGACAGAGAAAGCGACTTTATTTTATACTATGTAGTGATAGGGCGGAAAACGGGCAATGTGGTCATATGATGGTAAAATAACAACACACTCAAGACAACAAGGTCTTTGATGACAGGTCAGAGCCAAATATTACTTTATTTGTGAAAAAATGGCACGTCCACCAAAAAAGGTTCGCCACCCCTGTTATAGGCGATGCGGCTAGCAACCGAGCACTGTTTTGATTCCCTTTTCCAACTATACGCCCACAATCATGCCGTCATCAACCGTGGCCCGTGGTCTTGTTACCCTAAGTTGTGTCTACCCAGATTAAGACGTATTTTCTTTTAGTAGTATGGAAACTTAGAAATTAACAGAAAAACGCTCTCCGCTCCGCTTGTAGCTTGTAGTCATCTGCCATAAGACGTTTCTTTCTACGCGTCGATTGCGACGCAAGTGACTGTTAAGTCCTCAGCCTTTGACCGCGTTGTAAGCCCTAAAGTGCCAACGACACTGAAAAGAGCCAATTTTCCATAAAAACCAGGGATGTTGCGAACATCCGCATCCGCATCTGCAATTGCGGAAATTCCGCATCCGCAATAATCCATGCGGAGTTACACGCGGATGCGGATTTCGCACTAGTTGCTACAAGAAGAAAATTAGGTGTGCTCAAAATCAAAAATAAAAAACCATTTATTAAAAAAAAAATTTTTTTTTTGCAAATTGGCCGCCAAGGGCTCTTTTACATTTTTTTAAACTACCAGCGTATTCGGTAAGACCATCATTGCCAAGAAGAATGCGCCGTAAGAAATTTGGCAGAAAGACATTTTTTCAAAATAAAATACAGTAAGAATACTTAAATTAAATACATTTATAAAAGGTATGTATAAGGTCACCGAGCCTTAAATTATATTAGTCTATAGTAGAGATGTATAAAGTCTCTACTAGTCAAACAAAGTAGTTATGGAGAAAAAGAAAGCCAAAAAAAACAATAAAAATTATTTAAGTTCAGTGGAGGTGTAAAACGCTCATTGACCAATAGGAGCGAAGATTAGGAGACAAGTTTCGACGCGTTTGTCATTGTGTTTCATTTGTTTGCTATAAATCAAACGTATGAATATTTCTGTTACTAAGAGTTATTGTAAACTAGTTTCTGCCCGCCACTTCGTCTGCGTAGATATACATAATAAACCTTCCTCTTGAATCACTTTATCTATTAAAAAAACTTCATCAAAATCCGTTGCGTAGTTTTAAAGGTGTAGCGTACATAGGGACGTACAGCGGAAAGCGACTTTGTTTTATAAGGTGTAGTGATTTCTTGCAAAATACATCAAAGGATGTGGGCGCTAAATCCGCATCCGCATCCGCAACATCCGTGATACGAACCTAGGTTGCCTGGCTAGCTGAAAACATCGTAAAGTTTACGCGTCCCATTTTTATTGGCGAACGAGGTGTTTAACGGGTGCTTTAAAGAGTGGTTAAAAGTCATTTTAAATGACATTATGTGGAAGTTACGATGCTAAAGTACTTTATGACAGAAAGAGACGACACGTTTCTATTACGGTTGTACAGGGTCGCATAACATTATTCCGGAGTTCAGCAGGCCCGCTATTTCACGAAAAAAAGGAGTGAAAAATGCAAAAAATTAAAAAAAACTGCAAGGCATCGCCACAGGAACTAATTATTCGTTAATCAACTCTCATAAACAATATTATCGTAATATCAAACCAATTAACAGAACAAACGGAACGAGAGAGGCTAGATATATCAGGACTTGTTCCAATTAACAATTCAAATTTTAGCGTTACAGTCGCCGGTTTTGGTTTCAACGGACGAGTGTTGTTTCAAGTTATGTGTGTGCATGTAAACTACGCCTTGTCTTTCTCGGTTTTAGAACCATCTCTTTCTAAGGATGTGTTAAATGTGACTGAAGGATCTGAGGCCCGATTTTTTAAAGCACAATACATATGTGAAAATAGCACTCGAAAGTGGTGAAAAATTGTGCTGAATTTGAAATACGAGTAGCTTAGAAGATACTTACGGCTCTCATTAATCTTGTAAACTAATCTAAAATTTGATTAGAGCTGGAGTTTTGAAGATATAAACAGATTATACTACTTTCGAGTGGTACTTCCGAGTGATGTGAAAGAAATTACGTATGAGGGGAAATTACGGGCACAAGAGGCATTTCATCTTAATCCTCTAGGTCGAAAACGCATCTGCAATCCCTCCGGGGTTGCGGTTGTCAATGGGCAGTGGTGATCACTTACCATCAGGTGACCCACTTGCTCGTTTGCCTTCCTATTCATATAAAAAAAGAAAGAAAGTGGTATAAATCAGCTAATATCTCCAAAACTACAGCTCTAATCAAAGTTTTGACTAGTTCACAAGATTAATGAGGGCTATGATTGTCTTCCATGCTACTCGACCTCGTATTTCAAATACAGCACAATTTTTCACCACTCAAGTGCTATTTTCACACATGTGCTTTCAAAAATCGGGGTCCTATATCAAAAATTGGCAGTCAATCTGACCATAGCTTGGCTAGGCCTGCCTAACGAAAGTTAGTTAACACTGTCACAACTGTTTTAATTCGCCAACCACAATGTATATTTACAGATAACCCCACGATGACGTCATTATGCGATCAATGGGGGCTTATCGCTTGTGAATTTGCCACTAGAGGCGCTAGTGTCGCGTGAGGTCCAATAACATTCACTTTTCACTGATTTGACTGATTTTGACTGAGCATGTATGAAGAGATTGATGAGTGTGGATGAAGCGAAATAAGTAGGTATGTCAGAATCGTAGCAAGTGGAACAAAGTAGTCTCTGCCTACCCCTGTGGGAAAGAGGCGTGACGGTATGTATGTACCTATGTTCAATGATTTTGGCGGGCTTCGTGACATAAATTATAATTTCTTTCACCTGTTGAAAAGTGATCTCTTTCTTGAAATTATCGCAAATATGGATTTTTAGGGTTTCGTTTTTACCCTTTGGGTACGGAACCCTAAAAATTACTTAAGTCCCATATCAGTTCTGTACACTACTACATACTTAATTTTTCAAGTTTTCAACTATACATTATTAGATTATCATCGTTAACAAACTTAAAGCCATGTTTTTGATACACGTGTGTAGGAGATATGAAATAATTAACATAACAACTGTAGTGACAGTTCTGTTTTAAATTATTTATGTAGCAACCACCACTTGAACTAATAATATAGCTACTTTACTTACTGGCTATACGTTGACAAGTTTTATGCATTTTTTCGTAGTAAAAGATAAGTCTTCGGTAGTATAGTGGTAAGTATCCCCGCCTGTCACGCGGGAGACCGGGGTTCGATTCCCCGCCGGAGAGTTCTTTTTGTATAAAATTTTTATTATTGGCTTGTAATATTATGTATACCTTTTTCTGTTTTGATTGTTATTATGTGGTGTTCAATAAAGAGTTATTGTATTGTATTGTATTGTATTTCGAAAAAGTGCAACGTTGTTGCAAATTTTGATTTTGGTGTTCTTCCACGCTGGTCTGGGAGTAAAATAACAAAGAATGTTCCAGTTGCTTCTCTTCCCGCGCAGATGGTAAAAATCCATCGAGGTAATGGGCGAAAATCTTAGGAATTATGTTATAGGCGATGCGGCTACACTATTTTGATTCAACTTTCCATCTAAGTTGGACTTTAGGTTTTGTTACTTTAGACTGTCTACCCCGTAAGGAATAAAGACGTGATTTATGTATGTATGTAAATTTTGCTATTTAACCCGCTTTTTGTGGTTGGATTGTCATAAAATTTTGTACAGGATGTAAAAAATAGCTTTCTTCTAAATTTATTTCCCCTGAATTTTATAATAATCTAATTTAGCATCCTTTGCTCCTCATCAAAAAAACCGACAGGGAAACCACAGCATCACATTAATGCGATGTATAATTCAAACCTGCCATTAATTCTCCGTGCATTCATTCCATATTCCCGTGCCCTTTGACGTTGGCTTTATAAAGAAGGAACTCATACAACTGACATTTTCGCTGAGGGATCAGCAGATTGGCATTTTTCCTTATCAAAATGCGAGAAAGAATGTCATAGCAATACTTTCAGCTTACGTCTGATAAAATAGGGTAAAAGCCAAGGTAATGTTAAAAGTGCGGATATCAACCCATCACTATTTCTACCTGTACGCCCACAACCATGCTAAACGTGGCCTTTAGGTCGGTACCTTAGCCCTGTCTACCCCATAAGGGCTATAGACGTGATTTCTGTATGAGTATATATGATACTGGTCTAAGAAATGGCACACGAATCTTTGTATTATCAGCAGTGAAGAGTTTCATACTATGGCATAATTACTTCAGCCATACATCCTGCTTCAGAATATGACGGCTAGCCTATACTTCACATACACATACATACACAAATCACGTCCCCATCCTTTACGGGGTAGACAGAGCCTAAGGTAGCAGGTACCTACAGGCCACATTTAGCAAGATTGTGGGCGTATAGGGGGAAAATTGAATCAAAATAGTGATGGGTTGCCAGCCTCATCGCCTATTACATGATTCCTATGATTTTCGCCCATTCCCTCGATGGGCTTTTACCTGCGCGGGTAGAGAAGCAACTGGTACATTCGATGTTTTTTCTTTGCTCCCAGATCAGCATGGAAGACTAGATACTTCACACACACCATTAACCCCCTTATTCATAAACGCTCCGTAGGCTTCTGCTAACTTAGCAATCGTTTGTCCTTATCTGTCACTTTGACATTTACCTTTCACAGATAAGGACAAACGACTGCTAAGTTAGCAGAAGCCTATAGAGCGTTTATGAATAAGGGGGTTAATAGTTTCGCAGATGTATACGAAGATTTCCTCGTATTTTCTTTAACCGAAATGCTCATGGTAAATTTCAAATGTACCATCGTGGTGATCCTTGGGCAATACATATGACTATATCCGATCAAACAAACATAACCTAACCTATGCCAGAAAGCCTGAATATTTTCAGATTTAGATAGAGAAATGTTAGTCCATGCTGGTCTGGGAGCAAAGAAAAAACATAGAATGTACCAGTTGCTTCTCTACCCGCGCAGATGGTAAAAGACCATCGAGGGAATGGGCGAAACTTATAGGAATCATGTTATAGGCGATGAGGCTAGCAACCCATCACTATTTTGATTCCATTTTCCACCTATACACCCTCAATCTTGCTAATTGTGGCCTGTAGGTGCCTGTTACCTTAGGCTCTGTCTACCCCGCAAGGGATAAAGACGTGATATGTGTATGTATGTGTAATGTTAGACCGATCGATCATTCGATGTAACTATTGGACTTAACGTAGGGCTCCCATTCGGCTGATAATGATGATGATGAAGCTTAAATATTATCTATTACCATTTTTTCGTGTGTTAAAAATAACAACGCAAAGCTTCAACCTTCAACTGTCGCGATAGAGGATATTTACAGCCTGTTCCCGACTAAAGATAAGAACAGTTTCGGTTTATTGGTGTTTTTGAGTGTCGGGTTATAATGCGGGTTGAGAGCCCTTTGCACGGCCGAGGAAAAATATTGTAAACACTTTTACACATCTCGTAATTCTAACCCCCTTCCATGCTAGTCTGGAACCGAAGGAAAAGCATAAAATGTACCAGTTGCTTCTCTTCCCACGCAGATGCTAAAAGCCCAAGGGAACGGGCAAAAATCTTAGGCATCGTGTTTTAGGCGATACAGTTACACTATTTTGATTCAACTTTCCATTCATACATACATACATATATCACGTCTTTATCTCTTACGGGCTATACAGAGCCTAAGGTAACTTTCCATCTAAGCCCATAATCATGCTAAACGTGACCTTTAGGTTTTGTTACCTTAGAGCCTAAGTAGGTCTACCCCGTAAGTGATTAAGACGTGATTTATGTATGTATGTTTGTTATTAACCGTAAATAATTTAAACTCTAAAAGCCGGGTACTCATCTATGAGAGGTAACTGTAACTCTTAGACGATACAGTAACCACAAACCCTAGTGTGGGCGTGTCTCCGCTCGCGGCAAAATCGCTAGCCATGTCCGCGCTATTTACAATATCACAAACAAGTAAAGTTTAGAATGTTCTTCTTCTTCAGCGTGTTAACGCCCACCTCTCCAATCCGTCTTTATCGCGAACGGTTGCCCGTTCCCCTCTTCCAGACTGGTCCTGCTGTCTCCTTTATGTCATCGGACCATCGGGCAAGTGGTCTGCCTACACTTCTTCTGCCTATGGTTTCCAGTCTAGAACGGGCATGCTCCACCGTTCGTGGTGTCGTGGGCACACATGGCCGGCCCACGCCCATTTTAGCTTGGCGACTCTGTGCCCTTGCGCTGCGTCACCTTGAGCTCGTGGATCCCAGCAGTCAGTGTCCATGTCTTACAAGCACACGTCATAGTCGGTAGTTAAAAACTTTTGTTTTGAGCGATTGGGGAATTTAGGCCTTTATTTTTGGAAAGTTTTGAATATTTCTAATTAATTATACGTCGAAGGCTGCTTATAAGTTTATCAAAGTAATAAATATGATCAAGTTGGTAATTAATATGAAACCTAAAAAATATCTAGATTTTAATTGGTCTCGTTCTCTTTGACAACATTAAAGTTGTAACTTGTCCCTGAGTCCCTGGAGGCTTTTTTTTTGAAATCTAATAAAATAAACGACGGAAATAATTAGCTATGGCGGCCATTTAATTAAAATGGTCCGTTATTAGCATATTAATGCGACAGCAGAAAATAAAACTTGAGGATACTAAATTGTCATTCCAATTTTTTTTATCGTCCCATTTTCTCATTCATGCTGGTCTGGGAGTAAAGAAAAAAAAATGTACCAGTTGCTTCTCCTCCCGCGCACATGGTAAAAACCCATCGAGGGAATGGGCAAAGTAATCATGTTA
Source organism: Pandemis cinnamomeana (assembly GCA_932294345.1). Taxonomy (NCBI): domain Eukaryota; kingdom Metazoa; phylum Arthropoda; class Insecta; order Lepidoptera; family Tortricidae; genus Pandemis; species Pandemis cinnamomeana. The sequence continues at coordinate 1,577,414 of OW028721.1, read as the reverse complement.
TAGGCGATGCGGCTAGCCACCCATCACTATTTTGATCCCCCTTTCCACCTATACGCCCACAATCATGCTAAACGTGGCCTGTAGATCTTGTTACCTTAGGCTCTGTCTACTCCGTAAGGGATAAACACGTGATGTATGTATGTATGTTATAATCCTTTAGTACCTTTAGCTACAAGCTTACGTTAAATTTGAAAGCCAATTTTGCACTAAAATATTCAGCGATGCAAATCCGATTGCAGAGACATCTACGAGAGTAAAGTTGGGATAAATATAGCAAATGTCAAAATGTCAGCTGAAAAGGGATATTTACCGCTTTGAAACGAATACCATCCAAGTGGGAGTAGGATCGCGCAGAAAAGGATTCCGTAAAGTACATTAAGAGAGATTTGTTTATTTATTTATTGAAATAATTACACAGCATTAAAGACAAGCCAAGGCACTGTGAGATGTCACTCCATTTTGACTGTGGCTTTGGAACTCTAGAAGGCGTACCTAAAATCGTAATTCTAATGAGCATTTGAGCTCTAAATTAACACTAAATTAACTGCTCAAAGGCACCACACATTCAAATTATAAAAAACAAAGCCGCAAATTAAAAACAACGTTCGTGTGAATATCAAATATTCAAGATAAAATCCGGTTTGCGCTTGTTTTAGCAAAGCCAGGATTAGGCATTATTCGATGACAACCTTTTAGCGCGTACAATCCTCATTCCGCTTTTTTCGCCGCATTTTGGAGGTGTTTGGGAGGCGTTAGTAAAAACGATGATATTTGGTTTAAGTCGATGCTTATATGCATTGAGAAGCAGTAACAGTTGTTGGGTAGGTAAACACAAAAATGGGGTTTTAACACTAATTGGATAATTCTGAACTAATAAAAATTACTCTGTTGCGGTCATGCACATAAATCTGCTATTCATCTTACTTTACGAGTGTATAACTGACTAGCAAAGCTAATACGAATCTAAACTTATGTTAGTTAACTGGAGTGATTCCTTTTAGGGATAAGTTCACCTTTGTACCTGTAATTTTTTTTGTCTTTGTTCAATATAAAGGGTTCTGCACTTCCATGCTGGTCTGGGAGCAAAGAAAAACATAGAATATACCAGTTACTTCTTTTCCCGCGCAGATGGTAAAAGCCCATTAAGGAAATGCGCGAAAATCATAGGAATCACGTTATTACCGATGCGGCTAGCAACCCATCACTATTTTGATTCCCCTTTCCACCTATTCGCCCGCAGTCTTGCTAAACGTAGCCTGTAGGTCTTGTTACCTCACGCCCGTACGGGATAAAGACGTGATTTGTGTGTGTGTGTGTGTGTGTGTGTGTGTATAAAGAGTTATACGTACATACATAGCATTACGAGATCACTAAATTTCAATGAGGACAAAAAAACGTTACGTATTTTTTGTGTAACATTGTCAAATTCAGAAAAGGAAACGGGGGAATACGAATAATGGATCTTTGCCATCCGGCTTGCGACTGTCATTAAATCACCGAAAAACAACGAATATGGAAAAAATATGTAATCCATGGCAGGACAAATCTGTTTTGGGCTAACGAACCATGCCTGTGTACAGAGGTAACGTTTCGGCCATTAATGTAAGTGCTGTTTTCGTGCGTACAGTCTACAGGGGAAAAAAAAGAAAATAGTTATTTGAGTAGATCAAGTCTTCTTTGTTCGTTGCTATGGTATAGTCTCCACAGTACAGACTGATCTTTAAACCTTAAATTTATACAATAAAGAAACAAAAAAAGAACGGCCCCTTGCAAAAAATCGGGCACCTATGGTTTTTCAGATTTTTAGGCATTAGGTAAAGCTTAGAAAGTTGTATGCCCATAAAATACAAAACCATGGGTGCCATTATATTTGCAAGGAGGTGTAGAAAATAAACAAAAAAACCAGACATGAAAAATAGATCATCAGCCTTATGTGTCTTCGCAAAAGTGAAATGAATATACAGAGTTTTAAGCCTCCATAAAAATTGGTCATCTGCTATGGGAAAGAATACATACATACACAGAGACACAGGGGTAGACAGAGCCTAAGACAACAAGACCTAAAGGCCACGCGTAGCATGACTGTGGGCGTATAGATGGAAAAGGGAATCAAAATAGTTATGGGTTATGGGTGCTAGCCGCATCGCCTATAACATGACTCCTATCCTATGCCCATTCCCTCGATGGGCTTTTATGGGCGACTGGATACATTCTATGTTTTTTCTTGACTCCCAAGCCAGCATGGAGGCATGGATTGGAAAGCTTGTATTTATTATGTAATAACAAGATGGCAGACGAGTTCAAAGGCTTTGTGAATGGGTATTGATATACGATTGGTGGATATCCATAGCAACGTAGCGTAGCACATCTCTGGTGGAAAGAAATAATAAGAAATAAGAAACGTTTATTGTATAAAACCGTGTACAATTGTGAAAACTTATTTTTTTTAAGTTTCAACAGTTCGTCCATTTCAGACGTACAATGTTTAGGTACCTATTTATTATTATAAATTATTTATATCTTTATTTTAATAATTCATACAAAAGTATCCATTTAAATAATAAAAGCACGTGCAAATTACAAAATCCTTAAGTCGTCATCTAAAGATTTTATATACAATACAATACAATACAAATACTCTTTATTGAACACCACAAATCAGTACAAAACAATACAGAAACAAAGAACAAAGTAGACAATAGGCGGTCTTATCGCTTAATAGCGATCTCTTCCAGACAACCAATACAAGAAATAAGTTGGAGACAGTTTAAGTAGGTGGCGGAAACAAATAGACAGGATAAACGCACCTACCTACGCACTACGCACGTATCTACCTGGGCAAAATGATTATAATTTTTTATACCGTGTACATAGGCGCTCTTTTTAAGTATATAACTAGGTAGGTCTATACACATATAATGTTTATATTGCGATCGTAAGTTTTTCTTTAAGTCGCTTTTCTTTAATACTCAATAATATGTTCTTTAACATTAAGTATTCATTCTTCTATGCTGGTCTGGGAGCAAAGAAAAAACATAGAATGTACCATTTGCTTCTACCCACGCAGATGGTAAAAGCCCATCATAAAATCATATTATAGGCGATGAGGCTAGCAACCCATCACTATTTTGATTCCATTTTCCACCTATACGCCCACAATCTCGCTAAATGTGGCCTGAAGGTACCTGTTACCTTAGGCTCTGTCTACCCCGTAAGGGATAAAGATGTGACTTGTGTGTGTATGTGTGTGTTCTTTAACAAAAGACACCCGTAATAAGATTTTAACATCATCTCCAGCCTATATACGTCCCACTGCTGGGCACAGGCCTCCTCTCACAATGAGAAATGAGTGAAATTTGAATGAATTTTACTAGTACTGAAATATGGCTGAGTGTACCTCTTATGGTTAATTAGGTAGGTTTTTGTTTCACTCCACATATAACGCGCCTAAAGTTTCAACGTATTTAATTCAGAACATCCAAAATACTTTGCATAAAAAAGGTATTGTGTATTTTTGAAAGTCTGAATTTAACATGCTATAGTGAAATAAATAAGTAGGAAGAATTTATGTGTCTTAACTGAGCAATAAATATGGACCATTTCGTCCAGTTTTAGTAACTTTATTTGAATAAACATTGCATAAAATTACACTAAAAATTAAAAAATGACAGTGACACATAAGCTTTTTCTCAAGTCCATACTTTATTTTCATGAACTAAAAGAAAATCTTCAAGAATATTTTCAGCCGCATTAAAAACGACAAGGATATAAAGAATTTATAATTATTATGTATACCTACGTCTAATGAACCAATAATATTTACCTTGCTGCTCCGCTACTCACGTGCAAGATAACCAAGCCTGTGTGAAATATGTATGTTTTTCATGCAATTCCTCCCTCCACTACTGCCACATAAAACACATAATCCCACAAAGTTAATTATCCCTTACACCACACAAACACTGACGCGTTTCGATCCCTCTACGGGAACATTATCAAAGTTTAATGAGCACAACTGTTACACATGCAACCAACGTCGTACTGATTCGAAAACGTATAAATAAACATAATGTATACATTCATACATTATAGGATTGCATGAAAAACATATATATTTCTCACAGGCTTTGTTATCTTGCACGTGAGTAGCGGAGTAGCAAGGTAAATATTTTTTGCTCATTGAAATGGACCTCCGCAAAGTAACGCCTGATTCAATAAAATAATGTATAGGTACCTACGTCTAACAAACAAACAAAAAACAAATTCGATATTCGTATACCTTCCTTCTCTGTCTATAGTTAAACCTTATTAGTGCGAGCAGTACGGCACGATCTGAAATTAGAATTACTAAAACCAGAGTACACCCAGCATAGCTATTGCTACCAAAGTACTTATAACACAATGTCTTCATTAAATTTTAACGGAAGATTAATCGGATCGTTCTCTCATTAATATGATAGTTTACATTCACGTTATCGTGGTTAAGGCTTGTTTGTGGGATGTTACACTCCCGCGCGAACCTGTCTATAAACTGGGTTTTTGCTACGTACAAAATGCCCTGGTACCTATCGACGCCAGCCAGCATTCACAAAAAACATTTCAGTTTTATTTTGAGACAAATTAGCGGTCATAGCTTTACTTTTTGAATTATCTGTGTTCTAAATTTCAGTGTCGTTTAGAAGTTAAAATTCTAAAGGGTAAATCCGTACAAATAAATATGAAAAGATCAATAAGCAATAAAAAAAATACAGCCGAATTGAGAACCTTCTCCGTTTTCGAAGTCGGTTAAAAAGGTACTGCTGAAGAAAACTGCTGCTGGGAAGTTAGTGGCTTGTGTTTGTGTATGTACTCGTACAAAAAAGAGTTACACATACATTCAAATTTCAATTCTGCTCGTACGAAGTCGGAAACAACAGATAGTCAAAAGAAAATTTCGATCGACGACTGAAAAATAAGCAATTTAAACTCCTGGGGTCCAATGTACTATGCAAAGGACATAATAAAAAGTTAATTTTGAACATGAATAACAATTTGCAAGGATTTTAAAACCATTTGACAAAATATGACAACCTGTAGGCAGGAGGTTGAAAATCTGCGATCAACGTACATGGCATAAGCTACAATACCTAAAAAAAAACCACTACGTTATGTAAACTAAAACGATGCAAAATTCAATAAAAACCTTAAAGATTTTTTGCCGTGCAATGCTCGAATAAAATCTTATGTAAAACGTTTGCTATGAACTCTTCTTGCGCGTGTCGCGTCCCATTATGCAAGCCTACTTACAATTATGTAGATGAAGACATCATGCGGTTTTAATAACATAATAAAACGGTCTAGCGACTGCGACTGTTACGCCCTTTTGTTCGGTTAATACTGGTTACTACTGGTTAATACTGGTTAATACTGGTTTATCCTGGTTAATACTATGGTAGAGAACGTCATGGAACGTATAGAGTATGGTAACGAAAGTTAAGACACATTCAGACAAATTTATAATTTATAAATGTATATATCATATTGTGCACAATGCACATACTGTATTTACTTATTTTTTGAAGAGTTACAAATATTTTTCTTCGACAGTCGACGTCAATAATCGAGGAACTGCAGCTCTTTTATTTTTATTTCCTATTATTAATAGATTTTTATTAAGTGGTCGAAATGACATTCGTTAAATTAAATGGCTGATAAGCTTCGTGCCTAGAACTAGCTTAGAATTTAAAACACACAGAAGTTTTACATAAAAAAAACTTTTTTATAATTTTGGCTAAAAGCCGTGGTATCCAAGTGGTTTGACCAGTGGCCTTTCAAGCAGAGGTGGGTTCGAATCCCAGGCTCGCACCTCTGACTTTTCGGAATTTATGTGCGATATCTCATAGCTTTTCGGTGAAGGAAAACATCGCTAAACCTGCACACATCTGCGAAGCAAATCAATGGTGTGTGTGAAGTTTCCAATACGCACTGCCCGCGTGGGAACTATAGCTCAAGCCCTCTCATTCTGAGAGGAGGCCTGTGCCCAGCAGTGGGACGTATATAGGCTGGAGATGATGGTGAAGATGAATTTTGGCTACGGATCCCTAAAAATATAATAATCAAATTGTAAAGGAATGTTTATGAATCATCACTACATAGTCACTATCATCACTACATAGTATAAAATAAAGTCGCTTTCTCTGTCCCTATGTCCCTATGTATGCTTATATCTTCAAAACTACACAACGGATTTTGATGCGGTTTTTTTAATAGATAGAGTGATTCAAGAGGAAGGTTTTATGTATAATTCTACGCAGACGAAGTCGCGGGCAGAAGCTAGTATAGTATAAAACAAAGTCGCTTTCCGCTGTCTGACCCTATGTATGCTTGGATCTTTAAAACTACGCAACGGATTTTGATGCGGTTTTTTTTAATAGATAGAGTGATTAAAGAGGCAAGTTTGTATGTAATACTACGCAGACGAAGTCGCCGGCAGAAGCTAGTAGTAGTTATAAAGTGTTCTACTAAAAGCCCAGTAACTGAGGCACTCGTTGGAGTTGAAACATACATCATACACGTGATATTTTATTCATCTATACCTCTAATATTATGAATTTGTACAGCACAAAATTCGAATTTAATGCCTTACTCACAAAGGGACTATTTATAGGCTTTCATAAGGCACAATCGACCCGGTAAGTCGAATCAAATTCAAATATCAAGAACTTATTGACGTCAAATTTCACGCGAGTGTTTTGTTTTGAAATTGAAATATATCCTTAACATTTTGTACATGAATAAACAACTTTAACAACACTTTAAGGCCATGTTTAGCGTGATTAAGGGCGTATAGGTGGAACGGGAAATCAAAATAGTGATGCTTTGCTAGCAGCATCGCCTTTAACCTAGTTTTTAAAACTTTCGCCCATTCCCTCGTTGGACTGTTACTATACAATACAATACAATACAATAACTCTTTATTGAACACCACATATTATTATAACAACCAAAACAGAAAAAAGGTATACAGAATATTACAAGGTAACAATAGGCGGCCTTATCGCTACAGAGCGATCTCTACCAGGCAACCATAATGGACTGGAGAACAGAACAGATTCAGATCTGTTCTGCTCAGGCAGGTGGTGCAATTTAGAAGATATATTAATATACTAAGTACTTAGCTTTAGCCTTGGACTATCTGCGCGGGAAGAGAAGCAACTGGTAAATTCTATGTTTTTTTGCAGACCAGCATGGAAGAACGTAAATAAAATCATTTAATCGAATTGCAATTAATTTGCGGTAAAACCCGAGGTGGGATAATACTAATTACGAATTGATTGCGGTTTTCATTTGTATATAATTGCTATGGCGGCCGGGCCGGGAGACCCGGAAGACATGCATAAACCCCTCTCCCAAATCATACATAATTCATACACAAAACACGTTTCCATCCTTTACGGGTTAGGCAGGGCCTAGGGTAACAAGATCTAAAGGCCACGTTCGCCATGATAATGGGCGTAGTGGAAAGAAGAATCAAAAATAGTGATGGGTGTGGCTTTAAGTATATCAGAAGGCAAGCCGAAGCGAATTCAACTAGTGTTCGCACCGAACGTTAATTCATTCGTTCATTCATTCATTCATCGCTCTTTTTCTCTATCATCGAAAGTCAGTAAGACAGCCGGGGAAATTACGGGCACAAGAGGCATTTTATCTTAGTCCTCTAGGTTGGCAACGCATCTGCAATCCCTTCGGGGTTGCGGGTGTCTATGGGCAGTGGTGATCACTTACCATCAGGCGACCCACTTGCTCGTTTTCTTCCTATTCATATAAAAAAAAAAAAAAAAAGTCAGTGTATAGCTCGGTAAAACTTTATTCCTTTAAATTAATAATATACCACATGTGAAACGAAAAGTGTTATTATTTTATGTTACAAACAACTAGCCTTTTCCTCTAATTTTGCACAATAAAGTGCAACTGCCCTAAAATAGGAGAGCCGGTGGGATTCGGGTTCTATGGATGCCACGCCACTGATGGGTTGCTATGCATCGCCTGTAACATGATTCCTGTTTTCGCTGATTCCCTCGATGGACTTTTACGCGGGAAGAGAAGTTTCTATGTTTATATGCTTTCAGACCAGACCAAATCAAATCCCCAAATCGTTCTTTATACTTATATCCTCAGACTGGCTTCATCATCACTTTATAGTATAAAATAAAGTCGCTTTCTCTGTCCCTATGTCCCTATGTTTGCTTATATCTTCAAAACTACACAACGGATTTTGATGCGGTTTTTTTTAATAGATAGAATGATTCAAGAGGAAGGTTTTTATGTATAATTCTACGCAGACGAAGTTGCGGGCAGAAGCTAGTACCTATAATTATAAAGCTTCAAACTGTGAACCAGCACACATCTTGGCCATTTTTCCCTGTGATTCCCCAAAATCTTGCTTTGTAGTTTGTCCGTCCGTTACGACCCAATTTTCTAGATAAGGGCAAGAGGTAGAGGATAACTGAAATTAATATTTGATAGCTACCGAGTTTCGGTTTACAGAGCAAGAGTATTTTTGCTTATTACTTTACTATGTAATCAATCATTTAAGAATTATTTTTCTACCTGGCCGTATAGATTACGGCTTTTTATAATTATGTCTGTTGTTTCATGAATACCTACAAATTAAAAGCAAACTCTTTAAAAACTAAAGTTCAATGAACTGCTAATGATTAAAGTACCTAACCATAATCCCGTTTCAAATAAAATAAACCTAATTAACATTTTTGCAAAAAAAATTGTAGTTCAATGTTGACCTTTTGCTGTAAAACTGTACAACAGGCTGCCTACTGATCTGAAAATGATTACGAATTACTCATTGTTTCAGAGGACACTAAAAAGTTTTTTGTTAAGAGGTTGCTTTTATAGTGTAGAGGAAATATTTGATGATGAATTGGGTGTAGGTTAGGTATTATGTATTTCTAGTTATTATTTTGATAATCGTAGTTTTGTTGTAGTGTTTTTATTGTTTAGTTTAATATTCTTTTTTAATTAAGTTTTTTTTTATCTGTATTTCAAACACAATCCCTGTATTGTTTTTTTTGAATAAATACTGTCTATGTCTATGTCTATGCCTGATTGTATTTTACCACACATTCAAAAATAAGGCAAGTGACTAAGAACTAGAAGACTAGAAAAAAAACACAATTATGATAGCTCATGTTTGACATTTGATTAATTTATCTAATCCATTAATTTATCTGTCACAAATATATCCTGAATGCGGTTAAAATGATAAGCGTTTCGTAAAATTAGCGGTTGAAACCGGCCACAATTAATTTGCTATATCCCAAAAGCACATAGACAATATCGGTCGAAACCTATTGTTTCTCGGACCCATTGATTTGTGTTCGTCTACTGCCAAATGCAGGGTAGAACGTATTTTGGTAGATACTTGCGTGCATGGTACGGCCCGCTTGCGTTACAATTCTGTTAGGCAATCTATTTTGAATTTTCACCTTCTTTATTTTCATACATAACACGACAAAACATGCCAACAGTTCTTCTTTTTTTAATATGTCCCCATCGATCGATGCCATGATTTCGCCAATGTCAAAGTAATAAATACAGTATTCAAACATCTTGTGACAATGTCGGCAACGTTGTACGGCAGAACACGGTCAAAAGACCCCCCCTGTCGGGCTCTTAGCCAATGGATAATTATATCCCTCAGAATCTGCCAGGAAATTAACCGATGCCCAGGGTGCACCGGACCAAGCGCTGTGTTCCCCTTGGGAGGATCCTAAAACGAACCGCAGCTCTTGACCACACGCGGAGGTAACCCGACTTGTACCATTGGCAATAGTTCATTTATTTTCGTGTCTTTCATTCGTAGATATTCTTTGAGAGCTCTTGCCAGGAAGCAATATTAAATTACACCTATCTTTGTTCGCTGGCAACAAAGGGCTTTCTAGGTTCGCGATTCAAAGGTAAAATGAAAATAATCTCTACATGATTTATTGGCATACGTGGAATAGCATTAGTAATATCAAAAGTTGGTATTTCATTATAGTCTACGTTGTTCACGCATCAGAAATTCAGTGTTGTATCAACATCATTATCATTATCATATCAGCCGTAGGACACTGTTGGACATACGCCTCCCCCATCATCCCTCCCGTGTTACAAGTGTCTCAAATTAAAAAGATAATTTTAAAAGCATTTATCTCGACATTATTTTCGATTACAGCAAATTACCTTGGCCTTTCAATCACATTGTCATTCCTAAAAAGTATCTTGGGGAACGAGCTTTTTTTTTTACCTCATCCATTCATCCATAGGAATTTGGAATAATATTTGTGTTAATAACAAAAAATCTGCCTGTGTTTTTTAGTGTGTAGGTATTTAAAGTTTTTTTACCACGTATCTTTATGCCGGGACCCCAAAAGTTCCGAAAAATGTACCAAAATACAAAGCTCCTCCCAAGTTCCGCGGGGGTGTCAAAAGTTCCGCAAAACGGAACTTTCGGAACCAAACGGCAACACTGAGGCCTTTATACGTTAACTAGTACATGACACACGCATCCACGCACCAAACCCACATAAGAACGCAACACACACACACACACACACACACACTCACACACTCACATTCTTCCTACGATACCCGGGAAAAAACATCATTTCTAGTTATTGGTGCACGACGTTACCAAGACGTTAAAATCTATACATAACACCTTTAAGTTCCAACAATGAGGTTTGTGACACGTATATTTGACATGGTGGCTCTATCGATATTTATGCCATCGACAGTACAAAAACAATGCCAACACATAAATAACTTCATCCACTTTTGATGCGTATTAAAAAACTCTAACCCCGTTAACCTTTCGCATAAGCCCCTGTTCTGTTACAAACTTTTCTACTTAATGCGATCGCTTCGCAATTATCCTCGAGGCTCAAATTAATATTGTCAACGCTACAAGGGAATTAACACCTAAGCGAAGTTTAAATGTGTTTAAAAGTTACGCGTTCAGATAATTAGCGAAAACTCTGATACCTGCGAGTTGTGTAAGCGTATCCGCGGATAGTCACCGTCAGATGTAATATAGTCAGCGTCAGATTATTAAAGGTCTCTCAGAATTATTCCGGAAAAATTCTGCAACTGAATATTTGAAATAGTATATCAATTTTTTAAACGACACTGAAAATTAGAACACATGAAAAATCCGAAAAGTAAAGCTATGGGCGGGAATCGAACCCGGATCCTCGTCATTCCGTGACGTGTGCTATACCCCTACACCTCCCATAGCAGGTGGGTAATCCTTCGCATTTTTCTATCTGTTACTAGCAGAGCTGTCACGTGACCTTATTACTATGCGATTTTTGTCGCCAAGCGTCATCTATTTAAATCATGTGTCTGTACGGCACAGTTATAAATTAATGATTAATTATATAGTGTATATCACAAATATCACAACAAGGCTTTGTAGCAAAGCTTAAGAGCGTCCTCCGACATTGGGCGACTTTGGCTACAATTTATCTGACACTGACTGAAAATCTTTAAGTGTTTGACATAAATTCGGTGTAATGTACAGTTCGTGTGAGATATATGTTAGCGGCCTCGCTAACCAAATCAAAGCGTTCCATATTTGGTCAGATATTTCTAAAGGCGACTGTACCATGAGATGCGTAAAGGGAAAACTCGAAAATGCTATTTCTTATTATAACATCCAGTATCATAATGGACGTCATAGCGACAAAAGAAAAATATTAAAACAATGACAAAAAAGAACAAAAACAAAAGCACGCGCTATTGTAGTTCCAGTAATAAAAATTACATACAGCTCAGTTGTAAACTAAAACAAATAACACCGAAATTATGGTTTCCTCAAAGAGTTAATTTCTAAGTTTTTTCCTCTGCGCACTACCAAGTTTGGACAGAGGGGATGACATAAATCATTATAATGGTGTCGTGGCACCGAAACGCGGAGAGCTGTAGCGAGTCAAACAACTGATTTATTGTGGCGCTTTTAAATTGAATAGAGTCGTGTTTCCTAATTATAAAAGCAGTAGATCAAAATCACATCACTATACTTGTTATTTCATTATTTGGCTTGTGGCAGAATATCAGTGTTTTGCTCCCACGAGCAATGTCGACCACTGAGCCATTGTACCACAGATAGTTGGCGAGTCACAGCGATTTGGGCTATACACACAAACACAAAAGACACAGAGGGCGGGTAGGTACTACTGGGGTGCGTAACGATGTATATAAAATTTTTTGGTATAATATTAGTAGCAATAACGCTCATTTGATATAATTATTAAATCATATAACAACACTTAATATATTTACACATGACATAATTATCATTTCTTATAATGATCATTTGATATAATATCATTTAATATAACATTCTTTAAGTATAATGCTTATTTCCTATAATGAACTTATGGTATAACGTTATTTTTATATAAAATACAACAATTGGCATAACCATTATTGATATAATGTATTAGAGACATAATCACAAAACGAACTGCTATCAAAAAGTAGGTTAGGTTAGGTTTAAACTGCGTCCCCCAACAAAAACGAACTGCTATAAAAAATATGTTTGTATATAAAATGAGCGTTATACCATATAATCGTTATAAGAAATAAGCGTTATACCGAACGATAAATATACGAAATAAATTTATATATTTTAAAATTATACCAAACGTTTATTATACACAATGAGTGATTATACCCTTTGAAATTATATCAAATGTTGATATATCGATAGAAAATATATTAAATATTTTTATATCAATCATTACACACCCGTTTGCGGTAAACTCAATAACTTCTGAACGGATTTTGATGCGGTTTTCACTAATAGATAGAGTGGTTAACGGGAAAGGTTTAAGTATATAATTTGTCAAGGTTTTGTGTAAATTGGTTGAAATATAACGATAATTGTAAGTGTCGGCAAAAGTCGATGCGGCATACAAATTTTAAGTCTGCGCGGTCGGAGTCGCAGGAAACAGCTAGCTAGTGAGGAATAAATTTAATGCTCTTTCTTGCAAAATATCGTTTTCTAAACGTGAATAGGCATGAACGTAATAAGAAGTCTCTTTGCCTCAGGAAGCGGCACCGAAGCCTCTTCGTGGGCATCTCTGTAATCTCCTTATAGACTTGCATTTCGCATTCTTCATATTTCTTTCCTTTTTTATTACTAAACTAGCGACCAGCCCCGGCTTCGCACGGTATATTATGCATGTAGTAGATATACATATATAAACCTTCCTCTCGAATCACTCTATCTATTAAAAAAAACCGCATTAAAATCTGTTGTGTAGTTTTGAAGATATAAGCATACATAAGGACAAAGGGACAGAAAAAGCGACTTTATTTTATACTATGTAGTGATGATGCGGCTTAGACAATGTTTTGAAACATGAAGTCTGTTTATGTAAATTCAGAAAAACTTGCACAAAAGTTGTAAATTAGTTCCGTTACGTCTCGGTAGATGGCGTTGTACGGGTTTTAGCCGTGGTAACGAAGTGTTGCCTTGATTGGAGTATGTAGGTGAAGTAGTGGTCATTCGCGGTTGCGATAAGTCGAAGACAGGAAAACGTGGCACGAGTCAGATGAGGCGTACGTTTAGCAGAGGGCTAGCTGCTACCCATACAATACAATACAATACCTAACTCTTTATTGAACACCACATATAACAACCAAAACAGAACAAAGGTATACAGAATAATACAAGGTAACAATAGGCGGCCTTATCGCTACAGAGCGATCTCTACCAGACAACCATAATGGACCATACTAATATTACAAAAGTTTCTGGCTCTCTTTGTTCGGTTATACCTTTACGACAGTGATGAAATTTGGCAAGAAGATGCTGGAAATGTTATGGAATAGAAATAAAGCTACTTTTTATCCCAGATAATTGCATAGTTCCCGCGGGATAGCGATGAATTCCCAGATGAAGTCGCGGGCCGTTGCCAGGCCTATAATGTAATCCACATCACACCAGCAAAGTTGCTCTGTTTGTTTAACTGTGTAAATAATTAAACTACATTCACTAGCCAATATTCATCAAACTGAAAGTTGCACAGCACACTGTAACGGAAGCTAGTCCGTGACAGTTGATTGAGTTACCTATATATTATGGTTACGTGATATATATATATATTTTTCTCTTAAACATATTAAGACGATTGCCGTGTACTTTATTATCACTGCTGTCGAGAATCCCAGGCCGGGCTAATAAAGTAATTTTGTCAGTTAAGGGAATTTCACTAATGGCCAGATGTGTAGGGTTCTCACGTTTCGTGTCTTCGTAAAAAACTAAGTAATAGAAATTGAGCTATTACTTTAAACTTACTTTATTGCGTTGGACCCTCATTTGACTTGTTCTTAGGATTTGTTATTTTAATAAGACAAAGGAGACACCGTCATGTGCTCATAACCTTGCCAAGATTTCCGCAACAGGCCTGTACTTTCTTTGTCCAGAAAGCCAGATGTGCGTGCGCCGGTCAATTATTTATTGCAGTCGATGTCGGCGGATCTTAGGGCCATGGTTTATTGTTTCCACCAAAATATTTATTACTGAGGCTTTTGTTAGAAATTAGAAGAGTGCAGTCTCAAAATTTAACATCCCTTTCGGGCAGCTTTCTAGCAGAGTGGAGGGGGTAGCGAGTTTCAACAAAACTACTGAGTCGACAGGGAGACAGGGCTTTTTTCCTCGGGACGCGGTCGGTACTTTTCCCTTTGAGACGTGAGCAGTTTAACTTTGAGTTTCTTTAGCGCGAGTGCGAACATACGGACATTGAGTGTTCATACCGTGAGAGTGAAAGGACATTGAGTTGCGTATCGCGAGTACGATTCGCGATCGGAACGCGATCGAGCGCGGCTCGATCTTCAGGAGGGACTACGATCGTCGGGGCGCGATAGCAGAGCGGAGACCTCCCTAGGCGCATTACCGGAGTAGAGCGGTCGAAGATTAATACTACTAAGGACGAGTAGTGGCAGCTAAGTCTAAGCTAGATTGGCTACGCCAATGCGTATCGGTGTCTTTTGTTGTTTACCTCATTTCTTTATTTGATTCTTTTATGAACGTAATTTCGTATCTACGTGATTTAACACGTACGCGGACGTTACTCTCCGATAGAGAGTGTAAATAGGGATCGGTGATTTAATCTTGTTTGTCACTAACTTAACTATTATCGTTCCTACGAATTAACCATTATAAACTATATGACCTCCTTGTAGGTCTTACAAACACTTTAACCTGAACCTTATCTCATCATATATTCGATTGTTAAATTTATTAAACACTCTTTCATACCTCGATCTCTATTCTATAACAACCACTCATTAAACAACCCAACCTCACTGAAATACTTTCCCTTCTAGCAGCTACGGGGCGTAAGGCGGCATCTTGATCCTTATAGACGTAGGGTCTGAATATTGTCTTATTTAGTAGTGTTGATGTTCATTGTTTCGGCGTGTTACGATAATCTTCGTGGGGCAGAGCTACAATTTATCAAATAACTTTGAAAGAGTGGATGGTCGAGCGCATGAGTGTGAACCTTTTAACTTGTCGATATACTTGCAGTTTTACTTAAGGCATTTGATTAGTTTATAAGTGTCACTGTGGGTTCCAATGAAATGAGGGAGAGAGTCATCTAACTCACATACCCATCAACTACGCCACACTCAACCCCGAGTTTCATTGGAATACTGTGTCACACGTAGTACCGCTTCTTTGTTTCTAGTCCGTGCCAATCTAGAGAACAAAGTAGGTCTATCTCCTTTACACTACACAGGCACAACTACCTTACACTATACTGCAGCACACGTGGGAGTTCACTACTGTCACAACATGCACTAGAGACACACCACGCGATTCCTTGTTTTACCACCAACACATGCACTAGGAACACACCTGCCGGAAGGCGCTTGGCTGAGTGTAGCTCCTGGGTTTCCGGAAGGCAGCACGTCCCCGACTAGGGTCCACTTTAGGATGCACACATCGTCTGCCGCCTAACCTGGATCCTCACATGCATTAGGTACTCACACAAGCCCTGAGTCATTTGGGTGGGTATAATTTTTGCTAGTGGCCTTGGGGGTGCAGCGTCTCGGCCTTTTGATCCCTGACCTTATCGCGTCGTGTGTAGAGACTGGTTAGAGCTATTGCACCCTTAGAAGCAGGGGTCACAGATACAGTGATTCTTATACACATTCAAATGGTGTTCAGACTTTCCTTGCACACTTCGTCAACACTCTCTAGCTCTTGACACGGACACACCCGCGGCAGCTTTCGGAGTTAGGGGAAGCGTAAATTCCGCATAAAATCAAGCTTGTATGTGAGCGTACAATTTAGCATGAAGCGTTGAGCGTAACTTGCACGATCTTCTATTCTGTGTACGGACGTTGTGACTTTGTGTAAATAGAGTGACGGTTTGACTGAGATTAGAATTTCCAGGCAGTAGGTTCGTTCAACGGTTTTGTCGGGCACATGAGATCGGGGCATACGGGGAAGCCTTCTAACGATCTATGTGCGGGCTAGGCTATTAAGGTGAGCTGGGAGGCCTAGATATTTTCCAATTGGTTAGACAATCCCCCATATGACTTAAAAGGTCTTATCCATTGGTCCCTTTGTGTTTGGGTTTTTCCTAGGTTCATCGTTGTCTTACGACAGGAAGCAGAGCGACGGTCGGCTCCACAAACTTCGCGTTATTAAACGCACTTGCACTTTTACTATACACAACTCGTCATTAACCTGCGCTATATTATTAACCGGATATCATTCCCCTCGCGGATTGATTAACCTCGTATTACTCGTTTCTTGACATCATACAACTGATAAATTTGTACGGCATAAAAATTAACACAACGTTAAAGAGGGTCCTATTTTATCATTTTAATTAACTAGACGATCACACCTATTATCTGGCCAAATATTCTTAGTTTAATATGGACACGACTTACGATGGTGCTTTTATTCAATTCTAATAAGCCCCGGGTAAGGCGGTTACAGTTGGCGCACGTGACAGCAGGATTTTAAGTCATTAAAATTTGAACTATTTTAGTTCAAATACTTATTATAAGAATTTGGGTTACTACATAATAATTTTATGCCACTTAAAGATAACGTCATATTAGATTATTCTACGTCGTATTAGAAAATATATTTGAGGATATCGTATAAGAATTTTGATACCACTTATTTCCTATTGTGATTTCTAATTAGGTGTAGAGGATTATAATCATTAGGATAAATTTCGTACTTTAAATATCGTTAACACTCTGTGGGTTCGAGTCCTGCATAAGTTTCTTTCTGTTTGAGATGTGTTAAGGAACTTCTATTTTAGGGGCTTTAGTTCATAAAATCTTGCTTAATTTAGTCATATGCTATTCAGATAAAGTTGCATAAGTTCATCAAGAAATCCTATCCACAGGTTCGATTCCTGTGATTTTTTTTTCTTGTCCTTTGATTATAAAAGTAATATACATTAATTAAGGTTAGTTGTTAAGTAAATACACCACTTCTTCTACGGGTTCGATTCCTGTTTATAGTCTGTTGTACTGGCTTAAGGTTTAGCTATATATCTACACATAAGACCTAACAATGTCGTCTAGGAAACGCAAGGGCACAGCGCCTGAAAGGGAAAATAACGAAGACGTAATGAACGCTCTTCGAGAAGTGGTTTCGTCATCAATTGCTCCGATAGTGGAACGGTTAGTGAGTTTAGAGCAGATTAGTCGAGCATCTAGTAGTAGTGGCAGTGTTGAAGTGCAAAACTCAGACGTCCGATCACGATATGAAAATAATGTAATTATGGTTCAAACACCCACAAAACCTACCTTTGACGGAAATAATGTGCACCCCATAATTTTTATGGAAGAGTTAGAAAATTATATTACTAGAATTAGGGCGCAAAGGGATGACCTGAAGGTAACATTAGACTGCCTGACTGGCGAGGCCAGGCTGGGCTAGAATCTTTATAGCAAATTGGAAGGGATTTGATGATTTTAAAAGCGATTTTCTAGATCAATATTGGGGTCGTAAATTACAAAAACAGATACGGGATAGACTTTCGAATGGGAAATGGGACCCTAGTAAAAATAAGACAATGCTCGGTCATTTTATTTGCGTCTATGATGAAGCTAAAAGGCTCTCCCAACCTGACGAAAGCGAGCTTATAAATCAAATTATGGAACAATTTCCCCAGGAAATTAAACGCATGTGGTTTAATAGTGGTGGTGGCGGAGCAAAGGCCGCTGTGCGATTCTTAAAAACTATGGATATGGGAACGGATGATGCCAGTCCGCCTAAAAGAGTAACTGCTGTACCGATTAGCGAACCACCTAAGGGTATTAGAACTTCGGCTGCTTTAGAGTAAATTCGTAGTGGGTATCGTAAGTCATGGACTGCGGCGGGGTCATCAAATGACGTTGTAGAGTTGGAGGAACGGCCTGCTCGCCAAGCGGAAAAATGAAACTCGCTAAGCAAATGAATTGCCACGGTTCGATTCCGTGTATATCATGTTGCTTCATTGTGCTTCTGCAACAGTTTAGAACTTAGTTATTATGAGATAATCGAGATTTTCATTATAGATTTCGATAAAGGACGGGGCGTATACTTTGATAGAGGATATGATAACTGTCAATTATTATTTTTTTTCATTAAAGGCGAAGTGTGTCTGTTTCTTTTATGTTGTTGTAGACGCGTATGTTGTATGTTGTTTGTTGTAAAATGTGTTGATGTGAATAACTCATCTCAGCACAGGGCAAGTTTAGTCTCAATTGTTAAATGTTAAATTTAGTATAATTATTACTTAAGTTATAAATTTAGCTGTACGGAGTTTAGGGAAATGCTGGTAGTTACGGTTAAGCTACATTAGGATAAAATAAAAACAAAAAAAAAAAAAAAAAAAATGTTTGTTTTGTAGGCTAAATTAGGTTCCACTATTCAGATGGTAACTTACAAAGATCTGAACAACTAAAGTTTGTATGTATGGGATTGTCTGCTATATAGAGCAAAGTTCGAGGTGTTTGAGTTAGGATGTATGTATGACTTTGTTTGTTTTAATATATTATGGAATTGAAGTATCAGGATAAGTATTTACGTATGACCAGGTTTGTCAAAATTTAACAAGGCTCTACGTAATTTCAAAATCTGCGGTGGTGTATATGTATATTACAACATGATAGCATTCTCGAATAATTAATTATGTGAGTCAAGTCTGCGAGTATTAATGTGAAATGTGGTCCATACAAAAAAAAAAAAGGGACGATGGTAAGGTAGTTAAGTACTGATTCAATTATGGAGTTTATTACTTATGTAGTATTTAAGCCTTGTTTTGTCGAAATAATTAAAGATTTAAGGTGTCGACGTTAGTATTAAAGTAAAGTGACTATAGTCGAGCAAGGTTTAAGGGGAGTGAGCATATGTATCGGACGAAAAGAGAGAGTCAGCATATTCAAAATCCTATTTAAGATTCCTCAATATTTTACACACTGCGCATGCCAAATATCTCATTATCTTCGGGGCGTTCTGTAACGGAAGCTAGTCCGTGACAGTTGATTGAGTTACCTATATATTATGGTTACGTGATATATATATATATTTTTCTCTTAAACATATTAAGACGATTGCCGTGTACTTTATTATCACTGCTGTCGAGAATCCCAGGCCGGGCTAATAAAGTAATTTTGTCAGTTAAGGGAATTTCACTAATGGCCAGATGTGTAGGGTTCTCACGTTTCGTGTCTTCGTAAAAAACTAAGTAATAGAAATTGAGCTATTACTTTAAACTTACTTTATTGCGTTGGACCCTCATTTGACTTGTTCTTAGGATTTGTTATTTTAATAAGACAAAGGAGACACCGTCATGTGCTCATAACCTTGCCAAGATTTCCGCAACAGGCCTGTACTTTCTTTGTCCAGAAAGCCAGATGTGCGTGCGCCGGTCAATTATTTATTGCAGTCGATGTCGGCGGATCTTAGGGCCATGGTTTATTGTTTCCACCAAAATATTTATTACTGAGGCTTTTGTTAGAAATTAGAAGAGTGCAGTCTCAAAATTTAACATCCCTTTCGGGCAGCTTTCTAGCAGA
The DNA here is from genome assembly GCA_932294345.1 of Pandemis cinnamomeana. Taxonomy (NCBI): domain Eukaryota; kingdom Metazoa; phylum Arthropoda; class Insecta; order Lepidoptera; family Tortricidae; genus Pandemis; species Pandemis cinnamomeana. The sequence continues at coordinate 1,557,329 of OW028721.1, read as the reverse complement.
GTGGAGGGGGTAGCGAGTTTCAACAAAACTACTGAGTCGACAGGGAGACAGGGCTTTTTTCCTCGGGACGCGGTCGGTACTTTTCCCTTTGAGACGTGAGCAGTTTAACTTTGAGTTTCTTTAGCGCGAGTGCGAACATACGGACATTGAGTGTTCATACCGTGAGAGTGAAAGGACATTGAGTTGCGTATCGCGAGTACGATTCGCGATCGGAACGCGATCGAGCGCGGCTCGATCTTCAGGAGGGACTACGATCGTCGGGGCGCGATAGCAGAGCGGAGACCTCCCTAGGCGCATTACCGGAGTAGAGCGGTCGAAGATTAATACTACTAAGGACGAGTAGTGGCAGCTAAGTCTAAGCTAGATTGGCTACGCCAATGCGTATCGGTGTCTTTTGTTGTTTACCTCATTTCTTTATTTGATTCTTTTATGAACGTAATTTCGTATCTACGTGATTTAACACGTACGCGGACGTTACTCTCCGATAGAGAGTGTAAATAGGGATCGGTGATTTAATCTTGTTTGTCACTAACTTAACTATTATCGTTCCTACGAATTAACCATTATAAACTATATGACCTCCTTGTAGGTCTTACAAACACTTTAACCTGAACCTTATCTCATCATATATTCGATTGTTAAATTTATTAAACCCTCTTTCATACCTCGATCTCTATTCTATAACAACCACTCATTAAACAACCCAACCTCACTGAAATACTTTCCCTTCTAGCAGCTACGGGGCGTAAGGCGGCATCTTGATCCTTATAGACGTAGGGTCTGAATATTGTCTTATTTAGTAGTGTTGATGTTCATTGTTTCGGCGTGTTACGATAATCTTCGTGGGGCAGAGCTACAATTTATCAAATAACTTTGAAAGAGTGGATGGTCGAGCGCATGAGTGTGAACCTTTTAACTTGTCGATATACTTGCAGTTTTACTTAAGGCATTTGATTAGTTTATAAGTGTCACTGTGGGTTCCAATGAAATGAGGGAGAGAGTCATCTAACTCACATACCCATCAACTACGCCACACTCAACCCCGAGTTTCATTGGAATACTGTGTCACACGTAGTACCGCTTCTTTGTTTCTAGTCCGTGCCAATCTAGAGAACAAAGTAGGTCTATCTCCTTTACACTACACAGGCACAACTACCTTACACTATACTGCAGCACACGTGGGAGTTCACTACTGTCACAACATGCACTAGAGACACACCACGCGATTCCTTGTTTTACCACCAACACATGCACTAGGAACACACCTGCCGGAAGGCGCTTGGCTGAGTGTAGCTCCTGGGTTTCCGGAAGGCAGCACGTCCCCGACTAGGGTCCACTTTAGGATGCACACATCGTCTGCCGCCTAACCTGGATCCTCACATGCATTAGGTACTCACACAAGCCCTGAGTCATTTGGGTGGGTATAATTTTTGCTAGTGGCCTTGGGGGTGCAGCGTCTCGGCCTTTTGATCCCTGACCTTATCGCGTCGTGTGTAGAGACTGGTTAGAGCTATTGCACCCTTAGAAGCAGGGGTCACAGATACAGTGATTCTTATACACATTCAAATGGTGTTCAGACTTTCCTTGCACACTTCGTCAACACTCTCTAGCTCTTGACACGGACACACCCGCGGCAGCTTTCGGAGTTAGGGGAAGCGTAAATTCCGCATAAAATCAAGCTTGTATGTGAGCGTACAATTTAGCATGAAGCGTTGAGCGTAACTTGCACGATCTTCTATTCTGTGTACGGACGTTGTGACTTTGTGTAAATAGAGTGACGGTTTGACTGAGATTAGAATTTCCAGGCAGTAGGTTCGTTCAACGGTTTTGTCGGGCACATGAGATCGGGGCATACGGGGAAGCCTTCTAACGATCTATGTGCGGGCTAGGCTATTAAGGTGAGCTGGGAGGCCTAGATATTTTCCAATTGGTTAGACAATCCCCCATATGACTTAAAAGGTCTTATCCATTGGTCCCTTTGTGTTTGGGTTTTTCCTAGGTTCATCGTTGTCTTACGACAGGAAGCAGAGCGACGGTCGGCTCCACAAACTTCGCGTTATTAAACGCACTTGCACTTTTACTATACACAACTCGTCATTAACCTGCGCTATATTATTAACCGGATATCATTCCCCTCGCGGATTGATTAACCTCGTATTACTCGTTTCTTGACATCATACAACTGATAAATTTGTACGGCATAAAAATTAACACAACGTTAAAGAGGGTCCTATTTTATCATTTTAATTAACTAGACGATCACACCTATTATCTGGCCAAATATTCTTAGTTTAATATGGACACGACTTACGATGGTGCTTTTATTCAATTCTAATAAGCCCCGGGTAAGGCGGTTACAACACTTCAAAAAACTGCAATTACTTACCCTCCCATCTTACATACTGGAAGTCGTCGTGTTCGTAAGAAAAAACACTTAACTATACAATTATTCATTAAATTCCCGCCGCGATCACATTTTCACCTTCCCCGATGCAATAAGCATTTTTTAAAAAGGACCTTAATTATTGCTCAATTAAAATCCATCTATCTATCTACAGCCATTGTCCGTCCACTGCTGGACGTAGGCCTCCTTCATATTGCGCCAACTTTCGCGATCCTGGGCTTCCCTCATCCAGCCACTGCCAGCTGTCCTAAGGTCATCCGTCCAACGCGTCGCAAGGCGTCCCACACTACGCTTTCCCAAACGTGGTCTCCACTCTAGGATACTTTTGCTCCAACGGTTGTCAGTTCTGCGGAAAACGTGACCAGCCCACATTGCCATTTCAACGTACCAATCCTTCGGGCTATGTCGACGACTTTCGTCTTTTCTATACTATATATACTATATAATATTATAAAGAGGAAAGATTTGATTGTTTGTTTGTTTGAATTGAATAGGCTCCGAAACTACTGGACCGATTTCAAAAATTCTTTTGCCGTTAGAAAGCTACATTATCACTGAGTGACATAGGCTACTTTTTACCGCGGGAAAATACCTTTTCCTACGGGAAAATTATTTTTTTATAAATGTGTGGGTATATCTCATCATCATCATCATCATCATCATCATAATCATCATCAGCCTATGTTAGTCCACTGCTGGACATAGGCCTTCCCTAATGAGCGCCACAGCGCCCTGTCTTTGACTTGAAGCATCCAGCATCTGCCTGCAGTCTTTCGCAGATCGTCATCCCACCTGGCCGGAGGGCGTCCTACACTACGTTTGCCAAGTCGCGGTCTCCACTCAAGAACACGTTTCCCCCAGCGGTTGTCGGTTCTTCGCGAGATATGGCCGGCCCACTGCCACTTCAGCTTACTAATTCTTTGAGCTATGTCGGTAACTCTGGTTCTCTGTCGGATGTATTCGTTACGAATCCTGTCCTTCAGAGAGACTCCGAGCATAGCTCTTTCCATAGCTCGCTGAGCGACTTTGAACTGGTGGACCAACCCTACCGTGAGTGTGTCACAGTGTAGGCCTAGTAGGGTTTTTTGTTGAAGAAAAACAAGAATTAAGATTACTATATTTATTTATAAGCAACAAAAACGGACCTATCGCGACAATAAAAATAAGTTAAGGTCGGAGAGCGACTTGTCTCAGGATGAGATTCGGATCTTTTTGAAGTACTAAATTTCGGTTAAGTTTTCTGCGCTTATTTGGCCTCCACTTCCCTCGGGAATCCTCTGAGCCGAAGAACTGGAGATGGGCGGCAGGCGCGCTCGGTGGAGTCAGCAGAGTAGTCGTGGCTCGATGCTCTTTCTCCCAACGGAGCGGTCAGCGGCCAGCAATGGTGATGAGAGAGTTCTTGCTTATTCAGCTGGTGCCAGGCTGAGCCAGAGCTGTAGGCTATTCAGCGAGTGGCAGGATTGAGCGTAGCTTGGTGATGTCTCGGAGGGACGCAGTGACAGAGCGTAGCTGTGTTAATTCCGCGGGGTGCGGTAGTTGCCCTGCAAGAATGCTGGTGTGAGATCGAGTCCAGTTAGGTAGCGTCCTGCCAGGCCCTGCGGTGCGAAGGGGATTTATCCCGAGGGAGCTAAGTGCAGTGCATGGCAGGAGCTAGGCATACGGAGTTACAGGCAGGCAAAAGCTGAAGAAGTTAACTATACAATTGTAAGCAATTGAAAGGGAGCAACTGAATATAAATTGAGTCGTGGGTTTGAATTCCAACGGTCGGCACGACCGTTATGATTTAAACCCAAAGTACTAAGCTAACATCTAGGTAGAGTTTAAATTCAAATTAACAGCAAAAGAGAACGTTACATTTAAATTTACATGAGCAATCCCAACAGCGAGGGGAATTTGCAAGTGTCTCTTTGTCAGAGTAACAGAGTTAGAATTAAGAATTTAAATGATTTATTTAAATCATTTAAATAAATACACAGTCAGAGCAAAACACAGTTAAAAGATAAAAATGTTCAGAGAGAGCTTACCAGTAGGAGCTGGGCAGGTTGCAGTCGATTCAGAATGACCGATTTTGGATAGAACAGCTGGTTTTATCCAGAACTAGCGGTTCTTTCAAATTTTGAAGAAGCTCCGCCTTAGGGCGGAATATGTCCTGTCAAAATTTGAATCAACCAACCAGAGCCGATCGTGTAGAGATGAACAGGTGAGCTTTTTGATAAGTGTTGCTGAGTGTATGAAATAAAGAAATAAATAATGTAGGTGTTAGTATTAATTAAATAAATAAATAGTTTCAAGTGTGTGTATTAATTAAATAATAAATATAATTTACGCGGAGAGCGACCTAGGCGCCCTCTAGTGTGCGTACGTTGAATTAGAATCTTGATTTAAAACAGCGCCATCTATTGACGATCGGCCGAACTTACAGTTTAGTTCGGCTGTAGATACGTCGTTCAGGTTTGTGGCGCGAAGCTTTAATTTGTCGGAATGCGAACTTAGTTTGCAGTGTGACAAGTGTCCACGTCTCAGCTCCGTAGGTCATGACGGGTAGGACGCACTGATAAGGAAAAAACGGGAATTATATATTCGATTCCGAGTGACGCTATCTCAGTAACTATAATAACTAGACTCTTCAAATTTGATACAAAAGTAAGTGATTACAAAACTAAGAAACTAATTTCAGGATGTTTGGAGATTCCCACGGGATAAGAAAAAATAGGGATTTATATATTCAGTTCTTACGGGAACGGGAAAAACGGGAACAGGCAGAAAGTTGAAATTTGTCACGTAGGTTTATTCGGGAGTGTAGGGGAACACTAACAAAGGATTTTCCGAAACGCCCACAGGGACGAGAAAAAACGGGATTTTACGTTTCGAGACGAAACAGCGGAAGAAAGAGACTTAACATTTATAACGTGTGTTTCTTTAAAGGCTTTAAGTGAACTCCGAAAGCACTCCCCAAAATTTCCACGGGAACGGGAAAAACTTATTTTTTCGTTTTACATCTTAGCGCGTACGAAGTCGTGGGCAAAAGCTATTTAGGATATATTTTAGGACAGCCCTATAGGTTAGGTTAGGTTTGTTTTATAAAAATCCTGCAATATTTACAGTTTCAGAAAAATTAAGGCAGCGGGGCAATGCGGGGGCTTGCTTGCATGCTTGCTGGAGTCCTTGCTTTGCATGCTTGATTGCATACTTGCTTTCATGCATGCTTGCTTGCGAGCTTACTTGCATGCATGCTTGCTTGCACACGCTTGCTTGGCATGCTTACTTGCATGCTCACTGCGTGCTTGCTTGCACGCTTGCATGTCATGCTTTCATGCATTCTCGCTGAGTGCTTGCTTGCACGCTTGCTTGCATGCATGCTTGCTTTGCCTGCTTTTATGCCTGCTTGCGTGCCTGCTTGCATACTTACATGCTTGCATGCTTGCTTGAAAGCTTGCAGTTTCGCTTGCTTTGCTTGCTTGCATGCCTGCTTGCATACTTACATGCTTGCATGCTTGCTTGCATGCCTGCTTGCATGCCTGCTTGCATGCCTGCTTGCATAATTACATGCTTGCATGCTTGCTTGAAAGCTTGCAGTTTCGCTTGCTTGCTTGCTTGATTGCTTGCTTCTGTGAAATGCTCATGGTTCACTTGCTTACTTGCATGCATGCTTGCTTGCATGCTTGCTTGGCATGCTTACTTGCATGCTCACTGCGTGCTTGCTTGCACGCTTGCATGTCATGCTTTCATGCATTCTCGCTGAGTGCTTGCTTGCACGCTTGCTTGCATGCTTGCTTGCATGCTTGCTTTGCCTGCTTTCATGCCTGCTTGCATACTTACATGCTTGCATGCTTGCTTGCATGCCTGCTTGCATGCCTGCTTGCATACTTACATGCTTGCATGCTTGCTTGAAAGCTTGCAGGTTTGCTTGCTTGCTTGCTTGCATGCCTGCTTGCATATTTAGATGCTTGCATGCTTGCTTGCATGCCTGCTTGCCTACTTACATGCTTGCATGCTTGCTCGATTGCTTGCTCCTTTGAAATGCTCATGGTTCGCTTGCTTACTTGCATGCATGCTTGCTTGCACGCTTGCTTGGCATGCTTACTTGCATGCTCACTGCGTGCTTGCTTTCACGCTTGCATGTCATGCTTTCATGCATTCTCGCTGAGTGCTTGCTTGCACGCTTGCTTGCATGCTTGCTTGCATGCTTGCTTTGCCTGCTTTCATGCCTGCTTGCATACTTACATGCTTGCATGCTTGCTTGCATGCCTGCTTGCATGCCTGCTTGCATACTTACATGCTTGCATGCTTGCTTGAAAGCTTGCAGTTTCGCTTGCTTGCTTGCTTAATTGCTTGCTTCTTTGAAATGCTCATGGTTCACGCGTGCGAAGCCGCGGGCAACAGCTAGTGTCTGATATGCTCGTTAAAATCACTATCACTACATAGTATAAAATAAAGTCGCTTTCTCTGTCCCTATGTATGCTTATATCTTCAAAACTACGCAACGGATTTTGATGAGGTTTTTATTAATAGATAGAGTGATTCAAGAGGAAGGTTTTTATGTATAATTCTACGCAGACGAAGTCGCGGGCAGAACCTAGTATTTAATAAAATTCCAATTGGTTTCAGAAACAAATTAAAAGATAGTTGTTTCTATAATAATAGAAATGTTACTACCACGTATGTGATTTACTAGACGATAAATTGTAACCTGTATAGTTACCTACTACCTGTTGTATTGTATTGTATTGGTTGTTATTGTACTACCTATAGTATTGCTACACCCCACTGGGTCCATGTGAAACTTCTTTAGCATTAGTTACCAACATTGTAATACCATGGTTTTGATAATAAAATAAATGAGTAAATGAGTAAATAAGTAAACGAATCAAGCGATTTAATTAGTTACCTTAAAGAGGAAAGGGTACAAGGATAAAAGGAAGCAGCTCCTGTGTTGTCCCAAATAAACACGTATTCGTTTTTCCAAGCAAACGACAAGAAAGTTAATTACTGAGCATTAGAAGGGTCCAAATTATGTTTTATACGCTATTAAATTAAGAAAAGGTTTAGATCAAAAGATAAATCCTTTGCTGACACTCGTTTTGTACAAAGTGAGTGTGAAATTGGATTTGTTGGTTTGTTAACACATACATACATGGTTTATTACATCAAAATCGGTTAAGTTGTTACGGCATAGAGTTGTTACTCGTAACAAACATTGAATTTTTTGACGACCGGATAGCCTAGTGGTTAGTGACCCTGACTATGAAGCTAGAGGTCCTGGGTTCGAATCCCGGTAGGGGCAGACAGTTGTACGATGAATACGAATATTTGTGCCCGAGTCATGGATGTTGTATGTATTTAAGTATGTATTTATCTACATTATTATATAAGTATGTTTATCCGTTGCCTGGTACCCATAGTACAAGCTTTGCTTAGTTTGGGGCTGAGTCAATTGGTGTAATTTGTCCCAAGATATTTATTTATTTATTTATTTATATTATTTATAATTTACCAGTTCCTTCTCTTCCCGCGCAGATGGTAAAAGCCCATCGAATGGGCGAAAGTCTTAGGAAGTTATAGGCGATGCGGCTAGCCCATCACTACATTAATTCCTCACCACCTACACGCCCACAATCATGCTAAACGTGGCCTTTAGGAATACGATGGAGGGAGACGTTATATACGTATTTATGTAATTAGCTGTTGCCCGCGGCTTCGTCTGTGCAGAATTCGCTTATCGCTATCCCGCGGGAACTATCCAATTTTCCGGGACAGAAACTATCCTATGTCCTTCCTCGGGGCTCAAACTATCTATATATTAAATTTCAACTAAATCGGTCGAACGGTTTAAGCGTGAAAAGGTAACAGACAGACAGACAGAGTTACTTTCACATTTATAATATTACTAGCTGACCCGGCGAACTTTGTTCCACCTTAAATTTGAAAAATTCCAGTAGTTTGGGCTGTGCTATCCCGCGGGAACTATGCAATTTTCCGGGATAAAAACTATCCTATGTCCTTTCCCGGGACTCAAACTATCTGTATACCAAATTTCAACTAAATCGGCCCAGCGGTTTAAGCGTGAAAAGGTAACAGACAGACAGACAGACAGACAGACAGAGTTACTTTCGCATTTATAATATTAGTAAGGATAGTAGGGATTGATATTGTCCTACATAACACTCCAAATATAACTTTAAGCTACTCATAGAGGCTTTAACGAAACAGCTTCTCCCATCCACTATTTGGAAACTTGGTCAACATTGTGTGTTATATCTACACACCCTACCTTTGAAGTCACAAGTCAAGGGATGACCTGCGATTCCCTCAGAAACTTACTTTGATCATTGAATTAATAACCAGTTTTGGCCACTGCCTCACGATAGAATTAAAATTAATAATTACCACATATTATAAAACAACTAGCGACCCGCCCCGGCTTCGCACGGTATATTATGCATGTATTATACATATAAACCTTCCTCTTGAATCACTCTATCTATTAAAAAAACCGCATCAAAATCCGTTGTGTGGTTTTGAAGATATAAGCATACATAGGGACACAGGGACAGAGAAAGCGATTTTATTTTATACTATGTAGTGATGATAAACTCCTCCGCCGCATCAACTGTCTGTTTATTCGCGATAAAGTCAAAAACTACTAAATAGATCTTATTCTTATTATGCTTATATCCGTATCCGTATGCGCGGATATCCGAGGGAAAAGTAAAATCCGTATCCGTATCCGTGACCGTTACTTTGCAGGCGGATCTTTTACGCATCTTTTACAGGTGATTAGGTAGAATTAAAATAACTATAAATCAAATATTTGGCACCTTTCCTGCCTGACGTTGCGGAGAGCGTAACGTCAACTGTCGCTTCACGGTCGCGGGCGCCGACACCAATCGAATAAAAAAATAAAGATCCGTATCCGTATCCGCGGATCTTGACACTAAATATCCGTAATCAGATCCGTATCCGGGGATATACATTTTCATTTTTATCGCTAACTAGCTGTTGCCCGCGACTTCGTCTGCGCAGAATTCTCTTATCGCTATCCCGCGGGAACTATGCAATTTTCCGGGACAGAAACTATCCTATGTCCTTCCTCGGGACTCAAACTATCTATATACCAAATTTCAACTAAATCGGTCGAACGGTTTAAGCGTGAAAAGGTAACAGACAGACAGACAGACAGAGTTACTTTCGCATTTATAATATTAGTAAGGATTAGAATAAACAATTATTCGATGTAAACCAGTTATCTATACCTACCTACGTATAATATAGCTGAAGAGGGTCTGAGGGAACCAAAGTCTGTAGATGGAAGATATTATAAAAATTGCGGGGATACTTAGAATCCATAACTGAACATGTTCCAAAAGTTTTTAGAATTTTTGTCTGTTTTACTAATATGTTGAGAAAATCACCGGCCAGGTAGTAGGCTACTTTTTATCCCTAAAAATTGCATAGTTCCCGCGGGATAGCGACAAAGTCGTGGGCAGAAGCTAGTTAAGAATTACTTCAACTCACCCTACTTACGGACCTACAATATTTTTTTGCAAATCGGAATCGCAAATGGAATATAAAAAAACTTTCACACAAACCCTCGGTTTTTCGTTCTCCTATAGAGTTTCAACATTTTAATATATTCCATTCAATTTTTATCAACGATAACTCTACAATTGTATTAAAAAAATGCCCTTTTAACAAAAATATAAAACATTTTAACATTTTATTAACAAGGTAGAATCAGTCTTTTGTCCTTTTATTTCTTTGATGTAACATTTTTCGCGTAATTCAGTTGTTTTATGGCTTTACGTACTCTTTTTTAGAAACCGATTATTTCGTATCTATTTAAAAAAAAACAAGGAAAGTGATTATCTTACCACGCATAAAGATTCCTTAGTCTAATAAAGTGAAAATGGTTACCTTGATGATTAGGCAAAATATAATATAATGCTATAGGCGATGCGGCTAGCAACCCATCACTATTTTGGTTAACCTTACCACCTCCCCACAATCATGCTAAACATGGCCATTAGTTGTTACCTTAGGCCCTGTCTACCCCGTAAGGGATAAAGACGTAATTTATGTATTGTGTACACCAAATTAGAGAACATGTCAATGCGCACTCGTATGGAGAGGTCAAATAGCTGGCGAGAGGACAGGAGAAGTTTTGCCATCTGTACGCTCACAATCATGCTAAACGTAGCTTGTAGGTCTTGCCACCTTACGCGCTGTCTACCCCGTAAGGGATAGAGACGTGATTTGTGTATGTGTATGGTATGATGCATGTGCTCGAAAATTAGATGCGGATATTTTGAGGATCGATTATTTGCATCGTTGTTAATTCGTTTAATTAAAGTATACTTAATTAATTACATTATCTAATGCAACCCTCCTGCCTTTTTCCCATAAGTTGTTTGACCATAAATTGAGAAGATTCAGGGCTGCCACCAAATTGGCAAATAAACCAGGAAGTAAGCAGGGTTGTCACACTATACTATAATTTATGCACATATTTTTCTCGCCTTCATACGACAAGAATTTAATTACTTCGATCCTCTATTAATATGTTAATGGCCTTTCCTTACCGATCACTTGTCTCTTTGAAATTACTTTACGAGCTGCGGCTGTAAAAATGTACCTACATACAACAGAACCAATTTTCCCGGACTGGTACGATTTAAGGATCTTCAAAAAAACGAGCCTATTCTTTTTTTAAAAGGCCGACAACGCGCTCTTAACGCCCTTTTTTTAACGGAGAGCAAATCTTTATAGATGCCCTAGGCACGGGGATGCCTAGGGTTATGTGGGACTCCCCCCGAAGGGGTATACCCAAACTAAAAACTCTCCGGCGTTGCCTCAACCCGGTATGATGGGGACGCAGTGGGATGCCACTAGTGTTTCACCACAGCCGCCCCACCGGTGGCCCCGGCTTCCGCCAGGACCGCGCCAAGAAGGGGTGGCCCGTACGCAGAGCCCGTCTTCCCTTAGACTTAGACAGTGGGACCGTGCAATGCAGGTAGGTAATGCGATCTTAACGCTCTATGTTATGAGTGTCTATGGGCGGCAGTGATTACTTTCCATCAGGTGACCCGCTTGCTCATTTAAAAAAAAAACAACAAACAACAACAATTTTACATACATATTGTAAAACAAAGTTCTCCGCCGCGTCTGTCTGTTTGTTCGCTATAAACTCAAAAACTACTGAACCAATTTTCATGCAGTTCCACTTATAAATAGAGTGACTCATGACGAAGGTTTTAGTATATAGTTTGTCAAGGTTTTGGGTAAATTGGTTGAAGTATAACGATAATTTGTTGAAGGTGTCGAGAAAAGTCAAGCCGTGGGATACAAATTAGTTTTGCCGCTTGATGCGCTTGATTATAGTATCATTATGTGTACTCTTATTGTACCTATGTATCATACAAACATACATAAATCATGACTTTATCCCTGGGTAGACAGAGCCTAAGGTAACAAAACCTAAAGGCCACTTTTAGCATGATTTTTTCGTAGGCGGATTTTTTTGTTACGTCAATACGCGTACCCGAGGCTCTGTGTTAGAGACGTGCGCGACGAACCGTCGAGGAGATCGGGACATGCTTAGATAATCCCAGCTCATTACTGAGATGGTGATAAGACACGCAGATTGTAATTAAAATATTAGGGCAGCGGAATTATCGGAGGCTCGATCAAGACAAATTACGTAATAGCTAGCTGTTGTCCGTGACTTTGCGCGATTTAACAGTCAGTAAATTTAAACTGTATGGTGCATATAATCGCTCAAACGTGGCCTTTAGGTCTAAAGTATGGGATAGACGGGATTTATGTATGTATGAAGCCAGTGTCTTCCATGCTGGTCTGGGAGCAAAGAAAAAACATAGAATGTACCAGTTGCCTCTCTACCCGCGCAGATGCTAAAAGCCCATCGAGGGAATGGGCGAAAATATTAGGAATCATGTTATAGGCGATGAGGCTAGCAACCCATCACTATTTTGATTCTATTTTCCACCTATACGCCCGCAATCTTGCTAAAATGTGGCCTGTAGGTACATGCTACGTTAGGCTCGGTCTACCCCGTAAGGGATAAAGACGTGATTTGTGTGTGTGTGTGTGTGTGTATGTATATGTAGCCAGTGAAACCTAACGTCTTCACCTTTAATGTCAGGACAGTGGCGCCCTCCTACGCGATTAAGCGTAAAGATAAAAACACATTAGGCCTGCCCTATCTCGATCTGCGCCATCGAGACAGGTAGCCTCGGTGCTCTCAAGTGCATGAAGTTACTGGTTCAAGTTAACGCCATCCTTATCTACATGAAGCCATCTCGGTCTAACCTGGTGATGTGTCTTATTTTTCATTGCTTCTCACATTTATTTTATCTTAAGTATTATGTTATGTGTATAAATATGTATTATTTTGTATTATATTTATGTTGATACTGTTGTTTTTATTATCCCTGCGTTTATCCTGTCTATTTGTTTCCGCCACCTACTTAAACTGTCTCCAACTTATTTCTATTAGTGGTTGTCTGGAAGAGATCGCTATTAAGCGATAAGACCGCTTATTGTCTACTTTGTTCTTTGTTTCTGTATTGTTTTGTACTGATTTGTGGTGTTCAATAAAGAGTATTTGTATTGTATTTGTATTGTGCCGAGTGTGGCTCGACTCGAGTCAGACTCGAGTCCTGCTTTGGACTCGCCTACTCGAATACCAATTTATTTTGATTCGAGTAAACTGGAGTCGATTTCGGTACCTACTTGAGTCAGGAAGAATCGATTTTGTAGTCTTTGACTCGATTCTATTATAAGTAATATTAATAATATAGCCTTTTTTATTCCGTTTCGCTACAATTTCAATTAGAATTATACTTAGATACATATTTAAAAAAACCCATCAAAATCCGTTGCGTAGTTTTAAAAATTCAGTTTTCATGCAAAGTTGAGAGCTTTTTTAATCTGCAGATTCAGATTATGCATAGGTACATAAACGCAAGAATTGCTCGATTAACGCATTCACTGCCACCGACGCTCATATGCGTTGTCGTGACTTTCGCCCAGTGCCGCTGTCATAATTTTACAGGCATTTGAACGCACATGTCATACATGTACGTGAACGTACATGATTTATGTATTTTATTATTTATTTTATTTATTTACACACTTTTTCTACACAAACTTATTTGTGCTGATTCCGGTCCAACGCGTTTGATGCAAGGATGTGAATCTTTTGGCTGAAAATCAGCGCTGTAGTAGGCACCTACTGCAGCATAATGCTGAGTCGAATACCTTTTCGGCATCATCAACTCAGTATGTTTTTGTATTAGTTTAAGAGTCTGTGTATTTTTTGATGTCGAATAAAGTTATGTCTATGTCTATGTCTATATGCGTCTGCGACACCTGAAGAAGTCTCGGTTTTGGCATCAAAATCATGCATATTAACTGTTTAATTCAAAACAAGGCACGAAATAAATATTTTATCATATTTTTTAACAAAGAACACTTTGAAATCAAACTGAAGCAAACAACAAAGGATTCTCGAGATTAAATTTGCAGATTAAAAAAGCTCTCAACGTTGCATGAACTATTCCACTACAAATGAGAAAGCAGAAATGAAACGAAAACTGACCTCTTAATATGTCTTCACGGAATGCATACACCACAATTTTCTTTCACTTTTCGCGATGATTGACTCATATACAGATAAAGGCATAAATACGTAATTTAATTTATAGGTAGACTTAGGTAGGTACAGTTATATGTAGCTTGATAAATATTATGTAATTGCTCTCGGTAATTTATTAAATGCCAACGAAATACATTAATGAAAAAAAATACAAAAGGGGAATTAAAAACAACTATGATTAAATTAAAAACGAATTAAAAACTAAACTAAAAATAAAGTTAATTAAAAAAGGAGGGGCCCCCGTGACGTAGTACCACTGGCGCTGGCAGCATTCCCCCTTTGGACAGCGATACTAATACGCTGTCCAAGGAAGCTGCCAGCTCTGCGGTCACCCATAGCGTCTATTAGCCTCTTCGAAATATCTTTGAAGATGCTAATAGCGCTAGGACCCCACGGACAAAGGGCATAAATATATGTATGTTACCAAGACGTCAAAAACATTTATACACCTTTGTCACAAACGATAAGGTCGGTGATGCATACATTTGACATGATGGCTGTATCGATATTGACTTTCATGCTGGTCTGGGAGTAAAGAAAAAAGAAAATGTAGCAGTTGTTTCTCTTCCCGCGCAGATGGTAACAGCCCATGGGCGAAAATTTTAGGAATCATGTTATAGGCGATGCGGCTAGCAACCCGTCATATTTTGATCCCCCTTTCCACCTATACGCTCGCAATCAGGCTAAACATGGCCTTTAGGTTTTGCTGCCAGGCTCTGTCTACCCCGTAAGGGATAAAGACCTGATTTGTGTATATAATGATGTATGATTTGCGTAGCAAGTGGGATAAAGTAGTCTCTGCCTACCCCTGTGGGAAAGAGACGTGACGGTATGTATGTATGTATGTATGACATTTATGCCCTCTTCTGTATAAACAAGATCTCTCATAATTTTTGATTAATAAAATAATAACTTCTGGTTTCGTTTTTAGTTTGGTCACTTATTTCGCTTGTACTATCGTTTGTTCGTGATAGGTTTTCTCTGAATACCCCAACAGTGGGCGTTGACAAGCATATAGTAATGTTTCCTGTAACAACAGATATCACAACGAAGTTATCTTACTTATCAGATAGCTCAATTTGATTACCGCCATTTTACAGCATTGTGCTATTATTTCAAGTGTTTCATAGTAAGTACACTTATTTGATTTCATTTACGTATCTATTTGTCCTACTAAAAGTATATCACCTTCATAGTAAAAGCTCAATAGGCGATGCGGCTAGCAACTCATTTTGATTCCCCTTTCCGCATATACCCCTACAATCATGCTAAACGTGGCCTTTAGGTCTTGTTAAGGCTCTGTCTACCCCGTAAGGGATAAGGACGTCATTTATGTGTGTATGTTGAAGTCCTATACTGAAAAATATCTTCGTACACTTGGGTTAAGTTTTTCAATTTTCCTTACAAAGCCGCCGACATAATGTCTCAGAGATTTGATGAGATGATTAATGAGACTCCGAACAACACCATAAACATTAACTGCTCAAGTGCTCGTAAAAAAGAACGTTAACCTTTTCGTTTTTTGCCCTTTTCGCACGTTCATACTTCCCATTAGCTAAAAAGAGAGCAGAGACCGAATCGTTTTCATCTTCCAGAAAAATTGCGAATTATGACAAATCGTCAAAACTCGAATGTGTATCAAAAACATTACATTGTTTACACTTTAAGGAATTGTAAGTTTGATACAGATAGAAAAATTCGAAGGCTTACTCACCTGCTATGGGTGGTGTAGCGGTATAGCACGCATTACGGAATGACGAGGATCCGGGTTCGATTCCCGGACATAGCTTTACGTTTTGGATTTTCCTGTGTTCTAATTTTGAGTGTCGTTTAGAAATTGCATACATGTATGTGTGAATAACAGTCTCGCTTTAATATAGGCTGAAAAAACATTCTTCCATGCTCGTCTGGGAGTAAAGGAAAAACAGAATTTACCAGTTGCTTCTCTTCCCGCGCAGATGGTAAAAGCCCATTGAGGGAATGGGCCAAAGTCTTAGGAATCATGTTATATTTTATTGAATCTGGCGTTACTTTGCGGAGGTTCATTTCAATGAACAAAAAAATTACCTTGCTACTCCGCTACGCACGAGTATAGGTAAGTACGAGTATGAGTAGCGGAGTAGCAAGGTAAATTTTTTGTTCATTGATCATAATAGGCGATGCGGTTAGCATCCCATCACTATTTTGATTCCTTTTTCCACCTATACGCCTACAATCATGCTAAACGTGGCCTTTAGTTTTTGTTACCTCAGGCTCTGTCTACCCCGTATGTGTGGAAAAACATGGCCGCTGATGTCATTGAATTATACGACCATGCCAAGTATCTATCAGCAGTAAATCTGTTATTATTATACGTCGTTAAGCGTTTCATAGCTCTGTGCAATTTATATACCATCTCACGATTCGCGGACGCTGCGAAGATCATATTTGATCTTAATTTCTAATCCAAATTATGTAGAACTAGCGACCCGCCCCGGCTTCGCACGGTATATTATGCATGTATTATACATATAAACCTTCCTCTTGAATCACTCTATCTATTAAAAAAAACCGCATCAAAATCCGTTGTGTAGTTTTGAAGATATAAGCATACATAGGGACATAGGGACATGGGGACATAGGGACAGAGAAAGCGACTTTATTTTATACTATGTAGTGATACCTAGTGATTTATTTAATGTACAGTCAGCGTCAAATAGTTAGTGACACGTCATTGTTACAGTTGAAATAAGGTCGTGTTGCTAACTTTTTGGCCACTTTGGGTGTCACGAACTATTTGACGATGACTGTACAGACACGAACTTTCTACTAATTTATTATTATGTATTTGTTATATGTATAGATGTGGCTAACGAGCAATTGATCACGAAGTTAAAGCTTATAAAAATCGTAAAACTACATCATAAAGCCGCTAAAGAGCAAAGCCGCTGCGCCAATTTCAAACAGCAATTTGAATGCGTTCAGTTATTTCCGCGGTCACTGCATTAGTCTGTGAACGCAATTCACGACCATTGCTAGATTACAACAATGAATTTACGAACATTCCTAAATGACACTAACATGGAAATATTGGAAATATACAATTGGGTGGGACTATTTCTAGCTGCTGACTTAAAAAGTCACATACACACACACACACACACACACACACACACACACACACGCAAATCTCATCTTTACCCCTTGCGGGGTAGATCGAGCCTAAGGTAACAAGACCTACAGGCCACGTTTAGCAAGACTGTGAGCGTATAGGTGGAAAATGGAATCAAAATAGTGATGGGTTGCGAGCCGCATCGCCTATAACATGATTCCTATTTTCGCCCATTTTTTTTTTTTTTTTTTTTATATGAATAGGAAGGCAAACGAGCAAGTGGGTCACCTGATGGTAAGTGATCACCACTGCCCAAAGACACCCGCAACCCTGGAGGGATTGCAGATGCGTTGCCAACCCCCTCAAAGGGCTTTTACCATCTGCGCGGGAAGAGAAGCAACTGGTACATTCTATCTTTTTTCTTTGCCTCAGACCAGCATGGAAGTTAAAAAAATGGGTTAGTAAAAAAGTCACATGACAGCTGGTATAGAAAGATCAAAGGTTTACTCACCTGCTATAGTCGGTATAAGGATAAAGTACGCATCACGGATTAATTGACGGGTTCGATTCCCGACCATAGCTTTACTTTTCGGAGTTATCAGTGTCGTTTATAAATTAATTTTAAGTTTGTATCTCCAAGCGTTCCTGAGGAAAAATTTCTTGACAGACGGACGGACGGACGGACGGACAAAGTAATCTTTCAAGGGTTCCATTTTCCCTTTGACGTACGGAACCCTAAAAATGTATGTTAGCGACTGAACTAAAAATCTTTTTCTTCACACAGTTCCTCTTTGCCCCATCCTCGTATCTCTCTCTTTTTACCCACCACCTAATTTCCACCCTCCACCCCAAATCCCAAGGTCGTTATTCCCACTACACATGCACCCAAGATACGCGTTTTCGAAAGCAACTATTTTCAAATAGGTACAAGTTGACGCGTTCCTTCTTGGGATTGAATTTTAAATGAAGCTTTTCAATATAGGGTCAAACGAAAATAACTCTTACGTGCATGTGAATACGTGCTATTAACTTTACATTTGACTGCTTATTTTAGTTTTAGTTGACACTAGTTGATGTCCCCGACTTCGTCTGCTAGTAGGTAGTAGGGCTTGTTTATCACTGTCCCGCGGAATCTACGCAATTTTCAGGGATAAAAAGTACCCTAATTGTCATTCTAGACTACAATCTATCTCTATGCCAAATTTCATCCAGATCTGCTCCATCGATTTCGCGTGAAACAGTAACAAACATCCATGCATACTTTCGCATTTATTTTTATACTAGCTTCAGCCCGCGGTTTCGTCTGCGTAGAATTATACATTCCTCTAGAACCACTCTATCTATTTTAAAAATCGAATCAAAATCCGTTGCGTAGTTTTAAAGATATAAGCATACATTGGGACAGACAGACAGCGGAAAGCGACTATGTTTTGTACTATGTAGTGATTTAAATGTGAGTATGTAGCTCGGTATATCCTGTGCTATTAATCTTATTAATATTATAAATACGGATGTTTGTGAGGATGGTTTGTTTCTGTTTCACACCAGAGCGGCTGAACAGATCTGGATGAAATTTGGCACAAGGATAGATTATAGTATGGAGTAACAATTTCCAACAGTTTTTAGAATTTTGGACTGTCTATTTGTCTGTATATTTGCGAGCACATCACGTGAAAACGGCTGAACGGATTCTGCTGCAAGTTTACTAATCTGTTGATTTAATTACCGGCCAAGTTATACTAGTTTTTATCCCGGAAAACTGGTATCCGATCATTTGACCAACAAACGTTTGACAATTGTATCGTTTGCCAAAAATTTCATTTGACAACCCTTTAATATCTGATAAACCGTTAACTTTTTTAAAAATCGAAAAATCTTTAGGCGTAGCTCACATTAGGTTAGATTTGTTTTATAAGTTTTCCAAAAAGTAAGTAAGTAAATAAGTAAATGCTTCATTGTACAAATAATTATAAAGAAACAGATACAATTTCACAAAAAAATATGTAGATAGATATGTGGTTTTTAGGATAAGTGTTTGTATAGAAAATAATTGAGTGTCAAAAAAATAAAAATAACACTAATATATGTGGTGTTCAATAAAGAGTTATTGTATTGTATTGTATTGTATATATGCACAAAGGCGAACTTATCCCTATAAGGGATCTCTACCCTCTAATAAGTCAATGTTTTAGTAGAAAATAAAAGACTGTCAAATGAAGTGTTTGTCAAACAAATGACAAATTGGTGAACCCGGAAAACAGCATAGTTCCCGCGGGATAGCGATAAACATGTCCGTTGCTAGTTACGCGGACAAAGTCGCGGGCAGAAGCTAGTAAGCAAAACAAGCTTTATTTTAAATACATACATACATACCGTCACGCCTCTATCCCACAGGGGTAGGCAGAGACTACTTTATTCCACTTGCTACGATCCTGACGTATTTCTTTCGCTTCATCCACAGTCATCAGTCTCTTCATACATGCTCGTCAGTTTCGGGTACACCTGACCTGAACTTTTTCCAAAACGTCTCCTATTTGGTCTCGGAACGTCCGTCTAGGCCAGTGGTTCCTAACCTTTTCAATGTCACTACCCCTGTGAACAAGTATGGGAATTGAGTTTACCCCTAGCTAATTTAAAATAATTAAAACCACACAAATTCGAACGAAAATATGTTTATTATGTGAGAAATTGCACGTTTAGGTAACTAGTAAGTAAAGCAAGAAAAGCCGCGCGCATGAGAGCGCCGTGCTACCGTTTACCGTACTATTATTTTGTTTATTGCTATTTTAATACTATTTCGTGCCATCCCGTGTTACCCCCCTAGAATCTCCGTTTACCCCTGCGGGGGTAATTACCTCCAGGTTAGGAACCACTGGTCTAGGCCTTCCCCTCCCAACGTAACCATTCATTTTAAATTATTGCTTAAAAGTCCTCAGTGGGCGTCAAAAACAGAAAGAAAAAGTCGTTGGAAAAATCAAAGTCAAACGGCGAATCAATTTAGCTGATTGACAGTGTTTAATCAATTCAGAAGTAGCCATTTCTCTTTCACGCAAAACCCTCAAGAAATGCCTTTTGTATCGCATAATGGGAAAGTGGCTGAATGCAGTGGAAATGTTAATTTCTTGAATGGGCTTGGACTATTGTTAGTGGCTCGTTTTGTGGACATTGTTGGCTGCCGGCTCTTAGAGTATAATTATTTTTTTATAGACCGAAATCTGCCATTCTTCCACGCTGGTCTGGGAGTAAAGAAAAAACAGAATTTAGCAGTTGCTTCTTTTCCCGCGCAGATGCAAAAGCACATCGAGGGAATGGGCGAAAGTCTTAGGAACCATGTTAAAGGCGATGCTAGCAGCCCATCACAATTTTGATTTCCCTCTCCACCTATACGCCCTTTAATCATGCTGAATGTGTTTAGGTCTTGTAGCCTTAAGCTCTGTCTACCCCAACTAATTTTTGTCCGTCAGGGAGCAAAAGTTACTTTTCTGAACGAGAGGGAACAACCTGCTGATGAAAATAACCCATTATCCTGCCTAATTTGCCTACCGGACTAATTTCAAGACTTAAAAACTATATTATGTAAAAAGGAAGAAAGCTTAAACCTAACCCAAAACCTAGCCTAAGGGGAAGGCCTAGACGGAGGTTCCGAGACCAAATAGGAGACGTTTTGGAAAAAGGTCAGGTCAGGAGTACCCGAAACCGACGAGCATGTATGAAGAGATCGATGAATGTGGATGAAGCGAAAGAAGTATGTCAGAATCGTAGCAAGTGGAACAAAGTAGTCTCTGCCTACCCCTGTGGGAAAGAGGCGTGACGGTATGTATGTATGTATATTTAAAAACTCTTGGCTACTAGGACATGAAATTGGTAAGCGTTGAAAATCCACGACGATTAAGCTGTCAAAGTGCTACAGGACAACTCAAGCCGTGCCACGTATAGACAGCTTAATTGGGTTGTTACCTTGTCATAGTAACTATTAACGTTAGTTGAAAGTAACATTGATTTGTTGGAGTTAAAGGTTGCACGCTGAAATTGAAGAAGTTGTAGACGGAACTCCATATAAGTAGGTACTCGTATATTTTCGTGGTACAATTCATAGACGACAGCGATTTGGAGCCCTGCCTCACTACGCCATGGCTACGTCACCAGCTATGCATACATAGTATAAAACAAAGTAGCTTTCCGCTGTCTGTCACTATTATGCTTAGATAGAGTGTTTCGAGGGGAAGGTTTATATGTGTCGGGTATTTGATGACGTCGTCCTGGCAACCCGTTAGGCTCGCTGGGTGGTGGTGGAGGGGTAGGGACCTCTCTGCTCTTCTCTCGCCGATCGTCGGAGCGTAAGGACGTACATCTGTTGTGATTTCCTACTGTGTATCTACGTATTCCTAGTCCTATTTGCTTATTATTCTTTTTGATTCTCATTAAATTGTTGTTGTTTATTCGAAGTGCATTATCTTTAATCGAACCCGCTACTGGTCCCTAATATATGTATAATACATGCCTAGAGGTAATACAGTAGACAAACACTGATTGCACCCATGCGAAGTCAGGGCGGGTCGCTTGTAGTGTACAAATCAGACGCCTCCGATGCGTCGCCAAGTGACTGACAGCCGATACATTTCTATGTGAATGTCACCCTAGCGTACTGGTGAGGCAGGGCTCTTAGCGTAGTGGTGCTATTTCTTTACATCATGATAAATAAGCAACAACACCCATGGGCGTAAGGGGATCTCAAAACATATTGTTTTTTTAACCCGCTGTTTTTTTTAAGTATCTTTGAGAATTTGCTTTTGAATCGGGATCTGTGTCGTTGAAAAAATACATAAATACGTAAATCACATCGTTATCCCTTACGGGGTAGACAGACCCTAAAGAAACAAGACGTAAAAGCCACGTTTAGCGTGATTGTGGGCGTATAGGTGGAATCAAAATGGGTTGCTAGCCGCATCGGTTATATAACATGAGCCCTAAGATTTTAGAAAAAAAATGTCTCTCAAAAATCCTGTATTTTAACAAAGGTGGAGGATTAATGAAAGCTTTTAGAAGTTGAATTCGCTTGTGACTTAAGGCAATCTAGTAAAGGCTACCAATTGGGAAATTCTCATTTAATATGGGTGATTGGCGTTTCAATTGAAAACATGAAATTGCTCGCGTGTATGAATGTTTAGGTTACATCATAATGTATTATTGTATGTATGTACCTATAGTTCTTTATTGTTCATAAAACACATGAAACAGATGAATACAGGACAACACAAATACACAAAGGCGAGCTTATCCCTGAAATGGATTTCGTCCAGTTAGCCTTTGTACGATTGACAGGGAATAGGTAACTATTAAGCAAGCGTAGACACACAGCAAAAGTAAAAGAATCGAACGAAACCTAAAGCAATCCTAAATACCTAAATTTTAAATAATGTAAGATTCTTTCACACTGGTATGGGAGTAAAGAAAAAGAAGAGTTTAACAGTTGCTTCTCTTCCCGCACAGATGGTAAAAGCCCATAAAGAATAACAAAAAAGGTCAAATTTTTTTTTTTTTTTTTTTTTTTTTATATTAAAACCGACAAACGGGCATGCGGTGCACCTGATGGTAAGTGATCACCGCCGCCCATGGACAACTGCAGCACCAATGGGACTGCTAGCGCGTTGCCGGCCTTGCAAGAAATGGTACACTCGCCTCTTGAAGGTACCCATATCGTAGCCTGTTGGAAAAACCCCAGCCGTCAGCCCATTCCAAATTTTGCACGTACGGGGCAAGAAAGACCGCTTAAATCGCACGGTGTTAGAGCACCAACTATCGAGGTGATGTTGGTGGAAACTACTTTTGTGTCGAGTAGTTCGGTGATGGAACTTGGCAGCTGGGATAAGGTTAAAGAGTTCAACGGAGCACTCCCCATTATAAATCCTGTAGAACACGCAAAGAGAACTTACGTCTCTGCGAAGAGGAAGAGGGTCAAGTTTCACAGAGAGCATAGGGTCACCAATGATGCGACACGCCCTGCGTTGTAAGCGATCAAATGGTAGCAGCTGGTATTGTGGGGCCCCAGCCCAGAGGTGCGAGCAATACTCCATGAGTGGTCGAACCTGAGCCTTATACAACTGTAGGCTATGGATTGGTTTGAAGTATCGCTTCGCTCGGCCGAGGATCCCCAACTTTTTAGCAGCTACTTTGGCTTTGCTCTCCAAATGATCGCCAAATTGGACATTGCGAGAGACATCGACACCAAGGATTCCCAAACTCTCTGAGATATTAAGGGGAGAGTTCCCGAAACAGGGTGCTACAGTAAATGGGGTTTTTTTCGCGGTAAATGCGCAAACCTGTGTCTTGTCAGGGTTAAACCGAACTAGGTTACGAGAACCCCAATCAGACACCCGTTCCAGAGCGGTCTCCAAGTCCGACACAAGCCCACTTCGACTCTGTTCCAATTCAGCCCGAGAAAGATTGGCCCGACCGGTATAGGAAGTGTCGCAGGTGCTATCATCTGCATAGCAATGAATGTCATCGACGTGCAACATATCATTGATATGCAGAATAAATAGCGTTGGCGATAGTACGCAACCCTGAGGAACACCAGCGTTAACAGGTTTTAAGTCGGAGCACGTACCGTCAACAGCGACTCTAATGCTCCGATCCTTGAGAAAGCTGGCAATCCAAAGGCACAATCTCTCGGGTAGCCCGTAAGATGGCAATTTCGACAAAAGTGCCCCATGCCATACCCTGTCAAAGGCCTTAGCTATATCTAGGCTAACTGCAAGAGCCTCACCCCTGCTCTCAATCGCCTCGGCCCAGCGATGTGTAAGGTACACCAGAAGATCACCGGTAGAGCGACCATGACGAAATCCATACTGGCGGTCGCTGATCAGTTGGCAATCCTCCAGGTAACCTAGGAGCTGCTGGTTAATTATTTGCTCCATCAGTTTGGAGAGCAGGGATGTAATAGCTATAGGCCTGTAATTGTTATATATAACAATAAATATAACAATAATTTACAGATGGGAACCCAAATACTAACTAGAAATGAAAACATTGTTTATAGACAGCTGCAAATGTGTGTGTATGTGTGTGTGTGTGTGCGCGTGCGGTTTTTACTAGACCTTGTATGAACACCTGGTTAATAATTTGGCCTCATTCATTCATATTACTCGGCACATAAGCCCCTTGAATTAGTGCCGTAATCCTGCCCAAAGCAGTAAATGTTTACTGAACTCGCCTATTTTATTCCACTGTCCACTAAAAGTGCGCAATAATAACAAAATTGTAACATAAAAATACCGTTTTAATGTTTCACAGTCGCATTTATTTTGAGGGGCGTTCATTATTTTATTTACACACTAGCTGTTGCCCGCAACTGCGTCGGCATATCAGAATCAGAATCAGAATCAGAACATTTATTGTTTAACCGTGTAGGATAGGTACATAAGGGTGAACAGATTGGTATCAACAGTGGCCTGAACAGGCATACAATTTTAGACAATCATGCTAAAGACTAACATAGTTACAAAAACATAATGTGTTACATATCACTATACATCACATTTCATCTTTATCATTAAAAAAATCCTTTAGACTGTAGAACACTTTATCAATGAGCCAATTATGCAACTTTACTTTATTAGAATCATCATAGAATTCGTTTATCGCTATCCCGCACAGGAATTACGCAATTATACGTTCCAAATTTCATCCAAATCTGTCCAGCCGTTCTGGCGTGAAAGAGTAACAAACATCCATCCATCCATCCATCCATACTTACAAACTTTGGCGTTTATAATATTAGTAGGATACATACATTCATAAATAACGTCTTCATTCCATACCACGGCCACGTTTAGCATATTTAAGGAGTAAGGTGGAAAGTAGTGGTGATGAAGTAGTGGTGATGAAGAAGTGGTGATGTAGTAGTGATGGGTTGCTAGCCGCATCGCCTATTATGATTCTTAAGATTTTGCTCCATTCCCTCGATGGGCTTTTACTATTTGCGCGGGAAGAGAAGCATCTGGTACATTCTATGGTCTTTGCTCCCAGACCAGCATAGAAGTACATTAAGTATATTTAATCATCATTATCATTAGCATACAGCAGTTCGCTGGTGGTAGCAACATTCCGAGGATCTTCACTCCATCTAGGGATACCTGAGTACGTCATCATTACATTAATGTAATCCTACTAATATTATAAACGCGAAAGTTTGTAAGTATGAATGGATGAATGTTTGTTACTCTTTCACGTAAAAACTACTGAATGGATTTGGATAAAATTTGGAACGGAGATAGCTGATACCTTAGATTAACACATAGGCTATTTTTTATTCCGGAAAATTGCAAAGTTCCCACGGGATAGCGAAAAACTATTTTTTTGCAGACGAAGTCGCAGGCAGCAGCTAGTTTCAACCCTTGAAGTCCCTGACTATCCACTGACGAACTTCCAAACTAACATCTGACGAAGTCCTTATCTAACAACTGGCAAAGTCCCTATCTAACATCTGACGAAGTTCCTATCTAATAACTGACGAAGTCCCTATCTAACAACTGACGAAGTTCCTATCTAACAACTGACGAAGTCCCTATCTAACAACTGACGAAGTCCCTATCTAACATCTGACGAAGTTCCTATCTAACAACTGACGAAGTCCCTGTCTAACATCTGACGAAGTCCCTATCTAACAACTGTTGAAAGCCCAAGTAACATCTGACGAAGTCCCTGTCTAACAACTGACGAAAGTCCCTGAGTAAAAACACGATCCTTGTTGCAGAATGCTGTACGAGCTGCTAATAGTGTGGTGCCTGGCCATCGGCGCGACGCTGTGCGCGCCGGAGCGCGTGGAGGCCGGAGATGCGCGCGCGCAGGTTGATGCGACGGATCCACAGGTCAGTACAGTACAAGCCATAGAGCAGACAACCAAATAGAGAGGAAATTATGTAATTTACACGCCAAAGGGACCGGGCTGAAAACCAGCGCTGGAAACTTAAACCAGCATTTGCTGAGAACGGTACCCATTGTCATAGTGTAGTTCTAATTTTATTATTTTGTAATGTTTTTGATTGTCACACCTATACTTTGGCAATAAAGAGTTTTTATTTTTTATTTATGAAATTAAGCCAAGCTGAAATTGGCAATTACTGCAATCTGATTGGCCAGCCGAAGATCAAACAGGCCGAAATAAGCAAGCATCTAGAGCTTTTGGAAGATAAAAATGATTCTATCTCGCATGTTTTATCAGCGATTTTTCCTTCATCAAAATTGTTGTCCCAGGGATCATCAGAGCAGCACGCGGCGCCGCTGGAGAAGCGATCCCCGCACTACGACTCGGGGATCGGCAAGCGAGCCTACAGCTACGTGTCCGAGTACAAGCGGCTGCCCGTTTACAACTTCGGACTTGGCAAAAGGTACATACATACATAAATCACGTCTTTATCCCTTGTGGAATAGACAGAGTATAGGGTAACAAGACCCAAAGGCCACACTCAGCATTGTGGGCGCAAGGGCGTCGCCAGCCGATGGCGCAGGGGGGGGCAAGTTGACTTTACCTACAATTTGGCAACTTTTTTAGAATCTCTAGGGGGGGGGCAGCTGCCCCTCCCTGCCCCCCCTTGGCGACGCCCTTGTGTGGGCGTACAGGTGGAAAGGAGAGTCAAAATAGTGATGGGTTGCTCGCATCGCCTATAACGTGATCCCCAAGATTTTCACCTATTCCCTAAGTGGGTTTTTATGATCTCCGCGGGAAAAAAAGCAGTTGGTGTTTATCTATGTTTAACGAAGATTACCTACGTAGTGATCAGTTACCAACCTACACAACTTTTGACCAAGCCTTCTTCCACCAGGTCAAGACTATACTCCTTCGGTTTGGGAAAGCGCTCCATCACTGAGGAGGACCAGTCGGAAGAAGACCTGAACAACGAGATCGACCAGGAGACACTCGACGAGCTGATAGACCAGTACGAAGATACACCAGGTACTAATAACCGAGATTCGAACCCGCGACTGCTTGAGAGGTCACAGTCGAACTACTAGGCTACCGCGGCTTTTTAAAGTTAGTGTTTGCGTCTTAACCT
Organism: Pandemis cinnamomeana; assembly: GCA_932294345.1. Lineage (NCBI taxonomy): Eukaryota > Metazoa > Arthropoda > Insecta > Lepidoptera > Tortricidae > Pandemis > Pandemis cinnamomeana. Next base: position 1,530,105 of record OW028721.1, on the reverse strand, counting down.
CCTAACTAGGCTTAATTTACCTGTAAGTTTAGTTTACTCATCTCCCGAGAGATGGCGCTGTACCGTCCGACGCGAATGCTGAATCGCGCTATCGTTTGTCCGACGTAGAATGTATAAGTAGTTTAGAAATTTTATTTTAATTAGAAACTGTAAAGCGAATTCTTGTTTCAATGATCACTTTTAAAGAACGCCCTTTTTGAGTTAGTTTTGGGTACAAACAGTTAGTAAGAGTAAGTAGCCATCTCTGGCACTTTGTTTCAAAGGGTTATTTTAAAATGGGATACCAGTGTCTGTCCCAAGAGGCATTAGCACTCCTATAACGGAACCCGTGTCAGCGTCCCGAGGGTTTCACGCCCTTTTACTTAAATCAAAAGAATCTTGTAGCACTTCGCCTAAAAATACTTGGTATAAATTTACTTGGACGAAAGGGGACGTAATGAATAATACAAAAATGTGTGAGCATTTCAGTTTATTAATGTTATGTAGGATTTAATCACGTCGTTTTCCGACTCTTTCCTTGTTATTAACTAGAAGTGAACTCTTTGGATGATTATTTCACTGCACTACCCTCTCCTACTATATTTGTTTGATCGAATGATCGCTTTGCATAATTTTGTTTCAATTAAGATAAAACTCTTGTGTAACTTTTGCAATATTATCACTTTTGGAAAATTTGTGGTTTCTGCATTATAAATCATTTAAATATTGTCAATAATGCATAAGTAGTATTTAAAGTTAGTTAAGACCAAATAAATCCTATCATTTATACTTCACATAAGAATTCCATTCCTCAAAACGTCTAATTACTTTTTTTTAAATTTCAGTATACGAAGAAAAACGCGCTCGCCCCTACAGTTTCGGCCTAGGAAAACGATTCGCCGACGACGAACCCGCCGAAGAGAAACGACGAATGTACGACTTTGGCCTCGGCAAACGACTACCGCTCTACAACTTCGGCCTAGGCAAGCGGGGAGCTCGCAACTACGACTTCGGCCTCGGGAAACGATATAGCAGCAAGTTCAACTTCGGCTTGGGGAAAAGAGAGAGGGATATGCACAGGTTCAACTTCGGGCTCGGGAAGAGGGCTGACTACGCGAATGACGTCGACGGATAAACTGTTTATAGTTTTTGTGAGAATTTTCGTGGATCATTTGTTTTTGGAAGCAATATTTTTGTAGTTCACCCGTTGTGTTAAGAATCGCGGAGTGTGGGTTTATAAAATGTTTAATAGCTACAGAGGTGTTGTTAGAGCACGGTCGAAACGGGGTGAACCACAGTTTTTTATTTATTTATAATAATGTTTTTTTTAAGTTGATTACGGTTTACTTGTGAAAAAACCAGCCAATTTTCACAAGTAAATCTAGATTTTATATTTATTTTTTTCTTATACCACGTCACTTCTCACAATATGACATATTCATAGTGATGTACTTAGATTGTTTTTAAGATCTCGGACTGGACTAATCATTCAATTACTGTCTATAGGGAAAATCCTAAAAGAACATTGTCATAATTATCGAATCCAAAATAATTAAATATAATAAGAATAAAAGGCCTAAAGTGCTTAAAAGAAAATATTTTTGTGGTCAATTCCGATTTTAAGAACTAAATAAAATTTCTCCATGAATTCGGTAACGCATAATAAACATCAAATTATTTTCGATTTAGTTTTTGTAAATTGTTGTTGAAATTATAGTTATTTATGTGAAAGTTGATCATTAAGATAAACTCGATGATATATAAAGTCACGATTCTGGTAATAAAACGTTTTTGTTCTTTTTTTTAGGAATTAGGGGAAGTAGTTGCGTAGTTATAATTATTTGAATTAAAAATTATGTGAAAGGAATCTAGTCATGTTTTATATTTGTTTGAATCGTGGCTCTATGACTCATTTAATCTAAATTAAGTATTGTCATAAGTTTCCTTAAGAAATAAGAATGTGTTGTTTTCAATATAATCATTAAATCAATTATACAAATCATAGCAAGATTGCATTTATTACATGTTATCATTTATTTGCCCTTAAATCCCAAATGCTTTATCCGTCCATATACCTATAACGTTGCGATGGGAGAAGGAACGGAACTCAGGAGATGGTGGAGGGAGGTTGTTATTTATTGTAGAACTAGCTGTATCCCGCGGCTTCGTTCGCGTATTATACGTATAAACCTTACTCTCGAGTCTATGTATTAAAAAAACCGCATCAAAATCCGTTGCCTAGTTTTAAAGATCTAAGCATACATAGGGACAGACAAACAGCGGAAAGCGACTATGTTTTATACTATGTAGTCGTATGTATTAATATTAGTTTTTAATTATAATTATAGAGTTCCGGAAATTGTATGGTTCTCCGCAGACGAAGCCACACTTTTATTATTTAAGTTGCGGGCTACAGGTAGTTCTATACATAGGGACAGACAGACAGACAGTGGAGCAACTTTGTTTTATACTATGTAGTGATATGTCTTTCCCAGAATAACTATCTCCATACCACCAAACATACCAAACTTTAATACTAACGGTCTAGTAGTTTACACGTGAAAGCGTAACAAACAAACAAACTCTTGTACTTACTCATACTATTAGTTAGGATGTCGACATTTATCTTTGCCGCAGTTAAAAATCTAAACGCCACAACAAACAGTCATGCTAAACGTGTCCTTTAGGTCTTGTTACCTTAGGCTCTGTCTACCCCGTAAGGTATAAAGACGGGTTTATGTATGTATGTAATACGAGTATAAAGCACTATACTCGTAGTGCAGTCGTCAACGAAAATAAAACCGGATCGGTAAAGACTTCCGGACCCAGCCTCTGCAATCATCGGTTTGGGTTCAAAAACTATATAATATCGCCTCTTTTTTATGTTTAAAGTATAATTCTACGACGGAGAAGCAAGTTGGAAGCATTACAGTCCGCTATACATATCGCACTGCTAGTACAAAACAGTTCCAACTCAAAATTCATGTATTTTGAGTTAGTGCTATATTCGAATTCTCGTAACGATGCCGCGTAAGCCAATAAAACAGACGCAAAAATAACTTGAATACTCGCCGAGTAGTGGCTCTGTAAGACTCTTATGCTGACGCATCGGTGCCTCACCCCCTCCCGCAAGACCTTAGTATTGCTAGTTGCCTGCCGACGTTCATACTGAGAACACGTAGGTCGTTAGCAGCCTAAACGTTTTATTTTGAGTTGAAACGGTTTTGAAGACGAAAATTGCTATTATTGAAGTATTATTTTGAGTTGGTTCGGTTTTGGTGATTTGATGTCGATTTAGATGAAGTGGTTCCATCGTCTTTATTTTAGTTGATACGTTTTAGGTGACGAAGGTAAGAGATTTTTAATTGATTATTTTGAGTTATATCTGTCTTGATGGTTCAAATTTTAGATTTTGAATTGTATCAGTTTTATTGAGTTATATTTTAACCTTTATTTTCTCTTGAACCAACTAAACTAGACATCTCTTTCCAGTTTCATTTAACGCTCAATTTGAGTTGAAACGGTTTTAAATATTTAATTTGCTTGAAAACTTGCTATTTATGGTTTAGTTTTCATTTTTTTTGAGTTGATACGCTTTTGGTGATTACTGAAGAAGCATTCATTATTTTAATCTTTTTTTTAGAAAAATGAAGGGACGAGGCCGGTTATTCGTACAAATGATCAAGGAATCCGATAAAGAAAACACTGCCCGAAATGTACAGTCTTGTCACGAAGAGAATGAAGCGGAATACTTGCTCGTTTGCCTTCCTATTCATATATAAAAAAAAAAATACATGCTACAAAAAAAATTAACAATTATTTCAAGAAACCAATTAGAAGAAAAATCACCACCGCCACCGTCGGATCATGTCGGAAATAACTCTCCGTTGCAAGAGCCTCGGTACGAACCACCGAATTACTACATTTCACTAGTACGGAGTGACGACAGTGTATTTTATAGACGACTGATGCGGATCCAAGTTTTGAGGCGCCTGCTGCTAAAAAATTACCACCTAAAGTTATTTCTGCCACGTCTTCGTCTTCTTCTAGTAATAGCAGTCGAGCTTTTTGACCTCTTTGATGCCATTTAAGATAATATGAACTTGTTTAAGGGCCGATTTTTCAATCCTTAGATAAGCACTTGACTGACAGATACTGTACAGTCGCCCGCGAGCCGGGAAACCGTATTTTTCAAAACGAAAGGCGAAATCGAAATTTTAAATGCCAATGAAAGCAGATAGAAAGTGCAGGTCGACTCACCCAGTGCTTGCCTGGTCCGCGCTCCAGTCGGTACCGACTTCCTTGATTTGTGAGCTGATGCTGCAGGGGAACTTAGTCAAGAGGCTTCGAAATGGAGTGGTTGAAGAGTTCGTGATCCTTATACACAACAAACACGACACACGGCAAAAATGCGACTGTTCTAGAGCCGCCCACGCAACGATCTACCTTCAATTGGCAATAATAAAAAATCTAAATCTACCGCGAATAACTGTCACTAATAAACTGATGGACGCGTTCCAATTAACGAAATTAAGTATTACAAAAAAAAACCTAAGCTAAGTTTAATTGAGGTGCGGATGCAACAGATACCCATAGAGTTGTTCGTCGAATAGGGCCTATCTGGCGATTGAAAAATCGACCCTTAGTTTATTATTATAATTGATTGTAGTCTTTTAAGTGTTACAAACAGTATTGTCTCAGTGAGGTCAATAAGGTCCTAAGCATTCCAAAAATCTATATTATGTAGTAGAGTAGTGAATACCGGTTCTGTAATTCTGTATACACTAGTAGCACCCGTTTTCATTACTCTTGAGTTTACACAAAAGGCTGTTTTTGTTTTTGGTGAAGTCAGTTAAGTTGTTTTTATTAAGGCTGATATTATACAAATTTTGATTTTTAATTAATCAAAATGTCATTTGTTATTACTATTAAAATCTATTTTGTATGCAAACACAATGTTTTACTATTATTTTTCTTATATAACGTTAAAATAACCAATAAAACTATTATTTTAATGAATGATTTAACTAACGTTTTTAAATAATCAAAACGTATTAACTCAAAAATTGTGTACAAAACCGTTGTAACTAAAAATAATCATAGAAATTCAACACAGTTGCTTCCAAAAGACCGTCTCAACTACAAAATCAAATTTATCTACTCTTGTAAATGAATTTTATGTATTATTCATGTACAGGATTTCTTATAAATTAAAGACACTCACAAAAAAACAGCAAGTAAGCTTCTATCAAGCATAGTTTTTCAACAGTAACATTTTTGCAGTTTCTGAAAAAAGAGGTTTTTTGAGTTGGAACTGTTTTGTACTAGCAGTGCGATATATTATTAATAGCTTCTGCCCGCGACTTCGTATGCATATTTTACAAAGTCTTCCTCTCGAATCACTCTACCTATTAAAAAAAACTGCAAGAAAATCCGTTGCGTAGTTTTAAAGATCTAAGCATACATAGGGACGGACAGACGGAAAGCGACTTTGTTTTATACTATGTAGTGATAAGTAAGTATTGGATTAGAGCATTGAATCGGGCGTCATTTTAATAAACAAAAGTATATATAAATAGCTGTTGCCCGCAACTTCGTTTGCATAGAATTCGTTTGTCGTTATCCCGCAGGAATTACGCAATTTTCCGGGATAAAAAGTAGTACTATAATATTCTAGACTATAATCTATCTATGTTCCAAATTTCATCCAGATCCAGACGTTCTGGCGTGAAAGAGTAACAAACATGCAAACATCCATACTCACAAACTTTCACATTTATAATATTAGTAGGATATTCTTTGTTCATTTTAAGTATTAAAGCATTTTTTATAATAGCCTGGTAAGAAAATTTACTATTTATAGCCAGTCATTATTAGCCAGTCAGTATTTTGCAAAATTATTATTCTGACCACGTTCTTTCTGTCCAAGGATGAATCTGCCAAGATGATTATTATAAAAAACAAAATTATGACAATAATATTTATGCCAGAAAAAATGTTTTGATGTCCCATTACAACAGGTAAAACTGATCTAAGAATTTCCCGATAATCCCGCGGAATAAGGAATAAAACAGATTATTTTATTGTAGTTGACTCAATTGACAAGGTGATATAGGAAACTTTATACAATTACTAGCGACCAGCCCCGGCTTCGCACGGTATATTGTGCATGTATTATACATATAAACCTTCCTCTTGAACCACTCTATCTATTTAAAAAACCGCATCAAAATCCGTTGTGTAGTTTTGAAGATATAAGCATACATAGGGACATAGGGACAGAGAAAGTGACTTTATTTTATACTATGTAGTGATTTGGCAAACATATTCATTGACAAAAAAAACGCCGATAACTTGTCAAATAAAGGTGCACTAAGGAGGGATTTCTCAAAATTTTATTTTATTTTTTCACGAAAGGGAATCTACGGGCACAAGCTTGTTAAGTATATGAAAAAAGTCTACTGAGACCCGAGAAACATTTGAGATTATATGAGACCATTAGTTTTTACTAGGCCACTTTTAGTACCAACTCGGGCTGACGTGGGACGATACCAAAAGGTCTGTAATTTAATCTAACCATTAATTTAATCTGTTAACGTTTAATATTAATACGGGTCAACTGAACCGCGTTAGTGTCCCAAACTTTGCACGCCTATTCCCATAGGAGTAGGCAGATACTACGTTAATCTTCTAAATATATATAACTCAAAGGTGACTGACTGACTGACATAGTGATATATCAACGCACAGCCCAAACCACTGGACCGATCGAGCTGAAATTTGGCATGCAGGTAGATGTTATGACGTGGGCATCCGCTAAGAAAGGATTTTGATCAATTCTACCCCCAAGGGGATAAAATAGGGGATGAAAGTTTGTATGAAATCTCCGATTCTACGCGGACGAAGTCGTGGGCAGAAGCTAGTTAAACATAAACGGATAACTCACGTATAAAAAGTCGAGTGATGCTCGAGTGTTTCGGACTATTTCGTAGTCCTTCTTCCTGGAACGAGGGTAGTTGTGCGCCGCTGTCAGTTGCATCGAGCAGCCGCGCGCACAGAGCGCTGGCGCGCAGGTTTCGTTTCGCTGCCGCGCGGGCGAGCGCTCCAGGAAGATAGTCCGAAACACGTCGAGCATCACTCGACTTTTTATACGTGAGTTATCCGTTTATGTTTAACTAGCTGTTGCCCGCAACTTCGTCTGCATAGAATTCGTTAATCGCTACCCGCAGGAATTACGCAATTTTCCAGGATAAGAAGTAGCCTATGTGTTATTCCAGACTATAATCTATCTGTGTTCCAAATTTCATCCAGATCTGTCCAGCCGTTCTAGCGTGAAAGAGTAACAAACATCCAAACATACTCACAAACTTTCACACTTACAATATTAGTAGGATTATGATTAAGTTTCACGGTAGTTTCATGTTGAAAGAGACTACGTTAGTTCCATTTGCTACAGTCTACCGTACATCTTTCACTTCATCCGCATACGAGTACATCAATATTTTCGTACGTGCATTCGGAACAATTATTTTATGAACATAAAGCTTTATCCAGAAACATATTTTTTTTCATTTAACGCATGATATAATCTAATTAAATTAAGTCCCTTCAATGTCCGAGATAGGGACCCAGCCCAATCCCGACCGCAATAAAAGTTGGCATCGCTTTTTATTTGTAGGCTTATTTTATTTTCGTAATATAACATAGTTTAATGTTTTGTATATCTGTGGATTGAGATATAGCATTTAAATTTGCCACATAATCCCTAGTGTTCAATTAAAATTTAATAAACACACAATTAATTAAAAATTAAATTGCTGGTCTGGGAGCAAAGAAGAAACATAGAATGTACCAGTTGCTTCTTTACCCGCGCAGGTGGTAAAAACCCATCGAGGGAATGGGTGAAAATATTAGGAATCATGTTATAGGCCATGAGGCTAGCAACCCATCGCTATTTTTATTCCATTTTCCACCTATACGCCCATAGTCTTGCTAAATGTGGCCTGTAGGTACTTGTTACCTTAAGCTTTGTCTAACCCGTAAGGGATAAAGACGTGATTTGTGTATTTGTATTGTATTAATTGAAATAAATGAAAAAACATACTCCCGCGGCATTGAGCCAAAGATGCTGGCAGCATTTCCCCGCTGCATTGCAAAGTTGCCAGCTCTTTGGTCTCCGTTGCAGTCGATCAGCCTCTTAGACATTTCCTTGATTAACCTACTAATATTATAAATGTGAAAATAACTCTGTCTGTTACGCTTTCACGCCTAAACCACAGAACCGATTTTAATTATATTTTTGTTACTTTGACATTGGCGAAGTTGTCGTCGCTATAACGACTTGATACGCCACAAATAAAAAGAAGAAGAAGAAAAAGAAGAAGATTTGGATGCATATCAAATAGGTGGCGGGAGGATATAATAAAAAAGGAAAGAAGAGGCCTTTGCCCAGCAGTGGGACGCTGTAATAGGCTTAAAAAAAACATCGAATGGGATTGTTCGAGGAATAGTCTTTCAAGGATTATTTCCAGTTCTATTCAATTACTGTAGTACGATTGTCAGAAATGTAATGAATAAGTAGAGATCAAAAACATTTGATTGAACAAAGCTAAAGTTGTCACTCAATTAAGTTACAAATAGGTACCAAAGCCGATCTCTGTCACGTAAGTACGAAATAATGAGTAGACAAGTCGGAATCCTGATGTCACAAAGACAGGATATTAGCTCTACTTGTTTTATTATAGAAAATTGTGTATTTGTCTATTTCAGAAACAATATTCCAGGTCGCCTACAGAACAAAATAATACAATACAATACAATACAATAACTCTTTATTGAACACCACATATAACAACCAAAAGAGAAAAAAAGGTATACAGAATATTACAAGGTAACAATAGGCGGTCGCCACAGAGCGATCTCCACCAGGCAACTATAATAATCAGCAGAAATGCTGAAATATACCAGAATTTTTCTGAGATACTTAACTTGTTGAATCGAACCCAGAACCTCGAGCTTTGTAGTCAGTTGCTTTAACCACTAGGCTTGCAGAAAAACAACAGTGATATTTAAAATACAATTGTATTTGCGAGACTCGTGACGGTGTGAATAATTCACATCCAAGCCGTAGGCGGTGTGACACAGAGGAGCTGAGGGCTTGCTGTAAGTCACAGGAGTTTCATCCACTACACTAAACCGCATTACAGAAGGGTTACCAGCCTAGACAGTGGTGTTCAGCAAGCCGAGTAGGGGTTACCAGGGTACGCAGAGACTACTTTGTTCCACTTGCTACCAGTGGCGTAACTATAGGGTGGCAGGGGCCCCTAGCTCTACGGAGCCCCGAACTGGCTTGGTTTAGAGCACAGAAGGGACGCTGATGCACTTCTTTATATTAAGGAAGGAGCCCCCCAATTTGCCACGGGCCCCAGACGTTATAGTTACGCCACTGATCCTGACATACCTTTGTCGTTTCATCCACATTCATCAATCTCAAAATCATACATGCTTGTCGGTCTAGGCTACACTGACTTGACCTTTTTTCAACACACACATAAATCACGTCTTTATCCCTCACGGGGTAGACAGAGCCCAAGGTAACAAGAACTGGGCTATAGGAAAGGGTAATCAAAATAGTAATGGGTCACTAGCCGCATCACCTAAAACATTCCTATGCCCATTCCCTCGATGGGCTTCTACCTGCGCGGGAAGAAAAGCAACTGGTATATCCTATGTTTTTTCCTAGAACGATGGGATGTTTGGAAAGACTCATCCAATTTTGCCAAAATGTCAAGCTAAAGTTCTCCTGTGCCTTGTGTCACATCGCGGCGCGGTGTACCCAAAAAAAGGATTTGCGGCGACCCCGCGATTCTATAAAGATCAGCCGCATTACAACCCACAGCTAGTAAATAAATAAATATAGCTCATCTCTTTGCTGCTTCGTTTCTGCGTCTTTCGTGATATGGACTGAGCATAAGCAGAAGTATTTATCAAAATACATAAATCATAAATTTATCAAAAATTTGCATAGTAACAAGGTCACGTGACAGCTAGTAACAGATAGAAAAAATCGAAGGCTTACCCACCTGCTATGGGTGGTGTAGGGACGCACGCTTCACGGAATTACGAGGATCCGGGTTCGATTCCCAGCCATAGCTTTAGTTTTCGGATTTTTCTGTGTTCTAATTTTCAGTTGTTTAGAAATTTAAAATACATAAAGTTTGAAATGTTTATACGTAACGGTTAAAAAGGAATGCAATTTTCTCCGAAAATGATGACAAGATAAACCTTACCTAACCTTATTTCACCAGCTGTCTTACTCTCCTCGCCGGAATATAGCAGCGCTAGCACTGTAGCTTGGCGGTAGGATTACTGAGTAAGATGATGATAGAGATCCAGACGGACTGTGCACAAGGTGGAAGTTTAACTTGAATTGTAATTTGAACATACATACATACAAATATAACGTCTTTATCCCTTACGGGGTAGACGGAACCTAAGGTTACCTAAAGCCCACGTTTAGCATGATTGCGAGCGTGTGGAAAGGAGAATCGAAATGGTGATGGGTTGCTAGCCGCATCGCCTATGAAAGTCATGGTTCCTATGCCCTAGATGGCCTTATACCTGCGCGGGAAGAGAAGCAACTGATAAATTCTATGTTTTTCCTTTACTCCCAGACCAGCATGGAAGTACACTGAACTATGCTAATAAAGTTTCTAAAACAAAATATTAACTCGCGAGAATGCAAAATATTTATTATTGTTACATTTGCGCTAAAACAAAAGATAACCACAGCTAGCTGTATATTTATAGCTAGAAAATACTAATACTAAATACAGAACTATTTTTTTTAAGTTCTTAAAAGTGATTTGAATAAATGAAAGCTTTGTTATGAAAGGAAATCAGAATAGCCGACGCGGCCAGCAACCTATCACTATTCTGAGTCCCCTTTCCACCGATACGCCGGTATCATGTAAATGTGGCATTTAGGATTTGTTGCCTTAGGCTCTGTCTACTCACGGAAATGCATAAGGCGCATTTTCCACACGTTAAAAAATGCTCTGTCTACTCTATAAGGTATAAAGACGTGATTTATGTATGTCGTTGCTAAAGAGCGTTTTCAAAAAGTGTCAGGTGCCCTTTATTTTTTTCCAGAATATTAAAGTTTTGGCTTTTTTTTAATGTATGTCAATTTTGTGACATCCATTAAAAATCCTATAAAAAAATGACGATAACATTCAAAAAGTATGGTAAACATTAATCTGTTAATCGTTAATTAACGAAGTTACCAATCTGCTTAACGAATTAACTTTTCAGTTAACTTCAAAAAATGTTAACGCTCTTACTAATTTCCGTTAAATTCAGTCAGTTACATTAATCTTTTTATCAAATAAAACACTACTATCCCATCTAGTGCTGCAATAGAACGTCTTTTTTCTACGGGCAAAGATATTTTACGGGCTAAAGGATTATGGATATTTTATTGAATCAGGCGTTACTTTATGGATTATGGATGTCAATTTTAATTTGCAAATTTTTATGAAAGGCATCTAATACAAAATTACCATTAATACTAGCCTTATTTCTACCTACTTTACTATCGAGATAAATAATTCTGGGCACCATGCCACCGGGCAGTGATTTAGGGCAACTTATTTATTTATAGTTTTATGACAATTTGTTTTATAATTAGTAGTAGTTTTAGTTTTAGTATCTGCATGTAATGATTGTGCTCTTCTTTCTGTTTTTGTTTTTTGGTAAAATTTTAACGGTTAACGAATTAAAGAAGTTTACTTTTGGATTAACTGTGCCCACCTAGGGACGGTGATACGAGCGTATTTCGAATTGCGCCGCAGCCCCCTGTATAGCGCACCTCCATTTTACAAAAATGATTGTTACATTACATGTTTTGTGTACGATCGCGAGCGTGCGAAACACTTAGCGAAGGAAACTCGCTTTGTTGTAAAAAAGGGGGTTCATTTCAGAAAAACGCGCGTTGCTTGCATTTGAAGATGAAAAATATTTAGATGCGTCGGTTCTACTGGATTTCACACACAAATCACGTCTTCATCCCTTACAGTGTAGACAGTGCCTAATAAGACCTAAAGGCAACGATTAGCATAATTGTGCCTGTACCTACAATATAGTGCTTGTACAAGAAAATGAATTGAAACTTGCGACATGAGTATCCAGGTTACATCGTTATTCCTTACGGGGTAGACGGAGCCTACAGTAACAAGACATAAATGCCACGTTACCTGTTCCATACCCAGGTTATGCCTCATATAATACCTTTTTTACCTTTACCTTTCCTTTTCTTTACCTATACCTTTTTTCGCAGATGGTAAAAGCCCATCGAGGGAATTGGCGACATAGGAATCATGTTATAGGCGATGGGGCTAGCAACCCATCACTATTTTGATTCCTTTTCCATCTATACGCCCACAATCTTGCTAAACGTGGTATTGTCACCTTAGGCTCTGTCTACCGTAAGGGATAAAGACGTGATTTGTGTGTACATTTAAGAGAAAATTTCCTTCAATTTATGTGACATCAGATCTACATCCAAGTCCATCTACGCATGATGTATGAGCACTCGGCCGCCTGTCCTCGCCGCTGACGCGTCATTTGACATGCGCATTGTGCTGTCACGGGTATAATGCTACTTACTGTACCGGGAACATACCATGATACAACTGTGACGGTCAATTGTGCAAAGAAAACCATCTGTGGCCCGTTCTCGAACTCGGAATCTTTTACACGTATTTTTGAAACTACCAACGAATTTGGAAAGACTACCATTGCCAAAAAGAATGCGCCGCAAGTAACTTGGCAGAAAGTCATTTTTTCAAAATAAAATACAGTAAGTATACTTAAATTAAATACATTTATAAAAGGGATGTATAAGGTCCCCGAGCCTTGAATTATCTTAGTCTATAGTAGAGATGTATAAATTCTCTACTAGTCAAAGTAAAACAAATATGAAAAAAAAGAAAGAAAAAATAGAGAGTTAAGGGCGTCACCAGGTGATCGGGGGAGAGGCTCGGAGAAGTATAGCGTCTATCGGTAGTTACAACAGTATGGCGCCACTTGAATGTCTACATTGACAAAAATCATACGTTTGCGAATCTCTAGGGGGGTCTGTGGCCTTCTCATATAACCGTATTTAAGATTCTACATATTTTTTCACTACTGGCTGAAAATCAGTGCTGCAGGTGTCTAACACCTCAGCGTAATGCTGAGCCAGCGACCGTTTCACTTTTACGAAGACACACAACGCGGATGATCTATTTTTCATGTCTGTGTTTATTTTTCTTGTTTATCCTATCCTACTAATATATATTATAAATACGAATTTAAGTTTGTTTGTTACGGTTTCACGCGAAAACTACTCAACCGATCATCGTGAAATTTTGTACACGTGTTTTTGGAGGTATTAAAAGTAACATAGGATACTTTTTATTAAAAAAAAAAAATTTTATGTCGTCACTCTGACGTTATCTGCGCGGACGAAATCGTGGGCAAAAGCTATTTTCTATAAATGTGTATATAGTATATAATATAATTTTAAAATAAAAAAATATTATTTTCTTATATTTCTGTGGCATTTTCACTATGCACTTTCTAGTCCTCAGGGCTGGTAGCCAACGGCTAACTAAGTTTTTCATATAGTAGATATAAAAATTAGTATGCAGGGATACCGCTGACATCCGAATTGTCAAATCAAGGGCTATTGTTGCGAGGGACAGGGTCAGCGGCAGGCGTGAGACGGATTAACAAAAAAATACATTTACCTTCTGAAAAATACATTTTATTACATACATACATAAAACATGTACTTCTCCCTTACGGGGTAGGCAAAGCATGAGGTAACAAGACCTATAGACTACGTTAAGAGGAAGGAAGTGGAAAGGGGAATCAAAAAAATAACATGATTCCTATTCCCTCGAAAAATAAATTGAAAAGCATTTAGAGAAATATGCCTAAAGAAACCAAAATTAATATTTTGGAATTTATTCGACCAGTATTTTTCGAAAAATCGCCTGTAATTAGAATTAAACTGTGGTAAAAATCAAACATCACAGGTCACATTTTTGAAGAAGATGTATCTAGGTACCTATCTATCTCAGATTTGAAAGAAATTATGTATGTACGTATTACTCTTTATTGTACGAAAAACATTTACTTTAGGTACAGGTAGGTAATAAGAAAAACAGATGATGATGATGAGGAGTCATTTATGAACTTGTATAAATTTTACAATGTTAGAAAAACATCAGACTCAAAACCCGATACAAAAGGCCGTGACCAAATATAGCCAAAGAAACATCCAAAGCAGCCTAAATACTTACCCAGGATGTGGGCTCGGGAATGTGCGAAACTTTCAAAGGGGCAAAAATACCCGCTGGCCGACCTTTCAGACGCCCTTTGATAAAAAGCCAGCCCTTAAAGTCTTAAAACACGATACTGAATGAAGCAATTTGCTTAGAAAGGACAATTCGATTTACTGATCTTGTTATAAATTTATTTTAGTCGTTTTCGTGAGCTTGGCTTTGTGCCGAGTTTCAATTGTGTCTTGGTTTATAAATATATGGACATACATAGAGTCATTCGGGTCAAGAGCACGCACTTTTTTTTTGATGGCCTCCCAGACCTATAAAGAATTATATAATTGGCATGATATGATATTAAATCTGTAGAATATTCAATAAATTTTCACTATTTAAGAAAATTTTCCATCAAGATTAATTAGTTTTAGCCCTACATAGGCTTAACTGGAAACTTTTCCAATGCGTACTCTTGACCCGATGTGTGGGTAAAATTACGCAAGTCTTAGGGTAAAGTTACGCACGCGGGGTAAACGTACGCAGTCATTCGGGTCAAGAGCACGCATTTTTTTTTTGATGGCCTCCCAGACCTATAAAGAATTATATAATTGGCATGTTATGATATTAAATCTGTAGAATATTCAATAAATTTTCACTATTTAAGAAAATTTTCCATCAAGATTAATTAGTTTTAGCCCTACATAGGCTAAACTGAAAACTTTTCCAATGCGTACTCTTGACCCGATGTGTTCGCCTTCATTATTTGGTCATCTGAGATGAGGGTCCGCTGAGGGGCCTTCCTTATGTAATTTCTCGGCATTTTGGTGTATTCTGAAAGATTGAACAATTTTTGATATTTTTATTTCATTTGGGGTATAAGTACGCAACGGGGGTAACGTACGCGTGCGTACTATTAATCTCGTACTCTTACCCCAATCGGCAAATATACCAAATAATCAGTCACAACACACACGTTAAATACTTTTTACGAATATGATAAACTTACATAAAAACTACATTAAATGAACAATAGAAATATAGTATACTTACTGGCACAGAGCTATCTATTTAACTACAGCACACTTTTCCGTGGCTCAAAAGTTAAACGAAATAAGCGTGCTACAAGTATTCGGCGACGTGTCGCGACCAGTACTTAGATTGCGTCGGCGCGGCCCGTGGCTCCTAAACGGCGACAGTAGCGCCACTCTGTTTTACAAACACAGACCTCGGCGCCCCCACCCCTGTCGGAGATCAGACCACCGCGTACTTTTACCCACCGCGTGCTGTTACCCCGAATGACTCTACATATATCACGTCTTTATCCCTTACGGGTTAGACAGAGCCTAAGGCAACAAAACCTTAAGGCCACGTTTAGCATGATTAAGCATGATTAAGGGCGTATAGGTGGAAAGGCAAATCAAAATAGTGATGAGTTGCTAGCCGCGTCGCCTATAACAAGATTCATAAGATTTTCCCTCGATGGGTTTATACCATCTGCGCGGGAAGAGAAGCAACTGGTAAATTCATTTTTTTCTTTACTTCCAGATCTTTACTTCCATGGGAGCAGCAGTTACAGGCTTTTATTACGTACAAAATTTGATTTTACTGGTATTTCTCTTGTACAAAACCGTCAGAAGCCCAACAATGCATACTTAAAGTGATCTTCACCGGACAGTGAAGTTCGCAGCTTCATTACATCAAAAACAAACAAACTTGAGACCTTATTATGGTAATGTAATTGCAGTTCGTTGTTCGCGTTTCTTTTTAATTTCTCCTCTCGTGGCTTCTTCAGTTTTCGTGAAACGTAATTAACAGAACTTTGTATAGTCGACCAAGAAATTCCGTTACCTATCTCAGGTTTAACATAAACAATTAAAATTAAAAAAAAAACAATTAAATCCCAACCACCATAAAACCTTTTTATAGTAAGCGTCGAAACGATTTTCCTTGTTAAGTAATACGATGTCACTATCACGTTTTATGTGAAGAGGTTCCTCGATGGGTCAAGAATCAGGAATTAAACTGCTTGACTGTACTTATACGCCTCGGCAATTTCGGCCTTTCTAGTTTTTCAATTAAAATCACGATACGCTGGCAACATTTATTTTCAAGACTGGCTGAAATGTTCTGTACCCAGAAAAAAAAAATAAAAAAAAATTACCACAGATACAGCCGCTTGAAAGTGTGTCGGCGAAACAGTTCTCGAAGTCGCTTAGAGGGCTGTTCTCGAACTTACTAATTAAGGAAAATGAACTGATGTTATTAGCACAATCCACAAAAACAATCAATTAGTATATGACTGATAACTAAAACATCGATATTACAACTTCATTAAAGTTTCTAGGTAAGTATCAATCCCGTATGAATTCTCATACTCATTTGATAACGAATCCCAAGCAGGCAAAATCGCGGGTAACAGCTAGTAGGTAGGTACATCATAAAAAATATTGGACGAATTGGATTTGTATTAAACCTACATTATTGTTATGATGATAAATGACTTCAGAGCAAATTGCAATATGAAATCAATTTGTTTTTTCACTCGGTAATCTAACAGAGCCTTCCGTGTTCATTATTTCAAATCAAGGGCTGAGCTGCGTAAATATGAACAAATTAGTTTTTTCGCCTTAACATCCACGGGTACCTATTTCGTTTTTAAACTTCCCCACAACTGGCTAAGTGATTAACAAACAAAGTCCCCTGCGGCAAACATTTTGATCCTTTAGCTTCGTTTAGTAAGAAATAATTCTATTTTGTAACAGTGTACAGATTTAAAGCTTTTATTATGACTGGTTTTATATCAAAATACATAAAGTTTAAGATGCATGGTGGATCACAATACACAATGGTTCAAAATGTAGGTAGGTGATCAGCCTTATAAACTATTAACCAGAAACTAGACAAACTTCTTTGACAATACACAGATTGGTTTAGACTTGGTTAGGTTTATTTTGTAACTAGCTTCTGCCCGCGACTTCGTCTGCGTAGAATTATACATACAAAACTTTACTTTGCTACTACGCTACTCACGTGCAAGACCACCAAGCTTGTGTGAAATATATGCTTTTTATATAGCTTTTTTGTATAGTTCGGTTGGTGGGATTTAGTTTGTTTAATGTGTTAGCAGAGAAGGGTAAGCTTGCATGTAAAACATAATACCTTACTACTCCGCTATTACTACACGTGAAATACTGCTATGCTTGTTATAAGTATTATATAATTAGTAGCGGAGTAGTAAGGTAAACCTTTTTTGTTTATTTTCTCACACACATCTTACTGTTTAAAATATGTGAACTGTGACAACTCGAGTCCGTGGCACCGTATTCAGTCCACCTCGTAATTCGCTTAACACCAGCTGACTCGCTTCTCCCACATCGTGTCCACTCAACTTATGTGGTTACAAAAGCAATCCTATCACTGTCAGGTTAGGTCCGTTTTGGAATTGCGTGATGGGAAAAAATACGAGGTTTGAAAAGTAAGTCGAGGAAATCAGATGTTGGATCGGTCTCTGTTTCACAATTACTGTCTAGTGCCGTGGTTGTACGTTAGTGACAGAGATGCGTAACTCGCGAGCGACTGACTCAAAAGATCTACGTTTGAACCCAATACTAGCAAAGAATTAAACCAAGGTAGGTAGAGTTTTACCTGGTGGCACCTTGCGCAGAACCCAGGAGAAGAGTAGGCCAGCTAACGAAATTACTATAAACCGACCTCTTAAATGAGTCCTCGCTCGCTCGCGCGGCGGAGACGCGCAGGGTGGTATGCCGGGGGGGGGGGGGGGGGGGGGCGAGAGGTGCGGGCGGTAGGCGCACTACCCGCGACTCATTTAAGCGATTGGTCTATAGCACATGGAGGTATTTCATTCTAGCCCTCTTAACAGAGCATACTCCACTTGATCCTTTAAACTACCTATATGTAGGCGAAGACAACATTTTGCCTATACTTCGCATACCACAACCTTTGGAGTCCAATTTTTTTAGCAAAATTTAGACCTTATGTCATGGTAAACTATATTCCTAAATAAATTAATAAGTTTTGACCCAAAAATACGTGTAAATCTGTGAGGAACGTTCATGACTAGTATTCAATTTGTTATTTGAAAAGAGAGAAATTACGACCGCATAAATCTAAAAACTTTATTTCATGTATCATGTAAAAACATAGGCACTAGTAGTCGAGCGCGCAGAACAGCGCCACGCCCCGCTTGATCCAGTGCGCCTGCGGCTTGTGGGTGACCAGCTCGATGGTCATCACGTAGTTGGTGGAGTGGCCGGTGGTGGACAGCGTGCCCGCGCGCAGCAGCGTCTTGTACGTCGGGCACTCGTACAGGCCCGACCCGAGTTTGTGGTACACCTCGGGTTTCATGTAAATAATCGCCATTTCTGAAAATATTTAGTGTTGAAAAAACGTAACCCTTGTAGACTGTAGAAACTGCGGGTGGTAGGGCCTTGTGCAAGGTCCGTCCGGATCGCTACCACCATCTTACTCGCTAATCCTGCCGCTAAGTAGCAGTGCTTGCACTGCTGTGTTCCGGTGTGGAGAGTAAGACAGCCGGGGAAATTACGGGCACAAGAGGCATTTCATCTTAGTCCTCTAGGTTGGCAACGCATCTGCTATCCCTCCGGGGTTGCGGGTGTCTATGGGCAGTGGTGGTCACTTAGGTACCATCAGGTGACCCACTTGCTCGTTTGCCTTCCTATTCATATAATAATAAAAAAAAAAACTAATACATTTCATCAATGTATGAAAACATTTGTCAATTCAATGATTCAAAAATCCTGAAAAACATTTACAGAGCTAGTCAAAGTAAAAACATTAAAAGACCCTGTATAAAATTTTTCACGGACGCATAGAGAGAGGGCTAATAGCATAGTTAACTACATTACATTACACATAATTTTCTACGGGACCGTTTTCTGCGTAGACCGCGATGCCTTGTAGTGTTCCATTTTGCAACGTTATAAAATTCCCAAAATTACCGATGCTAATTGTACTATTGTCACCTGTATACAGTTCCTTGGGCCTGCTCTCCTCCAGCGACATGTCCCCCATGTTCCAGCGCGCCCCCTCGAGGTACAGGCCGCGGACGCAGCACCCATCATCGGGCTTCTTGACTGGAGCCCCGGCCAGGGCCTGCGGCGAAGGCAATTTTATTTATTTTATTTTATTTTATTTATTTAGTCAATAAACAATTACAGCATTACAGTCGAAACCAATGCGGTATAAAATTCAAAAAACATAATAAATGTTATTTAGGCGACGAAACATTGTGGCTCCGCTGCGTCGTCATCTCCGGTGTTGGATTCGGTAGATTGCCCCGGAACCGACGAAATACGACACCCTTCGGCCAGAAGTCAGCGCACGCGATGGTCTCCTGCAGCGGCCGCGGAACGCGCACCACAAAGGAACTGAAGTGCACGTAGTGGCGCGAACGCAATACCGTTTAGAGGCCTAACGCGCCGGGACGCCATGGCACCGACGCTGGCTAGGTACTTATCAGACGTCGCCAAAGCGTCGCCAAGTGAATGACAGCTGATACATTTCTATATAAATTGTTTGGCTATATACGGTAGCTGGCGATGCCATGGCGTCCTGGTGAGACAGGCCTCTTAATTCAAAACAGCCACTGAAACACTAATTGATTTTTAATAGTGGTCTGTCAAATATTTGCATGCATACAGGCGAACATAAATTCCTTATTCTTTTAGATCTTTAATACCTTTGTATATTCAATAAATATCATTCTATTATAGACTACACACATAGCGGAACTGAAGCTAATTGTCCACGCCACGAAAAACACAATTATTCATCGACACAGTTCAGTTCAGCGAATCAGGCGGTACTTGGCGGTGGTCCACTTGCTTGTGGCTGCAGAGTAGCAAATGTAACTGATTTTTGCTCATTAACACAGTTAGCCATAGCGCACACTAACCTCAAAACCGTACCCTACAGTATCGATGGCAATGACATGCTTCCGCGCATAGTTCTGGAGCGCGCCCGTGAGGAAGGCCTGCGGGAAGTAGAAGCCCGATATCCAGAACACCTTGGGGATGCCGGCGTCCGCCCACTCCTGCATGAACTTGACGCGGAGGCACAGGTCCTTCACCCACGCCGCTGGTGGACAACACGAACAATGAACCCCCTGCTAACCTCAACGCTGTTCTCACAGAGATGTGTTAGTTGGATGCGTAACGATGGCTATAAAATTTTTTGGTATAATATTAGTAGCAATAATGCTCATTTGATATAATTATTAAATCATATAACAACACTTAATATATTTACATATGACATAATTATTATTTCTTATAATGATCATTTGATATAATATCATTTAATATAACATTCTTTAAGTATAATGCTTATCTGGCATAACCATTATTGATATAATGTATTAGAGACATAATCACAAAACGAACTGCTATCAAAAAGTAGGTTAGGTTAGGTTTGAACTGCGTCCCCCAACAAAAACGAACTACTATAAAAAAGTTGGTTAGGTTAGGTTAGGTTTGATTTGTATATAAAATGAGCGTTATACCATATAATCGTTATAAGAAATAAGCGTTATACCTAACGATAAATATAGGAAATAAATGTATATATTTTAAAATTATACCAAACGTTTATTATACACAATGAGTGATTATACCCTTTGAAATTATATCAAATGTTGATATATCGATAGAAAATATATTAAATATTTTTATATCGATCATTACACACCCGTGTTAGTTAGCTAAGCAGCACGGCTAGCATGAGAGCGCGAGATAGATTACTAGTATCTTTCTAGAACGAACAGGAATAAAAAGACGGGTCTATGTCGCGCGCGACAGCTAGCCGTGCAGTGCGCGAGAAAAGTAGATATATGTGTGGGGTGAAGTCACAACAGAGAGATCTCTCTCCAAGCAGATGTTGTGTCTAAAACTGAAGTCTGAAGGAAGAGAGCTTGAAGTTGTATTTATGCATCTGCGTTAAGGAACACATCGAGGGAATGGACGAAATGTTAGGAATCATGTTATAGGCGATGCGTCTAGCAACGTAGCAACCCATCAGTATTTTGATTCCCCTTTCCACCTATACGCCCACAATCATGCAAAACGTGATTTTAGTATATATTTTACTAGCGACCCGCCCCGGCTTCGCACGGTATATTATGCATGTATTATACAGATAAACCTTCCTCCTGAATCACTCTATCTATTAAAAAAAACGCATCAAAATCCGTTGTGTGGTTTTGAAGATATAAGCATACATAGGGACATAGGGATACAGGGGCAGAGAAAGCGACTTTATTTTATACTATGTAGTGATAGTGAAGTACTTATGCGTTGTATAACTGTATATTTTCAAACGCCATTCACTAATGCGACGTCCAGTAATGCATGAATACCAGTTTATTAATTAACCGAACGCAAAACGTGTGGACACAGCGTGTTACTAAAGCATACAATTAATCCTGTAATGGAACGTCGTCCATAAACATTTGATTAGTCGCGAACAGCTCGAAAAGCGATGAATGGAACTGTTGCAACTCATGTTTGCATTTCGCAGCTCGATTATATTATCATTTGAATAATTGAATGCCTAGTTCACACCAAGAACACAACTTTTTTATTGCCTTAGGCTATGTTTATCCCGCAAGAGATAAAGACGTGATTTATGTATGTCTTAATAAATGTCCATGCCGGTCTGGGAGCAAAGAAAAAACATAGTATGTACCAGTTGCTTCTCTACCCGCGCAGATGGTAAAAACCCATCGAGGGAATGGGCGAAAATAATAGGAATCATGTTATAGGCGATGAGGCTAGCAACCCATGACTATTTTGATTCCATTTTCCACTTATACGCCCACAATCTTGCTAAACGTAGCCTGTAGGTACCTGTTACCATAGGCTCTGTCTACCCCGTAAGGGATAAAGACGTGATTTATGCATTAATAAATGTAGATTGTGTATTCTAGTACTCACCCAGGGGTTTGAGCGAAGGGTAAGCCTTGGAGCTCCACATGACAGGCACGGTGTTCAGGGCCAAGCTGCGGGCCATGCTCTCCAGGGCCTCTGACATCACCACCAGGCCCTTTAGGGCCTTCAGGAGATCCCTGTGAATGGGAGTTGGTTTATATGCAAACTTTCGAAACTAGGAAATTACGGCTTTTTAACGCATTCGCTGCCAGCTGCCAAACCCGAGACTTCTTCAGATGCCACACGCATATGTGCGTTCAAATGCCTGTTAAATTATCACAGCGGCACTGGGCGAAGTCACGTAAACGCATATAATGCGACGGTGGCAGTGAATGCGTTAAATGTGATATGGTTTTAAAAATGAAATTTATTACAGGTCACTAAAGTTTATTTCTATTTATTCTGCGAGTGGCAAATCAAATTGACAGTTGTAAATTAAATGACCAGTTGGGCTTATTGTCTAACTCGCTCGCAATCGCCATCGTGTTCATTTTGACATTTCTTGCATGAATGTGACAGCTAGCTGATTCCGATGCCAATTGTCAGCCCATACATGATCATACAAATGAACACGATGGCGATTGCGAGCGTGTTAGATAATAAGCCTACAGTATGCCTTAGTGTCTTTTAAATATGAGTTATTATACATTATTAGGTCCATGTCCATTACTGGTGCCGTCACCCTAGTTAGGTACCTGAGTGAATTGCCAATGACGCCCAGAAGCTTGTTGTAGCGGATAGCTTCTTGTGTGAGCACTGTGTTCAACGATTCCTTGTAGGACACCGGATACCTGGTAAGCAGACAAAGTCAACTCTTTGCTAACCTTGCTTCCTTCTATGCTCATCCTCATACACATTTATTCATAATAATTATAGTTATTACATGTCATTTTTATCATTATTTATTTTTATTTATTTATTATACTTGTGTTACTTCCTCTTTCCATTTAAATACTTACTTTACCTACAGTAAACAAATGTATCATCACGGATATTAATAATGTAACAGCTGCCTCCCTTCCCGCGCATATTATAAAATCCCACCGAGGGAACAGGCAAATATCTAAGAAATCATATGTTATTGTTGTTGACGTGGGCTCTGTCTACCCCGTATAAAGACGTGATGAATATGAAAGAATATTAGTAACATATATTTTGTGCTTATACGTATTATTCTTGCAACAAAACCAACTTAGTAATTTGAAATAACTGTAACGAGAACGCATAATGGTGCAACCACACCGCCGCGTATACGCAGTAACGTGTCGTAGGCGTCACGTTTTTTCACCGCTTTTTCATACATTTTGTTCTAAGTCTTTTACACACCGGTGTGGTCGCACCTTAACGCTGCTATGGGTGGTGTGGAAATTAAAACACTCATCACCGATTATTATTATTGTTCTTAAGTCTTAGGTATTGTTTGAAATATTTATTGTTTGCCGTAGGTACAAGTTTCTGCGTTTAAGTCATAAGTCATTTTATTCGTCGCTTTCATGTGTACATTGGATCTTACTAGCTAATAAATTTCCCAACATGAAACCCTGTAGCAGGGCACTGCAACATACTTAACCTAATAATGTGATTAATTATTATTATACTTGATTTATACAACTTAATAACTTATAATATATTTAACTTTAAATAACTTTAATCTACCTCTCGAAAGTTTAAATTTACAAAATTACAAAATTACATTCATGCTTTGGATTTTTTTGGCTTTACTTACGTGGTAGTGATGAACTTGATGTCGAGAGCGGGAGGCATGACTTTCAGGATGTCTTTAGCTGCCATCTCAGTCATCTCTTCGGCAGAAAGGCCGCCTCCGCCGGTCGCTTCCTTCGGTTGCAAGCCGCGAAGTATCGCTGGAAGGGGTAATCTTTAATAGTTTTAATTTATTGTAGTCAAGTGAAATTAGAAGTTGAAGTTTTGTTCTGTCAAAGTTTTGGACGACAATGCAATAACAGTCAACAAAAAAATATTTTTTTGTATCACAATAGAGATCTCTCTCCAGACTGATGTTAGGCTGGGGAACACACACACAAATCACGTCTATATCCCTTACGGGGTAGACAGAGTCTGAGGTAACAAAACCAAAAGGCCGCGTTTGGCTAGATTGTAGGCGTATAGGTGGAAAAAGGAATCAAAATAGTGCTGGGTTGCTAGCCGCATCGCCTATAACTTGATTCCTAAGAATTTCGCCCATTCCCTCGATGGACTTTTACCATCTGCGCGGAACGAGAAGCAGCTGGTACATTCTATGTTTTTCGTTTGCTCCCAGACCAGCATGGAAGTGGCTGAGGAACATTGTGGCATTACTGGTGCCAGCTACGTACGTCGTAGTAGTTATGTAGTCAAAGTCTAGATGGCGCTAGGGTCGATACAATTTAATAAACAAGCCGAGGCAGCACATACTAAGGCACGTAAGAGTTTCGGACATGGCGTAGCTGATGTTCGCATTGGGGTGCAGCCCGAAGAGCGAGGGGTCGTCGTTGAGCGGCAGCGAGCGGATGTACTTCGTGTAGTCGTCCACGGACGTTGTCGAGTGTTGCTAGGACAAGCAAGTTACCGGAATAAATCAACTAAGTTAGGCCTCGGTCGTTCCCACCCGTCGCCTTTTTTTTTTTAACGTGTGGAAAATGCGCCTTATGCATCTCCGCGCTCGGGGCAGCACGAACGGAGGTATGACGGGCTCTCCAACTCGCCGCTGCCTTCCCTATGGAAGGAGGGGAGAGGACTCACCCGTCGCCTGCGGCCAGCAACGATCGTTCTTGCCCGCTGTGTGCAACGTTAAACACACGATTGGCGAGAACGACCGTTCCCAATCCCAAAACGTATTAAGATTATAGAAGAACTAGCGACCCGCCCCGGCTTCCCACGGTATATTATGCATGTATTATACATATAAACCTTCCTCTTGAATCACTCTATCTATTAAAAAAAACCGCATCAAAATCCGTTGACTGGTTTTGAAGATATAAGCATACATACGGACACGGGGACAGAAAAAGCGACTTTATTTTATACTATGTAGTGATGATAGTGATAGTGATGAAGTGAAGTGATATGAGATTTTAAACAATTATTCAAGCAACAGGCAAGCGAAGGCATGTATTTTATACTTCTCACACTTTCTTAGCCTTGTATAGCAATGAGAAGAACAAGAAACAGTTAAATTACGAAGAACCTGAGAACCAGAAAGAGTAGGAAAGCCAGCTACTTATTTAGTTATTGATGTTCAATATGTGCCCATTGACTGTCAACAGTAATCTAATCCGTTTAAAAAACAAGTCAGTGAAACATTACATAACAACATAATGAAAAACAACACTAAAATTGACGACGATGACATAGTTATTAATGAAGATTCTAATAAAACTGATCTGTTTGCAGGAGCCGTTCTCGTCAAAGTAGTACTTGTCGCTGAGAAGGGTGGTGACGTAGCAGTCACCGAGGCAAAGCAGGCAGCGACAATGACATTGAAGTTATCAATGAAGACCAAGATGATTCTAATACAACTGACCTGTTTGTAGGAGCCGTTCTCGTCAAAGTAGTACTTGTCGCTGAGCACGGCAGTGGAATAGTAGTCGCCGAGGAGGCAGAGCAAGCAGCGACGGTCCCAGTCGTCGGTGACCCGACCGCCGTAGTTAATGTGGCCAGCGACGTAAGTTAACATCTGCGACAGTTAATTGTAAGCACCTAATTAAGCAAGTAAATACTTTATTGTACAAAAGTCAATCATAAATGGGTCAGGCCGCAAAGCGTTTTAGTCGTCCCATCTTAATGTTTCTAAAATTTTATTGCCAAATACGATAACACACCTGTCGTGAAGTTGAGATACTAAATTGGTTATAGTAAACAAAATCACAAATTTTAGTAACAAAGATAAAGCGATTGAAACGTGTGGGCTGACCCAGATAAGAAACTCTAGAGTACCTATTGAAGTTTGGAATTCAAGTGGGGAATCATTACAGCGAAAAAATCTTTTTGCAATTTATCAAAATTCTCGCGGGACAGGAAATAAAGACAATAAAATAATAAGGATATTTATTGGGAAGTAACGAGCAAGAGCTTCACTATTAATCATGCGCTGACGAATACGAGAGCAAAAGCTACTTAAAAATAAATACATGGGTGGATCAACTATTTTTTATTGTTATTCTGTCCCATCAGCGAGGGGACAGAAGTAGTAAAGTTTGTTAGAAGAAATGTTGTGTCACGATATACTAATAAGCTTAGTAGATGACCAAATTGACCCAGTATCAGTGAGAAGACTAACTCAAAACTATAACTTTTGGCTAATTTTAAACCTCCAAATTTATGGTTTAAATAGTGACCGAGGACAACGTAACCATAGCAACGAGTGACAAGAAAAAGTTGATCCACCCAGTTATAAAAAAGTCTCACCCGAAGCGGCACCTCGTTGTACTCCAGAAGGAACATGTGAAGCTGAGAGATGCTGATCCTGAGGTCCCCGTCAGTGAACTCGTAGGGAATGTTGAAGCCGAGCGGGCCGAACTTGCGCCGCTCGAGCACGACGCCGTGGAAGAGGCACAGGGAGAACAGGAGCCACTACAATTAATCATCATCATCATAACGACCGGATAGCCTAGTGGATAGGGAACCTAACTACGAAGCTTGCGGTCCCGGGTGCGATCCCCGGGCGGGGCGGACATTTATATGAACGAAAAATATGAATGTTTATTCTCGAGTATTTATCTAAAGTATGTTTATCCGTTGTCTAGTACCCATATTACAACCTTTGCTTAGTTTGGGCCTACTTCAATTGGTCTCAATATTACATAGGTTACATGATCAAATCAGTTGAGTTGTGGGTGGTTTGATAATGTAACAAAACCCACGAATGGTGTGTCGCATTTCTAAGGAATTTGGAACTAGTAGACTACAAACTTGAAATACGTGAATTGGTCTGCTAAGTAGGTAGGTACTTAAAACCAATAGATGACGTACATGTATTACGTGACAATACTGTGAATTATTTATTTACTTTCAAGAAATAACTTAGATTTAGTTGATATGTACTTTAAGAGTTTACTTATATTCTTGAAGCTGTTTAAAAAGGAAATAATGATGAAATCAAAGCTTCAGTATGGAAAAAAATACAAAGTAAAGATGAGATGCTACAATAATCTACAAGGAACAATGCTTTTAAATGCAACCTTGAAATGGGGCACTTTGTTATCAGAGGAGTTGAAGAAATCGACGAAGTCTGGCACTTGGTTCATGTAGGCCTTGAGCAAGTTAGCCTTTATTCCTCTAGGGGGCTCCACTGTCATTTTATAGCCTGTAATTGTTTCAATATTGTTATAATTACAATACTGCAGAAGCAGTGTTCACCTTAAGTAACAAAAAGATACTATAATTTTACCAGCTTCTTTTCTAAAGGCATATATTAGATAAATTAGATGGTCTCTGCTGTTATGTTAATATAGGATCATGGATTTCAATAGAACCGGATTCGCTACGATACAAATATTTTGTGATATGTATAGCTATGAACCTAAAATAGCCGATAGAATTTGAGAAAGTTTCTAAAAGCCAAGGAAGGAAGCAAGCAAATGGGTCACTTGATAGCAAGTCAGCATCCACCACCACCTTTAGACTTCCGCAACACTAGAGGACTGATAAATGTGTTGCCAACCTAGAGAACTAAAATAAAACACCGCATGTTGGCAATAATTACACTGGCTCTCCACTCCGGTACACAGCAGCGCAATGTGTAAATTAATGGTAAATACTATGTGACAATGTATTATCCTCTAACCTCATCCTAGTCATATCCAACTACCCCCCAATCTCCTGTGCTCTACGACAAGCGCCCCGAACTAGTGCGCCTCCGGATATTGAGCTGAACATGAGCGTCACGAGACCTGGTCAAAAGGTCTTCCAAATTCTGGAACTTGCTAAGTATCAAGCAAGTGGTGATAAGTGTTAATCGTGGGTGACTGCTGTTATCATCAGTCCGGCCTCGTGACACGCCACGAACAGTTTTTAACACCTGTGTTGCTGGACTGACCCTCATCAGCCGTGAGTACACCCTGATCCTGCTATGTACCCCTTTTTCCACTACACATTGTGACAATTACAAGAAACTAGAAACCAGTGCATTGCATTGCATTTTTGCGGGTGGTAGGGCCTTGTGCAAGGTCCGTCCGGATCGCTACCACCATCTTACTCGCTAATCCTGCCGCTAAGTAGCAGTGCTTGCACTGCTGTGTTCCGGTGTGAAGAGTAAAACAGCCGGGGAAATTACGGGCGCAAGAGGCATTTCATCTTAGTCCTCTAGGTTGGCAACGCATCTGCAATCCCTCCGGGGTTGCGGCTGTCTATGGGCAGTGGTGATCACTTACCATCAGGTGACCTACTTGCTCGTTTGCCTTCCCATACATATATAAAAAAAAAAAAAAAAATACCATCATGATTCAAGATACATTCATGAAAGCTAGATACATCATTTTCCACCATACTTCAGAATCTCAGACTTTGTATCGTTGCAGGTATTAAGTTTGTCTCACCGTTCTGCAGCAGGGCTACTGGGAAGTGTGGAGACGGCATAGCGGTCAGCCACAGCCTGAAGTCTTTGTGCACCAGCTCCGGTTGGATGTGCTCCACGTTCAGCTCAAGCACTGGCATCCAAGAAGGAGAGAGATGGCAGTTCTAGAAAACAAAAGAACTATCATAGAATTCGAGTTTCTGGATCGAACATGGTGATAAAAGCGGTAGGCAGCAGTAGAGTAGCCAGAGAGTGGAAGGACGTTCCAAATGCCACAGACTCCTACCTCTACGGGGCCCCGAACTGGCTGGGCCTAGAACACGGAATAGACTATGATGCATTTCTTTATATTGAGAAAGGACTCTCCATCTGACGAGTTCGACATGGGCCACAAACGTTATAGTTACGCCGCTAGCTGTTAGTTATCTTTCCTTTCTTTACGTAGGGAGCTATTGTAAATCTTAATGTGCTTCATAGCGTCTCAGTGAAGAGTATACGAAACGTGAGTCACATCACAGAGGGTCATGGTGAATGCTGACGGCATATATCTGCTGAAACATGAATAACTGGTGGTACACACGGCAATATAATCAGGTAAGCACCTACGCACGCTCGCGCCGTATCTATCCTGCTTACCGAATAGCTTTGCTGTGTAGAAGGTGCTAAGGATTTAAGGATGTAATCATTCGTTACCTGGAAGAATACCCAGTTGCCAAAATCGCAGCCGATCCGCATCATGTTTTCAGCAAACGGTCCTTGGCCCTGTCCTAATGAGATGCTTTCGAACCGCTTGCCCATTTTCATTTTGTCAGCAAACTTCAGTAAATCTGTGAAGGAAACAAACATTTACTTATTCATTTTTTTTATGACAACATTGCGATATCCCAACTGTAAATAAGATGGACTGATGACCTGGTGAAGGCCGCGAGAGTCTGCTGAATTAGGGCCGCGCTAGACCGGTCTTTATGGCGCTCTTTGCGGAATACTTAAGTTCGGCAGTGGACGTCTTTTGGCTGATGATGATGATGATGATGATGATGACGGTGGTAAATGTTACATCATGATGAGATTGATGATGATTATTCTAGTACTCTTGAATTTAAGACACCTCTACGGATGTCATATCTTTAGAATCTCCCGTCTAAAAAGCTAAAAAAAAGATAAAACACGGATTCTGTACAGCGGATAACGCAAAACCATCAATTTTTGCTTTTGAATATTATTTCCGCTTTCATGTATTTGACAGGGGATAGTGAAAGTGACGAATGAGATCTTTTTTCAGCAGTGTATCATAATTAACTCATATAATAGTAACTAATATTATGAGAGCAGGCTTGTTCCCAGCAGTGGGACATATTATACAGGGTAGCGATGATGATGATGATGATGATGATGATGATGATGATGATGATGATCATGATGACGATGATGATGTCCTACCAGCGGCTGGGTCGGTGCCAGTGGACAATACGAATATGATCGGAGCCAGGTTATCAGACTCGGCGTAGAGAGCCGCCAGGTCAGCTGGCTGCGGCTCCACGAAGCGCCCACCCAAACCCACCACCACGTAATCCTGTTGTGCACAAAAACTTAAGCAAACCAATATAACTTAACTCAACAATAATAACAATAGAGGAAGGACAAGAAGAACATTTTATGGACCAGGTGAAAGAGAAAATAGTAGTCGTTTCGTATCAGAATGTCAAAGAAAAGGCCATGGAAAGAACCACATGGAAATAGACAAGAGCCTAAGTTAAATTAACGAAGAAGTTGGCTTGATCATTATACAGAACATACTACTTCTACAACATCAGTAGTTAATGAACACTTTCTACTCAGTACCATTTTGGGTATCTCGCACAGTGTTAAGTTTCGAAACGAATAATAATAAATCTAACTATTACAATTTAACCGTCACCTGAAGACCAGGTACTAGTTTGTCTGGCCGCAAACACTTCAGAACCAATAGTTTTTGAAACGCATCCAGTTGTGTGTCCAACGGCTTTGGGTATTGAAGCCTGAAAAAAACAACTTAATATATACTATAATGCTGATAGTCGAACAAGGAATTTCTTTACCACTCTTATGTTCAATGTCATCTCTAGTTTTTTAAACATAAAACATCTAAGACTATTTTATTTCACTCAAGAATTAATGTGACAATCAGCCTTATTTTCTTTTGTAAGAACTGCCATTTTGTACACATAAATGCCTGTGCCTAGGTTTAGATGCTTTAAAACACTCACAATTGCAATCACCATCCCAATTTCCTTTTATGAAAAGATGGGTGACGTTACCTTGACGTTTCGTTTCATTTCGACGAGTGACAACCCTAGTGAGCGAATTAATAAAAAGGACATGTGCGGGTAGTTTGAACAACTCACACAGTTACAATACAAGACTGATACCCGCCTGTTCATTCCCTTCTAGGCCATGGACGTCGCAGCATCGAGGTTATTGTTTCTGTGTTAGTTTTAAGTATGCTTCGCTTAACTGTATTTCTGTGGTCATCTGTCATTGGCTTTTTGTTTAGTACCTAAGTCTCATTATAATGTACTGTATTGCTGTTGATGCCCCAAATAAAATAAATAAAATAAATAAATAAATAAAATAAACGTGTACGCGATGAAATACCGTTCAGTTTAAATAATAAAATAGCCTTTGTACTGATTCATCCATTATTTTCATATCACTAAGGAAATTACAGAGTATAATATCCGTACTTGTGTGGGTTATTAGCGTCGTAGTACGACTTGAAGTGCTTGGTCTGATTTGGGAAGTCCAAGACGAAACTTCTCATAGTCGGTACTGACGCCAACTGCTGCATATCCAACCACATCCGTTCGGAGACCCATTTGGGCTCGGGATTATCCATTTCCTGGAAAAGATTACTCGTGTACCTTGGAATGTTAGAAGACCTACATGATATTCATTGTACCACATGATATTGCCAAGCATTTGAGCGTTGACTAGCGTTTGTAGTACTGAAAACGTTACTACACTCTCAGTCTACATTAAAAGAATGAATTTATTATGAATTGACTTATTTATCTCATTTTCTGAATTAGCTCTGAACACCAGACCAAACTCGTCTAGTTTTAAAGAAACTTAGTGAAAAACTCACCTCTTCGATTTTAGCTCCATTGAGTAGGAAGTTGAACTCATTTTGTCTGATAGTACCCTTGTCTAACAATATTCTGGCACAGAGTAGGAAAGCAAAGAGCAACTTGTGCCTTTCGAAAAGACTTCTGCACACATTGACATAAAGTAAAAATGTGAAGTACTCTATGATGATCTCCACTCGCTCTATAATATCCTCTGTGGAAGACAATCAGAATTCACCTTTTTATTCGTCTTTTTTATCATCAAACCTAGCATAGTCAGCCTTAGATGGAGAAAAGAGAGAGCTGATAGCCAGGTAAAAGTAAAAAGATTCTTCTCGTAATTTAACCAGCTGTCTCACTCTCGGCACCATTTTTGAGCCGATGAAACCGGATATAAAACGAATTAGGTACAAATCAAAATTAGGGCCTGGTATTTCCAAAGCTTTCCAATTCTTCGGATACCGTGTAGTTTCCCAAGAAGTGTACATAAGAATGTTTTATTAAAAGGCATAACTTTTCGGAGGTCTACATCTTACCAAGGAGGTAACTAGCCTTAAATTCGCTATAGGAAAAACAGGAAAAGCCGTACCATTAGGCTCTGTCTCAGCCATGGCCTTAATAAAGAGCTTGATGAACCACTCCAACGAGTACTGATACATGGGATCCACGGTGGACATTCCCGAGAGGCAGAAGAACAGGATCTGGCCGCGATTGGCGACGGGCACGTAGCCGCCGCGGGCCTCGTCGATCTCTATCGTCGTGCGCTCCATGTCTTCTACTTTTAGCTGATGGTAGAATAGTATTGTATGGTGTGTGAAATTCCCAATCAAAAGTAAGCCCACGTGAGAAGTACAGCCAGAGGTATTCTGAGAGGTCTGTTTACTGCAGAGAGACGTGTCTAGGCTGGAGATGACGATTCCAATAGTGAAATAGGTGTGCATACTTTGATTTAGGATATTTGCCAAAGCTTGACGCTTCGCGCAGCAGAGACCTACAGGTAATGGCTATAATGAAGACATTAATTGTACAAGTATTGACTTCAACATTTGCCTCCCTTTCTTTATAACCGACTCCAAAAAGGAGAAAAGATTCTCAATTCGTCGAAACCTTTTCTCAGTTCTAGTCTAGTTGTGAGAGAATATATAGCTCTTGCAACTAAGGGGCCGTCCATTAATCACGTGATCTTTTTTTAAGCATTTTTAACCCCCCCTGGCCCTTGGTGATACAGGTGAGGTTTAAGACTACCCCCCCACCCCCCATCCAACATCACGTGTATTTTTCGTATCTACAAAAACGCGTAGCAACGGCGAGTCAAGGTCACACTACACGCCGCTTTTCGATTTAAAAATCGCGCGTTTGAAAAAATAATGAAAAAATAAATACACGTGATATCTTACTACACCCCCCTCCCCCCTTGTGACATTTCGTGATTTTTGTCAAACCCCTCCCCCCCCCTTTCAAGCCTCACGTGATTAATAGACGGCCCCTAACGATGGCGAGTGAGTTTTACTTGTGGTAAACACATATCTGTATACCTAGGCTGTTTGATAAGTACCCGTTTTCTAAATATATTAATATCACTGGCCGAAAATAAGTATACCACATTTTTAAGCCATTTTTCAGAGGCGGGAAAATTAAAAAAAAAATTGCATTCTTTTGTTTTTTTTTCTCCTTTGACCGATTTAGTGAAAGCGTGAACTTAAAATTGTTCAAATGGAGAAAGAACAGTATCGGTCTGTAATTAGATTCTCGTTTTTGGAAGGAAAAACATGTGATGAAATAAAAGTAAGAATGCAAGCGGTTTACCATGAATGTGCTCCTTCTATGACAACCGTCAGATATGGTATAACGAGTTTAAGCGGGGGAGAATAACCGTCTTTGATGAGGATCGCCCAGGCCGGCCAATTGAGGTGACTACAGACGATATGGTTAAGAAAATTGAAAATATCGTTTTAGCCGACCGCCGAATTAAACTTTGAGAAATCGTTGATGGTGTAAACGTTTCAATCGAGAGGGTACAACACATATTAGAAGAAAAATTGGGTATGAAGAAAGTATCGGCGAGGTGGCTGCCGCGTTTACTCACGGAGGAGCAAAAACGGAACCGACCGACTACTTCGGAGCAGTGTTTGGCCGTGTTCAAATGTAACCCGAAGGAGTTTCTGCGTCGTTTCGTGACCGTGGACGAAACGTGGGTCCACCACTACACCCCAGAAATGAAAGAGCAGTCGAAGAAGTGGATTTTACCGGGTGAACCTGCTCCAAAGAAAGCATAAACCGTCCCATCGGCTGGAAAGGTCATGGCGACTGTTTTTTGGGATTCGCAGGGTATTATACATATTGACTACTTATAAAAGGGGAAAACGATAACAGGGCAGTACTATGCCAATTTATTGGATGAATTTGACGCCGTGTTGAACGACAAACGACCCCATTTAAAAAAGAAAAAATACTGTTTCATCACGACAACGCCCCGGCTCATTCGTCCAGAGTTGTGACGGCTAAATTAAGACAGTTACGCTACGAACTATTGCCTCACCCCCCGTATTCTCCAGATTTGGCCCCATGCGATTTCTTTTTGTTTCCCAACCTAAAAAAATGGCTCGGTGGTAAGCGATTTGGATCAAATGACGAAGTCATTGCCGCCACAGAGGCCTATTTTAATGACTTTCCAAAATCATATTTTTTGGATGGTTTATTGAAGCTTGAGTATAGGTGGAACAAGTGTATAGAGTTAAAAGGTGACAACGTAGAAAAATAAATGCATATATACAAAAAAAAATGTTTTTTTTTTTTAAAAACGGGTACTTATCAAACAGCCCTCGTATGTGTCAAAGTGTGTGTATCGTTAATTGCAAGAGCTATAATGTAATGATTTCAAATCATGGTATTTTTTCACATTTCCTTTCCACTATCCTCAAATCTCGATTAAAGCTAATTTGGTAACATGAAAGTTACTCACCATGATCTCAACACTCTTTATCTTAATGGCCTCCAAAGTCAAGATGAGGGGCACATCGTCCACAGGTGATCCCTGGCTGTTGGACAAGCCGTACAGAATGTCTGACTGCATCTCAGCCAACTGCGCGCCCATCTGGGCTCGCGAGACGATCAGTTGGCCCCTTAACTCCTCTAAATCTGGACGTTCTTGAGCTACTACTATTGATAGAAGCTGTTCTGCCAGCCCACTGTAAAATATTTTAAAACCATCTAATTAAGAAAGATGCCTAGTTTACCGATAGGTACAGAAACTAACGTGTTTATTGATATTTAGTAGTTTATTTATGAATTGTTTGTTGTATTTTGAGATATACGCTCTATTGTGGCTTTCACTATATGGATATTTTAAACTCGCTCTTTGTCGGTCTCTCGCTTAATGCTCCTCTCATTTACTCAAAGGTTAACTGGTAGAGATCCCTTATAGGGATAAGTTCGCCTTTGTGCATATATTTAAGGTCTTTTTTTGTGATTTGTCTCTACTTCTCTATATTTGTACAATAAAGCATTTACTTACTTACTTACTTGCTTACTAACCGACACGCGTAATAATAATGAAACATCCTTTGTCTTTAATCTGTCGGATGATGCTATTCCTGATTCTGAATCAGCCTTGACGCTAATAAAAGAAAATTATGAAGTTTTCGAAGAGAACTGACCTCGGCACAAGCGCGAAGTTAACGACTTGCACTTTGACGGAAGTCTCCGGCGTATACCTAGGGTTGGGCAACTTGGTAGTGATGTAGAGTCTGAAGCCGTTCATGAAAGGGATGAGCGAGTCGCCAAGCTTCAGCACCAGCTGACCCGCTTGCCGGAAGTATTGACGCTGATGAA
This sequence comes from Pandemis cinnamomeana, assembly GCA_932294345.1. NCBI lineage: Eukaryota > Metazoa > Arthropoda > Insecta > Lepidoptera > Tortricidae > Pandemis > Pandemis cinnamomeana. Next base: position 1,494,392 of record OW028721.1, on the reverse strand, counting down.
AGACAATCACAATTTTAGAAACCATGTTTTAGAGAGAGAGAGAGAGAGAAACATTTATTTACACACATTCGATACACGTTGATATATAATAGGAAGAAATACAAAACACTTAGCAATAGTACCGATATGGTACTATTATGGTGGTGGTATGGTGGTGTGGTGGTGGTGGTTAGAAGTGTTAAGAAAGCAAATACTTCCCATATTGAAATGAAGCATGAAAGTAGAATAAATGCAGTAGAAATGAGAGCGTTAAGGAGTATGGAAGGTGTATCGCTGAAAGATAGAATAAGGAACAGTGTGATAAGGGAACGTGCTGGTGTGAAAGAGGATATAGTGACTATGATAGAAAAAAGTATGCTTAGTTGGTTTAAGCATGTAGAGCGGATGGATGAAAGTAGACTTACTAAACAGATTTATAGGGGAAGTGTGAATGGTTGCGTTGGGAGGGGAAGGCCTAGAAGGACGTTCCGAGACCAAATAGAAGACGTTTTGGAAAAAAGTCAGGACAGGAATACCCGAACCCGACGAGCATGTATGAAGAGATTGATGACTGTGGATGAAGCGAAAGAAATATGTCAGGATCGTAGCAAGTGGAACAAAGTAGTCTCTGCCTACCCCTATGGGAAAGAGGCGTATGTGTATATATGTATTGAAATGGAGATCATAAAAGAAAAATAAAAACAGCCTGGGTTTTACAAGCAGAATCCTTTATGAATTAATGAAGTTTATTAAAATTGTGATAATGATGAACATATACGACTGGTTCTTCAGTAAGCAAGCAATACATAGAAGTAACTAGGGCTTGGAACCAGTGCCAAAAGTACCGGAAAAAAGCCTGTACTAGAAGCCAAAAATTCCGGTTCTCTATGTATAAATAAAGGTTCATACACGTGTATGTGACGCTGTGTTTCAAGTCCTGGAAGTGACATACGCTTTCAACATTCTTATTACTTAACCATACCTTTAAAACAGGGTCCAGAGCTGGATCAAGTTCCTGTCCAACGTTCTCCAATAAAATCGGTTTTCCAAAGCGAAGAGCAGATTCGAAATTCCTCAGCAATTCTCTATCATTAGGCTTACAGACGACAAGACCTTCGATTTTTCCCTGTAGAAAACCAAATGGAATAAAGAACTTTTTTGAACATCTTTAGTCACAGTATGGTTGCATAAATGGCAATCTTTTCGCAAAAATGGCAATATGTCATTTTTAACAGAAAGAAACAACATTATTTTCTGTGTCAAGCTTTGACCATGTCTCAGTAATTAAACAATCAAACTAAAGGTGATTGGAATCATGTAATTCTAAAGACAATCTAATGAAGTAATGACTCACCATAGCTCTTATCCACTTGTTGGCTTGTGTCTGAGGGTCGATGATGAGCGGCCATCGCCGAGAGTTGGACATCAGCACCGCTGACTCTACTGAGAGAGGATCACGAGGCAACCCATACATTTGCCATGTCCTGGACAAGATGAACTAACATAGGTGGGTGGGTCAAGTTCTTCTTGTCAGTCGTTGCTATTGTTACGTTTTCATCGGTCACAGTTTAAATAAAACGCAACATTTCTTCTAACAAACTGAACTTTTGTCAGAATAACAACATAAAATAATGGATCCATCCAGGTAAAACGGACAGAAAAGTCTTGCATGGCTGCCACATCAGTTCTCAATCCAAATTATTTTACTTATAAAGCTGAAATTTTGCATGGTGGCTCCCTTTACGTTGTAGACATCGTAGTGACGGATTTTGCTAAATTCCCACGAGATAGGAGCGCGAGATATGCAACAAAAAACCACCCACCCTTTCTTACCAGCATCAAAAGGGCATGAACACGAACAAGACGAGAGTAACAGCCAAGCAAAGAGAAAAGCACGCCAAAACATAGCATACCTGATTTGCACAGCATCTCCCAGGGTGGACAATGGAGTCGCACCAGCCGTGTGAGGTACTTGGACATCCTATAAAATAAATCATACAATGGTAGGATAGCATGCAAGGTACGGAAAGATTTAAGTATATGGATGTGGAAACAAGATAGTTCGGGGGTACAGACAAGGTATACGACAAGTTATCTAGACATACATAGATCACGTCCTTATCGCTTACGAGCCTTACGGGCGCCTTCTCTCGTCCCTGGTGAGCAGTAGATGTTCCACGGGAGTTTGTAATTGTGTCGTACAGACACATCATTCAAACAGATGACGCTTACCGACAAAAAATCGCACAGTAACAAGGTCACGTGACAGCTAGTAACAGGTAGGGGTATAGCACGCGTCACGGAATGACGAGGATCCGGGTTCAATTCCCGGTCATAGCTTTACTTTTCTGATTTTTCTATGTGTTCTAATTTTCAGTGACATTTAGAAATTTTCCTTACGGGGCCTAAGGTAACAAAACCTTAAGGCAACATTTAGCATGATTAAGCGCGTATAGGTGGAAAGGGAAATCAAAATAGTGATGGGTTGCTAGCCGCATCGCCTATATTAATAACCTGCATGTGTTTGATCCACGCACCAATCAGGGATCTTCTGAACTCATCGGTAAATGGCGTCACGTATCCCACCGCACCTGATGATTTGATGAGTTTTAAATGACAAAATTAACCTTTTCAACGCCAACGACCTATATACACGTCCATTACTTCAAAGCGAAAGCAACCTTCGTTCAATTGGGTTTAGGCTCAACTTAAGGTATCGCAATAAAGAAGTCTGGCGTATGGGTGACGTCTCTTGTATTTGACGTGGCGGCGAAAAGGTTAACACAGCAGCAAGTGCTAGCGATGAAGAAATAATCACCATAGAATATACAAGGTGTCGAACTGTCCTGGAATACTTCAGCAGCTGATTACAGGATTAAGTACTTTCAATGAACACCATTTTAAAGGTTTGTCATCGAAAGATTTGATTTAAAATTAAATCACCCCTTGGACACTTTAAACGTCGACCTACGCAAATATTTATCAACTAATCTTATATTTATAAAAATAAAGTCGTGTTAGTTACACTATTTATATCTCGAGAACGGCTGAACCGATTTGCCTGATAATTGGTGGGGAGGTAGCTTAGAACCAGGAGACGGATATAGGATACTTTTTATCCCGAGTTTCCCACGGAATTGGAAAATCCCGAAATGTTGTACCAATAAAGCTACATTACATTTGGCATACCTACATATTATTCCTTGATTAGTATAAAGGCCCACTACAAAGGAATTTTTCAAATATCCCTCGGGATAAAAACACGAGGTAAATAATTAAGACTATGATTAGCAGATAATATTCCTAGAGGATCACGTAGGTGCTCTAAGAAGGGATGTTCTGAATTTCCCACGGGATAGGAAATAAAAACCTTATACTTGGAGCCATTAGTGGATGTATGGGGTATGTCGACACTCTGACGTTATCTGCGCGGACGAAGTCGCGGGCAAAAGCTAGTATTTAATAAAATAAAATACTTACATGCACTTAAAAGTATGTCTCCGATTAGATTGATGTTAGCCAATTGTAAATCTTTAATAGTCTTGATCCACCTGACTCTTTCACTGGATAATCCATTGAGCAATCTGCAATAATCATCAAATTCGTCTCTTTAATGCGGGTCTTATATTCAATTAGATGGTTAGATGGTTTGGAAGCAAATAAAAAACAGAATGCACCAGCTCCCTGCTTCTATTCCTACGCAAATCGTAAAAACACAGCGATGCGGCTAGCAGCCCATCATTATTTTGTTTTTTTGTCGCCTACAATTACGCTAAATGAGATCTAGACTCTAGATTCTAGACTTCTAGAGGATAAAGACGTGATTAAAATGTACATGTGAATATGTATGTAGTCAAAAAAACTAACAAATACAAAAGAACATACACAAATCACGTCTCGTTGTCAAATGGAGGCATGTGGCAACGGAAATCAAAATAGTGATGGTTTGCTAGCCGCATCGGTTATAACGTGATTCCTAAGATTTTCGCCCATTCCGTCGATAGGCTTTTACCATCGCAGGACGAGAAGCAACTGGTACATTCTAAGTTTTTCCTTTGCACCCAGACCAGCATAGTAGTCGTACAAAATGATAAAACTATCTTTAATTTTTTTTTATGTTGGAGGGGCTAGACAAACGAACTAATGGGATCACCTGATGTTAAATGATCACCATTGTCCATAGACACCTGATGTTGTCAGAAAGATTTAAATTTGCTTACCTGTTAGCTCTGTCCATTCTGGCTAAGCAGGCATTTATGTCATCTTCCATCCTTTGTTTCTCATCTTGCTTCTCTTGCAAATACGCGTTCAACTTGGCAATACCCTCAAGCAGTGCTTGCATCTTTGCCTGCGCATTCGCTAGGACGGCTGTTACGCAAAAACAGTTTCAAATAACACATTGGATGCAATCAATCAACGAACATATCACTAGGGTACATAATTATATTATCACTACATACATAGTATAAAACAATGTCACTTTACGCTGTCTGCCTGTATGTACCTAGGTATACTTAAATCTGTAAATCTACGCAACGGATTTTGATGCGGTTTTTTAATAATTAGAGTGATTCAAGAGTAAGGTTTATATGTATAACTAGCTTCTGCCCGCGACTTCGTCTGTCTAGAATTATACATAAAACCTTCCTCATGAATCACTCTATCTATTAAAAAAACCGCATCAAAATCCGTTGTGTAGTTTTGAAGATATAAGTATAGGGACATAGGGACATAGGGACAGAGAAAGCGACTTTGTTTTATACTATGTAGTGATTCTACGCAGATGAAGTCGCAGGCAGAAGCTCGTTAATTATAAAACAAAGTCACTTCCTCCGTCGCGTCTATCTGTTTTTACGTTCGATATACGAGATACAAGAACGGATTTTCATGCTATTGTCATCAATATAATATGTATAGTGATAGACCATTCTCGTTTAGGTTAAATTTATCAAGCTTTTGAGTAAATTGGTTGAAATATAACGATAATTGTCGGATGTGTCGGGAAAAGTCAAGCCGCCTGACGAAGTCACGGGCAACAGCTAGTTGTAAAATAAACGAACTATATTCGTATTAAATTCCAAAACTGCTGATTTGTTCTTCATCATGGACTCACCTTCGACGGCTTTCAGCTCAATTGAGGCTTGCTTCAGGGCGGCCTTCTTCGGAGCAACGCCCTTGTTCACGTGGTAGAACTTGTACATAGCGTGCACCCACATACATAGAGACTGACACGCCTTTGATACCTACAGTATAAAATAAACAATATCAACGCTGATGCAGAAGCCGAGTCCTCAAAAGCAGACCAGAATAAAAAGCAAGGGCTAGAGAGCGTCAATTTCGCCGAGTTATTTAAGCTAAACTAACTTAATAACACATAAACGGATAACTCACGTATAAAAAGTCGAGTGAAGCTCGACATGTTTCGGACTATTTCGTACAGCCGCGCGAGCAGAGCGCTGGCGCGCAGTGTTCGTGTCGCTGCCGCCGGGGCGAGCGCTCTTGGAAAAAGGACTACGAAATAGTCCGAAACATGTCGAGCATCACTCGACTTTTTATACGTGAGTTATCCGTTTATGTGTAATTATGATTGAGTCTCACGGTAGTTTCATGTTGAAAGTAAACTAACTTACATTAGTAGTTAGTTGATGAAACAGAATAGGTTAGATTGAGGAATCATTTTCTGAATGGTTGAATCTTATGGAAGGTCCATCCGGATCGTTACCACCATCGTACTCACTTATCCTGCCACCGAATAGTGCTTGTGCTGATGTCCGGCGTGGAGAGTATCCCCCTTATTCATAAACGCTCTATAGGCTAGGCTTCTGCTAACTTAGCAATCGTTTGTCCTTATCTTTGAAAGGTAAATGTCAAAGTGACAGATAAGGACAGACGATTGCTAAGTTAGCAGAAGCCTAGATTTATCGTGCATACCTTAAGAATCTTGGCCGGATCGTAATCAGGGTTGATGACAAACTTCTTCAACTTCTTTATCATGTCCTCAGTGATGGATTCCTTGTCGAACTTCATGAGTGACTCGAGGAAGGCGGTGGGGTCAGCCAGCATCACGGAACCAGGCTTCCAGTAGTTCAGAACTTTTTCGCCGAAACTGGCGCCGGGTTCCTGATAAAAGTTATAAATGGTGATTCATCACACAGATTAGAATAAAAGTGTACAATACTACTTATTTCAGGAACGGATCATTGCACAATATGTTGCAACGCTCGGCACTAATCATTATCACCATTGTGAAATTCCATTTATTTCATTCGCGTATCAAATTCGAGAACAGCTCGACATGTTCGGAACTAATCCATCGCTCTCGGAGCTTTTGCTTCGGCGGCAGCGACACGAACACTGCGCGCTAAAGCCCTGCTCGCATGACCACTGCAGCTGACGGTGACTCAAGACTTGCCTTCGTTTTCATCGTCATTTTTAATTTTATTACTGTCGGATATAATCGGATTGTCAACGGAGTAGTCCAAAACATATTGAGCTTCATTTCTGTCGAGTCTCATTGTAGTTGTATGTTGAAAATTATCATCATTCTTGCCACTGCGCCTTACGTGTGTTATGGATAAGTTTTTTTTTTAATATGAATAGGAAGGCAAACGAGCAAGTGGGTCACCTGATGGTAAGTGATCACCACTGCCCATAGACACCCGCAATCCTGGGGGATTGCAGATGCGTTGCCAACCTAGAGGGCTAAGATGAAATGCCTCTTGTGCCCGTAATTTCCCCGGCTGACAGTTAAGTGAAAATGGGGAATATACCTTAATCGGTTTGATGTCAAACACCATGCAGAGCGACTCGATGACCAGCAGGACTCCTTGCGGAGGCTTCTTCATAGCCTTCACCTCCACGACGTCGTTCCTGTTCAGTTCTTGCAGTGCTTTCTCGGCCGCCAGCAGTGCCGGCATCGCCTCGTCTATATAAAGTTTTATTTATATGTAAATTCTGAACTACATACACTACATTCTTCTTTCCATCTATATGGCCACAATCATGCTAAACGTGACCTTTAGGTCTTGTTACCTTAGGCTGTGTCTTTGACGTGACTTATATAGATATTATTATATTAGACGTGATTTATATACGTATACTATATGTACATACATACGTACCCTCACGCCTCTTTCCCATAGAAGTAGGCCGAGACTAATTTGCTCCACCTGCTACCATCCTGATCTACCTCTTTCGCTCCATCCACATTTTGTCAATCTCTTCATATTTACATGCTCGTCGGTTTCGGGTAGGTACTCAGGCCATTTAAGATTTTTTTCCACCGAACCACAGAATGGAGTCATTGCTATTGCATATATTACTGCAGCAGTAATTTGGCTATCTCTACATATTTCTCAGCCTTTATCGAAAATTTGGAGGATCAAGCAGCAATCTACAGTGATTCGATGCTGTCGCACCTCTTTGTGCTTGACTACTTGTTATTTTAGTCAGATCCTGGCTAGAACTTTATCTATATTACTAGCTGACCCGGCGAACTTTGATCCGCCTTAAATTTGAAAAATTCCAGTGGTTTGGGCTGTGCTATCCCGCGGGAACTATGCAATTTTCCGGGATAAAAACTATCCTATGTCCTTTCCCGGGACTTAAACTATCTGTATACCAAATTTCAACTAAATCGGCCCAGCGGTTTAAGCGTGAAAAGGTAACAGACGGACAGACAGAGTTACTTTCGCATTTATAATATTAGTAAGGATTAGTAAGGATTATAATTACCTAAATCTCTTTGAGCGTCCTCAGCCATAGCAGTAGTCTCTTTCGCCATTTTCTCTGCCACAGCTTGTTCCTTCTCTACTTTGATACGCGCTTCTTCTGCTATAGCCTGGAAAATGCTTCTGGTAAAAATGTATCCTGTATCCTAGGGCGCGCAGTGGAGGGCCGCCAGGTGGGCAAAGCGTACAAATAGCGTTGCGGCACCATCTTGCTGCCTACCCTGACGACCCCCTACTTCACTGTTGCTACCCTGCGCAGTCGCTTGAAGGCGTATTGGCTCGATGGATCCTCTTAAATGAATGTGATGTGTTTTGTAACGTGTGTGTATGTATGTATGTATATATTTATATATTATGTAGTATATTTTATTTATTGTGTATTACTTTATTGTATTTATCGATTATGTGTATTGTTTAAAATTTAGACATTTAGGATTATTTTAAGTTTCGATCGGTTCTTTTACTTTTTCTGTGTCTACTCTTGCTTAATACTCATGTCCTGTCAATCGTTCAAAGGTTAACTGGAAGAGATCCCTTTTAGGGATAAGTTCGCCTTTGTGCATGTGTGTTGTCCTGTGTTCATCTTTTTCTTGTGTTTTATGTACGGTCAAGTGCAAAACTAAGTATCGATAGGAACTTCTCAAAAATATGTCCCACGACCTTATTACGCTGGCGTAAGAGCGTATGGTACTTATTTTTGAAACTTTGTCTAGATACATATTATTACACTTGACTGTACAATAAAGAGTTATACATACATACATACATACTTCACTTTACACCATATCGGTACTATTCCTTAGTATATTGTATTTCTCCTTGTTTTATATCTACGTGTATGTGTGTAAGTTAATGTTTCTCTTTCTTTCTTTCTTTCTTCACCCACTGCCTATATCACTATAGACGTACAGTATCTGTGGCAATCTGTTCGATGACCAGCCTTGTCTCTTCGGCCGCCTTTTCCATGAGCGGCTTCAGGTCAGCCAGCTCAATCTGCAACTGCTTCACTTCTACCTCCGTCTGGTTCAGCTTGTTCAGGCCTGAAAGCCACTAAATCTGAAGAAGCTAGAGGAACCTGGTTTAGACCTCAAGGCTTCCAATGAAACTCTTAAACAGGCCTGGCATAGGTTAAGGTACGTCAAACGGTCACCGGCAGGGGAGGACGAGGAATCCGGAACCCGCACTCAACGGTGCCGTTGCCATCTGCCCCACTACCCCGGGGCGGCCAGTGGGCGTCGCGGTGACACCATAGTGCTCCCGTAACGCCCACAGTTCATGGCCAGGAGGGAACGTGTGTTTTTAGACGGTAGGCCTCTCCCCTCCTTCCATAGGGAAGGCAGCGGCGAGCTGGAGAGCCCGTCATACCCCCGTTGCTGCCCCGAGCGCGGGAATGCATAAGGCGCATTTTCCACACGTTAAAAAAAAAGGTTAAGGTACGAAATCAATGAAGAATGGTCGAATTACCATGAGATTTTGTGTCACAATAGATTCAGTAAGCTCATGTAGTCGATAAAAGGCCAGTTCTTTGATAATGTTTGAGTGTGGATAAGCAGTTATTTATTCTTAAGATACATCCTAAGTTACAGTTATATTGGTGAGATGCATGATGTTTCATACCACACCAATCACAATACATCTAACACATCAATCAACAAATTTCACACAGATTCAGCTATCACCAACACAGTGGCAGATTAACAGGGGGGCGGAAGGGGCGGCCCGCCCAGGGCCCCCGGTCTTTGGGGGGCCCCAAATGCCTCCGCGTTCTCCTGATCAAATCCTAAACAAGACTTTAAAAATGTTGTAGTTAGTACCTACATAATGTCATCAAGATCAAAACACTTCAGCCATCTAAAATTTTTACGCAGTACTAATGTTCTTTTAACTTTGCTGAACGCGCCCAATACGCTGAGGAAGGGGATTCCCATCTCTGTGTACGGACAAAACTACATATTTTTTTAAGCTGGGGGGTCTCTTTTAGTTTTGTTGCCCCGGGCCTCTGACGGGCTTAGTCCGCCACTGCACCAACAACACACAAGACGCTAACGTAGCAGACTGTTCTAGACACATGGTCGTGTAACAGCCTGCTTTCAGCTCAGGGCACATTTCCTTTCTTTATCCGACAAGAAAGGCAAGCGAGCTAGTGGATCACCTGATGGCAAGTGAGCACCAGCACCATCACCTACGGACACCAGCAACATGTCCGATTGCAGGCGCGTCCCTAGGAGCTAACATAGAATACCTCACGTGCTAGTAATTTCACTGACTGTCTTACTTTTCGTGCCGTGATTTGAACGGACCTTACACGAGGTCCTACCACTCGCAAATCTTCCTTTACTAACCAGTCTTCAACGCGTTGGACTCGGCCAGGATCGAGTCTTGCTTCTTGCGGAACATCTCCGCGTAAGCTCCAAGCATCTCCATATACGACATGGGAGTTACGTAGTTCAGCCGGTTCAGCTGCTGCAGGAATTCGGTGCTGGCGTCCACCACGCTTTGGTGGGCAAAGCAGCACACAGACTGGATACAACAATCAATCAATCAATCAATCAATCATCATTTATTTACATTAAACATGGTACATATATTGTGGTATGAAAGAAAAAGAGTTTCACATGTTTTGTCACTGTATGACGTACAAATTGAAATTACAAATTTATGTAATTATTTTTAATAATTTAATTGAACTTATCATTGGGTTACAGTCTAAGTACATTAACATTTATATAAAGGTATGTTTATCATTTTGTTCTAAATAAATAGCTGACTGACAGTAAAAAATAGTGGATGTCAAAATAGTTGCTAATAATAGAATTATATATTTCAATAAATAATAATTTTCAAATTTACAATTTTTAGTAGCCACGCCCAATTTGGTTTCGTTTTAAAAATTCATTCAGCGAACATGGTGTTTAATGGGTGTGAATATACATACAAAGCCGTATTTTACCTACAGAAAGGTGGCAGACAACAAAATACACCTCCCGTAAAAATTTCAGCTGCATAGCTCTTATAGAGTTATTGAGTAAAATGGCTGTTATATCCGGAGGGATAGACAAGGGACAGGACGAAACTATGAAGGTTCTGTTTTTGTCATATTGGCTATGGAACCCTAAAAATCATCCGGTTTTATTGAGAGCTTGTGTATTTTCAGTAAGGGTCTACATTTTTAGGCAAGCGCAAACCATTCATAAAATAATTTTTTGAAAAATTAATAAATTGTCAAACAAAGATATTGAATATAGTAATAGGTTGGTAATGGAAGAGACAGAGCGATATAATGTAAGTATGTGAGGGCGAGATAGATAAAAAGACCGACTTCTGAATAGCCCCGCTCTGACGCTCTTAAAAAAAGGAGTGAAGCAAATTTCCCTTTGACATGCTGTAAAATTTTCTAGTCTCGTTTCTGGTATTTCTAACGGATATAATCTAACGGTAGCTAGGTTAAACTACTTATATCAATTTAAGACAACAATTTTCTAGAAGAGGTTGTTTTTATAAATCGACACGCTGATGTTATCCGTGTAACTAGTGTATTGATAATGGTCACAGCATCTACTCACCACCATGGAAGCGTACACCTCATCGGTGGTCTCCAACGCCTCCATGTTCCGGAAGAAGTGGTTAGCGACAGACTCCAGGGCCGACTTGGGCCATTCGCTGAACCAGTCGATGGTGCAGCAATTCACCAGGGAAGGGAACTGGCGGAGGCGAGCGCGGAACAACTGCAACACGATGTTGTTAAGTCGTCCTCAAATTTAGCAAGTAAACTTTGATCCTTTTCCACCATGAATTGAATTGATATTTGATATTAATTTATGGGATTCAGTCACTAATATCAGTATACCTGTCCTGTACTTAGCGTGTCCAAATCCCAACCTAGCGTCTACCTCTGGGTTTGTGCCATACACTTCAAAAATACGAAGACATTGTGAAAGGCGGCGGCTCCAATTGAATTGTTCCAATGGAAGCGGGGAGCCGGGCATTAGTGTTTTTGAAACGGGTTGGATATCCCATCACGAAATTTCGGCTGTGACGTTTTTTTTTTTATGTTAGAGAGGCCAGACAAACGAACTAGTGGGTCACCTGATGGTAAAATGATCACCACTGTCCATAGACACCCGCAGCGCTTTACGCGATGCCAGTGCGTTGTCGGCCCTAAACACGTTACACACGTTACAGTGAGTGGCAAAAAATCAGCACGCTTGGCTTCAATATAAATCAAATTTGTGTAATCTATAGTATATCTAGTGTCTGTAAATACAATCAACAAAAAGTACTACTACTGTCTGCTACGGAGAGGAAATGGGAACGAATCGTCGACTAAGAGAGCAAGCTAGAGCATTGGAAGACAACCTATCAGAAGACTTAGATGCTGGATGCAGTTAACAAACTGATACAGAATTCTAACAAGTCAAGTGGCATAGTTTTTTATTGTGTTTTATGAACAAATAAGACTTATACATACATACATACATACATAGTCAGGTAAGCGGTAGGACCGGGTAGGTGACACTTAGTGTTGACCGTCGATGCGAATATTGCGAATAATACAACGGTCTCAGGATTAATGACAATTTATAAAAATTAACAGCTCTTATTGGGACCGTGCGCGACGACAGCGCCACGTGATAGGCGGCCATTATGGACAATATTGTCACCGCTGTCAAACAAGAAGTAAGTAAATATTGTGAAAAATATTAATGAAGTCTTGTGTTATTTTACTATATTACACAATTTTGGACAATGTTAGTCAGTAACATTATTGCCAATAATATTAAAATTGTTGTTTTCAGTGAAATTTTAGAGGTTAGGTAACATACTTTTTTTTTCTTACGGCAAATATCCACTTATTTCTTTGGTCTCGTTTCCACCATGGTCTTGGAAATTGGTAAAATTTACAGTCGCTATTCTTCTTGGTGTTATTACAATTCACAACAACACATCTTACCAGGACCATATTTTTATCTCAAAAACGATTAGAAAATGTTTACTGCAATATGGGTTTGACAGCTCAAGACAGCGACAAAAATGACAATTTTAGCCGTAGCCAGCGCTGTGATCGTTTAGGCTACCCCCTCCACCCGCTTTGCACTCTGCCAATATAGATTCCTGGGGAACATACCGTTACCGCAATGTAGGATTGCGACCACACGATACAACGGCATCTAGCGGCCGATAGACACACTAAACAAACATAACATCAGAATTGTACACTTAGTGTACTACAGGCCAAGATCCACCTAGGGAGTAAAAAGATAGCGGAGTAAGACTAAGAAAGTTATCCACGTTAAAGGTGCACACAACTCACCTCCCCCACGGGGCTCATGACGATAACAATATGCAGATTACTCCGGACCCTCCTCTGGTAACACGCAAACAGGTTCGTCTTGGTCGCGGCCAGATTCATCTCCATTACGGCGTGACGGACAGCCATGAAGATCTTGTCAAAGTCTTCAGCTTCGTAGATGTTGGGCACGTCGCCGGAACTGAGAATGTTGTTTAGATCCTCGAGGAATGATTCCATTTTGATCTGCAATATTGGTTATTTAGTATTGTGACAATATGCTCAAACATCAGTATTAAAGTTTCTGAGCTTCCTTTGAAGCCTGTAACTAGGCTGTAGTCTCATCTAAAGTGAAACCAGGTCACCAAGACTTTTGAAAAGTAGGTATTTGAACAAAGTATTGCCATTCCCTCCATCAGCTCACTTCGGAAAGAGTATGACAGAGTTGCACCCCGGAATGATATTGTAGCGACCCTAGCGCCACCTAGTTGGCCTCTACATGACTACTACGATACACGAGTAGCTAGCGCCAGTTCTAATGACAGCTGTCGCATCGTTCTACATGCCGCTTACGAAGTTTCTCAATGCGGCTGCATAAATACAACTTTCAACTGTCTTCCTTTGGACTTCGGTCCCCAGGCATAACATCTGCCTGGAGAGAGATCTCTCTATTGTGGCACTCCCCACAATATCACCTACAGAAAACTGATGAAAGCAGTTTCCCTCTTTCAAAACTGAACCAGTTTTATTTATCAGGTATTTTATAAGAAGGACTTTGGCTACGCTTTTATGTTTTCCTTTTATTTATTTTGCTCATTAAAATATTGTATTAACGTCTGAATTATGGCATCTAAACTCGCAAATTTTTGTGATTTTCGAAGGTCAAAATCGAAAAGAGAATATAACAGAAGAGGAAAGAGTATGTCAATAGTGTGGTCAAAAATTTCTTTTGTATAGAGAAACGGCCAACAATTGGATCCCGATTTAGTAACTAACTAAAGCCACCATGTGATATAATTTCATTCGTATTCTTGAGCCTACCCTCCGTACTATCTTACCTGGGCATCAGAGAATAGGAAAACAATTCCCCTGTTGTCAGCGCCAGCCTTCATCATGGTCTGTTTCAGGTCGTCTCGCCACTCCGGCTGCCCGTACGACTTCGTGATCTCAATTTGGATGCACGTCAGTTCCGCCATGAACGCTGCCAGCCGAGAGAGGGATTGACGTCCTGAAATTGGCAGAATAATTTTATCAGTAAACATACTGAGACATCGGGTCGGTGCTCAAAAAGTCTATAGATTATCTTTTGGTCGAATGATCGATTGGTAAAATGTATTAGCTCCCTGTCGAAACTGAACAAAGGAACTGTCAAATTTATCGATCCTTTCCCAATTATTTCAGCGTCAAACTCATCTAACATAATAAGTAGGTGCCTATTATACTATGGTTGTATATCTGTTCACATAAACGAAACCATCCGACCAAACATAACATTAAAACCCAAAAATCAACCTCCCAATAAAGACCAGAGTTATTGGCATAACAATAGGATGGCAGGATCAGCTAAATGCCATGAGCCCCTAGCTCTACGGGGCCTCGAACAGACGGCCCAGAGCAAAGAAGGGACGATGATGATTATAATAAGAACTCCCATCGGAAATATTAAATTAAAGTTACGAATCCAGCAATTGCACTTCCAGCTGAGGCAGATATAATGTTTTTCTCAAACAAGTAAGCTATTTAAGACATTGATAAAAAAACGCGCACTCCTCGGCCAACGACTTGGCTGTATAACATTCTTGTTCATTATTCCATAGTCTCTTTGTCTTTAAAAAAAGTTAAAAACAGATGAAAAACAGCCCAGCAATCCGATTTATGATCAGGAAATCGCGCCTGCAATGTAATTCGGCCATCAACAAGGCCCTTCGTGTTCCGTTTCTTAGAATAGAATGACGACATTCACGACACTGTTTGAGAAAATTAAGTTTACTAAGAAGTAGACAAACTTTACAAATCTATGGTCTTAAAGTGGCCTGTACCGGGGCATCTGCCCTAGTTACACCACTAACAGATGACGGTAATTAGTCAAATACATAGCCTAGTGGTTAGTGACCCTGACTATGAAGCTAGAGGTCCTGGGTTCGAACCCCGGTAGGGGCAGACAGTTGTATGATGAATACGAATGTTTGTGCCCGAGTCATGGATGTTGTGTGTATTTGAGTATGTATTTATCTACATTATATAAGTATGTTTATCCGTTGCCTGGTACCCATAGTACAAGCTTTGCTTAGTTTGGGGCTGGGTCAATTGGTGTGATTTGTCGGAAGATATTTATTTATTTATTATTTATATCATACCAGAGCCCCCCATGCCCAGCAGCAGCGCGTTGGCCATGGGCTGGCGCATGATGCGGGCCACGCGGCACAGGTGGGCGATGGCGTCGTCGAACAGCACCAGGTCCAGCGGAGCCGTCGTCGACAGGTTGTAGTCCTCCAAGTAATGCTGCAGAATATCGTCCAGCTGTGGGGGGAAGTGTTTTATACACAACAATGGAAGCAGACGAATACCTGGGTCACCTGATCAGTGGCATGCAGTGGGGGGTCGCCAGCACGTCTAGCACGTAAGTTATATTTTTGCGGTAGCTTTAAGCCTCTTCTATAATTGGTCACCTACTATAGTACATTGTTGTAGAGGCTAGAAAGTGAGCAATAGATGGACGAGTGAGTTCGAGGGCCGAGCCGCAGGTGAGGCCCTCGAAGAGAGACAAGTCCATCTATTGCACTTTTGGCCGAGACATTACATAGTGCTTTTCACGACTACTGCGAGGAAATAAAAAACATTACGCCAGACGTGGCTGTATGGACCTAGTTTCCTTTGCCTCTCCCTGATGGGATAAACCTTAAAAAAAATTAATATGAAGCACACGACGTGTTCTGATTGGTCGATTTTGTGTAATAGCATCACAAATTGTGTTCTGATTGGTGGAATCAGGGATCAGCATGCCGATGTGATTGGAGGTCTTTGAAACTGTCCAACAATGTTATTGTTGGCCTGTTTGAATTCATAGTTGGCCTGTTCATTCAACCTACAACTATACTTTGTTTTGGGGCCCCATTACTGACCATCTTTTGCCACATTTCCGAGCAGTGACGTGAAAAGCATGTTAGTTTAACGAATCATAAGATTTCTTCTAACAAAATGTACTACTTTTGTCCCCTCACTGATGGGAGAAAATGACCGCAAAAACTAAAAATAAAAATGGCGTAACACTTCAGTCTCACCTCTTCTTGATCGTTAATCTCACCATACTTCTTGTCATCAGCGCCGATATCCATAAAGTCTCCGAACAGCATCAACCTGCCGCCGACTACATCTTTAGGCTTCTTCCCAAACTCTGTTTGAATCTTCTTGTCAAGTAATCTAAAACAAAAATCACGGTCGCTCTTTGATCTTAACAAGCGTAAAAAATTAATATAATGAAAATCTAGTTGGATTACAAAAACCCCAATGCAAAAAAAAGGCCTTGCCACATCTAAGAAAAGAGCTGATAACGTTGAAACGGCTGAACCGATATTGATAGAAAAAAAAAACACATCGGAATCGGTCCATTCGTCACCAAACTAAATTCATATAGAAATGTATCAGCATTTGGCGACGTTTTGACCACGTCTGATTTGCATAACATACGACGACCGGATAGCCTAGTGGTCAGTGACCCTGACTATGAAGCTAGAGGTCCTGGGTTCGAATCCCGGTAGGGGCAGACAGTTGTATGATGAATACGAATGTTTGTGCTCGAGTCATGGCTGTTGTTTGTATTTAAGTATGTAGTTACCTACATTATATAAGTATGTTTATCCGTTTCCTGGTACCCATAGTACAAGCTTTGCTTAGTTTGGGGCTAGGTCAATTGGTGTAATTTGTCCCAAGATATTTATTTATTTATTATACGAAACTGGCGACGTGACCATGGCGTCCCAGTTAGGCAGGGCTCTGAGAGCTACCGGTGCCTTAAAAAACACACACAACGGTCAAACTTATGACACTTGCTTTTTACGTTCGTTGTGGTTTAAAAACGGAATTAGTCAACTTACTTGACAAACCATTGACGATCTTCAGCACATACCAGCCGATCCTGGTAGACCCGTTGATGCTCATGATACCACAGACGAATCACGTCGTCTTCGTCCTTTCAGACATGAAACAAGCGAGAAAATTAAGGCAGAGGTAAGGTAACCGAAGGTCAACGAAGGACCAACGAAGTTTCCCAAACGTCCGTGTCTTAAGTTCTTTCTACCTGAACAATTCACTGGTTTGGGGGTCAGACGCTGCGTGGTTCTTTATTTACGGAAATAAAAAACTGGATGGTGCGTTTCTTCGTATATTGTCGGCAGACAAGGGGTGAGAGTCGCCATAGTCAAAAAAGACATAAAATTTAGTGTTGTTACTATGAATTAACACTTGCAACACTACCTAGTTGAAGCAACTACCCTAGATACTCAAGGGAGACTTTGTATGCCTCAACCAACAACCCATGACCATGGCATATTAGCGCTCTCAATTTACCCTCGAAAAAAAATTAAAAAACTGTCCGCAACTGTCGCAACTGACCCCAATATAAAATTTAAAACTTTAAGTTTACTAGGTACCAATGGTATAGTTCACGAACGTAATAATTCGGGGATAAAACTGAACTGAAAATTAGGATGATAGAGCACAAGTCTCCAGTTGCAATTTGATTAAGAAAAGAAAGTACAATTGTGTACTAGAACATCGACACGCTAAAGAACACAGCATGTATACTTTGAGTATCTTCTCTAATATTATGCAGGCGAAAGTTTGTAAGTTAGGATGATTGTTGCTTTTTGCGTATACGCAGCAGTGTGGTCGCTCCTTTAAACGATTTTATTGAAATTTGGTACAGAAATAGTTACAGTCTCTATCCTGTGTCCTTCATAGAATAGTTTTTATCCCGGAAAATAGCATAGTTCCCGCTAGACGGACTCGCAGGCAACAGCTAGGGTTACCACAATCATCTTGAGGTGATCACAACACAGAATCATACCTTAACTTTCAGAGGATCCATCATCAAAATTCCTTGGAAGACCTTGCTCAGATCTCTCAAGTTGAAAGTGTAGTGAGACTTGGTGGGGGTGGGCAGCAGCTCCTCCACCAGCGACGTGAAGATGTCTATTGAGCCTTTTAAGAAAGGTCCTTCACGTATCGTGACATCCTTAAAGTTCCGTGTCCAAGAGCTCAGGATAACGCAGAATATTCCGTACTGAAAACAACGAACGACGAAACAAATGTCACTATCGTCATGAACAAGGGCGTCGCCAAGGGGGGGCAGGGAGGGGCAGCTGCCCCCCCCCCCCCCTAGAGATTCTAAAAAAGTTGCCAAATATAATGCAACCAAAGTCCTAGACTAGTCATAGAGAATGAGAAAAGTATAAATTGTAGTAGGTAAAGTCAACTTGCCCCCCCCCCCCCCCTGCGCCATCGCGGCTCGCGACGCCCTTGGTCACGAAGCTTAAAAAAAGAGCCAAATTTAGATGGAATAAGGGAATCAAATCACTCGCAGAACTGACAGACACCGCACCCTTTAATAGTAAAAAAAAACCGGCCAAGTGCGAGTCGGCCTCGCGGACCAAGAGCTCCGTACAAATTAGCAGACCAGAAATACATCATCTGTGAAAATTTCAACTGTCTAGCTATCACCGTTCATGAGATACAGCCTGGTGACAGACAGACAGATAGACGGGCAGGCGGACGGTGGAGTCTTAGTAATAGGGTCTCGTCTTAACCTTTTGTGTACGAAACCCTAAAAAACTAGCCCGGAAACGGAACGCAACCGTTCCATAACTTGATCGTTCCCTGGCAGTCTGTTCCGCTTTCATCAGCTAGATTTTAAATCACGTAAACCTAAATACCATTCAGCAGAGTCCATTTTGCAACGCAGTTATTTTAACGGCATCTGTTGTGCAATGGCAAAACTATTATACAAACAACTGACATTTTCAGAATGTTATCTTTTGTCTACTTCACGCTAGATGGTGTTTATATACCTGTACAATGGACTTTCAAGCAATAATGTGTGGGTGGAAAGTTCAAATTATAATACCGATTCAGAACTTATTACATTTTTATAATAGAAAAGCTACGGCCAATTATTGCCAAGATTTCAAGGGACAAGTAAACCGTCAATGTCAAAGTTTGGCAACACCGGTTTCACTAGCGAAAGCGGCTTATCGCAATTCTACTACATTTCTTTTTTCTTTGATCTTGTAACCCTAGTTTATAAGTAATATTTGCATGCTTGTTTAAGTAAAATGTACGCGCTCAAAAACGCTTCTTCATCTGTATTCACCACGACATTTTTGCAAATACATACATACACACATACATACATACCGTCACGCCTCTTTCCCATAGGGGTAGGCAGAGACTACTTTGTTCCACTTGCTACGATCCTGACATATTTCTTTCGCTTCATCCACACTCATCAATCTCTTCACACATGCTCGTCGGTTTCGGGTACTCCTGACCTGACCCTTTTCCAAAACGTCTCCTATTTGGTCTCGGAACGTCCGTCTAGTCCTTCCCCTCCCAACGTAACCATTCACACTCCCCATATAGATCTGTTTAGTTAGTCTACTTTCATCCATCCGCTCTACATGCCCAAACCAACTAAGCATACTTTTTTCTATCCTAGTCACTATATCCTCTTTCACACCAGTACGTTCTCTTATCACACTGTTCCTTATTCTATATTTCAGAGATACACCATCCATACTCCTTAACGCTCTCATTTCTACTGCATTTATTCTACTTTCATGCTTCTTTTGCCATACCCAAGTTTCGCTACCGTACATCAATGCAAAAAAATATTCTTATTCTTATTCTATGACAGCGATCACTTCGCAGGGGAGTTTCTTTCAGAGAACCCACTGGTCAGTTAGATCACCTTGCTGGCAAACTCCATCTCGGTGAAGGAGACGTAGTGGAAGTGCCGCATGAGCCGCATGGTGACGGGGTTGCGGCCGCCGCCCGGCGGGCCCATGGCCGCCACGATGCTGATGTCCACCAGAGTGCGGAACTCGCCGATATTGGTGCGGTCGTACCAGCCTGGAGGGCATGTACACACGGCAATATAATCAGGTAAGCACCTACGCACGCTCGCGCCGTATCTATCCTGCTTACCGAATAGCTTTGCTGTGTGTACGTAGTTTTAATCTTTTCGCTGCCACGTCAAATACAAGAGCGGTCCATACGCCAGACATCTTTATTGCGATGCCTTAAGTTGAACCTAAACCCAATTAGTAAAGGTTGCTTTTGCATTGAAGTAATGGACGTATATATAGGTCGTTGGCGTCGAAAAGGTTAAATCAACGCTTTTTTTTTATACAATCGGAATTTTAGCAGTATTTAGATTGAATGATAATGGAACTAGAGAAGTATTTAACAAAGCAATAGTTGACGGACGGCGTTCATGTTCTTCGGTCTTTGCTGCAAAGTAGAGAATTCTTCGCACAATTATATGAACTCTCCCGTTTTCTAGTAGTCCTATTTAGGCACACAGTTAGGTCAGACAGAAACAGGTCTACCTCGTGATCCTACCATTAGGACAAAATCAGTAGGATCAGGTGAAAACACCAATCAATTCTGGATGCATTCAATTTTAATAGGAATTTAAATCCTTACTAATATTATAAATGCGAAAGTATCTCTGTCTGTCTGTCTGTTACCTTTTCACGCTTAATCCGCTGGGCCGATTTAGTTGAAATTTGGTATACAGATAGTTTGAGTCCCGGGAAAGGACATAGGATAGTTTTTATCCCGGAAAATTGCATAGTTCCCGCGGGATAGCACAGCCCAAACCACTGGAATTTATCAAATTTAAGGCGGAACAAAGTTCGCCGGGTCAGCTAGTTTAAAATAAATATGATTTCTAGAATAGCAAGATTAAATTGATAGGTGTATTGCATCGGTCGTCAGTAACCAGAGAGACCAACCAACGTGTCAACGGACCTGAGAAATCCATGAACTGGCGTATGAGCTCAATGGGCGGCTGCGCGCCGTACACCTCCAGCGCGGGCATGTTCAGGTCGTCGATGAAGAACACCTGCCGCTTGGTCGGCGGCGGCCCGAACACGCCGCGCCGCCGCCGGTCCAGCTTGCTGTCTATCACATCCTGCACAACATCAGACAACATTCTACGTGTACATCATCATCATCATCATCATCTCAGCCATTCAGTGGCGTAACTATAACGTCTGGGGCCCGTGGCGAATTCGTCAGATGGGGCTCCTTCCTCAATATAAAGAAGTGCATCAGCGTCCCTTCTGTGCTCTAAACCAAGCCAGTTGGGGCCCCGTAGAGCAAGGGGCCCCTGGCATTTTGCCACCCCTGCCACCCTATAGTTACGCCACTGCAGCCATTACAAGTCCACTACTGGACATAGGACTCTCCTTTAGACCTCCAATAAGACCGGTTGGAAGCGGCTTGCATCCAGCGCGATCCTCCGATCTTAATGAGGTCATCGGTCCACCTTGTGGGTGGACGTCCCACGCTGCGCTTGCCGTTTTACGTGTTAACAACTAGTAAAATATGCCAGCACGCAATAAAAAAAACAGTTCTATGCCAAAATGTTAAGGCATTTTTGACAAGAGCTGATGTTCCTCAAACTGCTGGACTGATTTTTACCAAACATGACAAAGAACCGACGCAGGAACCATCGGTTTATCCACTTATCTTATCTTAGTCTAGGGGGTACCTACGGATACACTTCGACCCATTCGTGGATCTTTTGTGTAATTACCCCTCCTTCGCACTATTCCATCGCTTTTACCACCTCATTCATGAATTGGGTGATTGGGCGTAGTGGTAGTGCCTTGAAATCTCCTGGTTCAGGGTATCCGATGCCGAGGAGTTTCATTCTTAGTGTTAACGCCGATGATTCCCGAGCTGTTCCGAGCGCGCGCGCCGGCTGCATTCGTCGCGCCCCGCATTCACCTGATTGACCGTACAAGCCAGTGCACACGTCTCCCGCTCTCAAATTTGCAACCTTTTTGATTCATGTAGCTACTTAAATGTTAAGAAGAGAATAAAACCAGTGAAAAGGTACTTTGGAGTCAGATTTTATTGCTACTGAACACTTAGTCTGGCGAGGGCATCACATTCGCACATAATATGTGTTCCATTTGGGCTTATCCACTTGATAGCTACGATGCCACAGACAGGCCGACATTGACGTGAAACTTATAACGCCCCTCTTTTTGCGTCGGGGGTTTATTAGCGTAACTGACTATCTAATGAGAGAGAGAGAGAGAGAGAGAGAGAGAGAGAAACATTTATTTACACACATTCGATACACGTTGATATATAATAATGATGACTGTGCCACAGACAGTACAGCCATATTTCTTCAACTAAATTAATAAATACTCTCTTGGCCTTGATTACAGGAGAAACAATATAATTTACAAGCAAAAATGTTTCACCAGGTGGAGTCCCGCCAACTCAAAATAGCGACCCGGCAGGGCTAGACGGCGAGACTCATTCTAGTGGATCGGGAGTAAAAGAAGGGATTGAAAAGGTTCAGAATGAAAATGACGATGAATATGATGACACGCTTTATCCCTTATGGAACTATTACTATAACTAGACTCTTCAGTACTTGACAAGACCTTTAAGCCACTTTTAGCGGGATTGTGGACGTAAAGATGGAAAGCGGAATCAAAATATTCTTAAAGATTTTCAGCCATTCCCTCGATGAGAGAGAAACAGCTGGCACATTCCATGTTCTTTCTTTGCATCCAGACCAGCAGAGAATAAAAGATTCACCTTTAGATTGATAATGACAAAGATGAAGCTATTTCTACTCACCTGCGTCTGATTGGAAGAAGTCCTGGCAGAGAAGACGATGAACTCGCAAATGAACTTCTTATGGAGACCTCTCGACAGTTTGGAGGTGATAGTGACCGTCTTCCCGGTGCCGGTGGGGCCAACGCAGATGACGTGGTTGTAGTTGGCTACCTTGTAACCCAAGATGGCCGCACTGCGAACGTTGTCGAGAGTAGGGACCTCAATATCTGAAACAACAAGGAAAATCAACTCTTTCTCACTAAAATCTTCCATTTTAGTCAGTTCTGCAATCGACAAGCTAAGACTACAAGCCGATGGACAAAAAAACATGTGAAATGAACCAGCGTGAAACACACTTAGAAGGCTGTTGCTATATCATAAAATAACTCTGAGCGCTATGTCGTCTTTTCTGAGCGGCACACATTTTTTCCCATACATCGAAAAAAAAATTGCACTAATTTCCGGCACCACCACTTTAAAGCGGCACTAGGTCTTTCGACATTTATTTTTAATCATCTATAAGCTATAAAAACGCCGTAAATTAATAATTAGTCGTAATTCCTCACTTGTACCTGGGAAATTCCATAAATGTACCGCTCAGAAAAGACGGCATAGCGCCGTCTATGCCGTCTTTTAAGCGCTTATAAGCGTGTTTCACGCTAGTTCATTTCACTTGTTTTTTTTGTCCATGGGCTTGTAGTCTATAAGGCAAGATAAGCTGTCGTTTGTTGGCTCGGCTGTTTTCATATTTCGTATTATTTTCACTTAGCAAACTTCAGATGGTCCGATTGAAACCCTCATTTTCTTTACTATTGTTATCAGTTACGTACCAGCAAACTGCCACTCTGGATCCACTTCGTACGGTTCCAAATTGGCCATCCAGTTGTACCAGTAGGGGTTAGCAGGCTCCCCATCATCCGTCAGGTCAGTAAAGCCACCATCATGAAATCTGGTGTTTCAAATAGGTAAACAACTAAATAATGAACGTAGAAAAATTGTAAACCATTGAAATTAACTAGGTTTCTACTAAAATAACCACTTCAGAATCAATCACGCCAGAAACACATGTGAAACTTAAGAAAGCACCCCTCACAATTATTTAAATACAATGACTTTATTGATCACGTATTTACTAAAAACAACAAAATAAAATCTTACTTCATTCTCTTTGACAAAATGTCACCATAAATAAACAAAAACAATCGACTACATTAAGTTTATGCGGAGAAGTTATTTCAAATTACTAAAACTAAAATAACCACTTCAGAATCAATCACGCCAGAAACACAAGTGAAACTTAAGAAAGCACCCCTCACAATTATTTAAATACAATGACTTTATTGATTACGTATCTACTAAAAACAACCGAATAAAATCTTACTTCATTCTCTATGACAAAATGTCACCATAAATAAACAAAAACAATCGACTACATTAAGTTTATGCGCAGAAGTTATTTCTCACTTACGTGTAGTCATAAACGCGGCCCTCCTTCGGGAAAGGCGGCTTCAGGCCATTTTTCTCCGAAAGTTCGCGCATGAAAGTGGAGAAAATTGCGCGACCATTGTGATCGCACGTCGCCCCTACCGACCAGATGACTGCCCATACCACCCACATTGGTGCCAAGCGAGCTGGAAGCGAGAAAATCTTGTACAGCCACCATTACACCTGCCAAGCCGTAAGCTTAAACATGTTCAAGCATGTTAATGAGGTGGAAGGCATGATCTAGATGAGGTTTGAAGGTACGTCCAGATTACATGTACAGCGACGTATTTTTTTATTTATTTAGTACGTCTATCTGCCACCAGATGCCGTTGTATCGGGCCGTCCCAACTCTACATCGCGGTGACGAAATGTTCCCAAAGAAAGTATGAAAAGGTTGTGAATTTTAATGAAATTGACATTCACAGAAATACCGTCGTTTTATTCGTATCGAAGGCGACGGTCAACACTGGATAGTGTAAAGACGACAGAACAAGACAACATATATACAAATGTAAATAGAAGACTTAGGAAATAATATCCATCTCTTGGCAACTATAAAGACAAAAAACAACTTAATAACACCTAATTTCTAAATGTCTATGAAAATTAGAACACATAGAAAAATCCGAAAAGTAAAACTATGGCCGGGAATCGAACCCGGATCCTCGTCATTCCGTGACGCGTGCTATACCCCTACACCACCCATAGCAGGTGGGTAGTCTCCGAATTTTTCTACCTGTTACTAACTGTCACGTGACCTTTGTTACTATGCGATTTTTTTGTCGCTAAGCGTCATCTGTTTGAATGATGTGTCTGTACGACACAATTACAAACACCTATCTTTTTCGTAAGTTAAAAATTATAGGTAGAGCTAGATTTCGAGTTCGAATTTAATCGGCATTTTAACACGTTTACTGCCTGTGCCCCTTATGTGGGGCCACAGCTAGTCACTATTACAAAGACATAAGGTTCACATGTCAGATTGGGACAGTAAACGTATTAAGAGAACCTCTTTATTTTCACATCTCTCATTCAGAAAAGTAAGCTGCAACTTTTCTGTTCAAGTCTTTTTTAAGTGTTTTTTTGCAAATGCAATTTTTTGATAATTGTAAAACCGCGCCATTTTCTATGCTGGTAGCTGTTTGATTATATTTAGAATTCTTTTTTCAAGTTTTTTAGTGTTCTGTGTAAAAAGTCATATGAGCTATTCGGGAGCAAAATTATTTTCATCTTGGACGTTAACACGTGATTCCCTCATTACGCTCTGGATTCATTCTCTACATTCAGGATTCAATGTAGCGCCCTCGCCGCAAATGCATCATTTTGCCCCCTTGAGACACAAATGACTATTTAATTTAAACTGAGAAGCAATTGAGCTCTACTCCTGGTTGTAAGTGGAATATGTATACTTACGCATAAGAGCTTGAAACGCCACCCCCGGTGGAGGCCTATCGTCCTTCCCAGTTAGCGGCCTCAGTCTAAAGTCCAAAAGTTCTAGAAATTTCAGAACAAGAGAACAGTCTATGGACGCGACGATTTCCGTCAGTTTCGAACGTAACAGCTCCAAGCTCGGATAGAGATACGCTTGGATGAGACCGGGCAACGGCTTTCGTATGTTGTCAGCCATCTGCAAAATTGCTGAAGTTAATTCTCTCTTCTTAGTCGTGCACTCTTGACAGAGTGGTCGTGGTCATGTTTCGGTCGATTCCTGCGCCACCGCTGCTCTCGCGACGCGTCACCAAGTATCTCGATGCTTGGCAGTGTGGGAGCAATCGTTTATGCTGGAGTGCGTCACAGTTTTGATGAGGTCTGTCCACCGTGTCGGGAAATTGCTGAAGTTAATTACATACATACATATATATATGTATACCGTCTATGAGCTCTTAGAATGCCATTCGGGATTCGGGTACCATCGGCCGATTCAATACGAGTGGGTGAGACAACAACACAAACCCGAATAGTATTCTAAGAGCAGACAGAGCTCCTCTAATCTAAAGACTGGATCCGTGACTGACGAAGCTTAGGGTAACAAAACCTAAAGACCACGTTTAACGTGATTGCGAGCATTAGGTGAAAAGGGGGATTAAAATAATGATGATTTCTAAGATATTCGCTTATTCCCTCCATGGGTATTTAACTTACTATTACGTGTCTAAACGACACTGAAAATTAGAACACATAGAAACCGAAAAGTCCCCCAAGATCCGTCATTCCGTGACGCGTGTTAACCCTACACCACCCATAGCAGGTGGGTAAGCCTTCGAATTTTTCTATCTTTTACCAGCTGTCACGTGACTTTGTTACTATGCGATTTTTGTCGCTAAGCGTCATCTGTTGAATGATGTGTCTGTACGACACATTTACAACTATTATTACTATTACGTGAGCTATTATTTTCGAATAAGAAGGACATGAAAATATTTAAGTAAATAAGAACAGCTGTGTAATTTAGGTATCATTGCGTTGGCGTATTATAATGGATTAATCCTCAACACGTTTCGGACTAATCAGTAGTCATTCTTCTAGGGGCGATGCCGCGATGTCTCAGCGAAGTGCACACAGGTTATTTTCACTATTTGATTCATTTATTTCACAATGTTTGAATCTTGAATGTTTTACGATTCGCCATCGCCATTTCTAAGCGGGTGGCTAGATCAGCCGGAAACATTGCCAAAACCTTACGAGTATCCTCACTGAGAGCATTCGCTATCGGACATCCGAGTGGTGTAGACGTTGAACCGAGCGTTCTAAAGCTTACATTGGTTGCTCGTTTACAAATGCTCGGGTGAGAATCTCAGTGAAGATCCTTTAAAAAAACCCAAAAGCAAATCCAGACCTGTGGAACGTTACTCTTCAACCAGGCATTGACCAAAGGCGGGAGTCCGACAACGTACTGGTCCAAGTAGACCATGCCACACCGTGATACTGTGGCTGGGGAAGCCACGGCCAGGTCAGCGACCTCGAATATCATGCGCTGGCGGTCCGTCAACTTCATGATTTCACCGCTCGAGAGGCAGAGCTTCTTATTGTCATCGAGTACCTGGAATGGTTGAGAAGCATTGGAAGAAAGTGTTTTGACATTGGAAGACCGTGATTTCGATGAAGGCACTTTTACTATCAATGAATACAACGATACTCAAACTAGAACACATAAAAAAAACGATAAGTAAAGCTATGGATGGCCGGGATTCGTACCCGGATCCTCATGGATCCGTGATGCGCGCTTTACCACTACACCACCCACAGCAGGTGGGTAGCTTTGAGCAGACACTGTCACAAATCATTCCAGGTTCCAGAAACTGGTCTTTAAATCTCATTAGTGTTCCTTATTTTTATTAGGTGCTGACAGATGTCACTGTGACATTTATGCCAGGACTTAAGGTCCTACTGATATCCGCAAACGCTATTAAAAATTATGAACTCACAGTGTTCATGTTCTCGATCCACACCGCGTCTACTGGACCATCGAAGATGTACCAGCGTTTGTCCATGTCTTCCACCGCTATCCCGCCTCGGACCAAACTCGACAGAATTCCATCCGTCCTGGTTAGAAGATAACAAACTTCTGCAGTATGTTGATAGAAAGGGAACAATTGAAGAGGAATAAAATGAAGTGGAAGTGGAAAAAACGACTGGTACAGTGAGATAGTAGTCACACTCAGATGAAGGCGGCCCCGCAGTGAAATTGCTTCCATACACACACACAAACACACACATATATCACGTAATTATCCCTTACAAGAGACAAGGCTTCTATGATGACATAAAATGTTTCATTAGAAAAAAAGTGGCCGCTTGCACTATCAAGGATATACAAATTAAATACTGGGTTAGGGATGACAGGTTCGCATGCATTTCAACACTACTTAAACCTTGGTTAACAGTTAACTTAAAGTTCTACACTGTGTCTTAATATGAATGGGCAGAGTGGCATGGGTATTTTAGAATCGATTTGGATTTCCCGTTTCTGAATTTCGGCAGTGGCGCCACAGTAAGTGGTAAAAGTCGACACATCATCATCATCATCATCAGCCTATATTAATCCACTGCTGGACATAGGCCCCCTAATGAGCGCCATAGCGCCCTGTCTTCAGCTTGACGCATCCAGCATCTGCCTGCTGCCTTTCGCAGAAAAAGTCGACACGCTTGGTTTCAAATCTGTTTGTATACATATCTGATGCCTAAATCTACAGTTTTAAAAGCTACGGTTTTAATCTGATCGTCGGCTTACCACTCATGGGTGTTCAGGTCGAATTCGCCGTACAGCTGGCCCATGGTGATCGACTTCGGGTTGACAACGAACGAATGCACCGGCGTGAATGGGAAGCCGTCCGGTGCAAGTTTGCCCTTGATTGCTGTCAGCGCGTCGCGGAGAATCTCGTAACACTAGGAGATGAAAGACAGCACTTACACCATTCAAACAAACTAAAAAGAAAACCGTTTATTTCACGAATAGGCTGCCAAGGGCTGTGTTACATGATTATTGTAGAAACTACCAGCGCAATCGGAAAGACCATCATTGTCAAGAAGAACGCGCCGCAAGAAACTTAGCAAAAAGTATTTTTTTTTTAATACAAACACATAGACGATAATTAAATTCTACTTAACCCTTAAATGCATGGTGTAGGATGCAGCTTACATAAAATTATTTTTATTAAAATTATTATTGAATTAATTACTTTGTTCCATTAGGTTCGTCACATTTCTGTTTTAACGAAAAAAGATGCAGTTAAAGGATAGTTACTCAGAAAAAGGGGCTCCGCCCTTGGGCGGTGCTCCTTCAATAACCAGGTAGACAAACTGTAGGTGGACCACGGGCAATGACTGGTTATGCTTTCTATTGAACTAAAGGTACTACTAATTCACTTATAAAATAATTTATAATACCTATTTTCTGGTATGTATAAGATCCCCAAGTTATGTATCTATACTAATATTATAAAGAGGAAAGATTTGATTATTTGTTTGAATTGAATAGGCTCCGAAACTACAGGACCGATTTCAAAAATTATTTTGCCGTTAGAAAGCTACATTATCACTGAGTGACATAGGCTACTTTTTACCGCGGGAAAATACCTTTTCCTACGGAAAAATTAATTTGTCGCGGGCGAAGCTGCGGACGGAAGGCTAGTCTTAAATATATTAAGTATTAGAGATGTATAGTCTAAACAAGAGACGACTAAGCTGCAAGCTGAGAGGGTAAAAAACGCGTCAGGGTTTTGTCTGGTTTAGGGGGCAATTAGGTTTGTGGTATTTATATGTATGCATTTTTTATGGAGCAGCAGAGGAATGGGCTTGTATGTGAAAACATGATTTCGCACAAGCTTGGCAGCCTTGCAATTGTAGTAGCGTAGTAGCAAGGCAAGTTTGTGTTCTTTCTTTGGATCATGTTACCTTGGTCTTGCCACCCCCGGCGGGTCCCACCAACATCAGTCCGTGACGCACGACTGTCGTCTCATACAACTGTATTATTTTGAAGATGAACGCTGAAATTGGAATTATTTTTAGTAGCAGTTACATCCATAGCGTCTTTTGTATTTTCATCATTTTTGGGTAATTTGTAAAAAAAAACAAAAGGGTTACACAACTCAACACGAGTCGGGGACGATCAGACTAGTTTTTTAATATACAACAAGGAAGATAAACGAGCAAGCGGGTGACACTAGGGGAATGCAGATGCGTTTCCAGCCGAGAGCTAAGATAGAATACCTCATATGCTAGTAATTTCACTGGCTGGCTTACTCTCCACGCCGGAACACAGTAGTGCAAGCACTGCTGTTTAACGGCAGGATTAGCAAGCAAGACGGTAGCGATATTAAATTGGAGATAGATATTGCAAAACGTCAAGGGCAGATCCAGCTTTGGCGCCAGGAGGGGGTCACATAGTCGTGGACAAGTCAAGAACTTATAATTTAATTTTGATAACAATAGTCCTGGAACTAGATAACAAGTCCTGGAACCAGCTCAGGGGGAGTCATGACCCCCATGACACCTCCCCTGGATCCGCCCTAGCAAAACGTACTGTACAAATCGTCGTATCCTCTCTTGACAAGTATGTTCCTGATGGACTGCTCCATAATACCGTAGTCCACTACGGGGATCTCGACTCGTGGAAACAAATCCGATATGATACCTGGCAATAATAACAAGTTCCATATTATCATGTGGTTGGATCAACTATTTCCCCCTCTGCGCATATTGGCTAATAATAAACACGCAAAATGCCCTATAAGCATAATGCCAACACGAGCAAAGAGGCTGTCAAGGTAACGAGAATCGCATAGATTTCTTTAAGGTACCTAAAACAAATATGTCCACGGCTTAGGGGTGGGTCACTTGCCCCCGCCGCACCCTGAACTAAATAGTCTTAAAGCGTATTGAATAATTAACATATTTCATTTCATTCTTGTATCGAAATTGAAATTGAAATTGTCATTTTGCGTATTGGTTAATATGCGAACAGGGCACTATTTCTTTTTGTTTTTCTGTCCCCTAAGCGAGGAGACAAAAAGAAGTTTGTTAGGAAAAATGCTATCTCTTAAGGCATGTTTAGTAGATGACCAATTACAGAAGAGGCTCAAAACTACTTCAAAAAAACAAGAGGTTGGCAAATTTTTAACCTATAAACGTACGAGGAGTGACCAAGGAGAACGTAACCATAGCAACGAGTGGCAAGAAAAAGTTGAGTCACCCAAGTAATTCCTCATAGCTAAAGAGTTCAAAAGCAATAGAACCGACATGTGTTCAACAAAAATACGCGTGATAGACCTCAAAGCCTTTTACTTACCGTTGAACAGAAGGAGGTCATCAACCAAAAACTTAGGAACATTCACGTCTCTTAGCGCCCGGAGTACGATCTGTCGCTCGTCCCCGTCCGGCATCTGGCGGATCAGGTTTCCGGCCACCGTGATCACCGTCTTCACCGCTCGCATACCGAAATCGTAGTGGTCCTGAGGGATTGGTTGTTTCTTAGCTAACTAGTTTCGGAAACAGGATGAAAAAGATCCTTTCTTTTTCGAGGTCTTTTCGCTATCTGAGCCGACGAGACACCACACATGCCGATGTTCTTAATATTTTTTTTTGTTTTGTAATTAGTTTTCTTAATTTTTCTTCTTTCTTTCATTCCTATCACACATAGGCTAGTACCTGAAAGGCACTTTTGCAACTCCACCGTTGTTAATACATAGGTTAGGTAAGTTAGGTATTTTCATTTGCCCAAAGGGCAAATTTCCAGATAAAGGGGCTCCGCCCTTGGGCGGAGCTCCGTCGAAATCCACGTTGACGAAAACTGTAGGTGGACCTAGGGCAATGACTGGTTATGCTTTCTATTGCATTAATAGTTATTTGTACGAAACGTTTGTAATGTTTCAAATACCAAAACCAAAAAAATTCACACATTCAACCACCTATTTTACTGTAGAAAAATCATTTCTTGCAAAAGATACGAACAGGTGGAGAGAAAGTAAACGCTTCCCGGAGTCCGGTTCCAAAAGCACCAACCGTCCCCCCCATCCATTCTTTTTTGGTCTACCTCTGCACTGTCATAGAAAAATTAGACAATGACGATTGTCCGTACATATTACTAGTAGTAGGCAGAGACGACTATGTTCCACTTGCTAAAATCCTGACATACTTCTTTTGCTTCATCCACATTCATCAATCTCTTCATACATACTCGTCGGTGACGATCATGATGATGTTAAGTACCTGCGCTGACAGCTGTTCTGAGCTCAGCCTGAAAGTGGTCGTGATCTTCCCAGCCAGGACCTTGGCCTCGAAGAAACCAAAGGAGAACAACGAGATCTCAGCGATCAGCGCGTAGTCGGGTACCATCATGGAGATCGGACGGAAGAGAGCTTTCAAATTGTCCGGTAACTCCGTTCTTCCTGAAATATAAAGTAAAAAGTACTATGGGTAAAGGCCACAATAGAGAGATATATCTCCAGGCAGATGTTATGCCTGGGGACCGAAGTCCTAAAGAAGAGAGTTGGAAGTTGTATCTATACATCAGCGTTGAGAAACTTCTACCCGTCCGTTTTCCAAAACACTTCCCAAACATCTACCAGAAATTAATCAGTAGAATTAACCATTCATGTAGCTTATGCTACTTTTAAAGTGTCTTTTGTTTTAGAGAGACTTTCAAAATCACTAAACAGAGGTCCATACCTTTTGTAGAACATGTGTCCATTGAGCCTCACCTGCGTATCCAGGGTTCATGGTAATGAAGACTGAACACGACATCTTGATCGGCAACTCTACACCCTCAAACCAGAATTTCTCTTGTTTCGCTATTTGGGCCTTCTGTATTGTTACAACCTATGGAATAGATGAGTCGATGTTGTAAATAGCTTCCCCCAAAATGTTTGCATTTCTTTCCAACTTGCCAAGAAAGAATGAGCAGCAGTTAGTGATTCGTTAGACGATTTTTCATCTGTCCTTTTCGATTTACCAGTTAAGCCCTTGTAAGGCCAAAGGTCAAGATAGAACTGTGTGAAAGGTACCTGTTGAGCCACCACAGACAGCACTTCAATATCTATCCGATTGAATTCATCAAAGCACGCCCACGCACCAGATCTGTAAATGTACACATAGAATACTTATCTACAAATAGCATTACGTGTTTTTTCGATTGAATCCACACGGGATAATAATGTCGTCAATATAACTGTTTCATTTTACGTACGCTGCTAATCCTTTGAAGAATTTTCCCATAGCCATAAAGTCCAACTGATCCGAACAGTTAAATACCACGCACTGCACAGCCAAAGCCTTAGCCAAATCCTAGAAATCAAATAATTATTTTGTATCATCCATGAGATTGTCTCGTTCCAACCTCTTAGACAAAATTGTACCACCGTTTACCAATACAAAACTTTCCATAGCCATTAAAATTAAATATACCAATGAAATTAAAATTTATAACATAAGTCTATTGTAGCTCTCACGAAATCTTGAGTAATATGGAACATAAGTGAATATCACGATGTAAGTTTTGCAAACGCCTGTGAGTATTCAGTAAAACCTTGTAATTAAGACCACCTGATCTGATGATTCCGAACAGCCAAGACGCCATACGCATACTTAACGCATTACTTCCACCGCCGCATATATGCGTTTTCGTGACACACCCACTGCCGCTGTCATAATTTTACAGACATTTGAACGCACATGTGCGTGTTTGGCACCTAAAGATGTTTCGGGTTTGGCAGCTGGAAGCAACTGCGTTAAGATACATTTTTAGGAAAACGACTAGGGTAATGTATTCGTGGGTTACCTTGGTGGTCTCAGTCTTGCCGGTGCCGGCGGGCCCGGCCGGCGCGCCCCCGAACTTGAGGTGCATCGCGCACATCAGCGTCAGGTAGCAGCGGTCGGTCAGCGGTGTGATCACGAGACGACCGCTAAGACATAAAGTACCTTTCACCAAGGCTATTACGCTAAGGGCCTGTTTCACCACAATCTATTAAGTTCCAGTTACCTTAAGTAAATAGAGACGGAATCATAGATAACTTAATAGAGACTGGTGAAAGAGGCCCTAAGTCTACTCAAAAAGCAGCTAGTAGTGGTGCGACATGACATGACCTCTCTTCTTTAACTTAAAAGCTAGGCTCTTATCGGTGGAACAAGTTCCGTCTGGTCCTTTGCGTTTCCTTGGCATAACATATTATGGTCTCTTATATAAAGGGTCGTGGAATCGAACCCAACCCAAGGCCACGCTTTTGAGTATCGGAATAGACGTGCCAAATTTAATTCGTAATTTACCATAAGCTTTTCTGCGAAGAAATACATCGTGAGGAACCTGCACTCACACGTGAAATACTTCAATAGTTTCTGTGTGAATTTTTCAATCTATACTGGGGCCCGCGTGGGAACTATATCCCAAGCCCGTGAGTGTCTGAAAGACCTGTGCCCAGTAACGGGACGGATAACCTCCATACATCGATTCACAAAGTACAAATGAATTTGTAATGGCGAGACGATTAAGACGAGAAGTGCGGGTGGTAGGGCCTTGTGCAAGGTCCGTCCGGATCGCTACCACCATCTTACTCGCTAATCCTGCCGCTAAGTAGCAGTGCTTGCACTGCTGTGTTCCGGTGTGGA
The DNA here is from genome assembly GCA_932294345.1 of Pandemis cinnamomeana. Classification (NCBI taxonomy): domain Eukaryota; kingdom Metazoa; phylum Arthropoda; class Insecta; order Lepidoptera; family Tortricidae; genus Pandemis; species Pandemis cinnamomeana. Next base: position 1,459,949 of record OW028721.1, on the reverse strand, counting down.
GAGTAAGACAGCCGGGGAAATTACGGGCACAAGAGGCATTTCGTCTTAGTCCTCTAGGTTGGCAACGCATCTGAAATCCCTCCGGGGTTGCGGGTGTCTATGGGCAGTGGTGATCACTTACCATCAGGTGACCCACTTGTTCGTTTGCCTTCCTATTCATAAAAAAAAAAAAAAAAAAAAAAAACCTCCGTTAATTGTTAGTCAAGAGCAGACCTTTAATTACCGTTATTTTTGCGTAACGCTATTTTTCATAACGTTAGATTATCGAATAGCATTTTTCAATAAAACGTTTTTAGGTAGCGCTATTTTTCAGTACGTTATATTACCGAATAGCGTTTTTTAATAAAAAATTATTTATTCTGTAGCGGTATTCATTATAACGTTATTAATAGCGATATATATCGATACTTCGGCAAGTGATATAATAACGTTATAGACCATCTCTTTCTTACACTCTATAACACCCGCTCTATATAACGTGCGACAAACATATGCAATGACAAATCTGTACTGTTTTCGTGAATTGTCAAAACATACTTTACAAATTTGTTTCGTGGGACTAGGCCGTAAAGTTGATATCATAGTAGTAGTTCATAATCAGTTTCATAGCGTTATTATACCTAACGCTATTTCATAACGTTATGGTTTTCTTTAAACACAAACGACATATACCGGTATTATATCGTTTTTTTCATAACGTTTTAAAGGTCTATAACGCTATTTCGTAAAGTTACGGTTTTCTTTTCGTTATGATATGATATAACGTTATGAAGGAATATAGAATTTGTTTGAACGAAATTTTAAACACAAACGATATATACCGCTATTATATCGTTTTTTTTTATAACGTTATAAAGGTCTGGTCAAGAGTGCCCTTACTGTTTCTTTGCGAATCAATAACAACGAGGCATTTCTCCCCGACTAAAACGTATCACACTCTTATAAGTGTGAACTACTCTCTAAGGCCATTCGAAAGAAACAAATCCAACTTACCTGTTTCCCAAATATTCGTTGGCGTAGACGAACGAAGAGTTGAGCGCGCGCACATCCTCGTGGTTCTGGCTGAACTGGTGGTAGAACGGAGACGTGTTCAGGTATCCTTCCTCCTGGATGATATCAGTAGACTCGCCCTCTTCGAACTCGTACGGTGGTATCACAATTTCGTAGTATCTATAAAAATAGAACATTGAAATAGCTGTAGAGAATTGATGGCAGTCTGCTAGTAAAGGTTGGGGGTGATTCAGGAGGAGACGATTAATAATTGTGAAACTATGGGGTTGGGATGGCCTGCAGTTTCAATATAAAATAATGTAAGGCAACTTAAAAGATCTCCTGACACAGTTCTCATTGAAATTTTAGAACCTGAAATGAACCGACCGACCTGAGTTGGCATATCCACTGGAAATCCGTGATGTTCTTCACGTTTTCGTCGACGAGCATGCGCGTGACGTCACGCGCGTGGACCTCAATAACAATCAGCGCGCACAGCACCTCGCGCTGGAAGAACGTCAGGTCGCCCTTCACCAGCGCTCGAAGGCTGTCCAACTGGCAACACCAACATCTTTTTTACACAAAAATTACCAATAAAACTCACCCACCATGCTGGTCTGGGAGCGAAGAAAACATTGAATATATCAGTTGCCTCTCTTCCCGCGCAAATAGTAAGTCCACCGATGGAATAAATGGCATGCGGGTAACAACCCCTGACTATTTGATTCCCCTTTCCAATTAGGTATACGTCCACAATCATGCTAAACGTGGCCTTTAGGTCTTGTTACCTTAGCTTCTGTCTAACCTGTAGCCTTACAGTGTAAGGGATAAAGACGTATGTATGAAATTATTTACACTTTTCATCAGGTGAATTATCACCTGATGGAAAGTGTAAATGAGGCCAAAAGGTTATCTCACTAGTTTAACAACAGCCTATCCTCTCTTGCCCTGGAGAATCCTTATTACTGTTTAAGACTCCATTAAATGAATGCCTTTCAGCCTTTTTTTAAGGTGTGGAAAATGCGCCTTATGCATCCGGCCCGGTACGGGAATACCAGGGGTATCTGGGGCTCTCCCGAGGCGTCAGGCATACCCAGTAAAAAACACACGGATTCCCACATTTGGCATTATTGTAGGACACCACGGGAGAACTTTCGTGAAGCGCGATGCCCCACGGGCCCACCCCGGGATGGGGCTACCTCACGTGCGACACCTGTGCAATGCAGGATTGGGAACTCCCGCCCTCCCCCGCAGGTGCGACTAGAGCCTTTCGGCCTAACCTTACCCTTTCCTTTATATGTATATGATCTAGAAGACTTCCACTATTGAACAAACCCCTCCCCCTCAGAACGCCACAATGAACGACAACATGACGCGTGCATTCACCGGTTTCCCGTAACTCTCGGCGACGTTGTCGTTCCACCTACTGGGAGTCCTGCCAAGGCTGCGTTTTCCTCTTTGTGGTCACCACTAAGAACCTATCTCTATTTTTACAGCTGGTATCGGCCAAAATCGCTCACCATCCTCATGTTCTCGTCAAAGAACTGGTCCATTCGGAACTCGGCGATGGCGTTCTCAACGCCGGCCGTCCAGGCGGTCTGCGAACCCGCGATCACCACCTGCCCGGGCCAGCGGAGCACCCACTCTGAGCGAGGTATCTGCCAAAGCTCCTCCAATCCAGCCACCAAGGTAAGTCGGACTGGGAAACACTTTGCTAGGTTAGTAAGTTTCCCACGCGGCACAACCAGTATGCAGTTTTTTTATAGGAAATAAGATGGCAAACATGCAAGTGGGTTATTTGATGGTAAGTGAGCACCACCACCTATGCACACACCTAGACACGTTGCCAGCCTAGGTGGAATACCTCGTGAGAAATTTCACTCCTTACTTTCCTTGTCGGAGCACAGCAGCGCAAGCACTGCTGTTTGACGGCGGCAGAAGTAGCGAGTAAGATGGTGCTGCGATCCTTTTGCTATACACAAATTTCCGTGTATAACAATGGAAGTGTGATTTTGGTGATACCTACTTAGTTAGGTCTGTTTAAAATCGCTGACAAAAGACAGCAGGCTATCATTTTTAAAATAATCTTCCTCTGGTTTTGGTTCTTTTACTTTTTCTGTCTGTCTACTCTTGCGTATTACGTTCTGTAAATCGGTCGAAAGTTACTTCGAAGAAATCCCTTTTAGGGATAAAGAGATACATCATCACCATTCTAACCATCGCATCATTGTGTTTCATTCAGTACATATACGTGCCGTCACACAAACGAAGTAAAATAATACAAGTAAATAAACATCTGGTTAGCCTTCTACGTATGATGAACTTACTGGCAGTGGCGTAGCTACCAAGGGACTAGGCGGGGCAGTGCCCCAGGGCCCTCAAGCTCAGGGAGGGCCCTCGAATCCTTACCAGAAAATCTCGATTGAACTATTATTTATTATTATTAAAACGTTACCAGTTTAGATAGTAGTGGGGCCCCATTTTTTTATTTGCACCAGGGCCCTTGGTTACCTAGCTACGCCACTGCGTATGATGAACTTACTGGTGTGCCTCATGGTATCCTCAAGAAGCAGTAGCCACTGCTCCACGTTGGACGACGGGTAGAACCTGTACTTGAGGTCCACAATCTCACCCTCGCTCGAGTGCATCTGTGTGATCTTGAGATCGTACTCAAACGTCACCTAAGAAGAATTCAATTTATTCTTTCGGTATTCCGAAGACCTTGCAGGAGTCATTAAAAGTAATCGCTGTCTACATCATGTAGAATATTGTATAATTTACTACTTTCGATGGTCTGTCAGTAGACGGTCCATTTAACCCGCACAAAATTGCATTACACATAATATCAATTCACAGAGACACAATTTCACAGAGAAATTAAAAACCAGCCAAGTGCGAGTCGGACTCTCGCACTGAGGATACCATACAAATTCGCCAAGTGAATATAAAATCCCACGTAAATAGAGCCCTGTCTCCTAAGTAAAGTGTAGTCAGTGCTAGGTCATCTTATATTGGCGACTTGAATAGACAGAAACAGACATAGAAATATGCTGTTTTTAGTATCTGTCGTTATTAGCGTAGCAACAGAAATACAATACATTCATGAGACACAGCCTAGCGACAGACAGACAGACCAGACGTCTTAGTAAGAGTCCCGTTCTTATCCTTTGGGTACGGAACCGTAAAAACGATCATGATCCCTCACTGACCTTGGCGATGTTCTCGAAGCACTTCCTCAAATGAGGCTGCACCGCCTTCGGGTTGCGAGACTGCGACAATATCTCCAACAGCTCGTCGTCGCTCAGGAAGAAGAACCTCGGGAACCGGAGCCGCTTCAGCTCCATGTACTCGTTCAAGCCTCGGGACACCACGGCCAGGAGATGGCGGGCCTCTATCAGACTGTCCAATAGCCGACTGTCCGGGCAGATTATCATAATCTGGAATGTCAAGATTACATTACCATTCCTATTTGACCCTGACTGTGACGGAGCTTGAGGTCCGGGTTCGAAGCCCGGTAGGGGCAGGTGTATGATGAATACGAATGTTTTTTTTTATGTTAGAGAGGCCAGACAAACGAACTAGTGGGTCACCTGATGTTAAATGATCACCACTGTCCAAAGACACCCGCAGCGCTTTACGCGATGCAGTGTCGGCCCTGCAGAAAATTGTACACTCGCCTCTTAAAGGCACCCTGGTCGTAACTCGATGGGAAGACCTCAGCGCAAAGCTCGTTCCAGATTTTGCAAGTTCGTGGCAAAAAAGACCGATTAAACCGCACCGTCGAAGACTGCCATTCATCAACATGATGTCGATGGAATGAACGCTTACGACGGGTGGATTTGTAATGGAACCCCGAAGCTGGAATGAGGTCAAAGAGTTCCTCAGAGCATTCCCCGTTATTATTATTGTTGTTGTTGCGTCGTGTTATTTATTCCCCGTTTGCATCCGAGTCATGGATGTTGTATATATCGTGCGTCCAAAAAGTCGAGATGAATTCAAAAATATTTATCAACAGGATAGAAACCAAGATAACCTTTAACGAGCTCCCGTTATTCCCGACGCAGATAAAGACACAAGCTGGGAAAGTGTAAATTTAAAGAAAATGACGAGGTCGTTCTGCGCGATCATAATGCATGCAACTGCGTCGAAACATAACCTATACCCCGTTGATAACATGTCTGATGTTATAAACCGTGAACCTTTTAACTCTGTTCAAGTTAAATTAGCATTTTATTTGGTTTTAGTAGTAAAAGTAATGGTGTACCTTGGGGCAAGCCTGTGCTGCAGACATGACCCGTCTCCATATCCTCTCCATAGTGTTATACTTCTTAGCTTCCATCGGCAGCTGACGAGAAATATCCTCCGAAGTGAAGATTGGCTCCAAATACATCCATTCTCTATGAAAAAAATAAATACCTAGTAAACTTTACCACAACAGTTATTCGAGCGTGCAGCTACATTCAATCTACATTAAATCACCGCATTTGGACCAATGTCCATACAGCAGACTAAATAAAAAAAAATGGATCTTATAATCTACTACTAATCTACTAAGCATTTGGAAAATTTGCATAGGCAATACAATAAAACCATAATTATTTCGAATAAATTTGTACCTCCTTAGTAGTCAGTGCCATTAATTCCAGGAAATAACACAGCTAACAGTCAAAAATTCGATACTTCTAGAGCTACATTAGAAAGTGACCTCAACCTTCAATTGAGAGTTAAAAAATCGTATCAAACTTTGAATCACTACAGTCATCCGCGAAATTCGAATTGTCTTCTAACAGCCTTGATAAAATTAGTCACATGGACCAACGAAAGCCTCAACTCACTTCTGGCATTCGATCCATTCGTCGACGACCTTCTGAGTGAGACGCAGCTTGTCGTCCCACTCCTGGATCCGAAGCTCGAAGGCTGCCTTGAAAGGGCTGAAGCCCAGCTGTTGGGTCGCGAGCAAATGCTCGTCTAAAAGCTGGAGCGTCTCGTCTGCGATCTTCATTATGAACGTGCCTGAAGAAGTGAGATGCTTGTAGTGCAAGGATCATCTCGATCGCTACCACAATCTTACTCGCTAATTCTGCCACCAAAACTGCTGTATTCAGGCGTGGAGAGTAGGGCAACAGTAAAATTCCTGGCAGATAAGGCATTCCGCCTTAGTCTTAGCCCTATAGACTAGCAATCTGCAACTCTCTGGTGCTTACTTACCATCAGTACCCACTTGCCACCCTAATTAAAAAGGCAAAATGTGAGCCGATCAGGCGCACCTATTTACCTTCATACAAAATTTCGAATTTCCATGACCACCGGAAGTAACCCATTGGTTTTTATATAACGGCAATTTGTTTGGAAACACCTTTTCTAATAAGTTTCTCTTTTGATTGAGATGATTTAGAAATTTGACATTCTCATAGCTCGAAGTGACCGCAGATCCTAGTAATTTGATACTTGGTGTGGCAAACCTTCAGTTTAAAGAGGCTCACCAAGTGAGGGTTTTGCGGTGCACTTTACTTGTGCTTTTCAGTCACCTAAAGTCGTCGCAAAATAAAAGGCCCGTTTTGACATTTGTCTTTGCGACGTAACTAGTGATGTAACCATACGACTCAGTACTCGATACTCACGATAAATCGATTCAAGTTTGCATGAGTACTTGATCGATTTGAATATATTGTAAAGTGCATTGGAGTAAAGTTGACATACTACCTTCATCCAATCATTTCTTCAGATACCTACCTAACAGGTCGGGGAAAAAAGTTTCTTCGCATTCGATGTGAAATCTTTACGGCTTGGAGCTCCAAGCTCATAATTTTCAGTAAAAATCACTACACAGCTGGTGAAATTCAGTAATTAATTGATTGATGAACACTAGTATTTAAATAAATAAAACCGGCCAAGTGCGAGTCGGCCTTAAAAAAATATTTTGATCGATTTATTTTTTTCTTTAACCGATTATTATTAGTCTGTGGACAATATGAAAAAATCGTTATGCACAGCACTTAGCCGAGTGGGCGGTACCCATCAATGAAAAATGTAATTACCTTCAGAACATTTCGATCGGTAAAAAATAGAGAACTTCATAGGCGTGAACTGTCAAAACGGGCCTTTTATTTTGCGACGAGTTTAGTGCCTCGATTTTAATGGACTGTATAGTAATTTAAATTTTAATAGTAATTTAAATTTTATACCTCTATGCGTTCCTGAGCAAAAGGATCTTGACCGACGACGGACAGACAACAAAGTAATCTTATAAAGGTTCCTTCTTTCCTTTACAGAACCCTAAAGAACAGCTATTACACAGTAGCGTAAGACAGCCGAACTGGCTGCCCTAAAGCACCGAAGGGACGATAATGCACTTGAAGGACCCCTACATGATGGCAAATGGCTTTGATCGTACCAGTAGTCTTGTACGGTGCCACGTCCATGGCCCTGACAGCCCAGTCCGCCTGCATCTTGTCCAGCGACTGCTCAATGACGTACTCCTTGCTCGCCAGCTCGCCGATTTCAGCAATCATGTCTGCGTGGACGGCCATCCCTTGCTTCAGACACATCTGGAAGGTCTGCTTCTCATTCATTGTCACAGTTATTCCTGAAAAATATTAATCATTAGAGCCGACAACGCACTGGCATCGCGTAAAGCGCTGCGGGTGTCTATGGACAGTGGTGATCATTTACCATCAGGTGACCCACTAGTTCGTTTGTCTGGCCTACCTAACATAAAAAAAAACCACCGCTGGGGGAAATGTGTTCTTGAGTGGAGACCGCGACTCGGCAAACGTAGTGTAGGACGCCCTCCGGCCAGGTGGGATGACGATCTGCGAAAGGCTGCAGGCAGATGCTGGATGCGTCAAGCTGAAGACAGGGCGCTATGGCGCTCATTAGGGGAGGCCTATGTCCAGCAGTGGACTAATATAGGCTGATGATGATGAATAATCATTCGGCATCGTCCGTATGGATATTAGATATGCTTCTGTTCTTTCTAGATTTCCAATGCAATGAAAAAAATGTCCTCAAGTCGCGAAATATTTACGGGCATATGTAACTAGGTACAGTTTCATTTCAACTTACCAGACTTTTCCATAAATTCATTCCAGTGCCTTTCCTTCATGCCTGGATTCCTCACGGCTTGTATCACGGGAATGAGCGGTCTGAACTCATCAATATCATCCTGGAAGCAACATTTAATTAATAATTAACAATTACCTGAAATCAATCTGAATAGCTCAAATCCAAGGTCAACGACGAGGCAGATCAAGAAGAAGATGGCCTGACACTGCGCTGGACCGGGAGTTGAGGATGGATCTTCGCAGTAAATAATCCTCCAAGTAAATGAACACTTCCTTCAAAATCGTTCAAGAAATTTAATGAAATTACACATACATAATACTTCCTTATTTTACAGCGAGTAAGGCAAGCTAGACTGATAGCATGTAATCGTAATACCGAAGCATTACAGATGCATTGCCAGCTTAAAGGGGTAAAATATAATACTTCATGTGTCAATAATGTCTTCGGGTGTTCTCTCTACGTCGGAACATATCAGCGCAAGCACTACTTCTTGGCGAGAGGATTAGCGAGTAGGATGGTGGCAGCGACCCAGATAGACCCTGGATAGGGAAGGTCCCACCTTTCTAAGCCTTACCAAGGCTTTCCCTTGCATCATTCCTGTCAACATCCCTTACCCTTATGGATGTAGCGACGTGTTGTACTTTTGGCAGATCAGCGAAGGTTTTGATGCACTTTGTTATGGTTTTATAGTACTCATTGATTAGTGGTTCAATGGCCTCTGCATCTACGTACATCAACGGATTGTCGAACCACACTTCGCGGGCCTTCAAGAAATCTGCAACATTTGGAAATAATTAGATCATCTATGTAATCATAATGTTATACCCCGTAACAAATTCAGAAATAAAATTTCTGAAACTTTCGAGGTTTGTTATTCTCGACTGATGTTATGCAGCAATTTCTTAGATGTTGAAATGCATCATCATCATCTCCAGCCTATATACGTCCCACTGCTGGGCACAGGCCTCCTCACAGAATGAAAAGGCTAGGGCTAGAGCAACATGTGAGTGCAGACATCTGCGAAGCAATTCAATGGTGTGTGTGAAGTGCCCAATATGGACAGGGCCCGTGTGGGAATTAGAGCCACCAATATGCATCATTATGAAAGAGCTGATTCGGACGATAATTTCCTTGTGAATACAAACACTAATATCTAGTGTTTTTGTTAGTAACTTTGCTGAACACGATTAGATATCTCTGGTGATGATATTATATTTCGTACCTGAAGCGGTCACCCAAAGGTTCCTGTAGGGTTCGAACTCCTTGACCAATCGGTTCAAATCGGAGAACAATACAACCGGCATACCGAACATCTTCTGCCGCTGATTCAGGATCCTGCCCCAATCTTGCGAGTCTTTCATGCCCTTCCATGCTTTCTTTATGTCGTTCGCTATCTCGTGAACCTAGACGAAGAATATTATTAGTTATTTCGTCATCATTTACATCATTGAAATCTAAGCTGGCTGGGCATTTTCTATTCTAGGCAAGCGTACTCCATTTTCAATCAAAACTTTGCTTACCAGGCATGATTTTAGTCAAACGCTATCCAATTTTACATTACAAAATTAGGTAAACTTCTTAGGGCTTTTCATTAACATGTTTCCCTAAGCAACTTTTGGGATAAAGTATGAAAACACTCCGAGAGTCGAAATAATTGTTCGTTCAACGTATCAGTCAGTTTTTTACTATCCCTCCCTATTCACTTCTTGTAGAGGCGATGGGCACAGCACGCTTCCACTATGAACATACATGGTGTGTCAGAATTGTTCAAAAATACTTCAGCAAATTAAGTCAATTTTTTGCCTATACCCTCGATGGCCTTTTACTATCCGCGCGGGAAGAAAAACAACTGGTACATTCTATATTTTATCTCTACTCCCAGACCAGCATGAAGGCAACTGAAATATTATGAACAATTTTAAGACACTTATACTATTTGAAGGTAGACGGTTGATCAGCGTACCTTTGCAAAGTCGTTCTGCAGAGTCATCTGCATACACTGCGCTGTAAACATGTCTATCTTGTCGTACAGCGTCTGTTCATCTATCTGGTGGAGCTTCCAGAACTTCTCCTGTTCCTCCTCCAAGAACTCTGTGGTTATCACAACCTACACAAATAATTACCTTTGAGTAAAACAATATCTAATTCTAAAACGTTTAATATTTGCATTCGTAATTATTAATTTTATAGCATTTTTTAAAAGTGTATCATTAAAAACATCGTCATCCCATGGAATTGCAATCCTACCAATCGATAGTACAAAATAAATTGAGACGGCAATAACAATGGTCCGATGCTTATCGTATAAACAATCAAATTTCTACTCTCCAAATCTTTAATTTTTCTGTCCAAATGCTCCGGAACTATTTCTGGCCTATCCTCATCGGCTGTTTGTTCGCTAACTAAGCTGATGTTTCTGTGTACGTAGGTCACATAGTATTTTTATCATAACAAATTTATTTTATTTTTTATATCTGTATCAAAACAGTTATACCTGCTTTGTAATATTCAACGGCCAACCGATAGCTTCCCATAACGCTTTAAAATCTTCGTTTTCTAATGGAGTGAAAAACGCATCTAATACTTCGTAATCCTGTAAAATAATATACAATAACATGCAACAAATTAATAGCATAGCACCAGCTATTTATCCCTAAGTACCGACTTCACGATTCTCTTATATGACAAGTTCATACCCTGGTCACTAGCATCAAAACATATCCTTCTCAAAAGCCTGAACCAAATCACCATATCTGATTTCAGTAGCTAGAATAAGCGTTCTTATGTCTGAAAAACCACTTACCGTATGCACTTTCTTCATAATGTCTTCTTGGGTCTTCAATGCAAATGGTATAGACTCCATCCACTCCCTAATTTCAAATACGTGCTCTATCGTATTGGGTTTCTCTCCCAACTTCCTCATCACACTCTTGTATGCCTGTATCACGTCGTCTACTACTATCCTAATTTCTTCCATCCACATCGTAAGCAAGGCTTTGATGATATCTGCTCGTTTATTCACCAAGATTTGCTGCAAAATGTTTGATTATGGTTTAGATCGCCGCAGAAGAGTACCTATTATTGTTGAAAATAATGAATTTCTCCGAGTTGAAAAGAAGGTGAATAGACTTATGAACTTTAATTGCCTCAGATATAAATCACACACTACACACATATGGCTAGATAGCATAGTAGACGCTCGAGTGGCGTGTGGCGGGGCGAGGCGTGCGGCGTGCAAGTTAAACAAATAAAACTCATACTGGTGTCCAGATCCAGAGTCGACGCTGCAGAGAGCCCTTTACGCCAAATGGTCCGCTTTGAGCGTCCACTCAGGCCTTCACTTATCCTTATACCTCGTTGTGAAATAGAACCGAACCCACGAAAATTAATACCTTTAAAGAGTCAACGTTGAGGGCAAAGGGCCCAATATTGATGTACTGTGGCAAGCGCCAGATCAGATCTATTTTCTCGTTGTAGTGCATCTGGACTTCTTCCTTGGTTTCGGAAGCAGAGTGCTTCTCAAGGCGGAAATTTCTAGAAAGAAAAACTTAACAGTAACAATGGATCACGTAAGGTTTCCGTCTTCCCAATATTATAATACTCTTTACGGTATAGCAAGAAGGCAACGAGGTCAAAGTCTTAGCAGATGACGTTAGCCTTGGAAGCTACGAAACAAATTGTATGTATAATCTTTGTCACCCACTTATCAAGGCGGTAGATAACGTAAAGCATATTCCAAAAACCACAAGGCAAAATCAAACAAAGAACCAAAGCGTTTTTGGTGATAACTTATTGCTTACTCAACGTATTCCTCAATGTCCAGGTTATATATATCCTTGTAGCAATCAAACTGGTGCATGTAGGCTATCAGAGGTATGATGGATTTCCGGTACGCTTTTAACAAGCGATCCCTATAATCCACCACATTAGGCTCCAAAAGACCTGCAGTACAACAACTATGTAATGAAACAAATTGAGAAAACTTCAGTATCATGTGCGCTCTCATCGATACCAGTCACTTGAATCTTAAGTCAGATATTAAACATGCTAAAGTTGATACACGAATTAAGGAGGAAGCAGCGGCGAAAGAGACCAATCATAACTTTTGAAATCAGGAGGAGCAATAAAGAGAGCAATGATGGTCTACTCATTCAACTGCTTCGCGTTGATGATAGCTTAGATATAGAACCAGTGTTAATCACACACACACACCCCACTGGTGTTTTTTAGTGAGCAGTAGTACCTATTGTAATCTAAGGAATAGAGGGGCTTCCCAATACAGGTATCGTTTGTTTACCGGGGCATCCTCTATATCATAAATGTTTGTACCAATTTATGGAAATAAAAAAGTACTTTCTAATGTTACTATTTGTGATACCTATTGCATAAGGGTTTCATTTTATAAATGTTTGGGACTCCGCCACAATAAAGAGATCTCTCTCCAAGTAAATATAATGAAGACTGAAGTCCGAAGGAAGAGAGTTGAAAATTGCTTTTATTTATCCGCATTAAGAAACTTCGATAGCCCAATGTAGAACACGGGTTACGTCAACAGCCCCAGCAACTCGTGTGTCGCAACAGTTTATGTATTTATTACTAGGTGGCGCTAGAGTCACTACAGAGGCACTACATTTAAATCATAGTAACAAAGATTTTCTTTATACCAATGGAAGTTAGGAACAGCTCCTTATCGAAAACCAGTCCAGTCATGATCATGGGATGCACTTGCGGAATGAAGTGGCAACGGTACAACATTTCGCGGAACAATCGTTGGATCACAATCTGCAAAGAGACATCTCACTTAATAGGATTAATTTTGAAAGTGTATTTTTACATGCATATAAAAGCCGTCAGTACCAAACTTAATTACGTTAGAAGAAAGAGACAGACGATCGGTATAATAAGAACTTCCAATTTCGGAGTAGCCCCCTACACTGCATCCTCACGTCACCCTTCAAGGGAAACCTCAGCATTTAGTGAACTACAAATAAACTCTCCCGACAACCTACCTCAAACTGGGCCGGATCTGTAGTATAATACGGTCCATCAGAATTCATCATCAGGAAGAAGTAGAAGAGGGTGATGGTAGGTGAGCGAAAGGGGGTGTTAATGAGATCAGTGGAATCCCACTCCCAGTCTTCATCACACCAATACGTGCAAAGGCATGGGGTCTCACACATGTACACAAACATTGCCATGGATTGTTCGATGCTGTACCGGAGGGCGTACTGTGAAAAAATTATCAGTTATATTAGATGCTCGTCTCACCATCGCCATCTCATTCTAGCCTCATCCTTTAACATTTGACAGAAAAGAATGGTAAACGTCTCTGACCATACATACATAAATCAATTGGGATTGTCTATTTTTTTACAATGTATAGTAAATCGAAAACCATTTCGAGATAAATGCTTTTTAAATCGTTTTCTGTATTTACTTTATTTTATTTTGCTATAATGAATTTATTACATGAAAAATAAGCAATGACCTTCATTTGATATTCCCAGACATGACGTAGACGGTCCAAAATGTACTTTATTTGCAAAGGTTACAAATTCTATGCTATTTACGCGTGGATTATACTACGGAGTTCAATTTGGACCCGCAATCTGACATTTCATTCATCTTATGACAGATGACAAGCAAATGGGCAATCTTGTTACTGTCATTCTTGTTTTTTCCACTGTTTACTTTCATATTGTTGTATTATAGTTTAGATTTAGAAGCACTTTCGGTAGATAATTAGGCAAGAGTGTAACCGGACAGCGATGTGCTTCGCTCACATGAAAGATTTTCCGCTAAATATTTTAATGAAGAGTGAAAATATTACGTTTTCGGTTTACTTTCGCCTACTGAGTTTACTGACTTATTTCCGGGTCCTGTTTTGTCTCGATCATACCTGGTATGTGTTTATGGACCTTTCTGCTTCGCGCAGAATGTTATGGTATGTGTAACGGTTGTGAAAATATAAAATTCATAGGAGAAGATCGCGTGAATCTTCCTGTTATTGTTGAATCATATTGACATTGATACTAATGACAGTTTGCCAACTTCACCACAGATAGAAAAGACGTTAATGGCGGCGCTTCACATACGTTTTATGATCAATTTATCCAATAAGCAGATGTGTGACACCGGCAATGGAAACTCTGACGTCACAATGGAAACTCTGACGTCATCAGCCAAAATACTTTCAATAATTAATAGTGAAAAAAATACCGAGTTATATGAGAAAACATTGAAATTGGTTTCTTATAATTGACTATTCTGCACAAAAAAAATATAAAAAGGATAGGTATTTTTTTTTAGACAATCCCAATTCCTTACACCCTATGCGGTAAAGCCTAGCGTAACAAGATCTGAATGCCACGTTTAGCATGATTGTGTGCGTATAGATGGAAAGGGGAATCAAAATAGCCGTAGGGTTGCTAGCCGCATCGCCAATAACATGATTTTTAAGATTTTCACCCATGCCCTCGATGGGCTAGGTCAAACCAATAGGGTAGGTACCACGGCTTTGTGTACGAAAGTGACTACGATTGCATCTGAGGACATGATGGTGCCTGAGATCATAAGATTAGCATCTCACCTGCATACGGAACCTAACTAACTGCATGAACCTGCAGAGTTTACTGACTCCATAGAACTCCCATTTCTTCTCGTAAATATTGAACCACCTGGAAAATTTGGATGTTATAAAGCTCTGTCTCACCGGGACGCCAGCTAACGTATCTGACTATTTATATTGAGAACAACAGATTTAAAGAGGAGTGGATGTATAAGATGTAAGTAAAATTAATGATGAATACAACTTATTACAGCGTTTTCAAAAGAAAAGTCTACATGATAATTTTTCGATCATTATACAAGAAAAAATGTGTTCCAAAATTTACATTCCAGTTCGTCACTTTTTTTCATATAACTACGTATGTATGGAACGTGACGAACAGGAATAAAAAAACCATAGTAAAATCTGAGACACATTTTTTCTTTTTTCTTGTATGAGAATCGGTAGGGCAAACGATTCTGAGCAAGAAAAACCCTAACCCGCTTATTCATAAACGCTCTATAGGCTAATGCTAACTTAGCAATCGTTTATCCTTATCTGTGAAAAGTAAATGTCAAAGTGACAGATAAGGACAAACGATTGCTAAGTTAGCAGAAGCCTATAGAGCGTTTATGAATAAGGGGGTAAATATTTGAATTCAGAAACAAAATGTACATGTAGACTTTTTTTTTTTTAAACGCTCATTACCCTTTCCCAACGTCTCTGAAGGACATCCTTATAGCATGAGCCGTGTTGTTCAGCCATGTGATGTTTAAATACTTCAACATCTGTGGAGGACGAATAGTTCATTTAATTCCATTCACGAAACAATTTGGGTTAATTTTCGTTGCTCCACACATACATAAATCACGTCCTTATCCCCTACGGGGCAGACAGAACTTAAAATACATACATACATACCGTCACACCTCTTTCCCACAGGGGTAGGCAGAGATTACTTTGTTCCACTTTCTACGATCCTGACATACTTTTTTCGCTTCATCCACACTCATCAATCTCTTCATACATGCTCGTCGGTTTCGGGTACTCCTGACCTGACCTTTTTCCAAAACGTCTCCTATTTGGTCTCGGAACGTCCGTCTCGGTCTTTCCCTCCCAACGCAACCATTCACACTCCCCATATAGATCTGTTCAGTTAGTCTACTTTCATCCATCCGCTCTACGTGACCAAACCAACTAAGCATACTTTTTTCTATCCTAGTCACTATATCCTCTTTCACACCAGCACGTTCCCTTATCACACTATTCCTTATTCTATCTTTCTTAAAATAACAAGACCTAAATGCCACATTTAGCATGATTGTGGGTGTATAAGTAGAAAGCGCAATCAAAGTAGTGACTAGTGACTATGACTCGTGGCTCCACTGTTATAAAAAAGTCGAATTACACTCCCAACGTTTTCCCTTCTGGCATTTGAACCTAACCTAATTTCTTTAACACTAGTGAGGATTTTTATAACAGTGGGACCAAGAGAACTAACCTAAAAATTTGAGCTTACAATTCTGCGCTCCCCACCCCTGGCCAGTGGCGTAACTATAGGCAGTGGCAGGTGGCAGGTGGCAGGGGTGGCAAAATACCAGGGGCCCCTAGCTCTACGGGGCTCCGAACTGGCTTAGTCTAGAGCACAGAAGGGACGGTGATGCACTTCTTTATATTGAGGAAGGCGCCCCATCTGACGAATTTGCCGCGGGCCCCAGACGTTATAGTTACGCCACTACCCCAGGCCACTACTTATACGAAGTGACTCTAATGCCCACTCACATAAGGTCTCTCTGTCGCCTTTTACACCCGGGAAGAGATAGATCCGTCCTATTCTATACCCGGGCAAAATAACTAAAGTAGTTCCTACTAACCATCGAAGTGCAATGTTGTTGTGCGGCGTCAAACTCTGCCAAGCTGACATTCCTTCCGTAGTTGGCTGTGAAAAACAGCATACTTTCTACCTGCAAGGAGAAAAGTTGAAATACAAACATACACACATACATAAATCACGTCTTTATCCCTTAGGGCCTAAGGTAACAAGACCTAAAGGCCGCGTTAAGCGTGATTGTGGGAAATCAAAATAGTGATGGGTTGTAGCATCGACTATACTGCCGTGCTAAGCGCAAAAGCGGTATCTCACTGAGAGCAAGTTTCGAGAAAATCGCAGTTTTGTGAAAATGTTTTTTTTTTAGTTTACAAATATTTACCCAGTTATAATGTATAAATTCCAGGCAATAAATTTAAAAAAATATTTGTAAAGTAAAAAAAACAATTTTCACAAAACTGCGGTTTTCTCGAAACTTGCTCTCAGTGAGATACCGCTTTTGCGCTTAGCACGGCAGTATAACATGATTCCTAAGATTTTCGCTCATTCCCTCGATGGGCTTTAACCGCGCGGGAAGAGAAGCAACTGGTAGGTACATTCTATGTTTTTTCTTTACTCCCAGACCAGCATGGCGGATAAAGTAGAAGTAGGGTGTTACAAAATCCCTTTCACTCTCGAATTAAATACTATTTTTAAAAGGAAAGCACGATACAAATTTTTAATTTCGGAATATACGACCAAACTACGTAGCAGCGCGAGGAACACTCAATTTTTTAAAGATTTTATGGCACTTCAGCACCGCTGCTCCTTCGCCTGCACGGGTAGCTAAAGTGCGCGCGGGAGCTGTATCGTTAGTCGTTACCTTCAAGCATTCGTCAACAACCAGGTGTATGCAGGATACCACATCGCTCAGCACGTACAACGAATACCACTGGTTGTATTTCACACGGCCGGCGAAGTCCTCCATGATGCAGGGGTAGCGCCCTAGACAAAACACACTTGTACTAATTTATACCAATATATTTTACCCACGGACTCATCAGCATATAATTAGATCAGGAGCCCGATTTCAGAAGCGTGGATCCACCATTTATTGGTGTTCTGCCCCATCAGCATCAAAAAACAAAAGCAGCACAGTTTGTTAGAAGGAAATGTGTCTACTATGATATCTCTAAGCTTTAAATAATAAGTAATAGAGCGGTTAAAAAAAAGTCCACATGTAGGTACATTTTTTTCAGAAATTAAATATTTTGGGATTTTCTCACTCAGAATCGTTTACCCTATCGATTTTCATACGAAAAAAAGTGTCCCAGATTTTACCATGGTTTTTTTCCTGTTCGTCACGTTCCATAGTATAGGTATATGAAAAAGTGACGAACTGGAATGTAAATTTTGGGACACATGTTTTCTTGTATGATCGATAGAGTAAACGATTCTGAGTAAGAAAAACTCAAAATAGTTAAATTCTGGTAAAATTATCATATGTGGCCATTTTTGAAAAACGCTCAACAATGGAATTTTAAGTGTTCTGAAATAAAGTTTTTTTTAAATCGAGCCTAAAAAATTACAAAACTTACCATAATCCGGAACAGGAGCGACATAATCTTTCGAAGGTACGTCTATGAAATTGTACAAATCCCGGTATTGTTTTATAGTGTAAATGATCTTCAGTTTGCCCTCCGTCTTCTTATAAAGCAAATACGCCTGAAAATATATGTTCATCATAATCATCAACAAGTTAATTAAAATTGTTAACCTCTTAACCCCCATGCCCCTAAAGCCCCAGTCATCCAGTCGTGACAGGCTCGCACACCGATGTCATCCAAACAGCACCAACGTTCAATTCTAAACGAATCCACCTGGACAATTGAATTAACCTTTTCCACACCATAATATCAGCACCGCAAGTTCAACGGCAACGACCTATATATACGTCCATTACTTCGATGCAAAAGCAACCTTCGTACATTTGAGTTTAGGTTCAACTTAAGGGTGACGTCTTTTGTTTTTGACGTGGCGGCGAAAAGGTTAAAAAACAAATTAGTTTGCCATCTGTTTTTCCCATGACGCACAGTACAGAGCCCGTCACTTCATTTGTAGTGTGGCGGAGAAAAACATTAAAAACATTAATTTTTGGGGCGATACAAAATAAATGATGACGAAAATGATTAACTCCCAATATTTTTATACAACAAAGAAAACAAACGAGCAAATGGATCACCAGGTAAGTAACCACCACCATCATAATCATCGACACTCGCGAAATCAGAATTGCAAATTCGTTGCCAGCATAGAGGGCTGAGATAGAACTTCGCTCAGTTCTCTTATTCTCCACGGCGGAACACACCAGCGCAACAATTTAACGGCTGGGTTAGCGATCAAAATCATGGTAGTGATCCAGACGGACCTTGCACAAGATCCCACCACTCGCAAAGACCGTCCTTCAAAGCCCAATGTCCTGTATCCGTTTGGATCGCTCCGAATGCCCGCTGGCTAAGACCCTTGACGAAACTATAATGGAAATCTGTTGCCTTATGCCCTTATTCATAAACGCTCTGCAGGCTTCTGCTAACTTAGCAATCGTTTGTCCTTATCTGTCAATTTGACATTGACCTTTCACAGACAAGGACAAACGATTGCTAAGTTAACAGAAGCCTATAGAGCGTTTATGAATAAGGGTGTTAATGTCTAGCTAATAGGAGCACTATACAATCGCATTCGACATCAATTTTACTATCACCGTGTATCGTTTGACAGGAATTAAGGTGAACAATGGTGGAAGTGCCTGTAAGACCAACTAGGTACCTCATTCCTCAAAGCTTGGTGATGATCACGGTCTACTTCACGAGCCTGCTTGTGGATGAGCACCATCTTGTCTATGGCAGGCATGAAGTGAAGCGGCATCTCCGGAAGACCGTCCAACAGCAGACTGTCCAGATATAAGTAGAACCTGGCCAATTGGAAGATGTCTTAAAAGCAGTTCATATGTCTCTTCGGGATACGACGCGCTGCAGGCATTTGCTCTCTGCTGCCACGTAGCTTGTGACTTGTGAAGGTGTAAGGAGCAAAACAATTAGTGCCACCAAGTGACGTACTAACCTCAGATTATTCTCGACTTCGTTACGGAAATCAATGGCAAATTTGACTCTATGCGTGAACGTGACCGGATCATCCGCTTTAAACATCAGACGTATTCTTGGGATGCTGCAAACAGGTTGACTGGCTGACTCGGGTGGGTAAACACTTATCAATGACTTGTAGAAGCAGAACAATAATTGACAGTTGACGTAACTATATCATCTGGGTCCCGTAACAAATTTATCAGATATAAAGTGCACCAATCATCATATCTTCTTTGCTCTAGGCCAGCCAGCCAGTTCGGAGCCCCCTAGATGTACCTAGAGTCCCGTGGCATTTTGCCCATTCCTGCCACCCTATAGCCGCAGTGCTAATTTCTTAATGTATTTGATAGTTGCCTTGTTCTGAATAAACATGAATGAAAAACAATGTTGTTAAGATCGAAAGCAAGTGCAACAGCTGCATCTAGCATCACTCTGTCCAAACTACTCGCTCTCATCTATACTTCTATACTAATATTATAAAGAGGAAAGATTTGATTGTTTGTTTGTTTGAATTGAATAGGCTCCGAAACTACTGGACCGATTTCAAAAATTCTTTTGCCGTTAGAAAGCTACATTATCACTGAGTGACATAGGCTACTTTTTACCGCGGGAAAATTAATTTATCGCGGGCGAAGCTGCAGACGGAAGGCTAGTCCACAATAAAGAACATTTTCGTTCTAGTTTATTCCAAACACAATCGAATACATTAACAAACTAGAAGCACTGTACGCCGCTGACTCCAGCATTCTCTTGCGGTAATCTTTATGCAGTGGCATAACTATAAGGCGGCAGGGGTGGCAAAATGCCAGGGGCCCCTAACTCTACGGGGCCCCGAACTGGCTTGGTTTAGAGCACAGAAGGGACGCTGATGCACTTCTTTATATTGAGGAAGGAGCCCCATCTGACGAATTTGTCGCGGGCCCCAGACGTTATAGTTACGCCACTGTCTTTATCGATGTTGTTTTAGCGAGTAGGTCCCCCGATGATAAGTAAATATCATGGTCTCCACAACACCAGAGGATTAGAGATGAGTTGCCAGCCTAGAGGGCTAAGATGGAATATCTCATGTAGGTACACAGTACACAGTAATGTCACCGGCTGTCTTACTCTCCACTCCACGTCGGAACATAGCAGAGCAAGAAAAGATGGTGATAGCTATCCGAACAGACCTTGCACGAAGTGATTGCGGAGTGGTTGGTGTTCATTCATGAAGCATAGCAACACACACACACACACACACACACGCACGGATGCACGTGTGTGCGCACACACACCTAAGGTAACAAAACCTAAAGCATAGCAACTTGGTATCTATATCAGTAGCTGCTGACTTTATACTTTACCAGACTTAGTTACAATGCTTCATTATACTATCCTATAAAATTACTTAGTGACTTACTTGAATCTCCGTTTAGTTCCATCCAGCGCTAAAACTTCCCATCTGTATGTAGTTTTGTCGTAAGTGAAGGCAGCGACGTTCGTCCACTGTAAGATCGAATAATTTTAGAAACTAACTGTTCCCCGCAGTTTGGCCCCCATTCCATTCTTTTTTAATTTTTTATATTTTTACTCCATATAATAAACATTGCGTGGAACTTCAGAAACATAAAGATGTATGTCCAAGCATGTTACTCCCTAATATTCAATAGTCTTTTGACTTGCGGTCGGTTGGCAACAAACGCCTGCTGCGCTCGACGAAGCGGCGAACCGCGCCGCACCGTGGCGAAAAGAGGAACTAATCAATCGCTCGGCGTGCGAACACGGCGGCTTGCGCTTTCGCAATAATTCCGCCATTTCCTGCTAATTACCTGTGATTTCGGAGCAATACTATATATAAACTACCTATTTATTGTGTGTGGTACTGTGGAAAGACAAGTAGTGCACTGGTGCTCGTTTTCTACTTCGGCGGCGGCATCAACATCACCACGCGGAGCACGCGGGCTGGCGGTGCCTCCCACCCAAGGTATTTGGATTGTTTTATATCGGGGTCTGACATGCTTGGACTAACATTTGGGAGTGTATAACATATAGTTAATGTGCTATCGAAGTGGGGTATGTTAAATCAACATAAGACAAAATCGAATTGGTGCAGCCGTTCTAGAGTTTCGCGCTAAGCAACATAATTTTTTTTGATTAGAAAAGTTTTTGCTTTTGTCAGCAATCGAAACACCTCAAGGACGTTATATCTAGCCGTGGCAGAGCAGAGTTGGGCGTTATCTAGATAATTATTTCAAATAAATTTATTCGAAGATAAATTCAATCACAAATACTGCGTTGACAACTTTTTTATTTAGATGAATTATCCAGATGAAGATAACCGACCTCGTTTGTTATTGAAGTAAGCTTATAATAATAAATGTATACAGAATGTCACGTCGGGTCAAACCGTCACACTGACATTCATCTTTTATTTAAAATCCCTACTAATTTAGGTACGTAGATAAAAATGAAACTGATCTAGATAAATTCAAAATAACAAATGACGGATTATTTAGTTAGTTCAAATAAAAGATGGTTTAGTTATCTTCCCGGTTTTTAGTAAATAGATAATTTTTGCCCAACTCTGCTGCCCCGAAAGTCAGATAAATCGAAATATTTTCATTTCTTTTTATCTCCAACTGGTCCCTGGCTTATAAGAATACTGTCCTGATTAGACAAACAAGAGGCAACTATAGACCGACCGTTTAAATGAGTCCTCGCCCGCGCGGCACAGAGGCGCGGGTTGGGACGACCGCGGGGGCGAAAAAGGCCTCTCTTTATCCCCTTTGTCGTCCAACCCCGCGCCTCTGTGCCGCGTGGGCGAGGACTCACTTAAGCGGTTGGTCTATAGGCAACGAACTAACCTCATACATGCCGTTGAGGATGTTCATAACGTCGCCTCCTCCCTTTGATTTCCCTTCCAGCTTAGGTATAAAAGCCAGCCCTGGACAGGGGTACTGTTCCCCGTCTATAAGGCCAAGGTTCATCCACTCTTCAGGGATCCTGGGGTGATTAAATAAATATCTTGAGACAATTGCCACCAATTGACCTAGTTCCAAACTAAGCAAAGCTTGTAGGGTACCGGGCCATAAAGATGGCACTTCGGTCTTTGGAAAGAGACAATTAACGTCACGAAAATTAGAGCGAGACAACGCTCTACGAAGCCGAAAATAAACGAGAAGACCGATGTGCAATCTTTATGGGCACATAACCGCTCGGCACCGGATCGCGCCGCCTCAACTCGAGCCGTCCAGTATTCTTTGTAAGAAATTCCATACTGTAACGCACACATACCGGGATCGTAACAGGATCGCCTCTCCTCGGCACAGGCTAGTAATCTGCAAGCGGCGCGCGAAGTCATCGAGCTTACGTCGGGCCGTCGCCGCGCTTGCGTCTCGCCGACGGAACGGAGACGACGCGCAAACCCCCCGCGGGGAATCACCCTCATCGACTACCAGCTCTAGCCGCCGCCTACGCACGCACGCTGTCACCCAGCCGTAAGCGCGATGTCACCTAGCCGCAGCCGCGCGGGCACCTCGGAGGTGCTGAGCCGTTTCCGTTTAGGTACGTGTACGAGACGGCCTTCAATACGATCAATAAATGCCTACTAAAAATGTAAAGTACCAGGAATCCATGAACTAACCGGCAGTCGAAATCCGTGTTGTCGAATATTTCAAGATCGAGCCTTGGGAAAGGGCTGTACAGGCCGTACCACTCTTGATCAGCGACCTGGTACTCCGAGGGAGGCAGCAACCAATATGGCTGGACCCCCAATTCGCGGAGCATTTTCTACACATCGTTATATTAAATTGTTAGCGGTTTCAGACTTAGAGACACCAATCCTACTAACCCTAAGTACAGTCAGTGAGCTCTTAGAATGCATTTTCTGGTTTGTCTTGCTGTCTCCCTTCCTCTGCCGATTCAAGTATCAAATCCATAAGAGTGAGTGAGATAGCAGGACAAACCTGAATAGCATATTAAGAGCTCACAGACTATTAAAGTGGAGCACTAATCGACTTGTTTGAAACTAATGTCTTCTCGGAGCGTGCGTTGGCAGCAACTTTTTATACAGCTCAGACTTGCAAGTAAAATCCAGCAAGTTTCATTACATTGCCAGGCTGATGCGAACGGGTTAGAAGTCGTCGACCCAGCGCCGCAATGTAATGCGACTTGTAGACTAGGCTTAGAGTTTCATAATAATCTAGCTGAGTACTACGTAATGGATATCTTTGTTTAATTAACCTTTATATTCGCAGCCAGGAATTTTCGCCGCAATCTTTCTATTTTCACCAAACGTGGCATCTCTTTTGGCGGCACTATGCTCAGAAATTGAAGCTTGGGTACAAACGTTTCAAATGGAAATTGCTGAAACATTCGAAGCATATTAATTACTAGCTTCTGCCCGCGACTTCGACTGCGTAGAATTATACATAAAAACCTTCTTTTGAATCACTCTATCTATTAAAAAAACCGCATCAAAATCCGTTGTGTAGTTTTGAAGTAGTGAATAGTGACAGAGAAAGCGACTGTTTTATACTATACTAGCTGACCCGGCGAACTTTGTTCCGCCTTAAATTTGAAAAATTTCAGTGGTTTGGGCTGTGCTATCCCGCGGGAATTATGCAATTTTCCGGGATAAAAACTATCCTATGTCCTTTCCCGGGACTCAAACTATCTGTATACCAAATTTCAACTAAATCGGCCGAGCGGTTTAAGCGTGAAGAGGTAACAGACAGACAGACAGACAGACAGACAGAGTTACTTTCGCCTTTATAATATTAGTAAGGATAAGGATTATGTAGTGAGTAGTGATAGTGATTCTTTTCACCCGTAGATGCCAAGAAAGTGAAGCGCCTGCAAATAAGTTTTAGCAAAGGTTGAGAACCTACTCAGTTATGATTGCTCTCGCAACTATGTCAGGCGCTTAATAAACAAGTAATGTAGAGGTCGACTCCAAAACACGAAACTTAAGTTAGTAAAATATCGTCTCTCTTACTCTCATATTTAATACTATTGTGTGTGAGACGGCGCGATACAAACTTCAGAGTAGCCATAAAGTGCAGTTGCACGACTTACAATGCTATCGTCTTCCTTATAAGTTGTCCAGCGGCCTGGTGGAAGTAACAACTTGGGTTTTTGCGGTTTCGGCAGAGATACTAGCATTGGTGCCAATCTGTCGGTTTTGGCCTGGAAAGTACATAATAGAAAGAAACGACACGTTAGTTAATACACCTCATCCTTCATTTCAAATTATTGTCTAACGCTCTCGCAATCACAATCGCATTTTTATCTCTTACTGCCGCAAACTTTTTTTTTTGTTGGGCCCGCACGGATGCATTGCCATATTTCAAGTTTTTTTGTGCCGCAAGCTTATATTTGACAGAAGGAAATTAATAATAAAAAAGTACCTGCAATATTAACTTCATTCGTTTCTTTGCACATACAACCTTGTCCGGCTCCTCTTGCAACATTTCCGACACAAGTTCGGAGTAATACCCCCGTTTCGGAATATTATCCCTTGTCGTATTGTCGTATACAACATCGTGCGGCCTAATTTTTTTCTTTCTACTGTACATTATTATATTCAATAAAACTTAAACTTGAAGCTAAATTATTTCACAATACAAATATGTCAATAATTATTGACGCCACCATTGTATTTTTTTATTTCAATAATAAAACTAACTCGCCAGTGCTACTAAAAGCGAAAAGTTTTTAAAAGAGGTCAGAATAAACTAATAATTTTTTGCTCGGTTATAATATTTAAACAATGCATTTGGGATGAAAAAAATATATATATACTGTATCCTGTGCTTTATTCTCAACAATGTTCCGATAGGAATTAATACTTTAATTTTTGTTCTTAGATACACAAAAGAATGTTGATTTTTATATAAATACAATGTGCTATGATTCACCGTCTAATTTCTTCATGGTAATTTGTGATGTGATTCTTAAAATTTTGGTTTTAGAAATTTAGAATTAGTAACACAGTGCTTGTCCTGTCCTTAGCTTGTCCGGTCCCAGTACCAAAAGTAAAAAATTTCATAGTCTGTGGTCTTACTGTACGACACTATCGTTCGTGCCTTTAGTGTTTGTGTGTGGGTTTCTCATAATCATAACCTTACTTTCTTGAGCGAGCGAGATTCGTTTCATTTCATTCGTAACGTACTTGTTATTATTCCCGTCTTGTTTCAGTTAAGTTTTACTTATGGTTATACGGTTAAACGGGGAAAATATTTTATGTATTTAGTGGAACATAACATAAATTTAAACAACTAACAGTCCCAAATAATAATAATCCTAAATGGAACTCATCAAACAAAGAGATTGGTGAATGTTAGTTCTGGGAATTATCGATTGCTACATCGTATTGCATTAATCACGGAACCATGTAACTTAGTGTTATGGAAAGGCGGTAAGGTAAGTGTCTATATATAGCTAAAGCTGTAACCTTAATTTTGTAGGTATTAAGAAGCAACCGCTTGGCTTAGCGATGGGATATGGAATGGAATAGCGCCATTCCCATCTATACCCACAATATGATTAAACAGCAGCTTTATTTTGAAGTTGCACTTTAAGTAACCTTGGTGTTGCTAAGTTTGTAGAAAAAAAAAACCGTTATTTTTCTAATTTTGAAGGTTAGACATGGAACCGCGGCGTCGTATGCGCGCAACTTATAAGCAGTTGCGACTCCTAGTAAAGTTCATGGCTGACAATCCGTTCCTAGCGAAAGGCGTGGACTACAGGACTGCTTTTGGGAAGCACTACCATGACTCAAAGTGGACGGAGTTGGCCAATTTAATGAATGCCCAGGAAAATGGCATGAACAAATCTCCGAGAGAGTGGAATAAAGTATGTTTTACTTACATTTAGGCGTAATAAGAAAATAGGAATCATGTTATAGGCGATGCGGCTAGCAACGCATCACTATTTTGATTCCCCTTTCCATGTATACGCTCGCAATCATGCTAAACGTGGCCTTTAGGTCTTGTTACCTTAGGCTTTGTTTACCCCATAAGGGATGATGACTATGTATGGATGTATGAGGCATAAGTTAAATGCATCTCAAGACCTATTCTGTAGCAATAAAATTGGTTTTGGAGAAGTATGTCCAGTTGTAGTGAAACATAATTATCAAAATACTTGTGCACAGTTGAACCATTTAACTCCTGGCTTACCGTAGAATGTTCTCAGAATAAACATCACAAGATTTTACTGTGAGAGCGTTCCATAGTGGGTCAATCAATTTGTTCGATACAGTGGTTCGATGCTGTGGCTAGGTTGAGGATTGATACATTTTTTGATGGAATGTGAAATGATGAAGGATAATAGAGAGAGGTACCTGGCTGATGTGAGCCTGTTTAATGGAGCAGTTAACACAACATTGAGTTTTCCGGCATCAGAAAACGCAGACAATATGGTAGTGGGCAGGGGAGTGGTTGATGAATCTCACCCAAGAGACATCCAATGAGGCTGGCATAGTCACACACTTGCACTTAAGCCTTGTAAAAATCACTATCACTACATAGTATAAAATAAAGTCGCTTTCTCTGTCCCACAGTGTCCCTATGTCCCTATGTATGCTTATATCTTCAAAAGTACCCAACGGATTTTGATGCGTTTTTTTTTAATAGATAGAGTGATTCAAGAGGAAGGTTTAAATGTATAATACATGCATAATATACCGTGCGAAGCCGGGGCGGGCCGCTAGTATTAGATAAAAAAAAGATCTTTGCCTATTCCCTCGATGGGCTTTTACCATCTGTGTGGGAAGAGAAGCAACTGGTACATTCTGTTTTTTTCTTACTCCCAGACCAGCATAGAAGAGTACATTTAAATGACTATTGATGTAAGTTTTTTCTTTTATGTTGTGTATAATTTGTTTTTTTATTTATAAACTAAAGATAGTGACTGAAGGGCTTAGTATCCAAAGTCAAGCAATAAATTAAAAAATGAACATTCAAATATCCCTGAACATTTAGAGGGGTCATTCTAACCCAGCCACCTGCTGAAGTATTCTGGTATTCATTTTAAGACAGTGTACACAGTGTACCACAGTGTGTGTGTAGTGTTACAGTGTACCATAATGTGGTGTCTTTTCGTTATAGTACTGGAAGGACCTGAAGAGTGGAGTTAGGAAGAAAGTCCATTCAATGAAAATGGGGCACGGCCAGCGGAAGATAGTTCTGAACAGCATAGAGCAAGTTATCTACAAAAATATGTGCGAGAATAAATACAAGAAGAGTACAGTGCCTGATGACAAAACTGTAAGTTTATTCTATCAGTTTATTTGCTTTTAGCATTGGTTGAAATTGGGAATTTTGTATTGTTATTTTATAATTGAATCTTCTTATTTTCAAATGGAAAAAAGAAACCTAGTTTTTTTTGTGAAGCAAAACCCTTTTGTCAGGAATTTGTGAAAGTTGACTTGAAATTATTTCCTAGTACCAATATTTATTTATAATTCGCTTATCACTATTGTTAAGGCCGCTGTACACAAAGGCCAAAATAGCCTATAACATGATTCCCAAGATTTTCGCCCATTACCTCGATGGACTTTTACCTGCCTTGCCTAGAATGGAGGAAACTAAGATTTTCCAGGATAAAAACTATCCTAGTGTATAGTATACGGTATCAATTGTGGCATAGATTTATTATTTTGCATGCAGCACTTGCAGCAGGTACTTATCAAATAAATTGGCAGTTGTGTTGTTGACCTAGGCTTTTGCCCAGGGTTTTGTCTCTCCATGAAAACTTCTAAAATATTAGT
The DNA here is from genome assembly GCA_932294345.1 of Pandemis cinnamomeana. Lineage (NCBI taxonomy): Eukaryota > Metazoa > Arthropoda > Insecta > Lepidoptera > Tortricidae > Pandemis > Pandemis cinnamomeana. The sequence continues at coordinate 1,431,645 of OW028721.1, read as the reverse complement.
CCTATATCCTTCCCCAGGACTCAAAACTTTTTCAATACCAAATTAAAATATTAGGATTTTGATGTTATATAGGCGATGTGGCTACCCACCACTGTTTTGATTCCCCTTTCCATCCATACGCCCACAATCATGCTAAACGTGGTCTTTAGGTATTGTTACCTTAGGCTCTGTCTACCCCGTAAGGGATAAAGACGTGATTTACGTATGTATGTATGTATTTGAAATTTATTTGCTTATCATATTTAATACAAGCTTAATCTTGGTTTCAGCGCAGTTATCTTCACATACCTCCGGAGTCTGATAATGACGGTGATAACTATGAGTGAGTATGAATGAAAGTTTATGTTTATATCTGCTCTATGTAGTTGTATTTTGCTCGTTTCATTTCTCTGTGCCTTAAAATGAAATAAATATAAGCTGAGTAAGTTGTTGAGTAAACATATTTTCTTACCCCCTTATTAATAAACGCTCTGTAGGCTTCTGCTAACTTAGCACTTTCACAGATAAAGACAAACGATTGTTAGCAGAAGCTTATAGAGCGTTTATGAATAAGGGGGTTAATAAGTAGCACTTCCATAGACTTTCAGTGTCTTGTGAAATGTCTTGAATTTTGAATAGGGAAATATCCTGTTCAGATGTTTAATGTTCAATTATGAAGCAATATTCTTGTGTCAAAATGTCATCCGCCATCTTCAAAACCTGCCCCTGCTCTTTGATGTTACATTAAAGCACCACATGACGATAATTTATTGTAACATTAAAGTGCAGTTGCAAGAGCAGTTGTAAAAGGTACCTATCACATAATTTTAACCTGAATTTATTATGAACAAAAAATATTTACCTTGCTACTCCGCTACTCGCGTGCAAGATAACCAAGCCTGTGTGAAATATAAATGCATAATAAATCAACGTCGTACCACATTGCGATGTAATAGTTGTGCTCATAAAACTTTGATAGCGACCCCGTAGAGGGATCGAAACGCGTCAGTGTTTGTGTGGTGTAAGGATAATTAAGTTGTGAGATTTATGTGTGTTTTAAGTGGCAGTACTGAAGGGAGGGTTGCATGAAAATCATATATATTTCACACAGGCTTGGTTATCTTGCACGTGAGTAGCGGAGTAGCAAGGTAAATATTTTTTGTTGATTGAAATGGACCTCCGTAAAGTAACGCCTGATTCAATAAAATATTTAAATTTATTATGTTATGTTTCAGGGTAGAGTATTTAGAAGAATCTTCGTGTGATGAAGCTCAGATGACTGATATCACTGGCATGGAGCCTGCAACAGACTTGGCTTTCAACAGTACTATAAATTTAAATGATTTTAATTCTGAAGCAGTCCAAACAAATGGTAAGTCTTAATCTTTCATACAAGTAAGTAAGTTAAGTAGTCATTTAATCTGGCATATTATGTGATTTAACAGACTGTTTCACTTTAGTATGAAACTAAGTAGCTTCCTGCTGTCTATCACTATCACTACATAGTCACTACATAGTATAAAATAAAGTCGCTTTCTCTGTCCCTATGTCCCTATGTATGCTTATATATATTAAACTACACGACGGATTTTGATGCGTTTTTTTTAATAGATAGTGATTCAAGAGGAAGGTTTTTATGTATAATTCTACGCATACGAAGTCGCGGGCAGAAGCTAGTAATGTATATGCATGTATTATGTATGTGTAACTCTTTATCACTACATAGTATAAAACAAAGTCGCTTTCCGCTGTCTGTCCGTCCCTATGTATGCTTAGATCTTTAAGACTACGCAACGGATTTTGATGCAGGTTTTTTAAATAGATTTATTATTAAATAGATTCATGAGGAAGGTTTATATGTATAATACATGCATAATATAGTATGGGTCGCTAGTCCTACTAATATTATAAATGTGAAAGTTTGAGAGTATGGATGTTTGGATGTTTGTTACTCTTTCACGCCAGAACGGCTGGATAGATCTGAATGAAATTTGGAACATACATAGATTATAGTCTGGAATAACACATAGGCTACTTTTTATCCCGGAAAATTGCGTAATTCCTGCAGGATAGCGATAAACGAATACTATGCAGACGAAGTTGCGGGCAACAGCTAGTTGTGTTTTAACACATTAATTTTACAGATAATGAGATAATAGTATACATATCGACGGTACTCTGACTCAACCTTGCATAGGAAATTTTATGAAATTGGAATAATCACTTTAGACCGTGCACTTAAGGTGGTTATTTCAATGTCGTCAAAGTTGATTAACGAGGTCGAGTCAGAGTACCGTCGATATGTATATGTGTCTTTTATTTAACTAAGCAACGAATTTTGATAATTTTTACCCGACTAAACTCAACGCCGTATATAGATTCCAAAAAAGTTACCAAAGATGGCCGACCGTCACGTCACAAGTGTCATTTTCATTATGACATTCCAGGTGTAACCAACCGATGCACATTAATAAAAAATAGTCATAATAATATTTTGTTGTTATTTAAGTGTAAAGATTATCGTACAATTTCGCTTTATGATGCTCACTGTGCATGTTTTTATTAGTTTTTGCGCCGTTTCACTTTAATTTTATATTTTAAGTAACTGTTAAATTAGTGTTCATTTGTTTGTTCCGTGGGTTGTGGCAGAATACCAGTGTTTTGCTTTTACGAGCAATGTTGACCACTGAGCCATGGCCCTTTTGTGCTACTGTAGCGCACACAAATAAAGATAATGTTCTAGTTTTAAGTTTCTGCTTGATATGTTGATATTTTATGTAATCTTGATTGTGTGTGTTGGCAGTACCAAATAAACGCTTTATCTATCTATCTATCTATCTATCTATCCCAAGTTTTTGATGTTTCCTATATACAGTGTAAAAATATGTACGTAATTAAAGTTTCAAAAATAAGTACCACAGACTCTTATTCCGACGCAATAAGGCCGTAGTAACATATTTTTGAGTGGTTCGAATAGATACTTATTTTTGCACTTGATCGTACCTATGCATACCCTATTTAATAGGGCCTATTGCATACAATGTGTGTTGCACATGAATACCTTGGTTTTGAACTATCCATGTGTCAAAATATATAATTTTTACGAGTTTGACTGACAAACATACAAACTAAGTTTTTACCCTGCGACTAAGAAGTTAGGAACTATTAATTAGTAATAAAAACAGAAAGCATTCGATCAATCCAAACGTCAGATGCCGAATGAAATGAAGTGACAATTGGAGATGTCATGGTGGGTGGCCCTGTGCTGTGGCCGCCATGTTTACCATAAAGTTTGCCATACGTGATTTGTTGTCAATATTTCTACGTGCATATCAAAAATATTTTACAAACAGATATAGGTACGCAAATTATAACATTAATAGTATCCAAATGTTGTTTAAACCTGAAGTATTACCACTGTAATATGAACTTTTCTTCTACAAAACAGTTTCAACCAAATTTCTGTAGGTGAAATTAATATTGATATGAGATAATTTATTTATGTGGTTGCATTTAATTTTAACTTTACAATTACATATAAATAAATTACTTATGTATTATATTTACAAAAGTTAAAACTTACCGATGCAAAACTTTTTTATTTTATTGGCAACACACGAGTAGTTTTTTTGGAATCTATATACGGCGTTGAGTATACGGCAAAGGAGAGTTATGATTTTGACAGGCTATGTTTCAAGATGTAGCATAAACTGTATAGAAATGTTAGTCCTTGAATGTCCCTGGTGAGCAGTAGATATTCCACAGGAGTTTGTAATTGTGTCGTACAGACACATCATCAGGGGCGTGCATAGACATTTTCGAGGTGTAAGCATAATCTCTTGCCTGTTTACCACCCCATTAAAAAAAAAAAAAAAACTTTCCAGTACACTGGAGTTTTATTTTCACTTAAATTTACCTTATTATTTCAGTCGTTTACTTAGTATTACTTGTTACTGCAATGTACGTTACTACTCTGACGTTAATTAATTAAAACAAAAAAAAAAAAAGGAAAAAGATTTAAAAACATCGGAATCGAACGCGGGTCACCAGCTTCGCAGTCGGCTTTCTTACCGCCGAGCTATCATGATGGACGCTGGGGCGCGCGAAATTTTGCTACACTACAACTAACCGTAAACAATAAGAAAACAAAATTTATTAACTTAAATTTAAATCATTGGTGAGTGAATTTGAAACACTCATCAATGATTATTCAGGAAAAGCGGGCCTGTTACTTGTGCATTCGACGGAAAGAACTCACAGTAAAATATTATGCAAAGGACAAATCAAGTTGTCAATAAAAATTAGTACGGCTATTCAACTAAGTTTAACGTGAAATTGTCGAGTTGCAGTTTGTTGCCAACTAAAAGTTAAGTAGGTATAGCTACTTTTAATTACTTTTAATGTGTAATCTAACTAATCTACCAAAAATACTCAGATATACATACCACTTTCGCCACGAACTAACTTTCACAAACACACAACACAAGGACAAGGCCATTCCATGAGTTAGTACCTACTTAAAGCACACAATATTTAGTAAATTGGAACGCTAATTAATTCATGAGCTAAGCAAATATCATAAGAAGCTTTAACAGAATGAAAATATTAAAACATATGATCACGATCAAAAGAAATCAACAAAAAACTTCACCAATCAAATACTCCGAACAATACGAGTTTTAGCAAATGAAATCCTAAAATGGCCGCATTTCACCCTATAATACGAGGTCTTTTCGCGCATGCGTAAAGTGCTGCATGGTGATTGGCTGAAACGAAATTCCCTTTGGAGGCAATCATAACTTGACCCGTTCTGTCCTAAATAGTCATATGGGGTTAGGTGTCTTGACGTTTGGTCAATTTAGGGTCAACGCACGTAGACCGACCAGTACGAGACACCTGACTCCGTATACTGTCTAAGACCGAACGGTTCATGAATGCTAGGTACTGCGGCAGGAGTTGCATGCATGTGTTGTACACAAAATACGTCCGTAACATGTAAGTGTACTGTCTGCGTCGCGTGTTGGACGCTAGATTACATACGCAAATTGTGTTCACACATGCATGACTTTAGGCGGCGGGATGAAGTGCCTAAGCTGTCGTAGTATGAACCTTTCGTCAGTTTTAGCGCAGGAGCGGAGTGCGCGTAAATTTAAATTGCTCCGCATTCTGAACTATTGTCACCATTTTGTTTTTATTAAAATATTAATGAATGTTAAATTATAATTTAAGAAGCCATTAGTATGTATTATGACCTGGAAGCAAAGAACAAGCTCTGCTTATATGCCTGTAAGGGATGAACGCGTCTGCACATCATTGAAACAGATGACTCTTGGCGACAAAACTTCGCATAGTAAAAAGGTCACGTGACAGCTAGTAACAGATAGAAAAATTCGAAGGCTTACCCACCTGCTATGGGTGGTATAGGGGTATAGCACGCGTCACGGAATGACGAGGATCCGGGTTCGATTCCTGGCCATAGCTTTACTTCTCGGATTTTTCTGTGTTCTAATTTTCAGTGTCGTTTAGAAACTTAAATGTAATTTATTTTTTACAGTTAAACCAGAAGGCCTGCTGGACGGAGACAACTTTTTACTAGAAACTCTGTTAAACGAATCAAATTCTACAGCAACGGAGCAGAGTGTAAGAAACCATGAAACAACAAATAATATAACAAATGGTGTTGTACCTGATGTTAAAGTAGACCATGCAAATAATCCAGATGTGTTAACGGATATAAGGGATCAACTAAAAGAATTGGTGGAAATTCAAAAAGTGAAGGCCAAAAGTGCCCACAGGTTGGCAGTAGCACACGAAAGGAGAGCGATTCTAGAAGAGAAGAGAGTCCGAATAGAAGAACGACGATTGAAAATGGAGGAGAGGAGAGTGGCTTTAGAGGAGAGGAAAGTGGAGGCGGCAGAGAAGAGATCCTTTGCTGAAGAAAGAATAGCAACTGCTGCTGAGCGCCGAAATGATCTTGAGGAACATAGATTGGTGAATGGGACATGAAAGACTGCCTTATGGTATGGTGGCTACTTTAGAAAGGCTTACATCGTGAGAAAACATGTTTGCCTCAAGACTGAAGACTTGGTGTGTTGTAGCTGCTTTGAAAAGACTACAAATCCAACGAAAACATGCTAAGATCATGCAATGCAATTAGAAGATGAAATGTATGTAACAAATGTTTAGGGTGGTGTGTAATGAAGGTGAAAGATACGTTTTTAATGCTGAAGCTAGTCATATGGTTAGATATATACCCAGGATATTTATTACAGCAATTATGTCTTAAAAGAAAAGTGATGCAGTTCTAAAAATGATTTTATTTTTATATATATGCGAAAGTTTGTGGGTATGGATGTTGGTTGATCACACCAGAACAGCTGAACAGATCTGGATGAAAATTGAAACATACATAGAGTATTGTCTGGAATAATCCATGGGCTACTTTTTATCCCGCGGGATAGGGAATAACGGATTTTTTGCAGACGAACTTCCGGACAACACGACACATTTTCAATGTTTTTTTTTTTTTATATAAGAGGGGGCAAACAAGCAGACGGGTCACCTGATGGAAAGCAATCACCGTCGCCCAGGGACACCTGCAAGACCTAGGGAATCACAAGTGCGTTGCCGGCCCTTTGAGGAACAGGAAGGCTCGCTTTTTAAAGATCCCCAAATTGTACCGCTCAGGGAATGTTGCAGCAGGAAGTTGGTTCCAGATCTTTACCGTACGAGGAAAGAAATTGCGTTTAAAACGCACGGTACTTGACTGCCAACCATCAAGATGTTGAGGATGGAAGGACAGACGGTTCCGCGAAGTACGGTAGTGGTATGTGTCAAAACACTGGTGAAAATTTCCTTGATTGTCTAATAAAACGTTCATATTTGCTTTATTTATATATTTATTACTTCGCTAGTCATGATCAAGGACCGGAAAACCCTTGATTTGCTTAAGCCTTTTCATAGGGTAATCCTATTAAATTGTTACCCTATGATATGGTAAGCTTATCGTTGTACTAAGCGTATCATTATGGAAACCGTTTTCTATGTCCTCGTAGCTAGATAGATTTATTTATCACCCTTTTAAAAATACAATTAAATGTCAAACATAAGTAATTCACAAAAGGATCGTCAATTGTAATAAAATAGTAATAATAATTATAATAACTGAAATTCAATGTCAATGTAAATTCACAAAAAGATCGTCATAGGATCGTAAGTCCTCGCGCACTTCCTGAAATACAAATTAATAGCAAGAATAATTGTTAAATGAAAAATAACTTAAAACATGATGAAATTAAATCTAAAATCAAATAACTGGGACTCGGCTTACAACGGTTACAAAGTTCTATTATGTTGGGGACTTATAAAGAATGGAATCTTGTGTCTTCTAGCATTTATTCGTCGTCGAAACATTTCCTTGTATGGTGAGAAGTTTTCTCTCAGTCATCTGTTTGGTCTCTGCTATTATTTTTGACGCGGAGTATTTTCTAGATTTCTGAACAAATCGATTAGTGTTCTGTCACATTTAATTGACCATGGTTCAAGCTGTTGTTTTTCTTTGTCTACTGTCTTTGTTGAAGTAAGAAAAAACTTCGGGAAGAAAAGAAATTCGTCGTCGTATTCGCCTTTTGAAGTCCAAAATGTCGGCCTCTACTTCATAAAAACTTTGATATGATTGACACTTTTTATTAGAAATAGTTTGTCAATTATATCAATAAATTGTATGTTTTATGGAATAGGGGGTTGTGGTCATGTAAATTTTCTAATAAGGATTTTTAATGTCTTCTTATAAGCTTTGAATTCTTTGACCCATTGTTGACTAATAATGGTCTAAAGTTAAAAAAAAAATCGTCTGTCTGATAAATCGCCCCTTACAAATTACATTTCTGAACTTTAGAAGAAAGATAAGTTTGGTTGGTGTAGCGTTATTGAAGTGTTGATTCTTTGAACGTTGCTTTTTCTCTCCTTGAAATTCTTAAAAGGAGATATGTTGATTTGAAATAAAGGAGAAAAGAAAAAGTTTATTCGTAACAATAATATCAAGCTGAAATAAAGAAACATAAAATCATTAAATAGGGACAAATTGTCACGAAATGTTCCCAACTCTGCGTTATGTTGCCTTACAGCCTGCACTGATATTCCGATAGGACGAATTGGAACACAGTTAAAAAAAGCCTAACATTAAAAAAAACTAGAAATACCATCCATGTTATAAATATTTTGATGTTCGAAACCATATCTATTTAGGCAACAAACAGTCACATAGTTAAACAAAGTAATTAAGACAGAATAAAGTGTAAAACTGGAGTGCCACAACAATAATAGATTAGATTATTTATTCATTCAATAAAAATTACATCATAAGTTGTACATTGTCAAGTTAGGAGAATTCAGACTGAAATCGTCAAGAGCAAACAAAATTAAATAAAATCAAACAATGAAAATCAATTGAATATTACAAAAATGTCAAATTCAAAAACAATAATATTAAATAAAACAATTAGGTACAATCAAACCAAATAAACAAATAAAGCGAACATCGGTAAACAGGAACGGTAGATGCCGTAGATGGCACTGCACTTGAAGCAGAAACAGCTTTATAATCTTCTAATTTAGCGCCGTGTGCTATATTGTGTAGCACGACACATGCATTAACAATTTTGGCTGCCATTTCTGGATCATAATAGTTTCTTCGCGCTTGACAAGCAGCGCCTTCGTGCTTTTAAGACACCGAAACATCTTTCCACGCTGTTTCCTGGCTCGAACGTGAAGCTCTGGGTAATGAGCTTCTGCAGAGCCTGCAGAGGCATTCAGAATCGGCGTCGTCATAGTTGTTCTCTGGACATATCCTGAGTCCCCTGTAAAAATTAAATGCAACATTAAAGGTAGGTCGTTAAATCATTGTCGTTTCTGCTGAGGGACTGTTCCAATAACCTAAGAGGCACAAGTTCTCTCCAGCTTCTTGCAGGGTCTGAAGATGCTGCTTCAACGGGTGGCTGGTCCAAATCACGGAATCGTGAGTAGAACCCCCGTGACTCGCGTCTACACTGGTTATTAGTAAATCTGCGTCACATATCTGATATTTTTTACAAACATAATACATTCGAAGATGAAATGAGATGGCGTTGTTAAATTTTTTAAAGTGTTGTACACAACTTTCAGTGGGTTTAAGACCATGTTACCGGTAAAACTTTGTTTAAAAACCACATTCGAATGAAACGATGAATTTACTCAAAATTAGAGATTTATCTAAACTTGCAATTTCGTATTAAGATAAGTCCAAATTGTAATACATTTGAAATGAAATTCGTGAAATGCAATGAATGGGTGAACCGGCATGGGACTCGCCTTTTATGCCCATGGACCCACCCCCTGAATAGCAGTCGACTTTGTCAAGCGCGAAGAAACTTCATTATGCTCCAGAAATGGCAGCCAAAATTGTTAAGCATGTGTCGTGCTACACAATATAGCAAACTGCGCTAAATTAGAAGTGCCAGAAGTAGATCCAGAAGATGAGCTGGAGGAACGGCGCATAGCTACTGAACTGGATTCCCCGCAACGCCTCCCTCCGAGCTTGTGATGATCACGTCTCTGCTCTGGTCTGTTGAACGTGTCCGTCTTCTTTGGAGTGGGCGTAATATTTACACGCACTTCTGCTTGTTTCCGTTGTTCTGCCTGGGGAATGTACTTTATCTTGGCTATATCATGCACTCTAATTTTAACTAGATGTGGTGCCTAAGCTCTTTCGTCTTGGTTTGCTTTGGTAAAAGCAACACCATCTGCGGTGGCTTGGCTAACAGTTGAAGAGTTTTTGGGAATCATCTTTTTATTGCGATTTTTAAAGAATCCGTGTATGCTGTTATTAAGTCTCCTGTTGGCTGTCAAGAGTATTATTACCATATAAGAAAAAGAGTGGCAACTCTGTGGTCCAACTTGCATGTATGGGAAGTGCTGCCAGCTGGAGTTTGTCACAGGTATTAAGTCTGTGTTGTATGTTTATATTAGGTGTTTCCATTTTATAGTTTTTACTTCATTGTCCGTTGTATAATTCATTTCTTTATTTAACATATTGTTTCTCACTCTTTTGAGTAAGTGGGGAACTTCAATTTGTAAAGTAATATTTGCGCATGTATCGAAGGATAAGCCAGTCGAATTAGTTATGTTATGTTTAGATTATTTTCATTGCTCCCATTATCTATAATTGCATTGCTAAGAGACTGCTCGGAGGGAGGCGTTGCATCTAGTTCAGTAGCTATGCGCCGTTCCTCCAGCTCATCTTCTGGATCTACTTCTGGCACTTCTAATTTAGCGCCGTTTGCTATATTGTGTAGCACGCCACATGCATTAACAATTTTGGCTGCCATTTCTGGATCATAATAGAGTTTCTTCGCGCTTGACAAGCAGCGCCATCGTGCTTTTAAGACACCGAAACATCTTTCCACGCTGTTCCTGGCGCGGACGTGAAGCTCTGGGTAATGAGCTTCTGCAGAGCCTGCAGAGGCATTCAGAATCGGCGTCATCATGGTTGTTCTTTGGGCATATCCTGAGTCCCTTGTAAAAATTAAATGCAACATTAAAGGTAGGTCGTTAAATCATTGTCGTTTCTGCTGAGGGACTGTTGCAATAACCTAAAAGCCACAAGTTCTCTCCAGCTTCTTGCAGGGTCTGAAGACGCTGCTTCAGCGGGTGGCTGGTCCAAATCACGGAATCGTGAGTAGAACCCCCGTGGCTCGCGTCTACACTGGTTATAAGTAAATCTGCGTCACATATCTGATATTTTTTACAAACATAATACATTCGAAGATGAAAAGAGATGGCGTTGTTAAATTTTTTAAATCCTTAAAGTGTTGTACACAAATAAATAAATAAATGTTACCGGTAAAACTTTGTTTAAAAACCACATTTGAATGAAACGATGAATTTACTCAAAATTAGAGATTTATCTAAACTTGCAATTTCGTATACTTCGTTGTCCGTTGTATAATTTATTTCTTTATTTAACATATTGTTTCTCACTCCTTTGTGTTAGTGGGGAACTTCAATTTGGAAAGTAATATTTGCGCATGTATCGAAATCGAAGGATAAGCCAGTCGAATTCGTTATGTTATGTTTAGATTATTTTCGTTGCTCCCATTATCTATAATTGCATTGCTAAGAGACTGCTCGGAGAGAGGCGTTGCAGGGGATCCAGTTCAGTAGCTATGCGCCGTTCCTCCAGCTCATCTTCTGGATCTACTTCTGGCACTTCTAATTTAGCACCGTTTGCTATATTGTGTAGCACGACACATGCATTAACAATTTTGGCTGCCATTTCTCGGTCCACCGATTGGGGCTCCCTCCTTGCCGAGTTGCCGCGCGCCTCGTAAGCCTCCTTGAAGACGCGAAGCTCCGAGCGGACATTCTCCACCTCTCGGGAGAGCTGGTTGTTGTCCGCCCGGAGCCGCCTCAGTTCTTCCGAGGAGGACATCGTTCGGAGCTCCTCAATAGCCTCCATTGCCTCGTCCGCTGCATTTTGTAGGAGGCCCTTGATGCGGCCGTTTACGTTGCTGCACTTCTCAACGTTCCCCCGGAAGGAGAGAACATTGCGGATTGCAGTGGCGGCCAGCTCCTCCCGCGTCCTTTGTTGAGGAGCGCGGATCTCCTCCTCGACCTCCGCCCCTTTGGGGGGCGACTTCCGCCCCTTGCGCGAGTATTGCTTTGGGCGGTACGTCGAGTCGCCCCTTGCCTCAAGGTCGGCGGAGTCCTCGTCCGACCCCAATCCGGACATTTCCCGCCTGGCGGCGGCCATGAAGGCGTACGCCAACAGATGTACCCGCGACCGCCGCTGTGGTCCTCCTCACCCTGCAACAGAAAGAAATCTCACAAATATTAGAAAAATACTCTGATGTTAATAAAATGACGCGTATATTAGCCTATGTTTTGCGATTTTGTCACAATAGCAAAAAAAGTAACGATAAAATAGAATCGCAGTACTTGGCAGGCCAAGAGCTCCAAAGGGCATTGTCATTATTAATAAAGCATGAGCAAGAGCATTATTTCAGTGAAGAAATAAATTCACTGAAAAAAGATAAAAATGTCAAGGGTTCCTTGCAGCCACTGCATCCGTTTATAGATGACCAAGGTTTTCTTGTTGAATATTTTGACCTCTCTCCCCTCCCTTGGGTCTGGACATATTACCATAGGTCCTCGTCTATGCTCGAGTGTTGTAGGCCTTTCAAACAGTGCTCTAGCCCACAGGAATTCTATAGCCTCATTTACTACAACCGCCTCCATCATAGTAGTGAAGGGGATTTCATTAACCATCGGTGCTAGACATATTTCCCTCAGTTCTTCTATAGGTATTTTTGCCATCTTACCCTCATAAATAATGCATGACAACAAATTTTTGAATGTCCCAACCCATGGGTTTGAAAGATCAATAGAAGCATCGGTATGATTGGTTACCACTAGATTATTGTGGACAATAGCGTGCTTCATTTGAACAGCAGTTTCTCCACTCGAGGGCAATATTAATAAATAAATAAAATGTTTTTATTTCAGATTATAAATCCATATTATGTTAGTATCAGTGCTTACAAAAATATTGGCAAGTACCTCTCTCTTGGGTCCAGTGAATTAATTATTATTCTAATCTGTTTGGTCAAAGGGATATTGTCTTCCAAAATCACTCCAACCTTTTCTCTTAGTTCTTTAACCATTTCTGTGGGAAGGGAAGGATTAGGAATTGTGTGGTCTGGGAAAAATATTTCCTTGATAGCAGAGGTACAGTCGCCATCAGATATATCGGAGCGGGCGAGGTCCTCAAATATTTCGGAGCAGCAGTAAATTTCAATAAATTCGTTACACTAGATAAGGTTAATAACATCAGAACACGCAATTCGTCATAAATATAAGAGCAGCGACTTTTCAATAAATTCGGAACGTTCAATGAGGTAAAAATATCAGGAAGCACAGATCGTCAAAAATTTCGACGCAGTCAGACTGATCATTAACATCGGAACATTTATGGAAAATAAACCTTACTTCTGTAATATACAGTTTAAATTACAGTGAATTATGCATGCAAACGAGTACTAAATATAGGTGACATCTTTCATTTTTGTATGACGTATTAGCCATATTTTTGTTTTGTTAGGAATTCAAATCTACTCCTCTACAAGATGATAATGGTAGGTGAGCCGACGCTGCTAAATCGGGATTTACTCAAGCGTCATAGAGACCTATTGAGTTGCGAAGCTTAGATGATAAAAAGAAAAAAATGATATATAATATATACCTTTTCATCGGAGGGGGAGCGGCTATAGATTTTCAAAATTGTAAAAATAACTGTTGCATGGACATACTCCAGCGTGTCAGATATTGCTGGCATCCATTTCCTACGTATTTTTAAATATGTACGTATGTTAATCTGATTGTTTCAGTGATGGGGGTGGTCGTATATAAGGTTTGAAAATGAAAAAAAAAAAATTTACTCGAGCGCGTCAGATTTTCTAAGGGGATGTTAAGTGAACTTAAACAAAGCTCTTATATAATAATCTGACGATTTGGATGTGACGCAAACTCGTGGCCATTATTAGAATATGCAAAAAAAATCGCCATTTTGACATACTCAAGCGCGTCAGATTAATATATATAGGGTCACCTTTATGCCCTAAATGAGCTGACTCATAATCTGACGATTATCTGGAGGGATCCGTCTAATCTGACAATTAATTTTATTTTTTATTTTTTGAAAATATTGAACTTAATTAGTTGAAAAGCTCAGGATATAGCTTATTTATTTATATTTATTTATTTAGTCAATAAAAAAAATAAAAAAAAATTACAGCATTACAGTCGAAACCAATGCGCTATAAAATTCAAAAAACATAATAAATGTTATTTAGGCGACGAAACGTTGTGGCTCCGCTGCGTCGTCATCTCCGGTGTTGGTCTTATATCTTAATAGTCTTTGCTTTCATATTTAGAATAATATCTACTCGACTAATACTTGAGATAGCTGCCCTTAGGTATCTGGTGATTTACTTGAAGCGTGTAAATATAATTATATTGTAAAATTCTTAATTTAATAATTTTTGTACAATGTGGCCAGTTATTGGAGGGTGGCCAGTAATTGACGATTTACCCTACTCTTACTCTTGTCAAAATCGTGTTTGACAACTTTAAATGTGAGATTGATAAGGAACTGTATATTACAGAAGTAAGGTTTATTTTCCATAAATGTTCCGATATTTTTGACGATCTGTGCTTCCTGATATTTTTACCTCATTGAACGTTCCGAATTTATTGAAAAGTCGCTGCTCTTATATTTATGACGAATTGCGTGTTCTGATGTTATTAACCTTATCTAGTGTAACGAATTTATTGAAATTTACTGCTGCTCCGAAATATTTGAGGACCTCGCCCGCTCCGATATATCTGATGGCGACTGTACGAAGGCTTTGTGGTATGTCCACTATCGGGTGTCTTGTCCTGACAAGGTTTCTTTGGAGCATAGGTTGTCCCCATTTTATCCTGGCTTGTTCCCAATTGGATTGATAATACAACTCAACTTCTTTGTCCAGAGAAGAAAAGAGTACATTTGCTAGCCTGACCAATTTTTCATCTGGTTCAGCACTCTGTTCAATCCACCAATCTATCGTATTCAGCCTTGCCAGCACCCTACTATTTCTGTGTGAGTCCTCAACATCTCCTTTGCCTTGATTGGATGCTAGAAAATTTCTTGGTACCTTATATCTCCTTGCTTCTTCTGCAGAAATCGCCAGTGGGTATTTCTGGTTCAAAAGAATCATGGTCGTCGCCAACGGATTTGGGTCTTTTGTACACCTGGAGCTCCTCTCGATCAACTTAGTGTGATACATTTTCTTTTTTCTTATGATGTCTAAACCTTTTTGAGACATTCTTCTTATCAAGTCTGCTGCCTTAAGCAATATTGATTTTGCCCCATCATTAGGTTTTGTGTTTTCCATCTCAAATTTTTGTATAAAGCAAGGTTTTTGGAAAGTATGGCACAATCAGTACTTACACACGTTGCAAACTAGACAAAAATGGCGTGTCGATATACCTAACATTTCTGTTGGTGACCTAGTATTATTAAAGGAACCTAACTCTCCTCCTCTTTACTGGCCAATGGCGCGTATTACAAAGGTATTTCCTGGGAATGACAATAAAGTCAGAGCATTTGAGGTCACAACTCCTAATCGAAAGGTGTATAGGAGATCACTCTCAGGTATAAGTTTGTTACCTATTGCTAATTAAGATTTTTCTCAAGTATAAGATTGTTACCTATGCTAATTAAGATTTATTTTTCTTGGGTATAATATATAACCACTTAGTGCTATTACTTATTTTTAAGTGAAATGTTTGATCTTTTCATTCGTTACCTACTTCTAATTAAAGACATGTTTATCTTAACAATATAGTGAAGATTACTTACCTTAGTATATTTCAATAAATAAGTAAAGTTTAACATTGTTGTGTTGTCACATTTAATAACTTTAAGTTTGAAGGTTCACTGACCTTGTATAGGTCATCGACCTGTGTGTTATTTAATACCTAACTATACTTATAAATACATACATTCTTTGTTATGGTCAAAGGATTTAATTAAAAAATTGTTTTAATTGTAAAAATATTTAATTTGGATCCGGTTCGAAGGACCATATGTTGCAGTCCCTGTGTGGTTGGTTGGTATGTGGAGACACTTTGAAACAACTTATTATACGTAAAACAGTTTATTTAATAATTTTACACATATTATAGCACAGTGCAGTTCAGATCTTGGAGGCAGAAGAAGGGGCAACGATGTTGCCATAATAAACTAAAATTAACCTACTAATGTTGTCTGTTGGGTTGCCAACAACGATTATTTTTATTAACATATCAAAGTATCAGATCAGGTAGAAAACAAGACATTTATTTTCGAAATTTATTGGTTACAAAGCAAATAGATAATTTAGCTTAGAGTTCCCAATGCTTAATATCTAAACTTTTTAAAAACAACAGTCTGTCAGGTCTACTGGGGTCCAAGCGGTTCCGCTCATCACTTGCGATGTTTCCGGCAATTGAAAAAAGGCGTTCACGAGGAACAGACGATCCCACAATACTCATATACATCACGGCTATTGAGTGGGCGTGGTGATAAATACAGTTTTTTTGTTCTTGCCAGTAAAGTATAGGATCATACTTCAGGTGCACTGCCAAACTGCCAAAAAATGTGGCACGATGCCCGAAAGATTCAAAAATACGAAACAAAAGCGGACTGTATTTCGACGAGGGTGATTTCCTACGTGTGTTTCTACTTCAAGGGGTCAAATTAATTTAGGCACGACAGGTTTTAAGTTACAATTATGATTGCGATCGAGCTCACCTGATCTTCTGAAGCGGCGCCGGTCAGAGCAGATGTCTAGGGTTACATCCAGAGCTGGGCCCAGTGTAGATACTTCCCTTACTGCTAAACTCCACAAGCACACTCCACATATAGCCCGTTCGCAATCTCAATCAATGACTTGAATAAATTAAACACTATTTGGGTGCAAGAACACCTTGGTTGAGGGTTCCGTGGCAGAAAAGACTGACTTCTACGACAGACAACTTAACAGTCGCTCGAACGAAGTGCAATTAATGTTTATAACAGAAAAAAATCTAATGTCGACTTTAAAGGGTGATGTATCGATCCAGTACTACATGTCGATTTAAAAAATAGTTCTTTTTGCTCGAAAAATCGATTTTTCGATTAAACTATCTCAGATCGCCATCCTAGTTTAGTGGTGACCTGTACTTGTCAAAGTTAGCTGAAGACAAAACTCAGATAAGGCAATGGGATATTCTTTATTTTTCTTTTATCTGCTTGCAATAAATCTATTACTGGAAGTGGATGAAAAGTAGTCAGATTGATACTCTCATTAAAGATTTAACGCCTCGTATTTCAGCAACGTTCAAACGTTGTCGCTATTTTTAATGCACTCCAAAAGCATTCATGTTCCTATCTACTTTTGGCAGGTCCTATCCATATCCATGAACTGTCTACGGAACTGAAAAATTTGATAGTTTTTTCTAGAAATATGGAAGGTTATTCCTATATATAAAGAATCCGCGTATACTGTTATTAAGTCTCCTGTTGGCGGTCAAGAGTATTATTACCATATAAGAAAAAGAGTGGCAACTCTGTGGTCCAACTTGCATGTGTGGAAAGTGCTGCCAGCTGGAGTTTGTCACAGGTACTAAGTCTGTGTTGTATGTTTATATTAGGTGTTTCCATTTTATAGTTTTTACTTCATTGTCCGTTGTATAATTTATTTCTTTATTTAACATATTGTTTCTCACTCTTTTGAGTAAGTGGGGAACTTCAATGTGTAAAGTAATATTTGCGCATGTATCGAAGGATAAGCCAGTCGAATTAGTTATGTTATGTTTAGATTATTTTCATTGCTCCCATTAGCTATAATTGCATTGCTAAGAGACTGCTCGGAGGGAGGCGTTGCAGGGAATCCAGTTCAGTAGCTATGCGCCGTTCCTCCAGCTCATCTTCTGGGTCTTCTGGCACTTCTAATTTAGCGCCGTTTGCTATATTGTGTAGCACGACACATGCATTAACAATTTTGGCTGCCATTTCTGGAGCATAATGAAGTTTCTTCGCGCTTGACAAGCAGCGCCATCGTGCTTTTAAGACACCGAAACATCTTTCCACGCTGTTCCTGGCGCGAACTTGGAGCTCTGGGTAATGAGCTCCTGCAGAGCCTGCAGAGGCATTCAGAATCTGCGTCATCAAGGTTGTTCTCTGGGCATATCCTGAGTCCCCGGTAAAAATGAATGCAACATTAAAGGTAGGTCGTTAAATCATACAATGTCGTTTCTGCTGAGGGACTGTTTTTTTTATATATTAGCTGGGTGTCTGAAGGCTTGCTGCTTCAGGTTAAGGTGTTCTCTTCCCTTTTTCGAGGCTACAAACCTCTTTTCACCTCTTTTGGTTACCCCGGGTTTTGATTATCCCGGGCTTTTACTGTCATGCAATTTAAAAACTGGTTTACTATTTTTTTTTTATTATGGAGGGGGAGGGAACGGGGAGATTTATCTACTTACTACTTCTTCTACTTCTGGCACTTCTAATTTAGCGCCGTTTGCTATATTGTGTAGCACGACACATGCATTAACAATTTTGGCTGCCATTTCTGGATCATAATGAAGTTTCTTCGCGCTTGACAAGCAGCGCCATCGTGCTTTTAAGACACCGAAACATCTTTCCACGCTGTTCCTGGCGCGAACTTGGAGCTCTGGGTAATGAGCTTCTGTAGAGCCTGCAGAGGGCATTCAGAATCGGCGTCATCAAGGTTGTTCTCTGGGCATATCCTGAGTCCCTTGTAAAAATTAAATGCAACATTAAAGGTAGGTCGTTGAATCATTGTCGTTTCTGCTGAGGGACTGTTGCAATAACCTAAGAGCCACAAGTTCTCTCCAGCTTCTTGCAGGGTCTGAAGATGCTGCTTCAGCGGGTGGCTGGTCCAAATCACGGAATCGTAAGTAGAACCCCCGTGGCTCGCGTCGACACTGGTTATTAGTAAATCTGCGTCACATATCTGATATTTTTTACAAACATAATACATTCGAAGATGAAAAGAGATGGCGTTGTTAAATTTTTTAAATCCTTAAAGTGTTGTACACAACTTTTAGTGGGTTTAAGACCATGTTGCCGGTAAAACTTTGTTTAAAAACCACATTCGAATGAAACGATGAATTTACTCAAAATTAGAGATTTATCTAAACTTGCAATTTCGTATACTTCGTCCGTTGTATAATTTATTTCTTTATTTAACATATTGTTTCTCACTCCTTTGTGTTAGTGGGGAACTTCAATTTGGAAAGTAATATTTGCGCATGTATCGAAGGATAAGCCAGTCGAATTCGTTAGGTTATGTTTAGATTATTTTCGTTGCTCCCATTATCTATAATTGCGTTGCTAAAGAGACTGCTCGGAGAGAGGCGTTGCAGGGAATCCAGTTCAGTAGCTATGCGCCGTTCCTCCAGCTCATCTTCTGGATCTACTTCTGGCACTTCTAATTTAGCGCCGTTTGCTATATTGTGTAGCACGACACATGCATTCACAATTTTGGCTGCCATTTCTCGGTCCACCGATTGGGGCTCCCTCCTTGCCGAGTTGCCGCGCGCCTCGTAAGCCTCCTTGAAGGCGCGAAGCTCCGAGCGGACATTCTCCAGCTCTCGGGAGAGCCGGTTGTTGTCCGCCCGGAGCCGCCTCAGTTCTTCCGAGGAGGACATCGTTCGGAGCTCCTCAATAGCCTCCATTGCCTCGTCCGCTGCATTTTGTAGGAGGACCTTGATGCGGCCGTTTACGTTGCTGCACTTCGCAACGTTCCCGCGGAAGGAGAGAACATTGCGGAGTGCAGTGGCGGCTAGCTCCTCCCGCGTCCTTTGTTGAGGAGCGCGGATCTCCTCCTCGACCTCCGCCCCTTTGGGGGGCGACTTCCGCCCCCGGCGCGTATATTGCTTGGGGCGGTACGTCGTGTCGCCCCTCGCCTCCTCTAGATCGGCCGAGTCTCCGTCCGACCCTAAGCCCGCCATCTCCCTCCTAGCGGCCGCCATGAAGGAGTACGCTCCCGTGGGGCGTTTTCTGCCACCCTTTCCCCTGGCCCTGAGGTCGAGGGGAAGGACGCCAGCAAGCAGGGTGCTCGCCGTTAAAGACACCGTTCTGTGCGCCTTCGCGATCTTTATCGCGAAAGCACGCGTCACCCGGTCCAGTCTTTTCCGTACATGCTTTCTGTCCAGGACCACGCCCCAGGCCCCGGCCGCATAGAGGATGTTAGGCTCAACGACGGTGGCGTATATAGTGCGCACGATCTCCGGGTTAAGACCCCACTGCGCCTTCGCCATTCTGGCTACCACCTTATACAGCGCCACCGCCTTCGCCGTGACCCTCTCCAAATGCTGACCGAAACCCAAGCTCCTGTCAATCGTGAGCCCGAGCAGGTGGACGCTGTCCGTGACCGCAATGGGGACGGCGTTTATCTCAAAGCGAGGCACTTCATACTTCAGGCGCTTTGTGATCACAGTGCACTGGGTCTTTTGGGGCGCGAACCTCATGCGGTTCCTGCGTCCCCAGTCCGTGATCTCCCCAAGCGCCTCGCGCACCATTCTCTCTAGCTCCGGCGTTGTAGCCGCCGACGCAACCAGCACAATATCGTCGGCGAAGGCCTGGACCTCCGCCTCCAGGGAATCTGCCCTCTGCAGAAGTGGGTCCAATTGGATATTCCACAGCAGGGGTCCTCCAATCGATCCCTGGATGCATCCCCTTTCCGTCGACGCAGTGATCTCTTCCCCTAGATAACTCAGAGCAATGGTCCTGTCTTCCAGGTAGCTGCACACCAGGCGGAAGCACCCGGGCTCGTCAACCTTGCCCGAGAGCTCCCGCACGATGGCCGGCCACCAAGCCCCATCGAACGCTCCCTCGAACGCTCCCTCGATATCTAGGGACACTATTGCTACAATTGCTGAGCCGCTTGATGGGCAGGTGTCTCGGCCACCGTCCGAGACTGCCGACGATCCGGCCTCAACCAACCCCTCCTCCCCCGGCATCATCATGCCGGCCTACGAAGCAGTTTCTGCCCCCCCCAGAGTACAAGGGGCTGGACGCCGCCGTGGCGACGCCGAGGGATTCTCCATTTCTGGTACCCTCCTGGGGTAATACCGATTTACAAGCTGCGTTTTCCATTACTGTGCCGTCTTCAATCTCTTTAAGGAGTGAGCTCTCCCGTCCATCAGTCCGTGTCAGAAAGCCAAGGTCGTGTTTGAGGTATCCATCCGTCCGTTTTCCAAGTCCAAAGTCGCGTTCACGAAGGCCACTAACGAGGGCGCACCCGCCCCGCCTGGCAGGCCCTCGCGGGCCCCGCCGGGGTGTGTCGCTCTTAGTCTGGCCTCCCCCTAGACTAGACCCGTCCGGTATGGGTAGCCCTATCCGGCATGGCTCGTAGGGATCATCAGCACGCAAGCCCCCCCACCACGACAAGGTGGCGACACCCGGGGGGGACCTACCTAATACCTAGTTTAGTACACATACGACATAGCAATATTTATGTCATTGTAAACAATAATAATTATGAAAAATAAAAAATATGTAAATAAACAATTACAAAGCTAATTTTACAATAGGTACAATATTTATATAGATAATACCTATCTTAATATTCATAATTAATAATAGCTATACAATTTTGATTCTTAATAAAAATCTTAATTAATCTAGATCAGCTAACCTAAACAGCAGACGGTAGCAACAGGGCCAAAAACCGTATCTAGACACTACACGCGTACACACATACGCACACACACGCACACACACACACACACTACAGGATCACTCACGAAAAAACTGGATTCTTACGGTAATTTTGCCAAAGATGGCCATGTCATGTTATCATCACACATGTACTCGTCGACTGTGTAATATGCTTTCTTTAAGAGCGTGTTCTTCATTCGTGTTTTTCATTTGCATCGGTATTCCTTTCATTGATTTCAGTAGTATTCCGTGACAATCCCAGAATATCGTAGCCATTATCTTTTTGGTGGATTGTGTTACCTTGGCCTCCTTAGGCGGCTTTTCACCAAGACGACGCCACTCCATCGATTCCCTTTTGGAGAGAGGATCATAGTACAAAATCATGGTTTCATATCCCGTAACAATAGACTCCAAATAACTCTAGCCGTGGCGTCTATATGCGGCTAAAACTTCTTGAGAGCACGCGTTTCCCTCACTTCGCTGCAAACTCGAAAGAAGTTTGGGCACCCATCTCGCACTAACTTTATTCATGTGAAGATGTTCATGCAGAATCCTAAGAACTGAAGTTTTCGAAAGCCCTGTCCTTGCCGCTATGTCTATTGTCTTCAGTCTTCGATCACTCAGAACTTCCTCTTCCACTAATTTGACGCAGTCCACGGTGAGTGCTTCCACAGGCCGGCCGGAGCGAGGTTCGTCGTCATTGGACTCCCGCCCTAAACGAAACTGCTTACTCCACTCTTTAATGCTGGAAAATGACGGAGAGGTATCCCCGTACACAGCATCTAACCTTTTTTTATGTCGGTCGGGCTGACCCCTTCCTTGATCACGGAAGGATATTCCAACTTAAACATTTCAATAACTTTCACACTTCGTATTATTCTAGAGGCCACCAAATCACAACCACAATTCTTTTCAACAGTTCTCTTGCATGAAACGTATACACACATACTTACGAAACACACAAGGTCAACAAAGGCTCACATGTCTTACCTTAACAAATTTAATCTACTCAATTTGGCTTCCGACAAAACAGATCTACAGAAGACGCTATACTTACATTGACTGATCTAATTACTGACAAGCTCGATAATGGAAAGTGCATGCTGCTCTGCTCGCAGCCTGCCCCGCTCAATTTCTGTTACAGCACTGCGTGCTGCGTCCTATTAGCTTGCGACGTAATTTCGTATACCGCATATTAGCGAAAGCACATTACCTCAATACCTGTTCAATAAGAATTCTATAGATAATGAATTGTACTTATTCTAATTGAATAATATCGTCGCATACAATACCTTACGAATTATCCAAACAACTCGGCTCGAAAAGGTTGACACGAAGTGTCAAGTTTTAAACCATCCTCAAATTTTATGATTTAACACCAAACACTTTTGGAAAACCGTAATTATTTTTTCAAAGTCTTCCCACGACATGTCTGTGTTGACATGATCGCCGTAAGCATGTCTCAAATTTAAGTCATCCTGTTTGAATAGCACTATCAAGTTTCCATTATCCCTCACCAACTGTTTAGGTATTTTACTGTATGTTTGACAGAGATAGAAACAATCCAAACCGCGATGACGCCCCATATCAAAGTATTGACGTATTGCATCCTGATCCTCCAGAGCTACGTCATCAAACACTACAACACTATCCTCCTCTGCTTCTTCCGGTGCTATCACTTCACTCTTATCAGTGAATGTATGGAATGATAAACATTTGACATTTATTCGATTGAAGGATGTCGCCCGTTTTGACACTACGAAAATGCTCGAGCAAATGGATTATGCTGCTGAAGGTGGTCTGATATGTTTTCCATGACTGATGGTAAA
Organism: Pandemis cinnamomeana; assembly: GCA_932294345.1. NCBI lineage: Eukaryota > Metazoa > Arthropoda > Insecta > Lepidoptera > Tortricidae > Pandemis > Pandemis cinnamomeana. The sequence continues at coordinate 1,408,551 of OW028721.1, read as the reverse complement.
CATTGTTGATTGTCCTAATCCGTAATAAGTCCTAGACCTAATCCGAGTCGCTTCTTCAGTATCAAACAAATAAATCTGTGCATACGAAGGTAAAAGTCCTGAAGGAGGTTGTAGAGTCCCTATTCTGTGATATACTTGTCATTAATTTTGTAATAGTATGGACCTCCAGCCGAATTTCGCTCAACGTTTGGACTTGAGCTAACCATGGCAAAAGCTGCGTAATAAAATCGAATGTTTGATCTAAAATTTTTTGAATCAGCGTCATTTCCTAATAACAGTCCCTGAATAAGTGAAGATTGGGTATATGGTTGAAGAACGACTTTACCATTATGACAACAAGAAAGAATTTCACTTTTATTTGTTTTTAGTTGAAAATGAAGAGCTCTGCAATAGTTACATCGCCGATTCAAGTTACCTAGACTGTGGACTACTGGTCGAGTACTACTGAGCGCACTTTTGAATTGAGCTACTTGATTTGCTGATCTACTCGCGGCTATTCGTGAACAGGTGCTGGCACGGGTCGCTCTACCTGTTACATCGGAAGCCGGGGTGCTGGCATTCTTATATTACTAATATTACAGAACAGAAAAAACAGTAGAAGTGGTAAAACAGCGGTCCGCGTTTGCCATAGGCACGAAAAAACGTGTTTGTGTCGAATCGTTGTTAAACTGTATTGTCTACGTAAAGTTCTAATTGCAAGTCTAACCAATTTTTTTTAAATAAAATTATAATAATATTATCACTTGTACACACTGTCGTCACTACCCTCACTTCCATCAACCACCGAAATGCTATCCGGTTTAATTTCCGGTGGTACATGGTGATGATCGTCGTTATTTGATCTCTCTGAGGCTGTCTCGTTGGACTCCACTATCTCGCTCAGTTCTTCTGACGATACCTACAAAAAATAGTACATAGGTATGTGTTTTACGTTAGCAGCTTGACTCATTCAATTCCTCAAAGATAGCGAAAAGCAAAACACTTTTTACAATTCGATTGGCTCACTGGCACAGTTGTCTTCAGTTATACTTATACGAGGGGCAAACCGAAATGATAGGGAATTTAAAAAACTAAGTACACTTGATACATAAATTATATATTATTGTTTTTCGAAGTACTCTCCGTTACAATCAATGCACTTTTGCATTCTTTTAAACCAGTCATTGAAACAGTAATTCCAGTTTAAACTAGACATTGCCAAAATGGCCGATTTATAGGCTTCCACGGCGGCTTCTGGGTTTTCAAACCGCTGACCACGCAATAAATCTTTGATTCTAGGGAACGTAAAAAAATCATTAGGACTCAGGTCAGGGCTGTATGGAGGATGGGACATCAACTCAACGTTTTCCTCGTTCAAAAATTGATGTGTTTTACGGGCGGTGTGGGAACTCGCATTATCGTGATGTAAGATGACACGTCGTGTGGGGTTCCCTCGGCGAAGTTCGGCCAGCATCTCTGGCAAACAAACTGTAATATACCAATCAGCGGTAACCGTTCTTTGTTCTTGTAAAGGAATTGTGGCAATATGTCCTTTTTTTGAGACGAACGAAGCCACCATTTTCTTCGACACGCTGCGGGAACGCACAACTTTCGTTGGTTTGACCTCGTCATCGAAGACCCAAACTGCCGACTGGTGCTTTCTTTCAGGCTCATAGGAATAAATCCAGGATTCGTCACCCGAGACAATATTATAAACGGCTTTTGACCTTCCTCCATTGTAGCGTTTTAGAGTAGATCGGCACCAATCAATACGAGCCGCCTTTTGCTCTTCTGACAAATTATGGGGTACCCACCGGGAAATCAATTTTCTGACACCCAACTCACTATGCAGAATAGTGTGGATTGCAGTCATTCCAATGCCTATGGTTGCCCGAATCTGGTCGTATGTCACATGTCTATCTTCTTTTAGTATTTTTTCCACAGCCGCGACATTTTCAGGCGACACCGCTGTTTTCGGCCGACCTGTTGAAGGTACGGTGCTGAGAGAGGCACGACCCCGTCGAAACTCTGCATACCAACGATATATTGTCGTTTGACTAGGTGCTTCAATTTCATATATAGAAACAAGCTCATTAAGACAGTTATCTGGAGATAACCCTCGACGAAAGTTGTGATAAATAATTGCACGAAAATTTTCACGCTTGAGCTCCATTTTGTCCATCGACTTGTCAATTTGAAAATGGAATTAAAAAAATATGACGTTATTTTTTTTAATTGTGAAAACGGCATCGTGACTGTCAGTCGCCAGTACGCATGTGATAAAAAAGGATTTAATGTAACTCAGTTTAAAGTACTTTATTCTCGATCATTTCGGTGTGCCCCTCGTATCTAGTACTAACTCTTATGAGTGAGATGGTTAAAAAACATTTATATGAAGTATTTGAGTTATAAGTAATAACTCTTAGCACTCTCTCTGTCTAGCAAAAATATATTAAAAATACTTACGGTCCAGTCAGGAAATAATTCATTTGAACTCGCCTCGCCAATCGCCACTTTAGTGGTCACCTAATGAAAAAAGCGTCATTGCTCTTTATTTGAAGTGAAGTTTGTGCTGCATAACGTACAAAAATTCAGTAAACTCGTGGACACGGATAATTTCGATGTCTTGAAAGACTGGCTCGATATTATGTCCTTATTTAACCTTGCCCCCCTAGGCGTCTCAACCCCACATACTTCGTTGTAATTGAAAGAGTCTGAAGCAAAAATTAAATAATTTGAGTGAAGGGAAAAGTCAATGATCATTTAAATATCACTGTGATTTTTATTTCCTTCACTTGTAGATTTTTGTGTTCAGTTTTTATGTACTCGGTGACACTCGCGACATTAAGATGAATCTAATGACGTATCATTTGTCAAATTCGGTTGAACCATTGCGGAGTTATAAGCGGAGAGGGATGGACATACAGGTGCACACGCGGCAAACACAACCCTCCTTTTCGGCTTCGCCGCAATTGTTGAGGTTGTAAACCTCTATAATAGTTTTATACTGGCCACATACTTTTTGTATTACTCTTCAAGTCATGTCATTGTCTGTTATTGGTTCTATTGCTCTCGAAGTTGTGTGTAATAAAATGTGATCCATGAAACTATCCCTCGTTTCCCTCATTATACTAAACATGGTAGCAGATCGTTATATTTAAGCATACAATTCAAAACATGGTTAACATGAAATTTTCTTGACAAATTAATCATATGTAGCTCCGAAGAAATATCTGCCACTCTCTACAGGAACATCATCTGTGTCCTCCCAAACTCCGTTGTTTATCTTCTGCCATGGCCTAGTACCAGCAGTAGAACCAGCTTCATCTTTGTTGTCTTCAAGCAAACTATCCTTCAATTTCTTTAGAGCAAATTGCAGCTGCAGGGGATCACTTGAATAGCTAAGTGCGGTCTTGCCTGTTCTTAGATAAGCATTGAACTCTGCAGTCCTTGTTCTCTTCCTGATGCTAGTGAAAGAAGGCCGACATGTGCTCAAAGGATCGACATTTCCCAAACTCTTGGTCAATAATGCTTGAGCCATTTTTGACACATGTGTGAAGAGTATGGGTGCTACCAGTACTGTGGGTTTTGTGGACCTGTTAGCAAAGACCGAATTCTTCTTTACGTGAATGCCACTTGCTCTTGTGATTAGTAATCTGGGCTAAGATTCCAAGATCATCCAAGTACGTTCCAAACATCGAATGGAATATCACTTCAGCAGTAATAGAGTCCGAAGCACCACTTTTGATCTTGAATTTTAAGTGCTTAGCTGTGATGACTTGATTATACAGTTTCATCAAGTCCAATCCAGAAAAACTCCATTTGAGTTTCAGCTCAATATAGATGTCCACACCACAACACCATAATTAAGAGCAAGGGCATGTACACTTTTTGGGTGGACCTAGCCGTGGTTAGCAACAAGATGTCTCCTAATTCTTTCAATACGCCTGCTACATTACCTGGGCTTTTCGCATCGCGAAGACACTGTGATATCTCATTTGCCATTGGAAGCATGCTCAAGCTATTCTTTATAGCAGCGTCAAGTTTAGTATGAAAACGATTTTCAAGGACCATCAATATGCATTGGGTCATTGGGCCTAAACTTCTTATGACCCCAGTTCGGCGTTCAGGAGCAAATGTAATACCTTGGAGAAGAGGAATGTGATTGTTTACTAACCCGTATTGTGAAATGTTATGGGTGTGTTGATCCTTCTTTTCACCAGATGAAGTCCTCTTTATTCCAACCGTCACATCTTTTCGAACTCTGAATCTAGTTACACCCGTCCTAACCTCGTCAAATGAAGCCTTGAAAAGGGTCATTAGCTCTACTATAGGAGTAGCCACTAGAAAACCAAATATTGGTCGCCCTACTTAAACTTGTCGCTTCAGAGCTTCTAATCGACAAATTTGTATTTCTTTTCATGAAATTCGTGAAATAATCATCACCCGCCTTTTCCTTAGCCTTCCACGATTCGGGAAAGTTCGGGATTTTGAAAATAACAGCACACTCCTGCTTTCTTCTTTTTCACAAAATTGAACAGCGAAACGTGACAAATTTGAAATTCTGTGGCTACTTCTCTGTAGTTCCTTTTCTTGTCCATTATTTCTAAAGCAGCTGACTCGTAGGTCGCCAGCGAAGTCATGCCTCGAGTAGTTTTCCGCTTGTAAGTCCTCATGCTGTAACGTTTAAGATAAATAAATGAATATGTTATTAGATACCCTGGTGGATATACAGCTCTTTAAAGTTAGGACAGGTGGACAGACAGACGGACGGACAGCGTAGGCTTAGTACCTAGTGTAATAATGTTAATACCAACCCCACATGCGGGGTAAGAATTAACATGTTAATACTAGCCCCGTATGTTTTGTTAAATTTAGCCTCGGGTAGCTTTTCAATAAAAAAATATATAATTACGAAATATTGTGCATTAGCGCTAGTAACGGTATGTAACATTATTAAGCATAAAACAAGCTACTGCAAAAAATATATATATTACACCGAAATCAATTATTCAACGCGTAAATCAAAATATCGTAAAGTGAAAAAAGTTCTTTACCTGGCCAAAATAGACGCACATCACACAACTCACTCTCGCGGCGCACTGAGCTGGACTGACGAGTCTCAACCTGTAGACCGCTGTCGCAGGGACGAATCCTAGGAATCACTAGTGACGTGCTGTTTATAGTTTCGTAGAAATTCGCTTGTTAATACTTACCTCTGTTAATTAAAGCCCCGGCCTCCTATGTATTTATCGAGTATAGCAAAGGCATTTAGATTTATTTCAGGAAGGGTCGCAGAATTGGAAGTGGATTTAGATAAAAGTTTACATCAGGTTTAACTCTACACGGCAAATGCTCACTATGATCAGTATCATGTTTAAATCTACAAGACATTTAATAGTTCTGAAAGCTGTTACCATTTAAGGATGAGGGTGTACAAGGATCACTGCTAGATCCGCAAAGTAAGAGTTATGTACATGTACTGTAGGACCTTGTGGGCCCAACTCATCCTGTTCCGTCTCCTCTCCCCGGAGACAGTTCCAGCAAATCGCCATCATGAACCACCCGATTAACATGAGGGAAAACACGATTATTATAGCCGCTTCTGCCCTCATCCACCCTTTTAATTTTCCTCGTAGAGAGAGGTGTTGAAGGATCTCGAACGCCACTTCGGGATCCATTAAAATGATTCCACTTAAATACAAAACAAAACAAGTGAAGGTTTGTTGCTTGCCTGGATATACAAAGGCGGTACTTTACCGGGTATCCTAGGTTCTGTTGCTCACCTTCACTCCTAGCTTGACTCTACTGTTAATTTAGTTTGACTGAATTTAATTACAAATTTATAGATAATAGTGAACAAAGAGTTCGTATCTCTAGCTTAAGCGTCTTCCCGCTAAGCGGTCGTGAACTTCACCGTCGCTGCGCCCACGCAAAGCGTCCCGCCGGACGAGCCAAGTTTTTCATAAAACGCGCCCTATCACCAACAGGTGGAATCAATTATTTTATAAATTGTGCGTCGAGCAGTCCCAGTGTTTCTAAATTTATTTTATTTTCTGCAAAAGAAAAATGTTTAATGTTACCTACTTGCTTGCGGCGCATCTAATTTAAAATCAAACGAACTTACCAAGTGAAGTTCGACGTTGGCAATTCTCCGGCACAGAATATTTTTTAATCAGTCCAGATTTTCAGTCTTTTCCTAAGCCATTAGTAACTTTGTGGCTCCATCGTGTTGTAATATCTTTGTGTATTTCCTGAGCATACACTTTTTTGTTCGGAACTTCTCCTAGTATTTTTAATAAGTCGTCATCCAGGGTTGGAATCTGTAGACTCTCCTTCTGAAGGCTGAATTGTGGTGTCTAACTCAGGTTGAGTTGTCATCTCCTCGGTAGACTCTTTCTCACTATACTCAGTAGTTGTTGCGTGTATTTCCACATTGTCGTCATTATCCTCGTCTAAAATATACATACAATAATATAGTTCAGCAAGCTTAGTTGCAAGTGCATTGCGAGGAAGGAGGTTATCCGAACAACGACAAACCTTTCTCGAAAAAGTTGACAGGAATGTACCTATCAAGTTTTCAACCATCCTCAAATTCTCTGATTTAACACCAAACATTATTGGAAAACCGTAATTATGTTGAATATAGTTAACATAGTGAACTATCAATATAACTTAGGTATTGTATTTTTATTATTAAAGAGATATTATGAAGCGACCTTGGCGCGCACTCGAAGCGTAATGACATTGTCAACATCTGTCAAAACGAGAGGTTGTTTTTTTTCTTTTTTTTTAGCTTTAAAGACAGTGACGGGCGCTGTACAATCATCGCTACTACTAATCGTCTCGAACAAGAAGAGTATAATTTACATAAAGTACATAAAACACTTGAAATACTTCAAACGTCCTGCCCAAGGTTTTGGCACAAAACCCCGGAGGCCGTACCGGAAGTGCACCAAAACCCCTCTTAAGGCCGCTCCGGCTAGCGCGGCAAATAGGTCGTGGAGTCGGCTGGCTCGAGGGTGCGGTCACAAGTGCTTGGGCGCCGTAGGTGAGAGGAAGGCCGCACCGCAAACAGGATTAGGCTTGCGTAGAATGACGTACACAATTCGTTCACAAAAAACTTATATATTTCTATAAGTTACACCAAATTAAACCACTTAACATTAGTTTACACAACAGTGACCACTCAGCTAAGATAAGATAACTTAATACTAAGATAAGATAACTAAATATAACGCTTATAAAGTGGTTGGTCACTACCATATAGTTTTGGTCACAAGAGGTGCTTGACGCTTGGAATGCACTACATATAGCGTAAGTGTAGGTAGTGTAGGGTTTGGTTCAGTAACGCAAGTTAACAAGAGAAAAAATTAAGTTAAGAGCAACATCACGTGAGCAATCCGGACGGATGACAGCGGTGCCATAGCATTATATCAGACGCACGACGCTGACGGGTAAGAGAGAAACTCCGAAGTTGCGACGAAAGGACGATAGCGGACTTGAAACTTTTCACCCGGTGCTCGACAACTTCTCACCCCGTACCTGACAATTTCCTGCCCCGCACTTGACACCCTAAAATGAATAAGACTCACTTTAGTGCAAAAGTTAACCTACAAACAATATGTGACGTGACACATTTAGCTCGAATGAAGACTACTTACCATTCAGGTAGATAGAAATGGAGTGTATGGCCTTTATACACAGGGTCCGCAGTGTTGTTGTATCATGCCCAACGACATGGGCGTCACAACAAAGAAGCTCGGAGTAGGATGGCCTTTATACACAGGGTCCGCAGTGTTTGGTTAGTATGCCATGAGACAGCTGAAATTAGAAATACATCTTAGTACCAAATTGGTAATACGCCACTAAGACAGCGTTGTTAACTTCCCGCGTGAGACCCAGGGACTGAAAGATGGTTGCTGACTCCGCCCGCAGGGGAAGACATCTGAAATCATGACAGTCATGAGCCTTAGCCGACGCTGCCCCTGAACAAAATCTAGAATCCGATTCCGACTCAGAAGAGGACAGCACGGTCGTTGACAAAGCTACCAAAAAGTTTCACCTCACTACGTCCGAGATAGAGACGTACTCCGGAATGTATCTCAAAGAGCAGGGGAAAGAATTAATGTTTTGTGCATGCTTATCAACAAGACCCAGGGACTGAAAGATGGTTGTTGACTCCGCCCGCAGGGGAAGACATCTGAAATCATGATATTGGAACTCAGCTGATAGATAAACGTAATCAACCGAATCCCAATTCCACTACACAGCTCGCCAACAGCGACATTAAGCCTGGCTGGCCACTCCGATTTACCCCACTACTACCACAACATCAAAGAAAGGGTCGCCTTCGCCCGAAGGGGAAAACGTCTGAAATCATGATATTGGAATTTAGCCGATAGATAAACGTAACCAACTAAATCCCAATTCCATTACACAGCTCGCCAACAGCGACAATAAGCTTAGCTGGCCACTCCGACCTACTCAGGTCTTAATTTAAACAATAGACATTCTTAATGGTAAAATTACAACCAAAGCTCAGCGATAGAACTGGGCGTGCCAGAAGTTCTGTTATGTGACTTGTGCCTCACCAAGGCTATACTCTAAATATTAGTCCCTAAGAGTTTGTTGTGCTAACATTAAAGGTGTATTTTGATATCTACTTGCTAACGTTGATACCAAAATGTATCAACGCGACCTATACTTCCCTAATAAATTAAATGGCTAAAGTTTGACCGACCTTCACTCCGAAGCATTTACCGCAGAGTTCTTCCAGGGCGATGGTGCTGGAGCGGCCAGGAGCGACTGCCAAGGGTCACGAGCTTTACATCAGGTGGAATACTCCGGAATGCAGATCAAACAGGCCACGGTTGTCCGTGGAACCTTCCGGTTGTTGAAATGACGGAAGGAACAAATTCAAAGCCGGAGAAGTAATGGCCTCAGAGGCTTCAGCTACATAAGGTAGTTAGGACAATGAGTAAAACTCAAGCGAAGTGTACACAGGCAGATAAATGAAGTTAGCGGAAAAAGTAACTTGGTAAAACCTGTACTTGGAAGCTTAAATAAAAAATGGAGAAGTTGGAAGCTTCAGAAGTTTTCTAAATTCCCCAAAACAAGAGGAGAGAAATGAAGGAGCAAAATTAAATAGGATTTTAGTACCCACAGATCTTCGTTTTGAGTTCCGAATATTAAATGGTAAACCATTTGTCCAGCCACGATGTCGTCCATCGCAGTTTCCAATGTGAATGGTTGCTTCATGCACACCATGTATACCAACCACATTCCCCTACCTGAAAATCTATCATATTTAAAGGAACCTTATCAGAAGCAGGCCTGTACCTTAAGCTCTTTCAGCTTATCCTCTCCAGCAGCTGCTATTATGAATAAATTTAGCGGGAAGAAAGCCCTTTGTGCATTTCTTGAGCCAGCAATCAACATTACGTCTGCTCTGTAAAAGTAACTGTATAATTAAAAGCAGTTTATTACTTACAGTATTGAATGTATCTGGCCGCTTCAAGACTAATGTCGTAGTTAAGTTTTCATTGCCTATTTCTTTTTTCAAGTTGGCTCTCCAGAGTAAAACGTAATCTCATTTTCTAATGCACTGGCTGTATTTTGTCTTTAAAACAAAGACTACTTACAACGCCGGCGTCTACTGGTTCTGTTAGCTACAGCTGTTGGTGGAGTCGGCTGCGGTGGAAGTGGGGTGTCGCATATTGTCAAGCCAGGCGACGTAACGCCGACGGAGTCCACTGTCTCCGGGTGTCTCGTATTTGGCGGTGAATACACATTCGCCAAAATTGACTCCGACAGCGACGCCTCACTCAAATTGTGATTCCAAATACTAGAAGATACAAAAGATGTTCTAAAGCCCCTCTCATACTGAGAGGACGCCAGTGCCCAGCAGTGGAACGTAAATAGGTTGGAGATGTTGTGTATGCAGACGAAATTGCGGGCTCAACTAGTAGTAAGTGTATGAGCAATCTAACAGGGCTCGTGCTGTGTGGAACTGGCCATGTACGGCTGCTATTTTTAGCGAGACGGTAGGCGATAAAATTGGTGTACTAGCTACGTGCTCACATCCCTATACTTTTTACGCCATACCTGCGTAATTGTAGTGTAGTGCTAACGCTAACACTCACTCTGGCCATCCAGTATGCCGCAAAATAAGAATGCAGCCCATGGTGTACTGTGACCCCCAAAGCTTGCGCCGCATGCGGCAGCTCCGCGAAGGCGGCTGGAATTCGAGCCGGCGGCATCAGCGCCAGCGCACCATAGAGCCGCACCAGGCGCCCGCCCTGGGAGGTCCGCTCCATCGGGAGGTGTTCGGTACGAGCCCGCTTTACCAACGCCTGTGATCATAGTGATCAGATAAGTCTTTACTTTAAAATTCTGTCATTTGTTGCGTCGCCATAGAGGTCACGTTAAATACAACACAACAATAATATAAAGAATTATTTATTTACGTACCTGGAGATAATGGAAATAGCACCCGGTTGTAGGTGCCGATATCACCTCCCGGGTGGCAGCCTGCAGTGCCGGCTCGTAGTCGGTCACCACAGACTGCGGGTGTGGCTGCTCGGCCAGCTGCCACACCCTCCTCAGAACCGCCTCGTACAGGTCTTGGCGGCGGTTCTCCATCAAGGCCACCACAGGGTGATAATGTTGCCCTGCCACTACGCCGTGTATGGTTAAGAGCTGGTACGCCGGCATACCCGCGGGAACGGTCTTAAACGTACCATCTAGAACGATGGGTACGGCTTTCCCGCAGGCACGCAGCGTACCCGCTCATTGCCAATACCACGGCATGAGCACCCCCAGCAGTGACTGGGGGTGCTCCTCCAGAGCCGTGGCGTAGGCCTCCAGACTCCTGGGCAACGCAGGCGCTGCACTGCGCCTCCACATTTTCATGGAGGACGCAATGCTTTCATACAACATATGTGGCGCTCCATTGTCATAGCTGAAAAGAGAACGTAGGCTAAGGGTAAACCTACCTACCTAGTCGTTCGAGCTCACTATGTCGGAGAACTACGGATTAGTTTGAAACATGTATGTAGGCATAAGAAACATATGTGTGACCCGTGTAAAGTATATTTTAAAATATTGTTCTATAAGACCCGTCTCTTGACTGTAACAAACACGATAGGTGTGTCCTTTCTCAAGGTCAGATAGATAAATTAGTGACAGTTGTCTTACAAATATGCACAAGAGAAGCACTGATTCGATTTGAACTCTGTTCTACATACAATACGAGTACCTAGCTGGAATATGAGGAATCGTGAAAAGAGTGGAAAAAAATATTCGAAATATTAACAAAGTTATACCGAACGGCTTCCTCCTCGTAAATACTTTGAAGGGCGGCGGTTACTTCAGCGCTCTTGCAGCGTTCTCTGATCTTAGAGAACATTTCGTTCCTGAAAATTTTAACTACCTACAGCTACAAGTGCCGTAAACAAAACAACAAGAAGCCTTTTTTTCATTTTTCAATGTAAAAAATGGACAGTAGAAAGCGTTTTATTTGTTCATATGACACCATGCATAGCCCCGGAAAAATATTCGTCCGTGTTAGGGAAGATCAACGTGAGAACTGGTGTCGTCTTGCAAATGTCGAATATTTTAGGATATCGCTCTCGTACTGCTGCGAAGATCATATTGATTGACTCTGTCTCTACGCAGCGTGCGTGCTCTTCCAAGAAGCTGGTAAGGTTTTTGAGGGTGAGCAGAGTCTGGCGCGATCCGTATTTACGCTCGATGAGGGTCCGGAGCTCACCCTTAAGTTTACGTACAACAATGGACACGAACACAGGCATCTGCTCTAGCCGACCAACGAGTTAGGTTCACTGTCTTGAGTATTATTCCTCTGCGTAGCTCATTTGTTAAAATAGCGTGTAACAATGCGTTTGCTGCAAATGCAAGTGTGACTAGAGTGCCACGTTCAGCCGATGTAATGGCTCCTACCTTGCCTTGTTCCACGTCATGCTACTACTTTATCAGGTTTCTGCGCCGTGGTCACTCCTGTTTCATCCATGTTACAGATATCTTGTGGACCAAAATTATCACGGTCCATAACAGTTTGCAAGTTCGTAAAAAAGTATCGACATTAGTTCGGTTAAAGCTGGTAGCCCTCGATAGACTTGTGGCTTGAGCTGCCCGGACCGATAATTCCGGGTTTCTGTTCATAAACGACCGGAACCATTCTTGTCCAGCTATTTGATCGTTTATCCAAGTGGCAGGTATCTTTGCGTTATATTTGGTGGTGTAGGGAGTCGTGGTCTCTAATTTGTTATTTCTATTTATAATAAAATAATGCAAAGTTAACATTGACGTCATGATCTAGTTTGGGGTAGTGCTGACAAAGGACATTTGTAGTGGTTGCTCCACCTTAACTCGCGCGCCCTTGTCGCTCTCGCGTATTCTCGATGTGGGCAAAATGTCTACTATATATACTGGGGGTATTTCTGTAAGGAAGGGTATCGGCCCTCCAGGAGGATGGATGCTTCAACTATGGTGGTCCAGTAGGAGGGGACGGGGTTGTGATATTTTTGAGCGGAGGACATACCGGTAGAGAAAAGACCTGCCAGGTCACTATTTATAGATGGAATGGTTTGGTTTGACTCGCTGGCTATACGGGATATCCGTTTCAAGGCGGAACTCGCCTGTCCCCCCCTGAAGAAGAACTCGCGACCGTATTCTAGGAGGGACGTCGACACCCAGGTCTCCTCGAGCTTCATAGTAATGCCTGCCTGGGTGCACAGGTCTTTTAAGGTAGTTTGAAACCACTCTACATATTTGTCGCGTGTCATCTGATAGTCGTCCAGGACCCGGGATGACGGAATCCTGAGATACATTACTTGGTTAACCCCTTGTCCTGTAAGGGTTGCTATTGTTCCGCATCTCCATGACGCAACCAGTATCAACATTATGGTGGCCAGGGTCCACCCCTTCTGACGGAGGCCTTCCATTCAGGCCTCTGGTCCATGGATGCACCTAGGCCCGTTCTCTGGAAGGCCGTCCTCTCTTTGCTTGGGGGGGTTTTGAGTCTGTCTTGAAATAAAAGAATCGAATATTGAATATTGTCTTGAATATTGTCTTAATGTTGTTTTCCGTGGCCACCTGGTAGAGTCGCATCTCTAGGTTGAGTTTCCCGAAAAACCTGGCCTTGTCTTTCTTAATTTCCCTTTCCTTTGCGACCGCGACGCACACCTTCCAGGACCAGGGGACAGTTCGGGTGGACACGGTGTTAACGATGTCGTGCACACTTACCTCTTCTCGTTGTATATATTGCAGGATGACGTTACCACTTTCTCGGGGAGGGACCTGAGGGAAGAACCCGTGGGTGGTGCGGTGGGCTTGCCTGTCGTATTCGTATGGCCACTGGTCCAAGCTGGGTATTTATGGCCTTGTCCGAGAGCAGGTCTGCGGTGTAGACTTGATAGTCGAACGCTAAGGTGGAACCAAGGAACATGTGTCTAAACATTTCGGGGGTCCAAGGATTTTCTGGTGTCTCCCCCCAGTACCCACCTCGATAGCACTGAGCGACATATGGGTCTGCTCCCTCGTCAAGGACAAGATTGGGCCATCGCCACCTCTTCTTGTAGTAGTTGCGGGAGAACTCCAGAACAAATGCCTGGCGAATGAATTGGCCTATCGCCTCTAAGCCGGGTTTTAGCACGAACCCTTTCTCTATCCACGGAGCCACGCTGCTGTTCATTACAACCTCGGGGTGGCCGAACGACTTAGTTAGACCTGTCAACTCTAGACCAAGATGGACATCCATCACTGTCCTCATGGGTCTAGTGGCTCGTGCAATCATCCACGAGTGTGGGCACTTTGCCCTGACCTCATGGAGGGATCCTGGAAACTGGGGGCGGTCCTCCATGTATTTGAGGATTGTTCCTATCACTAACGGTTGCCACCTCTTTGTACAGGCTATACCCTGGGTATTTTAGGTTGTTGTGAAATGAGTACAGTAGGGATGAGAACCATGAGTTGATACAGTCCCGCACAGCGAGGAAATAGCTGTGTGTCACTAACTCACTAGGTATGCAAACCTGTCCGAGGTCCATACAACATGTAGATTGCCGTAACAAGTGGCCTTGCACCCGAAAAACTTGTAAGCTTGCTTGAAGTGCGTGTTGAAAGTTATCTCCTCGACGATGTATGGGAAGGATTGTTTCATGATATATACTTGGTGGAGAGGAGCTGTGCCGGTGGGACTCTTGCCATTTGAATTTGAATTTAAATTGAATTTGAATGTACTGGTCGGATGGAAGGAAAATCACATCCAGGGTATCCTTCTTCAGCATGAGGTGTTCCTGCTTCAGACCCGGTTCATTCTCCCAGTTCTCTAGAACATGGTCTATTTCCCCCCTTTACAAAGCGGATGCTAAGTGCCGGTCCCTACGGAATATAGGTTAAATGACACCTTTCGGGGGATGTCAAAGTCGGGTATGTCCTCGTCGTCCATGGCAAAGATGGTTAGTTTTTTATAGGAAGAATGGTTGCTTCTCATACTGTCCGTAGTCGGATGTCTTGAATCATCTTCTCTTCCAGCCTTCGTGTTTTCCTCTTAATTATCAATAGCAGACGTGCCTCCCAAACTATTATTGCCGCTAGAGCCAAGGTTATGCAGACTGCGTAGAACTTGAGGTGTTCTAGGTACGAGAGATACGGGTATCTTGGCTCTATCTGGGACTCCAGCCAAGGTAGTCCCCCTGTCCCCGTTGGAGATGTCAGGTCTCTGTAAGAGAACTCGTGGGGGTGATTCACTGCCATTGCCCAGGGCTGGTGTGACCAGTGTGGCGCCTTCATTGATGTGGTGTTTTACCATTAACCACGGACCTGCTTAGGTGTCTAAGTGGGTGGAGAGGTGTACTCCGACGTGGCGCGTCCCTGGGTGGTGGATAAGGGAACGCGTGGTACGGGCCTGCAAGGGTCCCCGCGAACCAAACACCTCTGGGTAGGGCTGGGCGAATCAGCTCCTTTAGTTCATTTGGTTCAATGCAGTCCAGCAATTTCAATGAAATCTGGTTTTCTAAAAAAAAAAACAAAGAGTTGTAAATCAGTCTTTTAGCTTTTGTTGTGAACGCAGCGAGGAATGAAAAGGCGGTTTTCAATATTATTAGTTACTAACACAACACACACGTTCACAAGTTCTTATAAATCGTAAAAAAAAAACTAGGAATTTACAATTGACCACTCAACTGTCGCCAGCCGCCACGCGGGCGCGGCACGCGGCTCGCGCGACTTGCCAACGCACGCTGGCGGGGTTCTCAAGCGTTAACGTTCGCGGTTCGCGCCTAATTTAAATAAAATAACTGCCGGGCAGACGGCACCGGCGCCGGGGGAGTAGAACGGCGGGAATAGAAGATGGGGTTTACGATACTATTATTTAGGAGGATTGTGAAAGCTATAAGTAGGTTATTTTTTTTTTATAAACCGCTAAACAAACCGCATGTTTTTAACACTATTCAGCATCCAAAAATCAAAAAAATTTAAAATACATACACATGGTATTTTCTTTCGGAAATACCTAATATTGAACTTTTTAGGGAGGGCAGTGTAATTTTCAAGGGAAGTGACCTGGCAACACTGCTGGCTATCCAGAATCCCGCAAAATAATTATGCAGCCCTTGGTGAACCGTGACCCCCAAAGCTTGCGCCGCATGCGGCAGCTCCGCGAAAGCGGCTCCAATTCGAGCCGGCGGCAGCAGCGCCAGCGCACCATAGAGCCGCACCAGGCGCCCGCCCTGGGAGGTCCGCACCATCGGGAGGTGTTCGGTTCGAGCCCGCTTTACCAACGCCTGTGATCAGAGTGATCAGATAAGTCTTTACTTTAAAATTCTGTCATTTGTTGCGTCGCCATAGAGGTCACGTTAAATACAACACAACAATAATATAAAGAATTATTTATTGACGTACCTGGAGATAATGGAAATAGCACCCGGTTGTAGGTGCCGATATCACCTCCCGGGTGGCAGCCTGCAGTGCCGGCTCGTAGTCGGTCACCACAGACTGCGGGTGTGGCTGCTCGGCCAGCTGCCACACCCTCCTCAGAACCGCCTCGTACAGGTCTTGGCGGCGGTTCTGCATCAAGGCCACCACAGGGTGATAATGTTGCCCTGCCACTACGCCGTGTATGGTTAAGAGCTGGTACGCCGGCATACCCGCGGGAACGGTCTTAAACGTACCATCTAGAACGATGGGTACGGCTTTCCCGCAGGCACGCAGCGTACCCGCTCATTGCCAATACCACGGCATGAGCACCCCCAGCAGTGACTGGGGGTGCTCCTCCAGAGCCGTGGCGTAGGCCTCCAGACTCCTGGGCAACGCAGGCGCTGCACTGCGCCTCCACATTTTCATGGAGGACGCAATGCTTTCATACAACATATGTGGCGCTCCATTGTCATAGCTGAAAAGAGAACGTAGGCTAAGGGTAAACCTACGTACCTAGTCGTTCGAGCTCACTATGTCAGAGAACTACGGATTAGTTCCCAGGTCTCTGGATTTACTTCTATGATGACGTTCGTCATTTCTGACGTCCTCCCTTTGGTACGTCTTACGACCCTGTTGCCGGCCGTACCACCAGACTCCGCCCCCAGGAGCTCCCTGTTCTGCCTCTGCAGCGCCTCAGGTTTCTGGGAGTCCTGTAGGTCCCCGGCCACGCCCACGAGGCAGATGAGGGGTTTCCTCATGCTAGGAGCACTCACCACATTCGGCATTTGTGCCTCGGCGCCTGGGCGAAGAAGGGTGAGCACCCTCCTGTCGAAATCCCCCAGTTCTGCTGCTGGTGGCCCCCCACCAGTGCCGGACACGGACAATCTTGCCGCACGAGCTCTGCTTTTCGTTTTATTTTTAAAATTATTCCAGTACTGAAAAGATTCCATAATATACTTATTTACTATTCTTTGTTGTCATTAGAAAAGGTCTTTCCATACAAATGCCGTGCTCCCAAAAAATAGAATGTACCTACTTTCAGTTGTCTTACTAATTTGAAATTTGGTATGAAGTTAGCTCCCTCGTCACATTACCTACATTTTGCTTAGTAGCAGGGCTCGGCTAACAATGGACTTCACTAGCCGAACTTGCGTGAGTCCGACTCGCACTTGGCCGATTTTATGCATACTTACCGCCATCCACCCCTTATGGTCCTTGGTAACGCCACCGTCGACAGCGTTTACCATGGTGGCGATGTTTTTCCATTTTCTTTGGCTTTTGTGGCGACCGGTCGTGGAGTTTAGATAACCGCGAGCAAGCTTGCGGTCATCCTCCAGCTGGCCGATCAGCAACTTAGCTGGTTAAAGGAGACTCGATGATTTAGAGTATTAAACACACTAGACACATAGGAAAACCCTGTGGAAGCCTCCCTCTTCTTTTATAAACTCTGATAACTTCTGCTCCTCAAAAAGGCATGTATCTGAAGGAGGGATATCCTGCAGCTTGATAATCAGGAACTCCGTTGCCGCTTCAAATGACTTTCTTCTCAAAGCCACCGTTTCTGACCTACGAGCGCACGCCAAATGAAGTAGGTCGTACGATATGCTGCGAGAAGACGATGGGCTCGTGCTGTGTGGAACTTGCCATGTACGCCTGCTATTTTTAGCGACACGGTAGGCAATAAAATTGGTGTACTAGCTACATGCTCATCACGTTGTGCGGAATTATGAGTATTATGCGTTGTTAAGGAGGCCCTTAATCCGCCCATTTACGTTACTGCACTTCGCAACGTTCCCCCGGAAGGACAGAACGTTGCGGAGTGAAGTGGCGGCCAGCTCCTCTCGCGTTTTTTGTTGAGGAGTGCGCATCTCCTCCTCCACCTCGGCCCCATTGGGGGGCGACTTTCGCCCACGGCGCGAGTACTGCTTCTGGCGATAGTTGGTGTCGCCCTGATCGTTCTCCGGGTCGAACGACTCCTCGTCCGATCCTAGGCCGCTGAGCTCCCGTCTGGCAGCTGCCAGATAAGCATACGCCCCCATGGGGCGTTTTCCGTGCCCCCCTCTGGTGCTGGTGGCAACCTTCACGGGCACCTCCTCCGCCCCTCGCGTCCGGTCCGTCGAGGTTCTTTTGAGGTTATGGGTGGATTTTTCCGCCCCCCTCACCTCCCCTGCGGAGAACTTCGGGGCGACTGCCCCCCTCTCCTCCCTCTCCGTGTCGGAGGTATCGGAGCAATCCTCCATCAGGACCGGATGGTCCGACTCCATCGCGACTCCTGCTTGATTCATGGTATTACCATCACCGATGCTCCACATCGTCGTCTCTTTGCGGAGTGAGCTCTCCATTCAGTCCGTCCGTTGTGCGTAGCGTGGGTCATGTTCACGAAGGCCGGCATCTGGCAACACTGCTGGCTATCCAGAATCCCGCAAAATAATTATGCAGCCCTTGGTGAACCGTGACCCCCAAAGCTTGCGCCGCATGCGGCAACTCCGCGAAAGTGGCTCCAATTCGAGCCGGTGGCAGCAGCGCCAGCGCACCATACAGCCGCACCAGGCGCCCGCCCTGGGAGGTCCGCTCCATCGGGAGGTGTTCTGTTCGAGCCCGTTTTACCAACGCTTGTGATCATAGTGATCAGATAAGTCTTTACTTTAAAATTCTGTCATTTGTTGCGTCGCCATAGAGGTTCGTCACGTTAAATACAAAACAACAATAATATAAAGAATTATTTATTTACGTACCTGGAGATAATGGAAATAGCACCCGGTTGTAGGTGCCGATATCACCTCCCGGGTGGCAGCCTGCAGTGCCGGCTCGTAGTCGGTCACCACAGACTGCGGGTGTGGCTGCTCGGCCAGCTGCCACACCCTCCTCAGGACCGCCTCGTATAGGTTTTGGCGGCGGTTCTGCATCAACGCCACCACAGGGTGGTAATGCTGCCCTGCCACTACAGCGTGTATCGTCAAGAGCTGGTACGCCGGCATACCCGCGGGAACGGTCTTAAACGTACCATCTAGATTTCTAGAACGATAGGTACGGCTTTCCCGCAGGCACGCAGCGTACCCGCTCATTGCCAATACCACGGCATGAGCACCCCCAGCAGTGACCGTGGCGAGATGTAGGTTGCCGTACTGGGGGTGCTCCTCCAGAGCCGTGGCGTAGGCCTCCAGACTCCTGGGCAACGCAGGCGCTGCACTGCGCCTCCACATCTTCATGGAGGACGCAATGCTTTCGTATAGGAGGTTTTGGGCTCCAATCTCATAGCTGAAAAGAGAAAACGTAGGCTAAAGGTAAACCTACCTAGTCGTTCGAGCTCACTATGTCAGAGAACTACGGATTAGTTTGAAACATGTATGTAGGCATAAGAAACATATGTGTGACCCGTGTAAAGTATATTTTAAAATATTGTTCCATAAGACCCGTCTCCTGACTGCAACAAACACGATAGGTGTGTCCTTTCTCAAGGTCAGATAGATAAATTAGTGACGGTTGTCTTACAAATATGCATAAGAGAAGCACTGATTTGATTTGAACTCTGTTCTACATACAATACGAGTACCTAGCTGGAGTATGAGGAATCGTGAAAAGTGGAAAAAAATATTCGAAATATTAACAAAGTTATACCGAACGGTGAACAAAAAATTTTACCTTGCTACTCCGCTACTCACGTGCAAAATAACCAAGCCTGTGTGAAATATATATGTTTTTCATGCAAACCCTCCCTCCACTGCTGCCAATAAAACACATATAAATCCCACAAACTTAATTATCCCTTACACCACACAAACACTGACGCGTTTCAATCCCTCTACGGGATCATTATCAAAGTTTACACACAACCGTTACACATGCAAACCAACGTCGTACTGAATCTAAACTGTATATATAAGCATAATGTACCTACGTTCATATGTTTTCCCAAAGTACCCTATTATTTATGATTTTTATTATCCATTAACAACTACCTTCAAAAATTTTTTCGACTAAAGTAAAAATAAATTGGGTTATGTATTTTACAACAACAATTTTTATTCACCAAAATGAACACGCAATAACGGCGATGAAAGCAAGTTCACTTGTTCATTAATTATAGAACCACTATTGCTGTACCTAATTATCTCCAACTGCTCTAAAATATCCAACTGTAAACCCTTCTCACAAAAGTGTAAGATGTCGAAAGACGCTGAATCCGGCAACGAATGATTTTCCTCTATTAAATGTTTTGCAAAATTTGATTTCTCCGGGTGATTGAGCCTATACGAGGCAGTATGTTCCTTATATCTGGTAACGAAACTGCGACCCGTTTGCCCCACATACACACTATTGCATTCACTACAAGTTAACTTATACACCCCTGATCTACTTCCTTTTTCCACCCTTTCCTTGTTATTACACAGTTTCGCACGCACAGAATTATTTGTCTTAAAAGCGACATTAATATTTTTTGATTTTAACAATTTATGGATTTTATCAGACAAATGACCTACATAAGTAAGTAAGTAAGTAAGTAAGTAAGTAAATGCTTTATTGTACAAATATAGAGAAGTAGAGACAAATCACAAATAAAAAAAGACCTTAAATAATACATAAGTAATACTAGACCTATATTTGTCAGCAATCTGAGTGGGTACTGCGGCGTAAAGCATGCTATTCACTATCCGCCTCTGCTTCTTTCTAACTAGACCGTTAACCATTGCTACAGTATAACCATTTGAAACCGCAATTTGATAAATAGTACTTAACTCGGAATCATAATGTTCTACAGAAAGAGGAACGGTTAATAATCTATGTATATAGCAATGGAAAGCAGCCAGTTTATGCTGCCAAGGGTGAGTGGACGCAGCCGGGATAACAGCATCGGTCTGCGTAGGCTTACGATAAATTTGAAAAATATGCTTATTATTTACTCTAGATATCGTCAAATCTAAAAAATTTAATGAGTGGTTATCCTCTAATTCTCTCTTGAACTTTATCCTTGGATGCCTATCATTCAAGCCATTAACAAATGAATCTAGCGGTCTCATACTCCCCCTCCAGCAAATAATCAAATCATCAACATACCTATAATAATAAACAATATTATTATTACCAACAATGTACCGAGTCTCAAAATTATCCATAAAAATATCTGCCATTAGTGGACTAAGAGGAGAACCCATTGCTAATCCATCATTCTGTAAATAAAACCGCCCATCAAATCTAAAGTAGTTCTGCTTCATGCAAACAGTTATTAAATCTATTATTTCAACTACCTCCCCGGGATGTAAGCGCTTCCTTTCCAAATGATCTCTAAGAATATTTAAAGTTTCTGTGTAGGGTACATTAGTAAACAAACTATCCACATCCAAGGATAGTAAAATTGCATTAGGTGGCATGTTGATGTCTTTGATTTTATTTATTAAATCCAAACTATTTTTTAATGAATATTGTGGCTTAAAAGATGATTTTACCCTAACAAGTTCATTAAGTTTTTTAGCTAATTTGTATGCTGGAGCCCCTAAATATGAGACAACTGGACGAACAGGAATGTTAACTTGCTTTCATCGCCGTTATTGCGTGTTCATTTTGGTGAATAAAAATTGTTGTTGTAAAATACATAACCCAATTTATTTTTACTTTAGTCGAAAAAATTTTTGAAGGTAGTTGTTAATGGATAATAAAAATCATAAATAATAGGGTACTTTGGGAAAACATATGAACGTAGGTACATTATGCTTATATATACAGTTTAGATTCAGTACGACGTTGGTTTGCATGTGTAACGGTTGTGTGTAAACTTTGATAATGATCCCGTAGAGGGATTGAAACGCGTCAGTGTTTGTGTGGTGTAAGGGATAATTAAGTTTGTGGGATTTATATGTGTTTTATTGGCAGCAGTGGAGGGAGGGTTTGCATGAAAAACATATATATTTCACACAGGCTTGGTTATTTTGCACGTGAGTAGCGGAGTAGCAAGGTAAAATTTTTTGTTCATTGAAATGGACCTCCGCAAAGTAACGCCTGATTCAATAAAATACCGAACGGCTTCCTCCTCGTAAATACTTTGAAGGGCGGCGGTCACTTCGGCGCTCTTGCAGCTTTCTCTAATCTTAGAGAACATTTCGTTCCTGAAAATTTGAAGTACCTATAGCCCTTGTTTAGGCTGAGACCACTTTTTCCTGAGAATGACCGTCGAGATGTGACGAAAACAGTACATAACATTACGCGAGGCCGGAAGTAAAGGGTTGCCGGTCGAAAACGGATCGGGGCCCCAGGACCCAACTCGATTATTTTGACGAACTTCTAGAAACGGACGTCAAAACGATTTTAGTGAAATTTGGTACAGAAATAATTCCAGTTCTCGATTCGGAGTATCGAGGAAAGATCGAAAACTTGACCAATTTTCGACAAAATTCAAATCAAAGCCCATACGATTCCTTTCTTTAGAATATAACTTATTTAGCAGACTAAAAACCCGTTCACAATATGCATTGCTCACTGGAATCGACAACACAAATTATATTATTCTTTTTAAATTTTTCATATCATGATGGTGGCATTTTTTTAAAAAATATGCCCAAATTTTGTCATTTGGCATATTCTTGTCTTCGTCTACCCCACTCCTCCACTCCACACATATTCAAATTATTATTGCGGTAGATAGAATATGATGATAAAATACGTATATTTTTCGGGAGTCTGGACATCACATGAAATTTCGGGAGAATCCAGAGGATTCCTGACCATCTGGCAACCCTAGCTACAACAATGCGGGATCGTTATTACGGATGCCTAATACAATTTACGTTTAAAATACACGTGTACGTATCTGCCCGCGGGTACATTACAATTTTGGGAATTTTACGTAGCCCGTTTTTCTCAGTGTAATGGACTTCACTAGCCGAACTCGCATGAGACCGACGCGCACTTGGCCGATTTTATGCATATAGTCATCTCGCAGAAGGAGGCGACGGCCTCCCAACCGCCATCCACCCCTTATAATCCTTGGTAACGCCACCGTCGACAGCGTTTAACGTCGTGGCGATGGTTTTCCACTTACGTTGACTTTTGTGACGACCTGCCGTGGAGTTTAGATGACCGCGAGTAAGCTCGAGCTGGTTAAATGTGACTCGACGATTTAGAGGTAACACACTAGACACGTAGGAAAACCCAGTGGAAGCCTCCCTCTGTACTTGGTAGTTACGAGGTGGGTCCAAGAAGAGTTTTTAAAAAAAACACTTTTTTTACGAACTGGAAAATATACTTTTAATTGAAATAGTAGGTTTACAAAAATTACGACCAATCCTCCGCAAAACTAAAATCAGACTGACTATTTTAATGTGAATTTTGTTATTGAAAACTAAGGCATCGGATGTCATATATGTGGAAACGCAGTCGTAAGCATTGACGCTACTGCTGGCGCGAACATTGCAACACAGCGTGAATACTTACATACATTGTCCATGCAAACACATATATAACAGTACCCTGTGCCTCTGTGCCTGTGCTAGTAACATGAACGGAAGCTGCTTCAACTTTGAACTTTGCTTGCATCTTTTGGCATAAAACATATCTTTTTTAATTCTTGAAAATGTACTCTGCCTATACGTGTTCTTTGAGATTCTAAAAAAAAATACAAATTGCATTGTAAAGTCAAAACAGAACACATTTTTCTCTGTCTGTTTTTAAGCTATAAATTTCATTTTAGAATCCACTGCAGCCCTAACACATTCAAACTTTATTACAATTCCAGTAAGAAATAAATCAAAACTTACCTTAACTCATCCGAGTAAGGATTAAGCCTTCTGCCAGGTGACCCAGTAGGTCGGGGCATCGCAGCAGACAATTCCTCGTCCTCCGAAGAACTTGCGATAGCCGATAGGCTACCACAAGAACCAGCTGCTCCACTGGGACTAGCCATCCCACTGGGACCAGCAACCGGTTCATCAAGGACCGAGGGTCGCACGCACGGGAGCACAAGCGGCTCCCGTGTCCCAAGTCCAACACTCGCGCACTACTCGAAGACGGCGCAGAGGAGGCCGTGACAAGCAGCTCATTAGAGTCCAACACTTGCGCTTCACTCAACTCTTCAGACACAGAAGCATGGGGCTTCGGAGACGCCATGGTAGTCATACGTTGTAGGCTTAAACAGGAGTACGTAAAACGATCTTAACTGCAAGAGCGACGAACGATGACTGACGCTGGCAGATACAGATGAAAAAGACGCTATTAAACAAAATGGCGTCGCTTCGCGTTTCGTTCTGAGCAACGTAAACACAAATTTTGTTTTTTTTTTTTTTTAATAAGTTAATTAATATTGATAAAACAACAATTAATATGTATGAAACGTAATATCTCATATTTATTATACACCAAAATGAATATGTGAAAATAAAAATATATTTAATTAAAAAACACGACATAAAATTGATTAAAACACAACTCCACGACTAACGGAACGTGAAGTGACAACTTTGACGTCTGACATCAATTATTTGTCAAAAAGTTGCGTGTTATTTTCCAATTTGTATGAAAACTAAAAAAAAATATAACTCCTGAACCGTAAGTTTCCGCAACCTGAAACTTTGCAAAACGCTTTCTTTTTATGAGTACTATGCACAAAAAAAATGGGCATTTAAATCGACGGTCCATAATGGAATGTTTATCCCTATTCCGTATACGGATGAGGGTTGATAATTAATCGGTAAGTTTAATCGTTTGCAACAAAATTCGCGGTCGAGCCGGTGTCTAACAACTCTTATTTGAACAGGTTTCACTTCACTAATTTACTACATTAACACACGCGGTAGGCACTAACTACGTCACTATAAAAACTCGCGTTTGTTTTGTTATCAGATGTTAAGAAACATTGATAAGGTGATTTGTTATCAAACGATTGATAATTTAGACTGTCATCCGCCATGTTTGTTGTGTGATCGGGCGCGGGCGATTAGACGTACGCCGCCGCGACAGCAGCGATATTATTGCTCACTTAATTACTTAAAAGTACTTATAGAAACGGCAGTATACGCATTTTTTAATTTTAAGAAATATTTCTTTTCTCTTTTTCTACGCCGAAGTAGAATCTCTGCTTAAGTCAGATAGATTCCTTGAAATAAGCTCTATCACCCATATTTTTTTCTCTATTCTAACTCCGCGGGAATTTTGAGAAATGGACCTTTTTCAAAATGTGTTAGGGCTGTCACAAAAATTGACCTTAAATAATTCCGCCTTTTTAGGCTTTAGTGCTTAAAGGGTGCTAACGGGACATTATTAATATTATGCCTCTGTTGTCAGTCTGTCTGTCAAATAATAATTAATTAATAAAATTTTATGATGTTACTCTTCTAGACTTGGTGTAATATTTTTTATTGTACGAATTTGTAGCGTCAGATTTCTTTTAAGTAGCGTACCTATTGAAGAATTTTTTTCGATGAAAGGTTGTGTGTAGCACGGGAAGGGGTCCACCCTCGTTAGGCTTTAGCTAAACCCCGTGCTAAGACACGTAACCTGGAGAAACGGGGGTGAGGCACCATGGAGCCGTTACAGACCCATGGCGCCGCTTTGCCTCAGCAGGGGCTTACCCAACCTGCTGAGGGATGTCCGTCCGAGCCTCGATCGGCGAACTTAATGCTAGAGGGGCATGAGGGCGCCAACCCTCATGTTGGTACACGAGTGGCAAGTGAAGCTGTGGATGGTGCCACAGCCGGTACTTCTCAGCCTCTGGAAGTAGCCTCTAGTATACAAAGAGGACGCACTAGACTACATATATACGAGTGCTTTTCGGAAGAAAGCAAAAAATTACGAAAATTAGGATCACCGGAAGATTTGACTTTCTCCGAATTACTTAAAATAGTAAAAAGAGAAATGGGAAACAGTTTAAAACCATCATTAACATCTACTGATGAGCAATGTCTCATTAAGATAATCAGTTGTTTTCTGTCTAAAACCATGAAGATGTTCAGAAATTGCAAAAGCAACAAAACTCTGTTTAAAAAAAAGCATAAAGTTTACTTAGAAAATAATTTTCTTTCTGACATACCTGAAGAATTAAAGGCACACGCTGACAGCAACAAAACGGGGACCACATGTTTGATTGTTGGCAGTACAAGTACAGAACCATATGTGGATTCCGAACCTAGTACTTCGAGTACTTGCCAGCCCAAAATCTTAACTTACAGACAGGAACTAAGAAACAAAAAGCGCCTAGCAGAAGTATTTGAAAATGAACCACCGAGTAAAATCGTAAAGACCTTCATTTCTGCCATTTCGACATCGTCTGAATCACAGTTGACCTCAAAAGCTGCCAAAGATTTAGAATCATTAATTAATTTATGTCTTGAATCTCCATCTAAACCTACCGAGATTTGTAATAAATTGAAATCGGCGTCAGAACAGCGACCCTACACCCCGGATGAAGCTTTGAGTATCATGATAGACAGAAAATTTAGTGTAGAGACTTATAAAGAAAGGCAACAAGATCTCAAAAGTCGGGGGTTTAATGTTTATCCACCTTACGCACTAGTTCTGAATGCAAGGAAAGCTTGTTACCCAAATGAAGAAATTATAGTGTCCGATATAGAAGCATCAGTTTCAAAGCGACCGCCAGTAACTGCGGTGAATTTGCTGAAGCCTTTTAACGATAATACAAACGATGATGACGAAAATATTACTCCTCATGATGAAGAGTCTTCGTTAATCTTAGAAGATGACGAGGAAACAGTATTCTTGAGTACTGAGAGTAATTTATTTGAAAATACTGAAGACTAATAAAACACAAAATTAGAAAATTCATCATAATCATATCAGCCACAGGACGTCCACTGCTGAAGAAAGGCCTCCCATTGATCTCCAGAGAGACTGATTAGACGCGGTGTTTTTATTTAAATTCTTTAATAAAAATATTTTTGACCTTTCTGTGCCAACCCTAAATTTGAATATTGACCTTAACTTTAAAAAAAATATTTCTCAGAATTCCCGCGGAGTTAAAATAGAGAAAAAATATGGGTGATAGAGCTTATTTCAAGGAATCTATCTGACTTAAGTAGAGATTCTACTTCGGCGTAGAAAAAGAGAAAAAAAAATAATTTCTTAAAATTAAAAAATGCGTATACTGCCGTTTCTATAAGCACTTTTAAGTAATTAAGTGAGCAATAATATACGCCATACATTAACGTATCTACCTGCAATACAGAGAGAAGCTAAGTGTGTACATTTCTTGAAATAATAATAAATTTCTAGTTTGACCCAGTTCAAGGTCAACTTTAAAAAAAAATATATAAACTATGGCCTATTGTCACCTGGGTGTTTTAGTCTTACATAAATAATGAGTTAAACTTTGGATATTACGGATAAAAACAGAATGTCGCTTTTTGGGGTCCCAAAAAACACTGCGTCGCCATGCCTGCGGGGGTTCTAGACATCTCGCTCACACTTACCGATTGCGCATTTGAGTTCGAAATTGACATGACGTTTGCTCGTGGAGCTAAAGAGTTTTGTTCATTATGGTTTCTCATTTTATATAGTGGTGCTTATGACGTTCGATTATAGCGTACAATTTCGGTTTATACGATTTGCTGTCGAAGGGTATATTTTTGCTTATTAGCCAATCTTGCATCGCCTTTTTTGTCGAATTTGAATTCGGTGCTCTATCCTCTAGTGTGCTGTGATATGGCGCGAACACAGAATTCGGTTGGAGATAGGGAATTAATTTTTCTTGCAACCATTTCTCGTAATTTTCTTTATTTGGTATAAAACCACCGGCATGGACTATAATTAACCTCGGGCCTTTTGAAATAGGTTTTTTTATGCCTTTCCCCTTTGTCTGACCACGCTTGTTCTTTTTTAGTATGGGTTGTATGAACATAATTCTCATCACCATATACAAGGTCTCTCTTCATGCCGATAGTTTTTACTTTTCTTAAAAATTGAATCCTTAAGAGCCTAACTTCATGTTTTTCTGCTAACAATTTTCGGTTGGTCTGAGTTTTTCTAAACTTAAAAACTATCTCTTTGATAATTCTGCGCAGCGTTTCTCTGCTTCCTCTAACTAAAGTCTATATCGTCCTTTAATTTCTCCAATAGAGATTTAATTGTTACCACCTGTTTTTCAACAAGGTGAAAGTTATACATTTTTCTGCGGCCGCAGGCGACCGTAGCGGTATGGTGAGATGTTATAATTTTTCACGCACGGACAATAAGTGGTGGTCGAAGTTAAAATATCGGTTGATACTTACTTAGGTACCGAGGTTGCCGGATCTCTCTCGTTTCGCTTAGACCTTTGGTTCAAGGACCGTGCCGCTTACATAGGAAAGGTATTGCTCTATCGACAATGAAAAGTTTTACCATCACTACCCGGTTTGCCATTAGACCGCACCGACAATTAAAAGAAAAACGAATCTGGTTATGGCTTTCCCAAACTCTCAGCGGATTCTCTGTTTCCGAATATTAAACATACCATTATTTGAAAAATTCGTTTCGTGAGACCATAAAATGTAATTTAAGAAAGAATGATCTCTGCTTATTTTTCTTCTACGCAAATTACAAAAGATAGATCTGCGTACATTATCTACTGGATGTAGCGTTTGAACAATTCACTCATGTCGGTAACATTTGTAGCCGATTTTTTTCCCGATTTTTAAACAAGTGAAAAGTCCCTATTTCGTTAGCGACTTCTCTTGAAGAAATATCCGAATAAGCTTCTACGAGAGTCAAGACCGCCAGTTTCATATTTTTGTTGAGAAATCTTGATTGGCGGGATTTTTTTTTCTTGAAGCCGCCACATTCGACGAGGTTTTTCAAGATATTTTCAATAACTTTCCTAGTCGGGGTTACCCTCGTCTGATATCTAATCGTGTACCACGCCAAAGCTGACGACAAGTTTTATTATTCACAAAATAGGCTTCTAACGAATCTAATTTCTCTTGATTCGAACCCATTTTTGACTAACAAACACACTAAACAGAATGTTTCAGAGAAAAACGAAAATTCAAATGAAGCATGAGATCGTCACCGTTCTAATTTCAAAATTTAAATTCAGTATCTACATTCTTTTTAATTATGTTTCATCCATGGCGGCCAGCTTAATCTGTGTAGCAAAATGTTCGTATTTAGAGTCACAGCAATATTTTGCTGAATGGCCGTATTGCTGGCACTTGAAACACCTGGCTGGACTCGTGAGTGAAGTGTCTGACGTGGAAAAGAGGACCAGTTCAAAAACACACGCTCTTGGACTATCAAGATCTTTCTAATTGATGCCGAAACCTCGATGGCAAAGTTGCAGGACCGTCCGTCTTTTTTGCCAGACTTATGGCTTAACTTTTTTGCCAGACTTATGGCTTAACTTTGCAGTTTGCAAGGCTTGAAAAAGATTCACGAGTGGTACTAGGACTTGTCCACTTCTTCTTCTTCTGTTCGTATAATTGGTCAAAAAATTCCTTCTCTGAAAGGTCATTGGGGAGTCCAAAAATAATCATCTTCGGCTTATGCTTGTCAGGCACAGCGACTGATAGGCCCGATTCGGCAAGTTTCCCGGACGCCTTGAGTTTCTCGACGTCGTTCTCACTCTGTGTGCTGATTATAACACGTCCATTTTTGGTTTTCCTCATGCTCCGAACTTGAAGTTTTAGTTCCTCGGGGCTAATGATCTTTTGAACCAGTGATTTAGTGTCCTCGCTACTTTTTTCTTTATTCGCTGGGTAAATAGCCACTGAACTCAAAGGCGCCGGCGGCCTTTATTTGGGCCCTTCTTGATCATGCTCGCGTATGAAAGTTTTTCTGTGGCCGGTTGCAAGCAACCACCCTCGACAGCGGACTTAAGCTGGTTTAAACGAGTGGACAACTCCTGTTTCTCGTTTAAATGCTGCAGTGACAGATGTGCTGAAATATATCTTTGCTTGACGGCCTGGTACTGGAGAACTAGATTCGAGGTCCCATTATCAATTTTGCGACAGAGGCCGTGAATTTTGTTCTTCTGGTCAGAGTTTAGTTTGCCTTCAGAAGCAATGGTGCAGACCTCTTGGAGACATAGATCAACGTTGTTCAATCACCCTTGAAGCTCAGGCGTTGAGCACACAGCAACTTCCTGGGCTGGCTTAGCTTCTTTGCGACTCGGTTGCGGGGCTTGCGGGGGAGGGCTTCGTGGAGTGAGACCACTCCTAGTATTAAATGGAGAGTCCATCTTCAATAACTTCAACCTCGATTAGTGTGACATACTTAGTCAACGATAGGCGGAAGTAGATACTCGGCTCACTTATTGCCAGCTCACACATTCAGCCGCCACTGGTTTTGGAATCTACCCTGCCGTGAAGCATGTGGATTCTCGCAGCCCAAACGTGATCGTTATGCATATTTGAAAGTCCTGACCTCGTGAATGTTGCCTCGTCCGTCCAAAGAACATACGAGGGGTGATCCAAAAGTAATGATAACTGAATAGTTATTGAATCGGATTAAAATAAATAGGTATGCAGTTACTGGCCATAAAGACTCCTTATTAAATAAAAAAAATAAAAATTAAAAAATATGTATCTGTCAGAGAGTTGCAGTTGTTTCTTCACGAGCAGTCGGAACAATAACGCAAAAATGGAGAAAACTGAGGTGAGAGCGGTTATTAAATACTTCTGTTTGAAAAAAATGTGTACTAAAGATATATACGCTGAATTAGTGGGCTCACTGGGCGAGTCCGCTCCGCCGTATTCCACAATGGCACGGTGGTCAAAGGAGTTTAACTTGGGAAGGACATCCACTCAAGATGAACATCGCGAAGGCCGTCCATCTGTCGCCATTACTGGAGAAAACGTCAAAAAAATTCATGATCTCGTTTTAACAGATAGAAGGATGACTATCAGGCATCTAGTTGAGCTCACAGGCATCTCGTATGGCAGCATTCAAAGAATCTTAACTGATGAACTACACATGAAAAAAGTCTCCGCTCGTTGGGTGCCTAGAATGTTAACGGCTGAACAAAAGAAAATACGATGTGAGATTTCGAAGTCCAATCTTGACAAATATCAAACTGATCCCGAAACATTTTTGCGTCGGTTTGTAACCATGGACGAGTCTTGGATCCACCATTTCGATCCTGAGACCAAACAGCAATCCATGACCTGGAAGCGAGCGTCTTCCCCTACACCGAAGAAATTCAAGGTAGCAAGCTCCGCTGGTAAGGTCATGGCTTCAGTGTTTTGGGATGCTGAGGGAGTCATAATGATTGAATACCTGGAAAAGGGTACCACTATTACGGGCTCCTACTACGCTGACCAAATACGCAGATTGAGACAGGCAATCAAAGAGAAGCGGCGGGGTAAACTTCGAGCTGGCATCCTGTTTCACCAGGACAACGCACCGCCCCACAAGGCCGGCGTTGCGATGGCTGCCATTCGTGATTCAGGGTTCGAATTGCTGGAACACCCCCCATATTCGCCAGACCTAGCCCCCAGCGACTTTTATCTCT
The DNA here is from genome assembly GCA_932294345.1 of Pandemis cinnamomeana. NCBI lineage: Eukaryota > Metazoa > Arthropoda > Insecta > Lepidoptera > Tortricidae > Pandemis > Pandemis cinnamomeana. The sequence continues at coordinate 1,377,209 of OW028721.1, read as the reverse complement.
TTCCACGGCTGAAGGAAGATCTTAGAGGCAACAAATTTTTGAATAATGGCGAGGTAATGGCCGCTGTGGAGGCATTTTTGGAGGGTCAAGAAAAAGATTTTTTTTTAAAAGGAATTCGTGGTCTGGAGAAACGATGGTCTAAGTGTGTAGACTTGGAAGGAGATTACGTAGAAAAATAAATTATTTTATTAAACATTTTATGTATCTTTCATACTGATTATCATCACTTTTGGATCACCCCTCGTAGTTTACGGAATTAGGGTTTTCCTATAACTGCCTGAGGTACCACTGCCAGAAGTTCGGAGGGGATCAGCTCATGTGTGCGGCGATAGTGATAAGGGTGACGATTGTCGTCACGAAGAATTCCCCAAACTGCAATGTTGGATAATAGTGGGCGCGGGTTCGAATCGTGCCACTGTAAATTTAGCCAACTTGGTGTGGGTTCTGATGTCTGAAGTACTGAAGGATCTTGAGTAATGAACAAGTATTGAGGTTCACTGAATTTATTGGTCAATCCCTTAGATTAGACAATATATAATATTTAAATACAGAGAGAGGCGTTGAACATGTCTTTTCGTAACAATAATTTTAGTCGGAGTCTGAAAGAGAGAGAAGATACATGTCCTGCTCACACTATGGCAGCGTTCAGTAGCGCTGCGTTCTGAATATAATAAAATTGTATGAAAATATACTAACAACTGTTAATTTGAATTAACATCCTCCCGGGCGGGGAAAGTGAACAACATATAGAGACAGGATCAATAATTATACATTTCTGAGTGTGAACACAAGACTTAATAAACTTATCTAATATAAACATAACTGGGATAACTTAACTTAAATTTTAGTTATCTATTCTGATGACTCTATCATAGGGAATTTAAACAATTTAATAACAGGTCTGATTAACTCGCCATTTTGCGTTTTCAGATACGCATCGAAGAGCGAGCGGGAATTGTCATAACGGTCTCTTAACAATTTCCACGCAACCTGATAATTACCACCATCCATGGGCAGGTGGCTAATTATGGATTTAGGCTCCTCACCCAGGGACGTCCGTAAATAATAATGTTTCTCTGAATCTGACAGGTTGTGTCTGCTGTCAACTAGTGACTGAAACAGATCACGAAAACTAAGCCATTGGAGTGACTCTCCATTAAAATGTGGCAACTGAATAGAAGGTAATTGTACCCTTACCTGATCTGAAGTACCACTTGCCGATGCTGATGAGGCAGTGGTTGTCATCAATTCTTCGATTGTTGACAGCATACTATTTACCTCCGAAAACTGACGTTCGATTTCTTTGAGGTCGTCCTGACTGATGACATTCTCATCTTCAGCATGGCACCTGACGATTGTCTCGAAGGATGTCACGATCTGCGGATAGTACCTATCAAAATGTTTATGTGCGACACTTGCCGCAATACCTGAGGCACCCTTTTCCACCGTATTAAAACAATCGCGCAACATACGATGCCTGACCTGAAATTGGGCCTTAGCCTTAGCCATCTCTTTAGCAATCATTATTATATCTGATTGTTTATAGCAAATAAACTTAAATAATATTCAATTCACAAATAGGTTATAACAACAAAACAGATGTCAACTGATAACTGATAAGAAACAGGTACGATAAAATAAACTAACTGACTTTGACAATGACAGCGTCAAGTTGACGTTTTGCGTTTCGTTCTGAAATGTGAGTGCACTAACCTGAGTTTAAGTTGACAAGTGACGTAAACTTATGAAATTTATACCGATCAACCTTCACAACACTATTAAAGTCACTACACTAAGTCTGGTCGAATAATGACGAAGGAACTTTTCAACTTCAACCTTGAATCTGAATTAAAGATGGCCGGTGATCTTCACGCCTTCTTGGGTATCCGTTGATGACGATATGCGTCGATCTCGATGTTCTGATGATTCCGCAGTGTTCTGAATCTTGATTTATCTTGATCTTCGGTCTGAATTTTCTGTTGTATTTAATGCTCTTCGTAAATGACGGCTCGGTGACTTCGAGCGCGTGCGCCGGCGTAACCTTTCTTGTTGTTTACGCTGCCTGAGTGATATGCGAATCTCTTCTTAGGTTCGATTTATCTTCCTGATGTAATTTTCTCTGATGAGCTTGTAGCGCGAAGCTTGTAGGTCCCCTCATGGGCCACCAAAATGTTGGATAATAGTGGGCGCGGGTTCGAATCGTGCCACTGTAAATTTAGCCAACTTGGTGTGGGTTCTGATATCTGAAGTACTGAAGGATCTTGAGTAATGAACAAGTATTGAGGTTCACTGAATTTATTGGTCAATCCCTTAGATTAGACAATATATAATATTTAAATACAGAGAGAGGCGTTGAACACGTCTTTTCGTAACAATAATTTTAGTCGTAGTCTGAAAGAGAGAGAAGATACATGTCCTGCTCACACTATGGCAGCGTTCAGTAGCGCTGCGTTCTGAATATAATAAAATTGTATGAAAATATACTAACAACTGTTAATTTGAATTAACATGCAACATGGTTTATTTTATACCGAATCTTGTTCCGGCTCGCCTCGTACTTGTGGTCGGCTCTTCTTCAATATGCTCTAACACTAATTCAGCCTGCCTGGCGTCGACTGTGCTTGGACGTTCACTTCCAATAGACCGATGAAAAGAGCCGGTGGAATATAGTCGTCTTGACATGTTCAGAAAACACTGGTACGAATGTCGCCGTACGCGGGGTTCCTAGGTGGAAATATGTTCCAAACCAAGTCTAGAGATTTACAATTATTTATTTATCCAAAAAATCGCACACGTACGTGCAGTCACGAGACTTAGGGTCGTGGTTTCTATATTTGCCCTACTTTTGTACTTGTGAGCTTGGAGATTAAAAATTGACAAAGAGCCAGAGCAGCCAGAACTGCTCTGTTTCCTGGTCCAACTTCGTATTTTCTTCTATGAAATCCTTACACAACGTCACTTTCAATTCTTCTTTTTAGAAACATTCTATAATCGCCTGTATCCAATCAATCAAGCTAAAGCAATCTCTCCCTGTATTCTCCTGCAGAAAATTAAAGGCGAACTCATATGTGTAGGCGAGTAGACTGTTGCGCTAGTTCAATTTAATTAGTTAGGTGGAACAAAGACGGGATTTTTAATTGGAGCAAGTAAACACAGCCATTGCAGTTGAAAGAGTGAAGTTTTATTATAATTTGTTCGGTCACGGAAATGAATGAATGAATGCAAAAATACACTGTGGTTGGTGTTGCAAATATGCCTGGGCTGCGGCGACACTCTGCTCTCTGAAAGGGCAAAATGTTTGTCTCCCTTGTGTCAAAATGTCTGAACTCTGGTTCATGATTTGATCCATTATTTTGTCCACTACGGTGTCAATTTGCTTTATGTGATTACTCGTCATGTTTATTGCCATTTGACGAACCACAGCTGTCACATAGTTGCCATGTACTTTGTCGTGAGGGAAATCTCCATCCTCCTTTTCCCATTGTAGTATTTCTATGTCAATCCCTCCAACTTTGTTTTCTCTCTTTTCTTTTCTGATGTACTCTATAGAGCGGTTGACTGTTTCTGCAACTTTAGGTGCTTGACTCCCGTATCCGTGTGGCGGTGTCCCTGTGTATATGTATAGTGCACTAACAGTTGATAAAATGTTTGTTAGGTCGTTATTAAACATTCTGTTATACTGTGTATTGCCATCCTTTACTACCTTTGACTAGTGAGGAGTCGAGGCTGGTCAGGCCCATGCTGGGCTTGGAGACCAGTGATCTGCGTTGCAGATCTGACGTCACAACGGTGCCCCGCTTCAGTGTTTTTTTTTTAAAAATGATTTTTCTTGCACCATAGGCCACTTAAAATTAAAAAAAAAAAATCTTCGTTTTAGCTAGCCCTTGTTGTGAATTAGGTAGGGATATTTTTTTTCGCGGTCTTTGTAGATAGGTATAGTATGTTGTAAAGTTAGATGGATTCAAGGCACAGTACATATTTTAAGAATCTGTCTCTCTGTCTGGTGGGGCTATAATGGGAGATCATACTAGAACGGTCTGGTGTAAATTCAATTCAAAAACTAAACATATAATTAAAAAAAGATTATTATAATAAATCAGCTATATAATTCCAAGCCAAAACATAAAAAAATTGTATTGTAATAGTTAAAAGTAAACTGTGCTTGGTAAAACCAGACCGATTTTTTGTTTATTTTGACCTGTAATTAAAATGATAAAATAAAATTAGCACGAATGAATAAGTAATTTCGTGGTTTACTCAAGTTGTACACAGAAATAATTAGGCGATTGAATTGATAAGACACTTTGCGAGAAAACTCAGCAAGATAAAAGTAAAGAAAATTTGAAACGTAAGCATAACTTACTTCACCGTTTTTACATTTCAAAAATGCATCTTTTTTGTCGATCGCAGCTTCAATGTCACCCATTTTATATGGAGTTATTGCACATTTTATTTCACCTACCTTATCGCCAGCAATGCCATCGGGTCTACACCCGATCTACACCTGGAGCTACCTCCAAGAAAACTATGTTTTTCGTCATTGTCATTGGCATTGTCATGCTCTTGCGCTCGCGCAGCTGCTCCAGAGCCACTGCTTCATGTTGTCTTCCGTGTTGAATGGAGCTCACGTTGTCTAACGATTTTGAGTACAACATGTTTTTGACCATATTTCGGCAGCTGTGGTTCTTCTGTCTCTTTATGACTTTCCCAAAATTTGATGCTGTCAGCAGGTTTCTTCTTAGCTCAAGCCGTTGCCCACATCTACTTTGCATAATTGTCTGTTTTTGAATGCGAATTTTATGCTAAACTTAATAACAATAAATTGCGTATACCTGAATCGTGCTGCCTTCCAGGAACAGATATATCGGTGCCATGTGTTTTTTAGGCGACAGCGCTTTTGCTCTAGACAAGCACGTTATGAAACCGTTATTAATAAAATTACAATCTTTTGTAGTCAGGAGATCCTGACAGATAGATATGTGCGATTTATGTGAGCTAACTAAACAAATATTTGGAGAGCAGGGTTTGCATGATTTCGGCGTTAATATTATTCTTATTAGCTTTTGCTTCCAAATATTCGTTTGTTTCGTTGATGGCATGACTAAAAGCCGTGACCGCATATATTGAAGGGTAAATTAATTTCTGCTTCTTCATATAGTTGAATTCGCGCTGTTGTATCTATTTATGGACTGCCGCTGGATCATCAGTCGCAAAATCATTCCTGCATTCCGGACAATTCAATTTTTTGAGCACTTTTCTTACGACCCATCCCGCGGTATACGCTCGTGAGTGCACATCGAGGCGCTCCCGGGCCGCCTGCAGGCGCAGTGGCTCGGCGCTGCTGCCGGCTGCGCGGCTGGTAGTGGTCGAGGACGAGGGCACGGCACGGGGTCGACACATCTAGCCTGAGCAGCGAACTCAGTGATACTGGTGCACTCAAACAACGACCGTATTTTAATCACATGCTCACTGCAGTCGTCCTCGCAGTTGTAAGTATTTTCATGAAATTTGATTAAGATTGTGATCAACAATGATTTGAATGTGCAGGCGAAGGCGTGGCAGGTCGGGTCGTTATTTCTGGCGTTGTATGAGCGCACCCGGCCGAAAAAAAATTCCATAGCGTCTGAGCTAAAATATCTCGGACGCACAATATTTATATTTTTTGTATTTAAAATTAGCCACAGCCTTTGAAAACTTCTCAGCGTTGTGGCCCTATTATGTAAGCTTGGCACTGTGGTCATTTTTCCCTGGTTATCCAAAAAATTTATATTTTTTAGCGTTTTGATAGCCTTTTCCCAAAAGGCATCGTGGTCAGAGCTGCGAGTAACTGCAGTGCGCAAGTTTTTGCCGCGCGTGTGTTTGTGGTGTGTACTGGCGCCGTTGATCCTACTAATATTATACCAAAATGGGAAAGTTTGTGAGTGAGTGTGTATGTGTGTGTTGGAAATAAAGATATGCCCGAATCTAAGGCTTTATTCTGCTAAAAATTGACACATATGAAAATGACAACCATGACATTCTTCCCTCCTCTAGTCCTGAACGTAGTCGGAGAGGTAGCCAGGGGGCTTCCTGATGCGCTCCGAGCACTCGTTTGTTCGGCACGTCGAGGCGCTCCCGGGCCGCCTGCAGGCGCAGTGGCTCGGCGCTGCTGCCGGCTGCGCGGCTGGTAGTGGTCGAGGACGAGGGCACGGCACGGGGTCGACACATCTAGCCTGAGCAGCGAACTCAGTGATACTGGTGCACTCAAACAACGACCGTATTTTAATCACATGCTCACTGCAGTCGTCCTCGCAGTTGTAAGTATTTTCATGAAATTTGATTAAGATTGTGATCAACAATGATTTGAATGTGCAGGCGAAGGCGTGGCAGGTCGGGTCGTTATTTCTGGCGTTGTATGAGCGCACCCGGCCGAAAAAAAATTCGATAGCGTCTGAGTTAAAATATCTCGGACGCACAATATTTACATTTTTTGTATTTAAAATTTGACACAGCCTTTGAAAACTTCTCAGCGTTGTGGCCCAATTATGTAAGCTTGGCACTGTGGTCATTTTTCCCTGGTTATCCAAAAATTTTATATTTTTTAGCGTTTTGATAGCCTTTTCCCAAAAGGCATGGTGGTCAGAGCTGCGAGTAACTGCAGTGCGCAAGTTTTTGCCGCGCGTGTGTTTGTGGTGCGAACTGGCGCCGTTGACGCTATCGAACAGGTCGTCGAGAAATGCGACCAGCTCGGCCGTGTTGCACAACGACCGAAAGGAAATAAAATAAAGCTAAAATAAGCGGTTTTATCAAACGTGTAACTGTCAGTACATACTACGTAGAAATAAGCGCGGGAAGCGGGCGCGTCTAGTGCGAGTACCACAGAATCCACAGATTAGAGAGATATAGTGCGAGTACCTTTAACAGTGACGCAAACGCAGCTTCGAAGCCAGCACATGTCGGATTATTACTTCGGTACCCATGGCTACGTACACTCCCAAAAAAAAATCCAATGGATCCTGGTTGAAATGCCTACACCATATTGATTTTATACTATGCTCATTAAATAGTTTGTTCCGGATATATTCCATATTTTCAACAGTACGTAACCAGTTTCGGATAGATGGCACTACACAATATTTGCCTTCTTTTGTCACAAATTTCATGCTTTTCAATACTATCTTACACTGTATCCAATGTTCATTGTGTGCTGACCGTGGTGTCAATGCCAGTAACAAAGGTTTACCGCTTCTGTTTGAAGAGTTAACAAAACTGCCGTTCGATGAATCAAATAAATTATCCATTAACAGAATAAAGTCTGCTGTGTCTTGGCATTCTTGTGGTAGCACTCCTTAGACTGACCACCGCCGGGTCCAAGGCTTTATTATCTGAAGGTCCCTTAATACTGAGATAATTCGTAACATTTTAGTTCATAAAATAAAACGAATTTTTTACCCATTTATTTATTTAATACCTTTCTTCGTAATTTATAAGTTTTGTATTTTAATAATGCCATTTTGTGGACATCATCCATTTTGGACGCATATTTCTCTTCAGTAGCTCCTTTCAAAATTTTGTTTATTATGTTACACCAGTTGTCGACGTGCAATCTAATTATATTATTTAAAAAAACATTTTTATTTGATGGCTGTGGCTACCACATCCCAGCCAAGAGTCTCGGCGTGGTCAAGAATTTGACTTTTAAATTTTTACCTATACAAATTCAAGGCTTGTGAGCATTTAAATTTAAATAATTATGTATTACGTTACGTTACTGGCGTCCCTGTATATAATTAAAAATTTGCCACTAGGATATGCCAAATTATTATTTTTCAAAGCTTTATATTCCCTTTCTTTGATAAAAGCGTGGATACTTTCCTCTGAACTGCTGGTATACATTTGTACGCAGTTCTTACAGTTCATTTTTTTTGTTAGACTCCTGCATATAAAGCCAGCAGTATAAGCGGAACATTGTACCTTTATTTTTTCGAGTACCACTTCATCTTCTTTTGAAATAAACCCACTGGATGTTACTTGAACTTTCAGTGATGTTTCCAATTCTGGGTGAAATATAAGAAAGTGCACAACGTAGATCACTAGCAATATCTAGTTTGCTTCTGTACTTTGTTTTTATTGCTACAACTGCTGAAAACGCTTTTTCGCACAAATAAGTGCTTGAAAAAGGTAAAAACAATTTTAGTGCTTGCTCTGCTGTGCTGGGATAAGCTTTGAGATATTTAACCCAGAATTGTGCCTTCTCCATTTTAGCAATTGTTAGTGTTGCTAAGAAAGGAACTAGCCGAGTGGTGAGGAATAAAATAAAGTTCGTGTTCACTAAATATAATGTTCAGAATTCAATCACGGATACAAAGGTTACACGAAATAATTTACACAGTAGTAAGACAGGAAAATAGGGAACTACAGAAACTATCTAGACCAGGCGGGGTGCACACTAAGTTAACGCGGGTGATCTGGTTGGAAGGTGCTAGGCGACTGACTGGTGTGCGCCGTGCCCGGGAATTGTATGGCAAGAATGCTGATGCGACTAAAAGCGTTATCGCGGAGTCGCCACACCATCTTTTCTCAAAATCATATTGGGCAGCAGAATCATTTTTCAATTCCAAAGTTTGCTCTTGTATAGTATCTGGCAGCAAGTCTATGTCGACGTGAAAAGGGTCGGTCGCTAATCGATAAATAATATTATTGCACGAGTCGGAGAGTAGCGCTTAAATTCGTCAGTGAGGTGCTGCAAATGGTTTGATATTTTATTCTTGGTATCAATTTCGTCCATACAATTTTATTTTTAAATGGTTTCGTAAAGTCACTTGAGACAGATTTTTTAAAGTACCTAGTTTCATGTCGTTAACGAACCGTTATGAATGTTTCAATTATATATTTAATTACAAGATATCTATGGCTTTCAAAAGTGTCTTGCTCGTAAGAATGAACTGTCAATTGTTCAAAAAGATTGGAAGTATCAATATGGCGTAAAAGTTTCAAAACTGTTTCATTATTATTATAATCGTTTATTGAAGTTGAAGTTTGTTTTCATAATTAAAACGCCTAAAATAATGTTCACACTGTTCACAAACAAAGATAACATCATTTGATGGATATATTAAAAAGCCTTCACCATATAACGCAAAATCTTTTTTACTGATTAAAGATGACTTATAATTCTTTCGTGATTGCAAGAGAGATTGTATACATTCTTCACAAAAGCTTTCAGCTTGCAGCTTTTTTCTTCTGGTCAGAGTTTAGTTTGCCTTCAGAAGCAATGGTGCAGACCTCTTGGAGACATAGATCAATGTTGTTCAACCACCCTTCTTGCACACACGAAAACAACATTATGAATCTCTCCAACATTACTGCTAAAGAGCCCCAGCTAGTTTTGCAATCTATCATAAGGTTAAGTTCTTTATCAAAAGTCTGTTTAAAGTGTTTTTGCAGAGCTTGGTCATTTTTTGTTGGTGATTTCCGGAACATCTTGCAAACTTTTCTCACTGTATCAATAACCACATAACCAGCTTAATGTTGGTATTTGAAATGGGCACTTATGCATAGAGATGCGCAAAACAACTCACTGAAGTGAAAAGATTGATTCATGTCTTTCGTTCTTAAAGATATATATCACTCTTTTCGTTCATTTCGTTCAGTTCGCTCAGTAGATCTATTGACTCAAACTGCTCCTTCATATCTTATCACTCATTTCGCTCAGTGAATCTATTGACTCAAACTGCTCTTTCATATCATTATATCAGTACGATGTATTTAGTAGACATACAAAATAGGATTCTAATAGTGGAGATAAGTTTATACACCATAAAGTTTCGCAGAAAATGGTCAGATGATCATCATACTTTATCAATATTTATTTTTTGTTTCGAAAGTGTCGTTCAAAGAGAAAGACATGAAACGGAACGCAGCAAATGAATCGTCCACTCACACCAGCTCAAATGAACGAAAAGAGCGACTCACACATTCATATCTGCTCCTGTCTATACTGTAAGCTAGTGTAAGAGAGACAGCTTTATACGATAGATTTGTAGGTGCGAAAAGTGCTACCATGCGTCCAACGGCCGACCACATGTACGAAATCCGAGCGAAAGATATACTGATATAGTGAGTTACTTTATCCTTCAGTGAACGACTGAGCGAGTGAACGAAACGAAAAGATATAGTTCATTTGAATCTTTCACTCGCGATTGACACATCTCTACTTATGCAACGGGCCCCAACAATGCAACAATGAAACTTTCATCATTTTCATCTTCACTTTCTATGTCAGAATCTGAATCCTCATGATCTGTACGACCGGACTCTTCGTGTACTACCGGCACGGGCTGGGTTTTGTATAAAACGTCCAGAATCGCTAGTTGCAGGCCGTGAGCATAACATAGTTGATGGTAGACAGCTAAATTACGACCCATTTTGACCGTGACACTTGCCCCGTCCGTGGAAAGGCCCACGATGCCATCTATTTTTAAATTATTTTCTTCTAATCGGTCATTTAAGAGCTGTGCGCAGGTTGTACCTGTAGCAGAACCCCTTATATAAGGCCAATATTATGAAAATGTTTCATGTTGTTTATGCCAGTAGAATTAATATTTACGTTAACATAACGCTTGTTAGCTGCAGAAGTCCATTCATCCATGGTTATCGAACACATTTGTCTGTTTTTTCTCAGTTTGCTCAAGTCTTGCTTGATTTCTTGTTTTACAGTTTCACATCTCTCAACCACTAATTTTTTAATAGTGTTCGCGGATAAGGGTAATTTGTGCTCGGCTTGATTAAATAGCCGACGAAGATCAACAGAATTCGCAAAAACACGAAATGCAATTCGATCAAGACATACCATTTTTGCAATTTTCCAGTCCATGGATTGCTCAGTTTTAAAATAATCATCAATTTTCTTTTTTTTCGCCTTCGGCTGAGTATCTTGATTTTCACCTGGTTGGCCTGTTGAACTCCCCGCTAAACTCCTTTCCGCTGGATCATTTGCAATTGCAATTGAATGGGCAGACTTTAAGTGTATTCCGTGTATTGAGGTAGCAAACATTTATGAATGAAAAATAGAAAAACTATTAAAGTAGACAATTATTAGGTAAAATAGGTACGTAGGCCTTTCTCTTAAATAATCTGGTTCCCTGACATGACAGCTTACTAGGGTTGTCAATATTTTTTTCTTTAATAATTAATTATATTTTTACGGGGTATTTTGTAACATGTTGGAGAGTCATGTCAAGATGATGCCGATTTTATTCGTAGATATTATTTCTAATTTTAATAAAAGTTGTAATGTTGTTAATAAAAGAGTGTTCTTGAGGTTCGGAGGTATATATTTTAAGTTGTAATTTTCTCTAAATTTATCTTATCTAAAGGATACCAATGCTTAATATATGATAATACTGTGGATGGATCCCATTGTTGGCTTATTGAACAGCTCCTCCCTGGGCCATCCAAATTCCAACCGTTGGTGACTAGTTGAGCGCCCTGGGCCCGCGTGCCTGTCTGAGGCCGCGGCCAGTGTGATGACAATGCCTGGGCTGACGGGGCCTCATGATACATTGGTCGGGGTGCTGCTACACCTGCGTGCCCGTCCTGACTTCCGCCCTGCACCACATGTTGGTACTGCCTGACCGGTGACTGACGTGCGGGTGGCTCATCATAGGTTCAGGACTGGGCCACTAGCGTTAAACGTGGTTGTCCAGTCCCAACCCTACTACGGGTAAGAGCTGGTGTATATACCAGTTATGTATATAAAAAAAAAAATATGTATTTGAGACCAAAGGGTCCTAAGGTAGCAAAGTGAAATAGTACGCAATAACCAGAGCAACCTTACAAACTAAAACTTAAAACTAACAGAGTGGAATTCGGAGAATTTGCAGTAAACCATTGGATACACGTTAACGCTAATGACTTAAATTTAGATCGAGGTATCGTCCAGGTATCTGAGTCACTACCCGCTCAGTATCGGAACGTGTATGCTTTAGGTAGATGTCACGAACCGCATCAGTGAAAAAAGGCTTATTTAGACCTAAGACGTAACCTGAAAAGAAAACCGAAACGTGACAAGGAGGAGAAAAAAAAAAAGAAAGAAAAGATTTCCAACTATTCCCCAGTCAGTTGTACCGTTCCAGGTGTAACTGTACCTTTGACGGAGTCTGAACAGGGAAAGAGTTTGGAAGTGATGTAGAAGAGTAGAGTTGCGTCCCATCTCGCAGCTATTGTAGAGTCACCACCCGCTCTAGGAAAGGAAAGTGTAGGCTTCCTTAAGGTGTCACGATCCGCACCGGTGTAGGCTTATTCTAGCTGGATGGGGTCCAGGTAGAAGAAATAAGCTAGAAGGAAGTTCTAGAAGTAAAAAAAAACGTGCCCGCAAATTTCGCGAGTACCAAACTCGTACAATCTATCCATTCAGAAATCATTCCATGTGTAAGCCAACTCCCAGGACAGTTCTTATCGATCCATTAAAATTCCTTACGGTCCGGGGGTTTTTAAAGAAATTATTATGGTATTAGTTGTGAAGTAAAATAGTAAAAGCATATGTATTTGTCGTTAAGTCGCATTGGGTGAGACTGGCTCTAACCTCATATTCTAGCTCATCCTTTTTTAAAAGGTTGAAAGCGATGGGTCGCTCTTCCGCGTTAGAATGTGATATTGTATTAATTGTGTGTACCGGAGAATAATCAATATAGTGACAACGAATGGCGTGCTCACAGGTTATGGTTGTTAATGAATACTAGTTGTATGATAATGATAGTCAATTGTATGTGGAAAGAAATTTGATTGAAAAATAAATTCAAAAAAAAAATTTCAAAAAAAAAAAAAAAATCTAAAAAAAAAAGTTGGGTAAAAAAACCGGAAGGGTCAAAAAAAAACCCAAGAGGACCAGATGTTCGGCCTCGTATGCAAGATATGACCGGTATATCCCGCCCTCCACACCGAAACACAACAATGTATGTAATGCTGCTTAGCGGTGGGATTAGCAGGCGAGACGGTGGTAGCGATCCGGACGGACCGTGCATAAAGGTCCTACCACCCGCAAGGATAAGAACGTAATAGCGCAGCGTTAATTAGGCGATAGGTAAGTTAAGGCAGGGCCTGACCAACAAGGGCGTGGTGGCGCTGGTCTCCCTGGACGTCGAGGGGGCCTTTGACAACGCCTGGTGGCCCTCCATCATCACTGAACTCGCCAAGAAACGTGTAGACGAGTCTTTGATGGGGGTCCTCCTTAGCTACCTAGAGGACAGTCAGGTCTCCCTCACGTACCTGGGAGAAACCATTGTGCGCGATACCAGCAAGGGCTGCGTCCAGGGTTCAGTGGGGGGCCCAATATTGTGGAATATCCAGTTGGACCCCCTACTGCGACTGCTAGAGACTGCGCCCGCCCACGTCCAGGCCTTTGCTGATGATGTTATACTGGTCGCTGAGGCCCCCTCGGGGGAGGCGCTCCAGGAAAGGGTTAACGAAACCCTCAACCTGATCCAAGCCTGGAGCGCTAAGAACAGGATGAGGCTCGCCCCCCACAAGACCCAGGCACTCCTGATAACCAAGAAACTGAAATACACCACCCCGGTGCTTGAGCTCGCCGGGGAAAACATCGAGTTAAAGGAGACACTAAAGATCCTGGGCCTCACATTTGACCGGCGACTCAATTTCCTGCCGCACCTGGACTCCCTCGCCAGGAAGGCAGCCGCCACGTACAAGGTAGTATCCAAGGCAGCCAGAGCCCAGTGGGGCCTCAACTCGGAGATACTCCGCACCCTGTACGTGGCGGTTGTCGAGCCTACAGTCCTATACGCGGCGGGGGCATGGGGCCACGTGGCTGGCAAGGTCTACACTAGGAAGCGTTTGGACCGTATAACGAGAGACTATTCAATAAAAATAGCGAAGGCACATTCCACCTCCTCCCTTACGGCGGCTGCCCTCCTCGCGGGCATCCTCCCGTTAGACATCAGGCTCAAGGAGCAGCACAGGATTTACGAGGTGAAGAGGGGCAAGGGGCTCGATGACCTCCCGGGACGCGCACTTCAGAGGCGCTTGCACCCTGCCCAACTGCCACACCCGGCCTGCAGGCCGGAAATCACATTTGGAATGATAACAAACCAGGGGGAGGCTGACGGGCTGCACGAGGGAGACTGCGAGGTATGTTATACGCCGGATCCTGGGGCGACCGGCCCCAGGGTAGGCCCGAACAATGTCACGAAGAAATCGGCGGAACCCGGCGGCGGGGGAGGGGCAGCACTTCGACACGTTCTGCCGATACTCGAACTCGCCCGCCCTCAACGCGAGCTGCGCGGCGGAACGGCAGGGGCGACACCGTCGGCGGAGCTCCCGCCACTGACGTTCAATTGTATTTGTGTGAACCGCCACCAGCCGGCGGCTCGACCTCCGACTCGGCGGGGGCGGCCACAAAGTGACAACGATGACATACCACGTTGTGGCTGGCCATACCGAGGCGCAGTCGGGCCCCTCTATATGACCGCAGGGAGTCAGTCATCAGGTTAGACCCCTGCCCAACCGAGTCTATGATGAACTGGTCCAGGGAGGGGCGGCTGCGGTCCGGGATTGGGGCGAACTTCACTCTCTTCGTCAGCCGACTAACGCACCCCGCCACCCAGGCCTGGGATCGGGGCACCCGGCCGCGATGGTGCCTGGGAGAGTACAGAAAGCACTCATCCACCTCCACCACGTCGCCGGGGCCCCCGACCCGGGTCCCGTCATGGGCCATCACAAGGCTGCACACCTCCCTCAGACGCCGATAAAGGCGGATGGCGGCGGGTTTGGAGGTTCTACACTGCCGCGCGGCGGCCACTACTCCGTCGCCCTCGTAAAAATGGTACACTAGGCGAAGAACGGCCCGTGCGCTCAGCCTCGTCCTTGAAAAGATGGTCCCCTTCGCAGGGGCCACCGTGGCGCGACACTCTCTGAGTCCGCAGCGCCACCGGAAGCCGAACTTGTAAGACTCTTTCAACTCTCTGTGCATCCTGTTGCGGCAACCGGGGCACCGCGGCGGCATGGTGGGCCGGAGCAGCCACGCCTGGGCGGCTGCAACCGCGCAGGACTCGGTGGGGATGGTGGCGGCGAGGTCGTACACTGTAAAATTCCGCGCCAGCACAAACTCCAGCGGGGTCATCTTTACTGGGTCAATGGGAAGACTTGAACAAAGTGGCGCGATGCTGGCGATGTGCGACGTGCGACCGTCTCGGCGCGCTGCTGCAGACTGCCTCAAAATCTATTGTAGTTCCCGGGCACGGCGGCGAAATCTCGCGAATAGGGGGGTAGTTGCGCTCTGGGAGTCGGCTCCGAAAGTATGGGCGCAGACGCCGCCTACCCCCGCCAACAACTATTATATCTTACCCCAATTTTACTTTTAAATACAACTGCCACTTTGCACTAGCTTAGGTTTTACTGACCCACTACTTACATACATATTTTTGACATTTTTATTTTTATTTTTGTTATATCTACTAATTGTTGATGTAATTAATTAATACATGAAAACACGCAAATTTATTAATTGCATATTTATTTGAACCACAGACTATCTACTACAGAGTATAACCCACTGGACACACTGCTGCCCTCTATATCACTATACAACACTCTCCTCCACATTAAAAGAAAAAAAAAACTTTTAAACAACAAAATAAAATGTTACTGAAAATAAAACAAAAATAAAACAAAACCCTCATTCTAAGTTCTGCCCACATTCGAGCAATTGATTGACATGTCGTTTCCACTGCAGTCCATCCACTTCTACTACATAAGTCACACCTGGCACTAATACCTCTATAATTTTACCTAATGACCATCTTTTATGGTTCTTCCTCAAATCTTTAGCCATGACTTTATCTCCAATCAAAAAGGTTTTGAAAATGTCTTTACTATTGGTTGATAATTTGACTTGTTCTAAATCAATTTTATCACTGACAGGATTAGGCCTCAACAGTGAAAAACGACACCTCAAATCTCGTCCATACATTATTTTTGCTGGACTCTGACCTGTGGTCTTATGCACAGTACATCTGTAATCGAACAAGAATAGATTACAAGCATACTCTATAGTTTGACCACTCTCTACAATCTTGATTATATGAGATTTAAATGTGTCCACAAAGCGTTCCGCTAAACCATTTGTAGCTGGATAATAAGATGGGGTGAATGACTGTTTTAAACCCACCTTTTTGCAGAAACATTTAAATTCCTGGCTTGTCCAAGTTGGACCATTATCAGTGACTAAATGTAATGGATATCCATATCGCACAAAAATGCTTTTAAACACTTGAATTGTTTTTTGTGCAGTAATATTTGCCATAACAAATGCTTCTGGCCATTTTGAATAAGCATCTATCACAACCAAAAACATTTTTGAATACAGTGGACCCAAAAAATCTGCATGCAATCTATGCCAAACTGTTGGTGGCTGTGGCCACTGTGTTAATTTAGTTTTTTCTGGATTTTTATGGTTCTGTAAACAGATAATACAATTTTTCGTTACATTTTCAATAAATTCATCCATACCAGGCCACCAAAAATATGATCTTGATATTTCTTTCATTCGAGTAATACCCAAATGACTAGCATGTAGTTCAGAAATCACCATGTCTCGAACATTTTTAGGTATAATCACCCTATAACCCCATAATAAACATTCTTTCTCCACTGAAATCTCATTTTTTCTTTTAAAATATGGTTCATAGTCTTCTCCAAGATCATTTTTTAATGGCCAACCATCTCTACTATATCTAAGAATATCACACATAATTTTATCTTTACTTGTTTCCTTCTGAATAATTTGCCAATCTAAAGTATTTAAGTTTGAGTTATTCAAATAATTAATTGTGTTAACGTCAAAACTTTTTTTAGTGATACCTAAACTTTCACAACTGTCATTTTTACAATTCATGCTAACACGTGACAAATAATCTGCTGGATTATTTTTTGACTTTATATGTTGAATTTCATAGTCAAAACCACTCAAAAATATTGACCAATATTGCAGACGTCTGGCTGCCATTTTTGGTATGCCATACTTAGGTCCTAAAATCTTTGCTAGTGCCTCATTATCAGTCTGTAAGATGAATTTATGCCCAAACAAAAACTCATAGAATTTACTAACTCCAAAGATAATGGCATAAGCCTCTTTCTCCAAAATTGGATATTTCATTTGAGTGTCATTCAATTTTTTACTTGCAAATGCAACAGGTTTTACGACATTATCACTGTCCTTTATAGATAGGACTGCAGCCACACCAGTATCCGCAGAGTCACATGTTAATATAATAGTTGACTTTTGATCAAAATGTGACAAAGCAGGTGTGTTTGCAAGTGCTGTTTTGATTTCATGAAATGAATTATCACATTCTTTGGTCCATTCAAATTTATCTTTCTTTAAACAATCATACAATGGTTTTAATGTTATTGCCATGTTCTGCAAAAATCTGTTGTAGTAATTTACTTTTCCAAGAAATGATTTTAACATTTTCATATTATCTGGACATGGCAAAGATAACAATGGTTCTATTTTACTTTTTATAATTTTGACACCACTTTTATTTACTTCAAATCCAAAAATATCCTGTTTTT
Source organism: Pandemis cinnamomeana (assembly GCA_932294345.1). Lineage (NCBI taxonomy): Eukaryota > Metazoa > Arthropoda > Insecta > Lepidoptera > Tortricidae > Pandemis > Pandemis cinnamomeana. The sequence goes on along the minus strand of OW028721.1, from coordinate 1,359,641 downwards.
CTTCAAAAAATTTACATTTATTTATTTTTAATCTTAACCCTGACTCACTTAGTCTTTGCAGAGTCAATTTTAATTTTTTATATGTCTCTGACAATGTTTTTCCATATACATATATGTTGTCAATATATACAATCACATCTAACCCATTCAGTTTTTGAGCCATTAACCTTTGGAATGACCCAGGACCCGTACTGACACCAAAAGGCAAATATAAGTATTTGTAGATCCCCTCCTCTGTAACAATAGTTACTAGTTCCTGTGATTCTTCATCCAATGGGGCCTGTAAATATGCCTCCTTTAAATCCAACTCACAAAAATAGCTGTTGCCTTGTATTTTCATCAACATATCATTAATTGTTGGTAGTGGATAATGATCAATCTGCAAATACTTATTTATTGTGATTCGGAAATCACCACATAAGCGAACTGTTCCATCCGGTTTTAGAACTGGCACCACTGGAGTACCCCACACCGAGTACTCAACAGGTTGAATTCGTTTATTTTCTACCAATCTTTTAATTTCTTCCTTAACTTTTTCCTTTAAAGCAAATGGGACAGTTCTGACAGGCATGAATATGGGTTTAGCTTCTGGGTCCATTGCTAAATGGATTGGGTCTCCTTTAAACTCCCCCATACCTGGTTCAAACAGCTCAGAAAAATCGTTTTTTACAGTTTTAATTAATTTATCTTTACTTATTCCTTCACAAATTTTTTGTTCAAACCTTGGGGGCCACAATTGTAACAAAGAGAGCCAATCTTTTCCAATTATTTTTGGTAAACCATCTTTCACCACAAACAATCTTTGGCCACATACTTTTACAGACTCATAATTGATATTTAAATTTTCAATCACTCCTAGTGGTGTTGAAGTTGATTGATCAAAGTTAGTAAATATGACATTACAGTAGTACACAACTGATATGGCTCACCGATATACCTGCGCAGAAGACGCATTTCAGAAGCGCGGGAAATGCAATTGACCAATCGGTATACTGCACGCACGGCGCGTCTTTTTCCTGTGCCGCTATTGGTGGGTTGCTGCCACCATGTTAGCGCGCGCCGCTTGGCATGTTAGTCAGTCGCCATACTTCCGAGTGAGTACACGCGTTGCTGACAAAAGTACACATAGTGGCAAAAAAAGTATTCTATTTCTTGACAGTGCCAAAATGAGTTCTTTAAAAAGAGGCCGGCCGCTTAAAAGACAAGCAAGGGAGATCGTGCATAATGTGCACGAGTTTATGACGAAGGAAGCTCATGATGCTAAAAACACAACTTTTTCAAAAGAACGCTTTTTAAAAGTTATTGACCGAACGGCGGAAGCGACTCGCATTTCAAAAAGGACAATTACGAGGATTCTGGCGGAAAACGATCAATCTACGAGCACTGCGGGCCCTTCATTCAGAACTCCGAAAAAGGGCAAATTGAAATTAACGCACCGCCAAGAATTGGACGATTTTGCGTACCAGGCCATACGCAGAAAAATTTATAACTTTCACCTTGTTGAAAAACAGGTGGTAACAATTAAATCTCTATTGGAGAAATTAAAAGACGACATAGACTTTAGAGGAAGCAGAGAAACGCTGCGCAGAATTATCAAAGAGATGGGTTTTAAGTTTAGAAAAACTCAGACCAACCGAAAATTGCTAGCAGAAAAACATGAGGTTAGGCTCTTAAGGATTAAATTTTTAAGAAAAGTAAAAAACTATCGGCATGAAGGAAGACCAATTGTATATGGTGATGAGACTTATGTTCATACAACACATACTAAAGAACAAGCGTGGTCAGACGCACAGGGCAAAGGCATAAAAAAACCTATTTCGAAAGGCCCGAGGTTAATTATAGTCCATGCCGGTAGTGCCAGTGGTTTTATACCGAATGCTTTATTAATATATAAATCGGCTCAGACAAGTGGAGATTACCACAGCGAGATGAACAAAGAAAATTACGAGAAATGGTTGCAAGAAAAATTAATTCCCAATCTCCAACCGAATTCTGTGTTCGTTATTGACAACGCGTCATATCACAGCACATTAGAGGATCGAGCACCGAATTCAAATTCGACAAAAAAGGCAATGCAAGATTGGCTAATAAGCAAAAATATACCCTTCGACAGCAAATCATATAAACCGGAATTGTACGGTATAATCAAACGTCATAAGCACCACTACATAAAATACTCGCTTGACACCATCATGGAAGCTCACGGCCACACTGTCTTAAGACTCCCTCCCTATCACCCAGATTTTAATCCGATAGAGAACATCTGGTCGCAAGTTAAAGGGCATGTAAGTAAGTTTAATGTTGCCATGAACTTGACTGAAGTGCAACGCCTCTTAAATGAAAAATTTTCATCGATTGGACAGGAGGAATGGAAAAAAGCCGTCGATCATGCTATTAAATGTGAGGACGAATTTATGACGTTTGAAGAAGCCATTGATGAGAGACTGGATCAATTTATCATAAATCCGAACGAAGAGTCATCGTCATCGTCTTCGAGCTCCAGTGATGCCAGTGCCAGTAGCAGCGATGGACATAGTGACGTTGAGATAGAGGGTGTTCGTCCTTTATAATTTGTTAAATAAACCGTCATTTTATAAACCATTGCCTTAGTTATTGAAATGAGCCCATATCCTTCCAATAAAAAATAAAAGAAAATTCACAAATAAAAAATTCGGAAAATCCCTTCTTAGAGCACCTACAGATCCTCTAGGAATATTATCTACTAATTATAGTCTTAATTATTTACCTTGTGTTTTTATCCCGTGGGAAATTTGAAAAATTCCTTTGTAAGTGCATCTTTATACTAATCAAGGAATAATGTGTAGGCATGCTAAATTTAATGTCTGTAGCTTTATTAATACAACATTTCGGAATTTTCCAATCCCGTGGGAAAATCGGGATAAAAAGTATCTTATGTCCGTTTCCTGGTTCTAAGCTACCTCCCTACCAATTTTCAGCCAAATCGGTTCAGCCGTTCTCGAGTTATAAATAGTGTAACTAACACGACTTTCTTTTTTTATGTATATAACTAGATATTATATTATACGATACGAAAATGTCAATATCACACTATAAAGATTAATTAAATTATTATTAGGTATACAATACAATTGAATTAGGCTATATTAAGGAAAATTATATTTTTTATAAAAAATAAAAACTGTTTATTTACCGTTAAAATGGCCTGCATTATAATTCAAAAAGAGGGGTGGCTTGCGTGAGTGAGACGAATAACAGGTGCACTGTAATTTGCACCTTGTATCTATAAGACATAAGACTGATTAAAAGTTTGAATCGTACCTTCGGCTATCATCGGAATAGTTTGTTCGTATCTGCGCGGCCGAAAATGCACGACGCGCCATATCAGATGTGTACTACTGTACGCTGTTTCATTTCCAACTCTGGAAAATATTGTAACTTTTCAGCTAAAGTAATGGTACTCACGTCCGCACCGGTGTCAACCTCAAATTCCAAAACTTTTCCGTTCACTGAAATTTTCAAAGTAGCAGCTGGAATTTTTCCTTTTTCGTTGAAGTAAAATATATCAAAAATTTCAGTGTTCGGTGAAGTTTTTTCTTTTTCATCACATAACTCCTTATCTTCTAAATCACTAGTTTCCACTACATTTACATTCTTCACTTTAAATCCCTTATATTTGCCACACATTTTATAAATATGTCCTTTTGTACCACATTCACTACAGAATTTTTCACGCAACGAACACTGCACTTTCATGTGTCCACTCTTGCCGCAACAAAAACATGTAATATCTTGCTTATTCACTGGAACTGTGCTTTGTCGAGGTCCACTGTTTTTGTTTTTGTAGTAATTTCGTCCTTGTAATTTAAACATTTGTGTTCGTTCCTGTTCCTTCTCATGAGTATACACCAGCTTATATGCTGTCTCTGCAGTTTTACCAATCTTGATCAAGACATCCAGTGATTTGTCCGCTTCTTTCAATAATTCAAATTTGACTGCATCACAATAAGTTCCATTCAATAATCTTTCTTTAATTTCGTCGTCTAAACTTTTAAAACCGCAGTTTGTGGACAATTTTTTAAGTTCCATTACGTATTGTTCTATAGTTTCGTCAAGTTTTTGACATCTTTTTCGGAACTCTGCTTGATGTAAGGCATGGTTTTTCACTGGATGGTAATATTTTTTTAATTTTTCGCATATATTTTCATATGTTTCGCTAACCGGAGAATTGGGAGCACATAAAGTTGTTAACAAGTCGTACACCTTGGTGCTTAGTTTGGTAATGAGTAAGGGCACCCTTTTTGTTACCGGTATATCGTTAAGCAGAACAAAACACTCAAATTGTTGCCGGTATGCATTCCAGTTCTCACCAGTAAACACTTCTAATGTAGCGATTGCCGCCATGATGGAGTTATTTCCAGAATTGTCTTGTTTAATTTCATCCATATATTTTCGTAAATATGTTCTAACCTCACTAATAGAATGAGTGTCGCAAAATAATGTTTTTCCGGCTAAATTATTGGCAATTTCTATTAGTTCATTCTTAGATTTTTCTTGAATCCACGTTCTTTTTCCTCGTTTGATTTCTTGTGTGATAAAATCCATTTATGTGACACCGGCCGGCACCATTTTTTTTTTCGCTATCAGTTTTTCTTATTATTTTTTATGTTGAGTTATATTTATATACCCGCTTTTTACGCACTTTTAGGTCGTTTCACTCTCGTCGCCAATGTTATATCTACTAATTGTTGATGTAATTAATTAATACATGAAAACACGCAAATTTATTAATTGCATATTTATTTGAACCACAGACTATCTACTACAGAGTATAACCCACTGGACACACTGCTGCCCTCTATATCACTATACAACAATTTTTATTTTTGTTTCGCTTTGCCCTTTTGCACTAGTTTAGGTTCCATGTATATTTCACTATTGACATACACTATTATATTTTACCCCAATTTTATTTTAAAATTTAATTGCCATTTTGCACTAGCCTAGGTTTTGTTCACTTATTGCTGACATACATACTTTGACATTCTTTATTTTATTCCACTTTGATTGGCCCTTTTGCACTAGATTAGGTTTCATGTATATTTTATCATTGACATATACTATTATATTTTACCCCAATTTTACCCTTAATGCATACCCTTATTTTGTCTTGTTTTGTCCCGGCTGAGTGGGTACAGACACTGAGCACTGGAGTTCCCCGCAAATAAATATCACAGCACATCACAGGTACTGGGGCCCGGAACCATTGGCCACACTTATGGCTACTGTATAATTAGGTTAAGTTAGGTAAATAATGTAATAGTTAAGAGTTACCGGCACAATATTCCCTCCCCATATCCCCTCCAAATTGAAAGTGTGACAGCGGAAGGGCAAAAGAAGGGCAACCAGTGAGAAAAGAGCAAGGTTGCCCCGATCAAAAGAGGACAACAAATGTCCCCCAGGATCCTAGAAAAGAGAAGCTAAAGATCCACCCTTCCGCTGAGAGGTAAAATATGATATTAGACTAATATGTAAGATGTAAATAATAGAATTAGAATATATTGTGCCGGTAACCACCCCCTCCCCATCCCTTAGAATAAGATTTATCCCTCCCCCCTCCCTTTCCTACCCATCTAGACTTTAAAGCTTAAAATCAACAGATGAATTATTAAATAGCAGAAAACTCGGGATTAAACACCTGAGGTAACAAGAGGGAGTGTTGAGAGGTACCTAGTACCTCCCAACACTTGTAAAAAAAAAAAAAAAAAAAATACCAACCTATCCGCTCCACCGAGCAACCCCCCGCGAAGTGTCCGAAGCCCACGCACCGGTAGCACTGGATAACCGGTGAGTGGTCCTTCGCCAGCAGCACCTGGTACCCCAGCCGCACCCTCCTGTCTCTGAGGCGGTCCCAGGTCCTCGGGTCGACCTCCAATATTATGTTGGAGATGTCCGAGTCCTGCCCTTTGTCCGCCTCAGGACCTTGATGTGCGTAGCTTCGTCACCAGGCGCTGCTGCCAAGAGGCCCCCGTTTTGCTTATCCAGTGCCGCCGGTATCTGGGCGTCGGTCAGGTCCGCGGAGGCGCCCACGAGCCGGATCAGGGGTTTTTTCATGGAGGGGGCGCTCACCTCCATGTCAGGGCACCTCCTCCTTATTTCGCCCACCATCCTGCTCCGGTCCGACTCCGATGCGAGCCCAAGGACCGCTTTCTGGTTTCGGACTCCTCTGAAAAAGTTTACGCCCACTCCCAGCTGCGACGCGTCGACCCTTTGTTTGAGGGTGTTTATGATCGTTGAGCTGGTGTGCCCCGGGTCCTTTGAGACCAGGACCAGGGGGAAACTCTGTATCGGGGCGATCGGTCGTTTGTCCTCGGCAGTTCTCCTCCTTCTTCTGGCCTCGGCTCTAGTTGTAACCTCCGTCCACTGGCCATCATCGTCACCCTGGCCGCCGGGGGATCTCGCGTCTCCGCGGCCCTCGATCTCATCTCTCAGGCTGGGCGCGCTTGCTGCGACGCTGCTGGGCGCGAACACCGCCGCCGCCTGCATTTCCTCTTTGAGGTCGGCGAAGCAATTTGTCTGGTTCTGTTGGAGCCGGGTGATAGCCGATCTCAGTGCCTCCCCCGTCTCCCGAATTTCTTCGGCCGCGCTCGCCGCCACCCCGGGGGCGCCCCTCAGCAGTTCGACGCCCTCCGCGACCGCCGCGACCGCCCGGCCGACCAGCTCAAGTCTATCCTCCAGCCTGGAGCCGCTTCCCGCGCCTTTTAACTGAGCGTCTGATGCTAGTGCGACCGCCCTGCTCAGGTCCGAGTTCAGGGCTGTGAGTTCCCTGATTTCGGACCTGAGCTTGGCGATCTCCATCATCAGTTCTTCCCTGGCAAGTCCGTCTTCCTCCGGGGGTGTGCGACAGATTTCGCTCCGCAGGGCTGCGATCTCCTTGAAGAGAGCCCTGCTGGTTTCGCCGCTCCGCGAGTCCGCCGCCCCTCCGGCGCATCCCCTGCATCGGTCCCCACTGTGCCCCGGCCTCTGTTTGAGGGCGTCCAGCGCGTCCCCGACGTCCGACACCAGGATTTTCCTCTGTGCTCCTAGGTCCTTCGTGATGGTATGGAGGAGCTCCTCTGACCTTTGCCTCGCAGCCCTGTCCGCCTCCATCGCCGCCGCCAGCCGGCCCGAGTGAACCTTTTCCATTGCTACAGTCTTCCTGGCATGGTTCGCCTTTTCTCTCTGGAGCTCTGTGAGGTGTCTCGTCCTGGAGTCCGCCAGCCTGAGTATCATTTCGTACATGGCCTGTAGGCTCTCAACCAGCGTCTCCCGAACCGACCTTTTCAGGTTCCCCGAGGACTCCATGGCTGCCTTTGCCGCCTGTACGATGTCATTTGCCTTTCTTGGGAGCTCGCTGAGCAGGCCCCCCCCGCACGCGGCCGACGAATACGTCGACCCATCCCAGAAGCTGCCAGCAGCGTCGCGGGCGTCCTCCGGGTCGGGGGGCTCACTGGCCACCGCGGAGCGGTTGCGGATCTCCGCCGCCTCCGCCTCCCTGAGCTGGATCTTTATCCTTAGGAGTGCTGACTCCGACCTGGACCCGGACTCCGTTCGCTGCCTCTTCATGAAGGGGATGCAGTGGGATGGAGTCGAGGCGGCATACGGGGTCCCCACGGCGCCCTCAGCCACAGACTCCTCTAGAGGAGCCGTCGAGGGCGGTGGTTCCGTCGGCCGCCCAGTCGACTCCCCCCCACCTCCCCCTTGCCTCAGAATTCTGAAATTCATCAATACAAAGATCCTTGTTACAAACATCAATGGCAACACCCACTGACCTGCTTAGCAATTGGGCAGCTAGCCTTACTTTCATCTTTTGAGTTCGGAAATCAATGTGTCGCGCTGAAAGTTTATTCGCGAGATGTAGACCTTCGCTCTTTTGTAAAGACTGCAAATTTTCGACAAATCTGAAATCAATTTTACGCCCCATATTGTCATAAAATATTTTGTGGTCGGCGAAACAATTCCTAATTAGTTTGATTAAGTGACATGGATCAAACAAAATATTGTACTTTTTACCATTGTACATAAAGTATGGTTTATAAGGTGGTTTAAGTAGAGATGCACCAAGTGTTTGAGCCATAGTAAGATTCGATGCGATGCCGTCAAATGTTATAGCAACCACGTCACAATTTGTATCTTTTAATAAATCGAGACATATTTTTAATAATCTTGATTTTTCACTAGCTGTGAAGCTTTTAGCCGGAAAAAAACCAACAGGCAGTTTCCAGTATCCATTTACAGCGACGACCAAAAAAACAAGAACTTCCTTAGCAATTTCTATCTCGTCACCACACAAATCGTTTCCTACATTTACGTACCCATAGTGTTTTTTACCTACAAATTCTGTTTCTTCTCTTATTTTGATTTCATCAAAAGTCAAGTTGACGTAAATCGGTTTCTTTTTAGCAATTTCAGAAATCGTGTTGAACGATTCTTTAGTAAACCCTGGCTCGCAATTTAAACGAGAATACCACTTTTGCAGAGTATTAACATGTGGTAAACATAGATCGAATTTATCTCTAATATAAACATAGCTCCTAGGACTGTAAAAATGTATAGTTAAAGCTAATTTCTTGAGCTCTTCGTCATACTCGGCCGTGCGACTGATTTTTCCGGTAGCTCTTCCATTTACCCTATTAACCAATTGTTGCAGTAAATCGTTGCGGCACGCGACTTCAACATCATTACGATGATTTTCAAGTCCTGGTCTGTCATTTAATTCTTTAACAACCTCTTGTAAAGCAAGAATTCGTTTTGTCATCCTTTTGGCTTTTTCCCTTAAATTTTTTAAAACCCTATTTTTTTGTAAAATTTTTCGTTTTAGTTTTGTATTACGGTCCATCAATTTTCTTTTCCTTGGAGTCAGGATTAGGTTTGAGGGCCCAGGCGTTGGTTCAGCAAGCGGTAGGTTTGAGGGCCCAGGCGTAGGTTCAGCAAGTGGGGATGGAGTCACTACCTCTGGCGAAAGAGTAATGTCCCTGTTGACATACGAAGATACCGGTCTCCTTCGTGGCAGTTTAACCTATAAACAAATTGTATAAATTGTACACCATAATACTAGTTACACGCTAGATTAAGTATCCAACCCTGTGGAGATACGGCACAACGCTAGGGAGATGATGATGACGATGATGATATTAGTTACACGCTCTTATTTATTTAATGTTAGCTAGAGATGCAGGTTGCAAGAATTATACTTACAGGAACAAATAATGTAGGTATCGAGTCCTTCATTAGTACACGGCGATGTTTTCTTTGTATAAAACATTTGCCGTCAAAATGTTTGCTACAGATAGTGGAGTTCGTACTAGGAGTCCAATCTGGTCTATTTATAGTCCGCATCCATTTTTCCATCAATGCTGAATTGCGAGGAAACCTGAAAAAATATCAGATATTCATTTACCAAGGTTTGAATACTTTTAGGTACTTAAATAATAAGTACCTAATAAACAATTTGCACTACCTTACCTTACCTTACCTTACCTTACCTTACCTGTGAAAAGTGTGTTTATTCGGATTATTTCGCCTTGTAACGTCACATCCAGGTACAGAACACGAGACCATAATTGTAAAACGTAATATTCACAATTTTTATCGAAGAATCAGCATAAAAAAACACAAATCAGCAGCAGTATAACTCTGCTCAAAGTGAAAAGGATGTTGATCACTTTCACGTTTGTAATATAGGGGACGTAGCAAGTTGATGACGTTAGGACATTCTCCTAACAGAGTAAGCTGTCCCTCCAGCCTCTCCGCGGGTGATAACGTCGTATGATAGGAGAATCGACGGATATCTCCTTCGAGTACAGCTCGAGCTGCATATTCAGCTGCTGTCTCTCCTGCTCGCATATCTGGGCACTTCAAAATTTCCAATTGATTAGATACGAACAGACTCCTCTTTCCAGTAATCTTCGTATCTAAAGCGCCGCCTACCATTTTAGGTACGACCTTTTGCATATTTGACATAAATGGTGTTAAACCCATGGTGTCTCTGCCAACACTGGTGTTGACATTGTAATCTGCTGGGATGATCTCGTCCGGATTTTCCAAGACATGATCTGCTGTCCAACGACAGGCAGGAATTGGGTTGTTTTCATGGAATCTACGCCTCACAAGTTCGGGCGTTTCCCTGTCCGCTAGTTCCACTACTGTTTCTCTCAAGGTGGATAGCATCACGCTCTCTGGGCGTGGTTGTAAATTACCATCGGCATCTCTCCGAGGTTCAGCGATGACAGGTAGATGTACCACATCTAACACGTCGGTCACTAGGCCGACAGCGTCAATGGCCATTTTGATGGCATGCGGATATGTATTGTATCGAGAAATATCTTCCAGGAAGTCGGCTCTTGCCGGTTGGTGTCGATAGATAGTAGCTGGATCTCTGAAAGTTACTCCAGATTCTCTCTGCACCTTAATGATTTTAGCTTCCATTGAAGCGAGGAATACACGGTACATTTGATGAATGTCCGGTAATACGACTGTTGCTCTATGGTGATGAGCCAGATAAGTCGTGAAAAGGCATCCGAATCCAATAGCCCTCGTCGTAACGGGGATCATCTGCGGCTGTTTGACAACATTCTCAGTAAGCTTACCAAGTTGTTCAGAACTTAAACCTACGAATAGCTCCTTTTTGATTTCTTCTTGATTTTGTGCGGTAAATGCCATTCCAGTTTTAAGCCGGTGCTGTTCCATTCTTCCCTTATTATAGGTACTTCTTGACTTTGATTCATTGCCTTTATTCCTCTTTGGTGGTACAAACTTGCGCTTGTCCACGGGTCGTTCTCGTACATTGTGGTCGTGTTGACTTTCGTCGGTATGGTTGGTATATCTTGAAGACATAATGGTGTTGTGGGGCTGATATCAGTATCCCAATAAATCTATGGTCTGATAAGATGCACCTTTATGGAAAATGGATGATAAATATGATACAACATGACTGCCGTGTCATCCCTATGTCATGTAACTCTAAAAGCATAGTTTTGAGTAAAATCGGTTTAAAGTTTTTTTCGTAATTCGTAGTTTATTTTGAAATCAAGCAGCAAAAATAAAAATAAAAATACTCAAATAGATTTGTGTTAGGCTTATGCATATTATGTAATACCTAGATTATTAATGTTTTGTATACTATATAAGTTATAGGCTATAAAGGAGTTAGGCATAACAGGTTCGCCATACAAACTCTGTTTTGCGGTGCCCTGTATCTCAAGATACATGACTTAGGCGTAACACGCACTATCGTAAGCATAGTTGGGATTTGCAAATAAGCACTATCGTAATCAAACAATTTACTTCCTTACACATTTATTTCGCGAATTTAGTTTAAAATCACATAATATACTTAAATATATACATAGGAAACTAAATAATATTGAAAACATCTCTTTCCGAGCCAATTACTTGCCGAAATTAAGCAAAATATGGTTCGAAAAATTCCATTGACAAAATCGTATTTACCTGTGAAAAGTGTGTTTATTCGGATTATTTCGCCTTGTAACGTCACATCCAGGTACAGAACACGAGACCATAATTGTAAAACGTAATATTCACAATTTTTATCGAAGAATCAGCATAAAAAAACACAAATCAGCAGCAGTATAACTCTGCTCAAAGTGAAAAGGATGTTGATCACTTTCACGTTTGTAATATAGGGGACGTAGCAAGTTGATGACGTTAGGACATTCTCCTAACAGAGTAAGCTGTCCCTCCAGTCTCTCCGCGGGTGATAACGTCGTATGATAGGAGAATCGACGGATATCTCCTTCGAGTACAGCTCGAGCTGCATATTCAGCTGCTGTCTCTCCTGCTCGCATATCTGGGCACTTCAAATTTTCCAATTGATTAGATACGAACAGACTCCTCTTTCCAGTAATCTTCGTATCTAAAGCGCCGCCTACCATTTTAGGTACGACCTTTTGCATATTTGACATAAATGGTGTTAAACCCATGGTGTCTCTGCCAACACTGGTGTTGACATTGTAATCTGCTGGGATGATCTCGTCCGGATTTTCCAAGACATGATCTGCTGTCCAACGACAGGCAGGAATTGGGTTGTTTTCATGGAATCTACGCCTCACAAGTTCGGGCGTTTCCCTGTCCGCTAGTTCCACTACTGTTTCTCTCAAGGTGGATAGCATCACGCTCTCTGGGCGTGGTTGTAAATTACCATCGGCATCTCTCCGAGGTTCAGCGATGACAGGTAGATGTACCACATCTAACACGTCGGTCACTAGGCCGACAGCGTCAATGGCCATTTTGATGGCATGCGGATATGTATTGTATCGAGAAATATCTTCCAGGAAGTCGGCTCTTGCCGGTTGGTGTCGATAGATAGTAGCTGGATCTCTGAAAGTTACTCCAGATTCTCTCTGCACCTTAATGATTTTAGCTTCCATTGAAGCGAGGAATACACGGTACATTTGATGAATGTCCGGTAATACGACTGTTGCTCTATGGTGATGAGCCAGATAAGTCGTGAAAAGGCATCCGAATCCAATAGCCCTCGTCGTAACGGGGATCATCTGCGGCTGTTTGACAACATTCTCAGTAAGCTTACCAAGTTGTTCAGAACTTAAACCTACGAATAGCTCCTTTTTGATTTCTTCTTGATTTTGTGCGGTAAATGCCATTCCAGTTTTAAGCCGGTGCTGTTCCATTCTTCCCTTATTATAGGTACTTCTTGACTTTGATTCATTGCCTTTATTCCTCTTTGGTGGTACAAACTTGCGCTTGTCCACGGGTCGTTCTCGTACATTGTGGTCGTGTTGACTTTCGTCGGTATGGTTGGTATATCTTGAAGACATAATGGTGTTGTGGGGCTGATATCAGTATCCCAATAAATCTATGGTCTGATAAGATGCACCTTTATGGAAAATGGATGATAAATATGATACAACATGACTGCCGTGTCATCCCTATGTCATGTAACTCTAAAAGCATAGTTTTGAGTAAAATCGGTTTAAAGTTTTTTTCGTAATTCGTAGTTTATTTTGAAATCAAGCAGCAAAAATAAAAATAAAAATACTCAAATAGATTTGTGTTAGGCTTATGCATATTATGTAATACCTAGATTATTAATGTTTTGTATACTATATAAGTTATAGGCTATAAAGGAGTTAGGCATAACAGGTTCGCCATACAAACTCTGTTTTGCGGTGCCCTGTATCTCAAGATACATGACTTAGGCGTAACACGCACTATCGTAAGCATAGTTGGGATTTGCAAATAAGCACTATCGTAATCAAACAATTTACTTCCTTACACATTTATTTCGCGAATTTAGTTTAAAATCACATAATATACTTAAATATATACATAGGAAACTAAATAATATTGAAAACATCTCTTTCCGAGCCAATTACTTGCCGAAATTAAGCAAAATATGGTTCGAAAAATTCCATTGACAAAATCGTATTTACCTGTGAAAAGTGTGTTTATTCGGATTATTTCGCCTTGTAACGTCACATCCAGGTACAGAACACGAGACCATAATTGTAAAACGTAATATTCACAATTTTTATCGAAGAATCAGCATAAAAAAACACAAATCAGCAGCAGTATAACTCTGCTCAAAGTGAAAAGGATGTTGATCACTTTCACGTTTGTAATATAGGGGACGTAGCAAGTTGATGACGTTAGGACATTCTCCTAACAGAGTAAGCTGTCCCTCCAGCCTCTCCGCGGGTGATAACGTCGTATGATAGGAGAATCGACGGATATCTCCTTCGAGTACAGCTCGAGCTGCATATTCAGCTGCTGTCTCTCCTGCTCGCATATCTGGGCACTTCAAATTTTCCAATTGATTAGATACGAACAGACTCCTCTTTCCAGTAATCTTCGTATCTAAAGCGCCGCCTACCATTTTAGGTACGACCTTTTGCATATTTGACATAAATGGTGTTAAACCCATGGTGTCTCTGCCAACACTGGTGTTGACATTGTAATCTGCTGGGATGATCTCGTCCGGATTTTCCAAGACATGATCTGCTGTCCAACGACAGGCAGGAATTGGGTTGTTTTCATGGAATCTACGCCTCACAAGTTCGGGCGTTTCCCTGTCCGCTAGTTCCACTACTGTTTCTCTCAAGGTGGATAGCATCACGCTCTCTGGGCGTGGTTGTAAATTACCATCGGCATCTCTCCGAGGTTCAGCGATGACAGGTAGATGTACCACATCTAACACGTCGGTCACTAGGCCGACAGCGTCAATGGCCATTTTGATGGCATGCGGATATGTATTGTATCGAGAAATATCTTCCAGGAAGTCGGCTCTTGCCGGTTGGTGTCGATAGATAGTAGCTGGATCTCTGAAAGTTACTCCAGATTCTCTCTGCACCTTAATGATTTTAGCTTCCATTGAAGCGAGGAATACACGGTACATTTGATGAATGTCCGGTAATACGACTGTTGCTCTATGGTGATGAGCCAGATAAGTCGTGAAAAGGCATCCGAATCCAATAGCCCTCGTCGTAACGGGGATCATCTGCGGCTGTTTGACAACATTCTCAGTAAGCTTACCAAGTTGTTCAGAACTTAAACCTACGAATAGCTCCTTTTTGATTTCTTCTTGATTTTGTGCGGTAAATGCCATTCCAGTTTTAAGCCGGTGCTGTTCCATTCTTCCCTTATTATAGGTACTTCTTGACTTTGATTCATTGCCTTTATTCCTCTTTGGTGGTACAAACTTGCGCTTGTCCACGGGTCGTTCTCGTACATTGTGGTCGTGTTGACTTTCGTCGGTATGGTTGGTATATCTTGAAGACATAATGGTGTTGTGGGGCTGATATCAGTATCCCAATAAATCTATGGTCTGATAAGATGCACCTTTATGGAAAATGGATGATAAATATGATACAACATGAGGGACAGAACTATGGAATACATCCACAATATTATATTTACAATAGTGCCACCATTGTTTCAGACAGCTACTGTATTGCTTAACACTATTATCAGAGAGATGCCATCATAACATGGATTCCGCTTTCTGATATCATGCGTCTGGCAAATGCTTGCCTGATAAGACACACGCCCCCAGGATAAGCTTCGTGTGAGTTATATAAAATATAGTTCTTCGAGTAAGTTGGGTCTTTAATGAAATTTTCGTTAAAAATTACACACGATTTATTTATTAAAAAAAAAATACAATTTCTCCCGACGACAGGAGTGCGAGCGACCGAGGTTAGGTACGAACTGGTGAAGGACGGTGGGTTGCGTCCTCTTGATCTTACACCACTCAGCACTAAGGGCTATGGCGCTCACACACATAACCACATAACATGTGCATCGGGTGTGGTGTTCTGGAAGGAGAAGTAAGGAGACTTTCAGATGGTCCACAAGTAATGACATCAGATAACATCAAAGATTTCAGTAAGGGGTACCAAGGTTGTGATGGCCATATAGGGAAGACTTGCCTGTGGCTTTGTCAATCTTAATTTTTTGGACAGTTTTAGTTAATAAGCAAAAAGGTGGGAAAGCATAGAAAAAGAATTTACTCCATTTGATGGTAAACGCATCTATATTTTTTGCAAAAGGATCTCTATGCCATGATATATAGGTAATGTTTACACTTTGTATTTGTTCGGGATGCGAACAAAACAAGTCAATGTCTGGAGCTCCAAAGTTGTTATTAATCTTTTGAAAAAAGCTGTCAGATAACCAGAGATGTACAAAATACTTTTCGAAAAGTATTTAAATACAAAATGCAAATACTTTTTTAATATAGTATTTCAAATGCAAGATAGAAAACACTTTTGCCTTTTGTATTTAAATACTAAATACAAAATATGTATTTTCAAAATACTTTATTGAAATAAAATACTTTATGGTAAAATTACTGGTTTTCTTTATTTATTAAAGATTTTAAAATCACAAGCTCTTCAAAAAGAGCATCTGACATGTTGCGTCTGTGTGGACGCATAATCATACCACCATACGAAAATAGCCTTTCCACTGGTGCTGAACTCGGGAAACAAGTGTTGTACTGTAAAAACACTTTTTTTATAGTTGGATATGTGTTGAATATTATTGGTCAGATTTATATGCGTTTTGTTTCATCTGTCATTTTGCGCATAGACTTTCAAAGCTGCTGCGCCACTAGTAGCCATTTTTTGTTTTTACTGAATCGCGGAATGCTTTAGAAAAATGAAGCTTAGAATAAAAAAGTATTTTGTATTTTACAAACCATTTTACAAATACAAAATACGTCTTGAATAGTATTTCAAATAAAATACTTTTTAAAAAAAGTACTTAAGTACAAAATCCAAAATACGTGTTTAGTATTTTGTATTTGTATTTTAAATACAAGTATTTCAAATATGTCACAACTCTGCAGATAACTCCCATTCAGTATCAATATTAGTGTAACGGGATTCAAAATCAGCATCAGTATTGTCCTTTGATTTTACGTAGGATGCGAAAATCCATAATTTTCTTGACTCACACCACTTCCAAATAAGTTTTGCTAATCTACTTAGCGTAGGTATTTGAACTGCCCCCATGTGATTAATATATGAGATTGCAGTTGTATTGTCAATTCTAAGCAATACCTCACAGTTTCTTAGCCCACTTGCAAAACATCCCTATGCTATGCAAAAAAGCGGCCAGTATGCCTAGCACGAAAGCATACGAAAGTCTCGTCGCGCGCGAGATGGATTACCCGTCTCTGTTTAGAACGAATAGTAAGAAAAGGACAGGCAATCTATCTCGCGCGCGACGCGACTTTTATGCGCTTTCGTGCTAGACGTACAAGTTGGTTAAAATCAAAGTGGCACGATTCGAACCCGCGCCCACTATTAGGCTACTGTACGTCTAGCACGAAAGCGCATAAAAGTCGCGTCGCGCGCGAGATAGATTGCCTGTCCTTTTCTTACTATTCGTTCTAAACAGAGACGGGTAATCCATCTCGCGCGCGACGCGACTTTCGTATGCTTTCGTGCTAGGCATATTGGTGTGGGTTCTGAAGTCTGCAGTGCTGAAGGATCTTGAATAATGAACTATTCTTGAGGTTCACTGATTTATTAATCAATCACTTAGATTAAACAGTTTACATGAATTTTATATAGTGAGAGGTGTTGAATACGTCTTTTTGTTACAAAATTTGTCGTCAGAGTGTGAAAGAGAGAGAAGATACATGTCCTGCTCACACTATGGCAGCGTTCAGTAGCGCTGCGTTTTGAGTATAATAAAATTGTATGAAAATATACTGACAACTGTTAATTTTAATTAACATATTTTTATGGACTTCTTTCTTAAACCTGTAATGTCTAGTTCTTTTATTATAATTACCCAACTAACATTAGGCGCTAATATAAGAGTTATAATAGAAATATAAAAGAGCTCAAAAGATCCTTAGGTCATTAGATAGTGCTATAACATAGGAGTTATAGCACGCTATAACTCTGCTATACCCCTGGATTGGGCACAAGCTCTTATGCTCTTAGGTTCCACTATGGCGATGTAGTGGAGTTACAGAGTGAATTTAAGAGATATAGGAGAGCAATTGTGGAGGTACAGTAGCGCAAACTGAGACTTAAAGCGCTGTATGAGTAGTATTTAAGCGACTAGTAACTCCTCAAGTGGTATGGTAGAGCCACATGCTGGTTACTGACACTTTGAGCGCTATAAAGGGAGTAAATGTATGAATATAAACTCCGTAAGGGGTATAGTAGATCTATGATGCGCCTTACTTACTGTTTGAGCGGTTAGAGCAGCGGTTCTTAACCTTTTTGGCTGGCGACCCAAATTATAAATATTTTTGAAGTCCGCGACCCAAATTTTTTTTAATTTTTTAATAATTTCGATTATTTAAAACTCCTTCCGGGAGCCGGGAGATTCCAGGAGAGTGTGGAACCGTACCCGCGACCCATCCCAAAACCGCCCGCGACCCAAATTTGGGTCGCGACCCGAGGTTAAGAACCGCTGGGTTAGAGGGTGGCAGTAAGGTAAATTGTAACACCTTGAGTTGCAGAATAAATCTACAATAGCAAATTTTAGCGCCTAATGATATAATTTTTTCCTTTTTTTGTGCATAATCGGCTATGCGGTAGTTTTTTATAACGTTGTTTCATGAATCATGAATGATATTTCCCCTGTCAAAACCACATTGTGTTTACGAAAATAAATGGCGGAGGTGAAATGCTACAATTGTAATGCATTATAAGTGGAAGCTAAAGCGTAATTTTCATTGCGAAGGAAAGTAAACTGTGAATATGTGTATATATTAGTAGCAAATAATTGAAGCGCCCACTCTTTGTTGTGTATTTATCAAAAAAAATGTATTACTTCACATGGAGCAAATATTTTTTTTACTAAATATGTAATAAAATTTTGCCTTTTGACTTAAAAGTGACGTGACTTTGGTATTAGAGCGCTAGAAAATAAATACCTTCGCTGTATTAAGTTTTCGTTTCGTATGTTTTACTGTTTTTAATAAACTTCATAACCTAAAAATGGCGGGCGCGTGAATTTGGAGATCCGTAGTCATTTATCAAAACCACTACCTAGCCCGCACAACTAATAGCTACACGTATCTCCTAGCTGAACGAGTGCTAAATTTTTTTTATTGTTTGATTTGCCAAATTGAAAAGATTTGTAACTTGAATACCTACACGCTACTGTCTGTCTACAAATACTTAAATACTGTAAAATGCTGAAATTTTTCTCAATCGCCCATGCCCTCAATTTTTCATTTAAATGAAGATTTAAAAGAATATATTCACTCGGATGATCTTTATCATCACTACTCAATGAGTAATGTATGTATGTATGTAAACTCTTTATTGCACATAAAAATTAAAAAATACAAAAATACACAGAAAAAACAGAGTAATAACATCGGTCCTTTTCGGAAATATCATAACTTGCAGTTGCGATATCACTTCTATTACATACGGAACCCTCATCTTCATGACGCGACTTGCGAGTTGCGACGCCATTTTATGCTTACGTGACCGCAGAGTTACTTAAAGTGGTAACGAACTCAATAATTCAACCTTAAATAACATGGAGGCTATATTTGACACTATAAGTTGTATTAATAGGGAGAAATATCCCTTCTATTCCGCCCTAAGTTATACAAGGGAGTTTTGTACCCCTTTAGGAATTCGGTGCTGTAAAAGATTTAATGAACACCATTTTAGAGCTAGTAGCGTTAATTGCTCCTTTTGTGCAACTATCAGTGCTCAGAAAGAGTTTGTGGTCGCTTGCTTAGAACTTTAGAAGTTAATAGTATATGTTAATTTCTTATATGGATCTTATAGTAATAAGATTCGCTCAAAGCTATAACACAGAAGCTTTGGTCTGTATTATAGAGATAATAATCGCTTCTCTACGCGTTTAACCTCCATACATTGCTCTTATGAACTTGCTTTGTCACTATAAGGGTTATATTTTATTACTAACACTCTTATGTCGTCACAAACTATAATTGTCGCCACTACTCTACCTTCGCAACACTTTAGGTTCTAAAGTAAGGTCTATTTGCAGCCATAATGTTTGTTGGGTAACTACGTATATTACGGTTTAGTCTTATCAAATTCTGGCTGGACATTTACATTCAATTGAGGTGTTAAAAACGGATATGGTACTAAAAGTTTAGTTTTTAAATTTCTGTTCATTAAAAGTTGAGCAGGTAAAAAATTTGTACCAGACAGGTGAGGACCTGTATTGTAGCAAAGCTATCCTATAATCGGTTTTGTCTTCATTACATAATCGTTAACATTTTCCTACTAATTTGTACTCCTCGTTCTGACATTCCATTCGACTGTGCATATCGAGGACTTGAAAAGATAAACTTGAATCCAAATTCTGAAGCAAAATTCTTACATTCTCTAGAATCGAAGGGAATATGGTCGGATACAATTTCACTCGAAATGCCAAAGGTAGAAAAGACATCTATCAAACAATTTATTACACAAATTGCACTTTTATTTTGCATTAATTTAATATCAAGCTATTTTGAATAATATAATAATAATAATAATAAAGCTTTATTTAGTCTGTTTTTTTACATTTCGACTATGTTTTAGTGTTGTTAGTGAAATAAATTCTTATTGCGTAATGTTAGTAATGTAAATTATTAAATTAAATCAGACCCCCTTCGGGTAAAAGCCTCCTCCAACTCTTTCCATCTCTTTCTATCTTGACCTACTTCCATCCACCTATTTCCGGCTATTTCCTGAATATCATCAGCCCATCGTCTCTTGGGTCTCCCGACATGCCTTTTTCCTACGGCAGGGCGACCCGATTTTGAATAATAGTCAACAATTATTAAATAGTTTTTATTTCTAAACTCCATGATGTCAATTCCCAATTTGGAAAATGGTAAGTCAGGTATATCCCCGAAGGCATTCTCACTGTACCTCTGAAATATCTCTGGGGCTATTGACAGACCAAAAGGCAATCTTAAAAATTAATAACATCCAAATGGACTGTTGAAGGTACACAAGTCAGTTGACTGCTCGGTCAGTTTATTACACAGTTTACACAAAAGTTTATTACAAAAAGCTACAGGCAAACTCTAGAAAACGTAAAAATTGTACGTCTTCCTCTAACTTTTAAATAGAGACTTCTAAAAAAATAAGCCTACCTACCTACTGTAAGGTGGCTTCTGCCTTACAGTAGTCCTGCCTTGGAGTCCTCATCGGGTCCGAGGTCCTCCAACTCCCTCCTCGTGTATTGTTAGTAATTAAAAGATGGTTTGGAGATCTTCGGTGGTTTCTCCATATGCCGCTAGAACCCTGAGGTGCCTCTCTATGTGGTTGAGATTACGTCGACACTCATTCTGTAAGTTGGCTGCGACCTTTAGATTATTTATCGCAGCATGGTGTGCATCAACCACCTTTGCCTTCTCACCATACCTTTTCTGCAAGACTTCGACAGCGATTTTGTAGTTGGAATTTGTAGCGCCTAGCCCCTCTACGGTTTCTAACGCTGTTCCTTCTAGCGTGCTTAATAGGTAAGACAGCTTGTCCACATCTTTTAAGTTCCGAGAGTCGATATTGGACTCGAATCTATCCCAGAATTCAGTCCATTTTAAGATGTCGCCATTGAACTTATGTAGGTCCAGTTTGGGCAGCCTTGACGCTTGATCTGTTGTTGTATTCTCTGGTACAGCTACAGCTACCTGACTTGAAGCCTCTAAACTCGCTAGTACATCTTATTATTATGCCTCGGTGTATTTGTATTTGTGCCTCGGTGCACTGGGAAATTAAACCTTCTTCATCTTGATATTTTTCAATAAACAAAAAGGTTTCCTTTTCTAGTGCCCCAATGGCAGTTTTCATTTGCAGACACATCTGAGACACTTGAATGAGCGGTATGCCGGCTTCACTATCCAGCATCGTTTTGCCCTTTTCGACAAGATCCCTGAGATGTCCGTGTCTCAGCACCAGCCTTGTTCGAAAAGCCTGTTCCATTGTGAAGCTGACTGAAATTATAACAAATAAAAAACCGTCACTACCTTAAAGTGCCACTTGTACTAGATTCTTACAATAAAATGTTATCTTCATGTTTCCTACCTTATGGGTTTCAACTATCCGTAGGGAACAAAACTTCCGGAGGTATCGTATTCTCGTATTGTATCGTGTTATTTTCTTAGATACTCTGGAGTGATGTCGACTCTGGGGTTTTCGACGATGAACTAAGAGTATGCCTACTTTCTTCTGCTGTACTTTACAGATTATTATCATTACTTAATGCTTACAACTTTTTATCCTTTAATTAATAGCCTACTATTATTAGGATGAAACCTGAAAGAATTCTCTAACTAGAAAACGAGACAAGTTTTCTTTTCGTAGGTGCGGGTGTGCCGAGAATTAAAGAATGCGTTCGGATACCTTGCGCTGTGTAGACTTAGCTCGATTCCGGCTTCGTTCACTCCATTACTTTGGCGATAAAGAGAAAAATAATTGCCGTATTTATTTGTGACGGAGTGCCCTTGGCCCGGCGTGTGGGGGAGGGTGACTCGTCACGTGACCCTCGGTGCTGGTCACTGCGAGGGTGTTTATTTTGTATATTCTTTGAATTTATCAGCCTGGGGTATTATTAGTAGTGTATTATTAGGGGTTCTGGCCCACTTTTATTTGCGGTTGGTAAAATGTTTTGTGGTGATTGAAATGTATGGGAATAGTATGGGAGCGGATGTGTGATAACGTTTTACCAACGGCAAAAAGAGCAAAACTTGGTAATTGTAAAATTTTGGAGTAGAACGCGTTGTGTGTTGGAGGGCGATGTCGACAACGACTGTGGTGGTTGTAGTGGTGGTGGTGATGGTGGTGTTATTGTTGATTTAGTGTAAGAGTTGACAGGTAGCAGTAGGTAGGTATACGGCGGCGGCGTCGGCAGCGCAGCGGCGTCGGCAGCGGCGGCGGCAGCGGCGGCGGCGGCGATGGTGGTGGTGGTGGATTGCTGTTGTGTTGAATTTGTAGTTATTAGGTATTCATATGAAATGTTCTCTTAATAATTGTGGTTACATTATCGGACGTTTACATGAAGCGTTTTTATCAGACTTTTTTACAAATAATTATGGTTTTAATATCTCCGAGTCAATGTATTTTTTATCAGCTCTGGAGGGAAAAATAATTTAAATTTGAAATTAAATATTGCATTTCAGTGTAGCAGCTGAGAGTACACGTACATTGACAGTAAAAAAGTAAAAAATAAGAGTGCAAAATTCAGACTTTTCTGTCTGTACCAATCAAGCAGAAAAGTCTTATCTACCAGGATGGAGTACTTTGGTTTTGTGAATTAGATAATCCGAAGAAAGGTTGTAGAGTTTATGTTTTTATGGCGCTTCCATAGAATAGCACCACGGTGTGTGCGCGTGTGTGTGTGTGTTTACGTGAGTGTGAAATAAAAAAAGTCTCAGTATTAAACTTGTTTTATTTTAAAGGTATTGTACAATGTCCCCATGCTAAGGTTTCAAAACCGTTTTGCATGATGAATCTCTTCTCATCTCGACCACAAAGAATTTTTTTTCTTTTTATTTGAGTAAATATATTGTGCTTATTACTAATGAGGTTATACATATTATCGTAAAAAACTACATTTAAATCTAGACACTGATGATACTTATCAAAATTAAGTTTTCTCACTACTGCTGCATTCACACCTTTATTTTTTTTAACGCAAATATTATCATCACCTGCAAGCTTGTAAGCATACATTTTGGATCGTAAAGCTACAAATTCCTTCATAATTCTCCCGTTGCTCTCATCCTTCATCATTCCCACAACTTTTTTATTTACTAACGGAAGACCATAAACATTATCTTGTGGGAAATCGGAAGTATCAAAGTTGGTTTCTAAGTCTGACTTAATGTCTTGATAAAAGTCTTCCGTTTTGATGTCATAAATGAAGGAATCTGTATCTGTATACAATAGCCTTACATTCTCACCATATTTAGGGAGCATATAGTCATAGTGAAAAGAGTACATTACATATTTACTTAATTCTAACACAGCAAATCCGGTGTAAATGGGTTTATCGTAAACAATTTTTGTTTTATTTAGTTGTACTGCGACTAAGTCTTCTGAAAATATTGTGGCGCTATGGAAATTTGGCTTTGAAATGTAACGTTCCAACCCATATTTTGATTTTGTAAATGTCTTTTCACAGTTCCACGTATTGCAGAACCGAATATCAACTCTCTTTTCTACATTTTCAATCGTCTTACCAAAGATGGAGTTATTCATCAACTTGAAAAAATCCTTCTCAAAAGAGTTTTTCGCTTTAGTCCTCATTTGTGAGTTCAGATCAATATATGATTTCAACCATGTTGATTGATTAAAGATTAATATTCTATGAATCTTTTTACATACCACACCCTTTTCTAGGGACTGTTTGAGGTTGATGTAGTGTGTAATGTAGTTATTTTTATTCTCAAGCGTGAGAAGTAACTTTTTAATTTTACCTCCAGATGGTATTTTTGTTTCAGCACAAAATGGATAATCATTATGAAGGTTATGTAACAATTGTGGATACTCTAAATCCACTTCCAATATATATCCAACATCAGAGTCTGCCCGTTGTGTTGTTATATCAAATTGCTTAATCTCACCATCACTAGCCCACCTAAAGTTGTTTATTGGTAGGAGCCGTCGCATAGCATCACCGTATAGATTATTAACATCCAGATAAATAATAAAATTACTATCCTGTTTTTCATCATAGTCTTTCATGAATCGATTGTTCGCTTTAGCATAACGTTTAGATGCTTGACTTATACCACCTCTTATACCTGCCTTTATAAATTGAATCATCTCATAGTCAGTGAACAACTCGAGCTCAACTTTAGTGTATTTTAACATCGCATCCCAACTCAAACTGGGTGCTGTAATATATTGACACGGATCTAGTTCATAAGCATCTATACAGATTTGGCGAAAGTTTTCAAAAACTTCAGTCAAGAGTAAGACATCCGTCTTCAAATATAAGTCGCAGTATTCCCCCAACGTCTTAATACCAAACGTACGCCACACAACTTCGGCATGTTGATAATCGGCGTTCGAGATTTGGGAATTGGTGAGTTTGTTGTAAAAGTCATCCCGACTTGGTAGGGAGGTTTCCTGAAGTTTACTCCAATCGCTCACATATTCATAGGGATAAACACCTTTGCGAGTTAACAGCTTCATCAACTGCTCCACCTCAACATGATTCATCGTCTCAGTCGTCACCGTCGTTCTCGCAGTCAACAGTGATGGTATGAAACGAGGTAATATTCTAAATTGCTCACGTGATAAATTTTTAACTAGTTTTTCCAAACTACTTGACATAAATTTAAACGAGTCAATAAATCTTAAAGTTACATCACCAACTTTTTTATCAAATGAAATATATTTTTCTTTATTATGAGGTATACAGTTTAACCCTCCCTTAGATTTAGCCAATTCTTTTATAAATAAGTGACTATCGTAACCGCTCAAATTGTGAAAGATGGTTGGTATAAATCGTGGAACTTTATAATTTAAGTTACAAGACTCGTGAGCTTTCCCCCTTATTTTACCTGTCAGATGACAGTGATCAATCACACACTTTTGATTTTCTTCAATAGGCTTTTCGCAAATGTGACAGTTAGCACCTCTTTTACCACTCTCACTCGTCGTAGCCGTCGTCATCATCGGTGGTATGATTGTTGCTAAGATCTCGGCAATATTCTCGGCGTCCTGATAGATGGATTCAACAAATTTTTGTACACAGTCCTCCCCACGATACATCACAAACTTTGACAGCTTTTCATCGTATTCACATTGAATATAGTAGGCAAAGCTACATGCTACATGTTTGTGAGTGTTGTAAGTATTTATATCATTTTTTTTATCAATAGGCATTAGGATGGACTCAAAGTCCGCGTAAATAACAAACGGCACTTTCATTTTGTGTGAAAAATGTTTAAACTTTAAGAATTTATCATCTTCCGCTGGCAGCTGTATGAGTTTATTCCCACATCCAATTGTATGATGAAGTTTGAGCTTTGTTTCACTAGTGAAATGATGTAGACATCCATCACATAACCACACTCTATTCTTGAACTTAGTTATTTGTGAACGCACTAGTCGAGATAACTGTTTAATCCAACAATAATGTGAAATAGTCCCACGCTCATAGTATAGCAGATTCACATGTTGCTCCATCACACTACAAACTTTCGATATGCGTAATGGTACAATAGTCAAATTTCCATCATCACCATCATCATCCTCCTGCTTCAAGTTCTGCCTTTTATATAGATTTTTTTCTTTTTTCTTTTTCTTTGAATCAATACCGTACACATTAACGCTCAGTTTATTTAATTTTTCAAATTTATCCATGTCTTTAAAACTTACAGGACACTTAATACCATTTAGATTAAAAATGTTAGTATAATGCGGATATGACGTTACGCGATCACACTTTTTATCTGCTGGATAGAGTGCACTAGTAACCGCCCATAAGAAGCATGCATTATCACTGTTTTTAATGTTAACACACGCCTTCTTCGCTTGCACTGTTTTCGGTAGGGGTATATAGGAAGAAGCCCTTAACGGTTCATACTTATTAATGTTAACATCGAGAAATTCAATTTTCTCGAGTGCCCACCCACTATCGCGTTCTTGGAATTCTTCCATTTTCTTGGAAATGCAAAGGGTAATGTCTTCGAAATATGTTGAGAAGTCCACTGTATTTTCTTGTAGACACACGTTTTTCGTGTTAAATGACTTCAAATCACGTATCACTTGACTCTCACCATCATTATTATCATGATCATCATCATCATCATCATCTATGTTGTTATTAGTAGTAGTAGTAGTAGTTTTCACAAAGGTGCAGAATAACTCAACATTAATTTTTATGTTTTTATGATTTTGCAATTCTATCTTGATAATGTTTTCAATCTTTCCTCAAATTTTGAGCATATAAACTTTAGGGTCTATTATTTTTGAAGTACCATTGATGCGATAACTTATAAGTCTACGCTTGAATGCACTATCAATAATGTAAACAGCATAATCAGAGTCTTTTTCTTGACAACATAACAATTTATGTCGTCTAGTTTTCGAATGAACTATCATGCGGTTTGAGGGCACATCCTCGTTACAGTAGTTACAGTGATATACCACCATCATTACTATTATGCTGATGTAAAATGAAAAATACACACGTATGTCTCTTACTTTTATACTTTCACCACCGGATGTGGTGATGCTACAATCATTTATTTATAATCATTCCCACTCTTCGATTATTGTTGTTGCGAATGAAAACTGTGGCTTCGTCCGCAACAACGACGACGATGACGACAACGATGACGGTAACGATGACGTCGGCGGCAACGACAACGATGACGGCGACGACGGCCGCGGCAGTGACGGTGGTGGTGGTTATGCTAATAGATTAAAAAATAAAACAAAGCGTACATTTACACAATTTCATGTTTATTTATCCAAGATTTTTCATTTAAACCGAGCCATTTTACATACACTTTGTTACCCTTACGTTTTAATACCTTCTCAATTAGATACACATCCGAATGTTTAACTCTTTGCAATTCTTGTTCGTAGAAAGAGCCGAGGATGGGCTCTCCTTTAGTGTCCTCAAGCAAATAGGTAGTTGGATTTGTAGTTTGAACATGGGAAATTTTAAATATTTCAA